>CM060068.1:40382952-40982952 GCA_030533445.1 Cyprinodon diabolis | reverse complement strand
GGACTGAGTCGGAGGGTTTGCAGGCTGGTTTAAACTCTGCAGATGGGGACTGAGGTGGAGGTTTTGCTGGCTGGTTTAAATTCTGCAGATGGAGACTGAGGTGGAGGTTTTACAGTCTGATTAAAACTCTCAAGGTTAGGACTGAGGTGGAGGTTTTGCAGCCTGATTAAAACTCTGCAGATAGGGACTGGGAAGGAGGTTTTGCAGCCTGGTTTAAACGCTGCAGATAGGGACTGATGAGGTTTTGCAGGCAGGTTTAAACTCTGCAGATGGGGACTGATGAGGTTTTACAGTCTGATTTAAACCCTCCAGATAGAGACTGAGGTGGAGATTTTGCTGGTTGGTTTAAATTCTGCAAATAGAGACTGAGGAGGAGGTCTTACAGCCAGATTTAGACACTGCAGATAGGGACTGAGGACGTATTGCAGGCTGGTTTAAACTCTGCAGATGGAGACTGGGGAGGAGGTTTTGCAGGCTGGTTTAAACTCTGCAGATGGGGACTGAGGAGGGGGTTTTGCAGGCTGGTTTAAACTCTGCAGATGGAGACTGAGGAGGAGGTTTTGCAGGCTGCTTTAATCTCTGCAGATATGGACAGAAGTGGAGGTGTTGCAGCCTGATTTAAACTCTGCAGATAGGGATTGAGTTGGAGGTTTTGCAGCCTGATTAAAACTCTGCAGATAGGGACTGATGAGGTTTTGCAGGCAGGTTTAAACTCTGCAGATGGGGACTGATGAGGTTTTACAGTCTGATTTAAACCCTCCAGATAGAGACTGAGGTGGAGATTTTGCTGGTTGGTTTAAATTCTGCAGATAGAGACTGAGGAGGAGGTCTTACAGCCAGATTTAGACACTGCAGATAGGGACTGAGGACGTATTGCAGGCTGGTTTAAACTCTGCAGATGGAGACTGAGGAGGAGGTTTTGCAGGCTGCTTTAAATTCTGCAGATATGGACAGAAGTGGAGGTGTTGCAGCCTGATTTAAACTCTGCAGATAGGGATTGAGTTGGAGGTTTTGCAGCCTGATTAAAACTCTGCAGATAGGGACTGATGAGGTTTTGCAGGCAGGTTTAAACTCTGCAGATGGGGACTGATGAGGTTTTACAGTCTGATTTAAACCCTCCAGATAGAGACTGAGGTGGAGATTTTGCTGGTTGGTTTAAATTCTGCAGATAGAGACTGAGGAGGAGGTCTTACAGCCAGATTTAGACACTGCAGATAGGGACTGAGGACGTATTGCAGGCTGGTTTAAACTCTGCAGATGGAGACTGGGGAGGAGGTTTGGCAGGCTGCTTTAAATTCTGCAGATATGGACTGAAGTAGAGGTGCTGCAGCCTGATTTAAACTCTGCAGATAGGGACTGAAAAGGAGGTTTTGCAGGCTGCTTTAAACTCTGCAGATATGGACAGAAGTGGAGGTGTTGCAGCCTGATTAAAACTCTGCAGATAGGGACTGGGAAGGAGGTTTTGCAGCCTGGTTTAAACGCTGCAGATAGGGACTGATGAGGTTTTGCAGGCAGGTTTAAACTCTAGAGATGGGGACTGATGAGGTTTTAAAGTCTGATTTAAACCCTCCAGATAGGGACTGATGTGGAGATTTTGCTGGCTGGTTTAAACTCTGCAGATGTAGACTGAGGAGGAGGTTTTGCAGGCTGGTTTAAACTCTGCAGGTGGAGACTGAGGAGGAGGTTTTGCAGGCTGGTTTAAACTCTGCAGGTGGAGACTGAGGAGGAGGTTTTGCAGGCTGCGTTAAACTCTGCAGATATGGACAGAAGTGGAGGTGTTGCAGCCTGATTTAAACTCTGCAGATAGGGATTGAGTTGGAGGTTTTGCAGCCTGATTAAAACTCTGCATATAGGGACTGGGAAGGAGGTTTTGCAGCCTGGTTTAAACGCTGTAGATAGGGACTGATGAGATTTTGCAGGCAGGTTTAAACTCTGCAGATGGGGACTAATGAGGTTTTACAGTCTGATTTAAACCCCCCAGATAGAGACTGAGGTGGAGATTTTGCTGGTTGGTTTAAATTCTGCAGATAGAGACTGAGGAGGAGGTCTTACAGCCAGATTTAGACACTGCAGATAGGGACTGAGGACGTATTGCAGGCTGGTTTAAACTCTGCAGATGGAGACTGGGGAGGAGGTTTGGCAGGCTGCTTTAAATTCTGCAGATATGGACTGAAGTAGAGGTGCTGCAGCCTGATTTAAACTCTGCAGATAGGGACTGAAAAGGAGGTTTTGCAGGCTGCTTTAAACTCTGCAGATATGGACAGAAGTGGAGGTGTTGCAGCCTGATTAAAACTCTGCAGATAGGGACTGGGAAGGAGGTTTTGCAGCCTGGTTTAAACGCTGCAGATAGGGACTGATGAGGTTTTGCAGGCAGGTTTAAACTCTAGAGATGGGGACTGATGAGGTTTTAAAGTCTGATTTAAACCCTCCAGATAGGGACTGATGTGGAGATTTTGCTGGCTGGTTTAAACTCTGCAGATGTAGACTGAGGAGGAGGTTTTGCAGGCTGGTTTAAACTCTGCAGGTGGAGACTGAGGAGGAGGTTTTGCAGGCTGGTTTAAACTCTGCAGGTGGAGACTGAGGAGGAGGTTTTGCAGGCTGCGTTAAACTCTGCAGATATGGACAGAAGTGGAGGTGTTGCAGCCTGATTTAAACTCTGCAGATAGGGATTGAGTTGGAGGTTTTGCAGCCTGATTAAAACTCTGCATATAGGGACTGGGAAGGAGGTTTTGCAGCCTGGTTTAAACGCTGTAGATAGGGACTGATGAGATTTTGCAGGCAGGTTTAAACTCTGCAGATGGGGACTAATGAGGTTTTACAGTCTGATTTAAACCCCCCAGATAGAGACTGAGGTGGAGATTTTTCTGGTTGGTTTAAATTCTGCAGATAGAGACTGAGGAGGAGGTCTTACAGCCAGATTTAGACACTGCAGATAGGGACTGAGGACATATTGCAGGCTGGTTTAAACTATGCAGATGGAGACTGGGGAGGAGGTTTGGCAGGCTGCTTTAAATTCTGCAGATATGGACTGAAGTAGAGGTGTTGCAGCCTGATTTAAACTCTGCAGATAGGGATTGAGTTGGAGGTTTTGCAGCCTGATTAAAACTCTGCAGATAGGGACTGGGAAGGAGGTTTTGCAGCCTGGTTTAAACGCTGCAGATAGGGACTGATGAGGTTTTGCAGGCAGGTTTAAACTCTGCAGATGGGGACTGATGAGGTTTTAAAGTCTGATTTAAACCCTCCAGATAGGGACTGATGTGGAGATTTTGCTGGCTGGTTTAAACTCTGCAGATGTAGACTAAGGAGGAGGTTTTGCAGGCTGCTTTAAACTCTGCAGATATGGACAGAAGTGGAGGTGTTGCAGCCTTATTTAAACTCTGCAGATAGGGATTGAGTTGGAGGTTTTGCAGCCTGATTAAAACTCTGCATATAGGGACTGGAAAGGAGGTTTTGCAGCCTGGTTTAAACGCTGTAGATAGGGACTGATGAGATTTTGCAGGCAGGTTTAAACTCTGCAGATGGGGACTGATGAGGTTTTACAGTCTGATTTAAACCCTCCAGATAGAGACTGAGGTGGAGATTTTTCTGGTTGGTTTAAATTCTGCAGATAGAGACTGAGGAGGAGGTCTTACAGCCAGATTTAGACACTGCAGATAGGGACTGAGGACGTATTGCAGGCTGGTTTAAACTCTGCAGATGGAGACTGGGGAGGAGGTTTGGCAGGCTGCTTTAAATTCTGCAGATATGGATTGAAGTAGAGGTGTTGCAGCCTGATTTAAACTCTGCAGATAGGGACTGAGAAGGAGGTTTTGCAGGCTGCTTTAAACTCTGCAGATATGGACAGAAGTGGAGGTGTTGCAGCCTGATTAAAACTCTGCAGATAGGGACTGGGAAGGAGGTTTTGCAGCCTGGTTTAAACGCTGCAGATAGGGACTGATGAGGTTTTGCAGGCAGGTTTAAACTCTGCAGATGGGGACTGATGAGGTTTTAAAGTCTGATTTAAACCCTCCAGATAGGGACTGATGTGGAGATTTTGCTGGCTGGTTTAAACTCTGCAGATGTAGACTGAGGAGGAGGTTTTGCAGGCTGGTTTAAAATCTGCAGGTGGAGACTGAGGAGGAGGTTTTGCAGGCTGCTTTAAACTCTGCAGATATGGACAGAAGTGGAGGTGTTGCAGCCTGATTTAAACTCTGCAGATAGGGATTGAGTTGGAGGTTTTGCAGCCTGATTAAAACTCTGCATAAAGGGACTGGGAAGGAGGTTTTGCAGCCTGGTTTAAACGCTGTAGATAGGGACTGATGAGATTTTGCAGGCAGGTTTAAACTCTGCAGATGGGGACTAATTAGATTTTACAGTCTGATTTAAACCCTCCAGATAGAGACTGAGGTGGAGATTTTTCTGGTTGGTTTAAATTCTGCAGATAGACTGAGGAGGAGGTCTTACAGCCAGATTTAGACACTGCAGATAGGGACTGAGGACGTATTGCAGGCTGGTTTAAACTATGCAGATGGAGACTGGGGAGGAGGTTTGGCAGGCTGCTTTAAATTCTGCAGATATGGACTGAAGTAGAGGTGTTGCAGCCTGATTTAAACTCTGCAGATAGGGATTGAGTTGGAGGTTTTGCAGGCTGATTTTAACTCTGCAGATGGGGACTGAGGAGGAGGTTTTGCAGCCTGGTTTAAACTCTGCAGATAGGGACTGAGGAGGTTTTGCAGGCTGGTTTAAACTCTGCAGATGGGGACTGAGGTGGAGGTTTTGCTGGCTGGTTTAAATTCTGCAGATGGAGACTGAGGTGGAGGTTTTACAGTCTGATTAAAACTCTCAAGGTTAGGACTGAGGTGGAGGTTTTACTGGCTGGTTTAAATTCTGCAGATGGAGACTGAGGAGGAGGTTTTCGGGCCAGGTTTATACACTGTAGATAGGGACTGCGGGGGTTTTGCAGGCTGGTTTAAACTCTGCAGATGGGGACTGAGTCGGAGGGTTTGCAGGCTGGTTTAAACTCTGCAGATGGGGACTGAGGTGGAGGTTTTGCTGGCTGGTTTAAATTCTGCAGATGGAGACTGAGGTGGAGGTTTTACAGTCTGATTAAAACTCTCAAGGTTAGGACTGAGGTGCGGGTTTTACTGGCTGGTTTAAATTCTGCAAATAGAGACTGAGGAGGAGGTCTTACAGCCAGATTTAGACACTGCAGATAGGGACTGAGGACGTATTGCAGGCTGGTTTAAACTCTGCAGATGGAGACTGGGGAGGAGGTTTTGCAGGCTGGTTTAAACTCTGCAGATGGGGACTGAGGAGGGGGTTTTGCAGGCTGCTTTAAACTCTGCAGATATGGACAGAAGTGGAGGTGTTGCAGCCTCATTTAAACTCTGCAGATAGGGATTGTGTTGGAGGTTTTGCAGCCTGATTAAAACTCTGCAGATAGGGACTGATGAGGTTTTGCAGGCAGGTTTAAACTCTGCAGATGGGGACTGATGAGGTTTTACAGTCTGATTTAAACCCTCCAGATAGAGACTGAGGTGGAGATTTTGCTGGTTGGTTTAAATTCTGCAGATAGAGACTGAGGAGGAGGTCTTACAGCCAGATTTAGACACTGCAGATAGGGACTGAGGACGTATTGCAGGCTGGTTTAAACTCTGCAGATGGAGACTGGGGAGGAGGTTTGGCAGGCTGCTTTAAATTCTGCAGATATGGACTGAAGTAGAGGTGCTGCAGCCTGATTTAAACTCTGCAGATAGGGACTAAGAAGGAGGTTTTGCAGCCTGATTAAAACTCTGCAGATAGGGACTGATGAGGTTTTGCAGCCTGGTTTAAACGCTGCAGATGGGGACTGATGCGGTTTTAAAGTCTGATTTAAACCCTCCAGATAGGGACTGAGGTGGAGATTTTGCTGGCTGGTTTAAACTCTGCAGATGTAGACTGAGGAGGAGGTTTTGCTGGCTGGTTTAAACTCTGCAGATGGAGACTGAGGAGGAGGTTTTGCAGGCTGCTTTAAACTCTGCAGATATGGACAGAAGTGGAGGTGTTGCAGCCTGATTTAAACTCTGCAGATATGGATTGAGTTGGAGGTTTTGCAGCCTGATTAAAACTCTGCATATAGGGAGTGGGAAGGAGGTTTTGCAGCCTGGTTTAAACGCTGTAGATAGGGACTGATGAGGTTTTGCAGGCAGGTTTAAACTCTGCAGATGGGGACTAATGAGGTTTTACAGTCTGATTTAAACCCTCCAGATAGAGACTGAGGTGGAGATTTTTCTGGTTGGTTTAAATTCTGCAGATAGAGACTGAGGAGGAGGTCTTACAGCCAGATTTAGACACTGCAAATAGGGACTGAGGACGTATTGCAGGCTGGTTTAAACTCTGCAGATGGAGACTGGGGAGGAGGTTTGGCAGGCTGCTTTAAATTCTGCAGATATGGATTGAAGTAGAGGTGTTGCAGCCTGATTTAAACTCTGCAGATAGGGACTGATGTGGAGATTTTGCTGGCTGGTTTAAACTCTGCAGATGTAGACTGAGGAGGAGGTTTTGCAGGCTGGTTTAAACTCTGCAGGTGGAGACTGAGGAGGAGGTTTTGCAGGCTGCTTTAAACTCTGCAGATATGGACAGAAGTGGAGGTGTTGCAGCCTGATTTAGACTCTGCAGATAGTGATTGAGTTGGAGGTTTTGCAGCCTGATTAAAACTCTGCATATAGGGACTGGGAAGGAGGTTTTGCAGCCTGGTTTAAACGCTGTAGATAGGGACTGATGAGATTTTGCAGGCAGGTTTAAACTCTGCAGATGGGGACTAATGAGGTTTTACAGTCTGATTTAAACCCTCCAGATAGAGACTGAGGTGGAGATTTTTCTGGTTGGTTTAAATTCTGCAGATAGAGACTGAGGAGGTATTGCAGGCTGGTTTAAACTATGCAGATGGAGACTGGGGAGGAGGTTTGGCAGGCTGCTTTAAATTCTGCAGATATGGACTGAAGTAGAGGTGTTGCAGCCTGATTTAAACTCTGCAGATAGGGATTGAGTTGGAGGTTTTGCAGCCTGATTAAAACTCTGCAGAAAGGGGCTGAGAAGGAGGTTTTGCAGGCTGCTTTAACCTCTGCAGATAGAGACTGGGAAGGAGAATTTGCAGTCTGGTTTAAACGCTGCAGATAGGGACTGATGAGGTTTTGCAGGCAGGTTTAAACTCTGCAGATGGGGACTGATGAGTTTTTAAAGTCTGATTTAAACCCTCCAGATAGGGACTGAGGTGGAGATTTTGCTGGTTGGTTTAAATTCTGCAGATAGAGACCGAGGAGGAGGTCTTACAGCCAGATTTAGACACTACAGATAGGGACTGAGGAAGTATTGCAGGCTGGTTTAAACTCTGTAGATCGGGACTGAGGAGGGGGTTTTGCAGGCTGGTTTAAACTCTGCAGATGGAGACTGGGGAGGAGGTTTGGCAGGCTGCTTTAAATTCTGCAGATATGGACTGAAGTGGAGGTGTTGCAGCTTGATTTAAACTCTGCAGATAGGGATTGAGTTGGAGGTTTTGCAGCCTGATTAAAACTCTGCAGATAGGGACTGGGAAGGAGGTTTTGCAGGCAGGTTTAAACTCTGCAGATAGGGACTGATGAGGTTTTACAGTCTGATTTAAACCCTCCAGATAGGGACTGAGGTGGAGATTTTGCTGGTTGGTTTAAATTCTGCAGATAGAGACTGAGGAGGAGGTCTTACAGCCAGATTTAGACACTGCAGATAGGGACTCAGGACGTATTGCAGGCCGGTTTAAACTCTGCAGATCGGGACTAAGGAGGGGGTTTTGTTGGCTGGTTTAAACTCTGCAGATGGAGACTGGGGAGGAGGTTTGGCAGGCTGCTTTAAATTCTGCAGATATGGACTGAAGTGGAGGTGTTGCAGCCTGATTAAAGCTCTGCAGATGGGGACTGAGTCGGAGGTTTTACAGGCTGGTTTAAACTCTGCAGATGGGGACTGAGGTGGAGGTCTTGCTGGCTGGTTTAAATTCTGCAGATGGAGACTGAGGTTGAGGTTTTACAGTCTGATTAAAACTCTCAAGATTAGGACTGAGGTGGAGGTTTTGCTGGCTGGTTTAAATTCTGCAGATGGAGACTGAGGAGGAGATTTTCGGGCCAGGTTTATACACTGTAGATAGCGATTGAGTTGGAGGTTTTGCAGCCTGATTAAAACTCTGCAGATAGGGACTGGGAAGGAGGTTTTGCAGCCTGGTTTAAACGCTGCAGATAGGGACTGATGAGGTTTTGCAGGCAGGTTTAAACTCTGCAGATGGGGACTGATGAGGTTTTACAGTCTGATTTAAACCCTCCAGATAGAGACTGAGGTGGAGATTTTTCTGGTTGGTTTAAATTCTGCAGATAGAGACTGAGGAGGAGGTCTTACAGCCAGATTTAGACACTGCAGATAGGGACTGAGGACGTATTGCAGGCTGGTTTAAACTATGCAGATGGAGACTGGGGAGGAGGTTTGGCAGGCTGCTTTAAATTCTGCAGATATGGACTGAAGTAGAGGTGTTGCAGCCTGATTTAAACTCTGCAGATAGGGATTGAGTTGGAGGTCTTGCAGCCTGATTAAAACTCTGCAGAAAGGGGCTGAGAAGGAGGTTTTGCAGGCTGCTTTAACCTCTGCAGATATGGACAGAAGTGGAGGTGTTGCAGCCTGATTTAAACTCTGCAGATAGGGATTGAGTTGGAGGTTTTGCAGCCTGATTAAAACTCTGCAGATAGAGACTGGGAAGGAGGTTTTGCAGTCTGGTTTAAACGCTGCAGATAGGGACTGAGGAGGAGGTTTTGCAGGCTGGTTTGAACTCTGCAGATGGAGACTGAGGAGGGGGTTTTGCAGGCTGGTTTAAACTCTGCAGTTGGAGACTGAGGAGGAGTTTTTACAGCCAGATTTAGACACTGCAGATAGGGACTGAGGAGGTATTGCAGGCTGGTTTAAGCTCTGCAGATCGGGACTGAGGAGGGGGGTTTGCAGGCTGGTTTAAACTCTGCAGATGGATAATGGGGAGGAGGTTTGGCAAGCTGCTTTAAATTCTGCAGATATGGACTGAAGTGGAGGTGTTGCAGCCTGATTAAAACTCTGCAGATAGGGAGTGAGTTGGAGGTTTTACAGCCTGATTTAAACTCTGCAGATAGGGATTGAGTTGGAGGTTTTGCAGCCTGATTAAAACTCTGCAGATAGGGACTGAGAAGGAGGTTTTGCAGCCTGATTAAAACTCTGCAGATAGGGACTGAGAAGGAGGTTTTGCAGGCTGGTTTAAACTCTGCAGATGGGGACAGATGAGGTTTTCAAGGCTGGTTTAAACTTTGCAGATGGGGACTGAGGAGGATGTTTTGCAGGCTGGTTTAAACTCTGCAGATGGGGAATGAGGAGGATGTTTTGCAGGCTGGTTTAAACTCTGCAGATGGAGACTGAGGAGGAGTTTTTACAGCCAGATTTAGACACTGCAGAATAGGACTGAGGACGTATTGCAGGCCGGTCTAAACTCTGCAGATCGGGACTGAGGAGGGGGTTTTGCAGGCTGGTTTAAACTCTGCAGATGGAGACTGGGGAGGAGGTTTGGCAGGCTGCTTTAAATTCTGCAGATATGGACTGAAGTGGAGGTGTTGCAGCCTGATTTAAACTATGCAGATAGGGATTGAGTTGGAGGTTTTACAGCCTGATTTAAACTCTCCAGATACGGACTGAGGTGGAGGTTTTGCTCGCTGGTTTAGATTAGGCAGATGGATACTGAGGAGGAGGTTTTGCACTCTGATTAAAACTCTGCAGATAGGGACTGATAAGGAGGTTTTGCAGCCTGGTTTAAACTCTGCAGATGGGGACTGAGGAGGAGGTTTTGCAGGCTGCTTTATACTCTGCAGATGGAGACTGAGGAGGAGGTTTTGCAGGCTGCTTTAAACTCTGCAGATAGGGAAAGAGAAGGAGGTTTTGGAGCCTGGTTTAAATGCTGCTGACAGGGACTGATGAGGTTTTGCAGGCTGGTTTAAACTCTGCAGATAGAGACTGGGAAGGAGGTTTTGCAGCCTGGTTTAAACGCTGCAGATAGGGACTGATGAGGTTTTGCAGGCAGGTTTAAACTCTGCAGATGGGGACTGATGAGGTTTTAAAGTCTGATTTAAACCCTCCAGATAGAGACTGAGGTGGAGATTTTGCTGGTTGGTTTAAATTCTGCAGATAGAGACTGAGGAGGAGGTCTTACAGCCAGATTTAGACAATACAGATAGGGACTGAGGAAGTATTGCAGGCTGGTTTAAACTCTGCAGATGGAGACTGGGGAGGAGGTTTGGCAGGCTGCTTTAAATTCTGTAGATATGGACTGAAGTGGAGGTGTTGCAGCTTGATTTAAACTCTGCAGATAGGGATTGAGTTGGAGGTTTTGCAGCCTGATTAAAACCCTGCAGATAGGGACTGGGAAGGAGGTTTTGCAGCCTGGTTTAAACGCTGCAGATAGGGACTGATGAGGTTTTGCAGGCAGGTTTAAACTCTGCAGATGGGGACTGATGATGTCTTACAGTCTGATTTAAACCCTCCAGATAGAGACTGAGGTGGAGATTTTGCTGGTTGGTTTAAATTCTGCAGATGGAGACTGAGGAGGAGGTTTTGCAGGCTGCTTTAAATTCTGCAGATATGGCCGGAAGTGGAGGTGTTGCAGCCTGATTTAAACTCTGCAGATAGGGATTGAGTTGGAGGTTTTGCAGCCTGATTAAAACCCTGCAGATAGGGACTGAGAAGGAGGTTTTGCAGCCTGGTTTAAACGCTGCAGACAGGGACTGATGATGTTTTGCAGGCTGGTTTAAACTCTGCAGATGGGGACTGATGAGGTTTTCCAGGCTGGTTTAAACTTCATATGGGGACTGAGGAGGATGTTTTGCAGGCTGGTTTAAACTCTGCAGATAGGGGACTGAGGAGGAGGTTTTGCAGGCTGGTTTAAACTCTGCAGATGGGGACTGAGGAGGGGGTTTTGCAGGCTGGTTTAAACTCTGCAGATATGGACAGAAGTGGAGGTGTTGCAGCCTGATTTAAACTCTGCAGATAGGGATTGAGTTGGAGGTTTTGCAGCCTGATTAAAACTCTGCATATAGGGACTGGGAAGGAGGTTTTGCAGCCCGGTTTAAACGCTGTAGATAGGGACTGATGAGGTTTTTCAGGCAGGTTTAAACTCTTCATATGGGGACTAATGATGTTTTACAGTCTGATTTAAACCATCCAGATAGAGACTGAGGTGGAGATTCTGCTGGTTGGTTTAAATTCTGCAGATAGAGACTGAGGAGGAGGTCTTACAGCCAGATTTAGACACTGCAGATAGGAACTGAGGACGTATTGCAGGCTGGTTTAAACTCTGCAGATATGGACAGAAGTGGAGGTGTTGCAGCCTGATTTAAATTCTGCAGATAAGGATTGGGTTGGAGGTTTTTCAGCCTGATTAAAACTCTGCAGATAGAGACTGGGAAGGAGGTTTTGCAGCCTGGTTTAAACGCTGCAGATAGGGACTGATGAGGTTTTGCAGGCAGGTTTAAACTCTGCAGATGGAGACTGATGAGGTGGTTTTGCAGGCTGGTATAAACTCTGCGGATGGGGACTGAGGAGGAGGTTTTGCAGGCTGCTTTAAATTCTGCAGATAGGGACTGATGAGGTTTTGCAGGCAGGTTTAAACTCTGCAGATGGGGACTGATGAGGTTTTAAAGTCTGATTTAAACCCTCCAGATAGGGACTGAGGTGGAGATTTTACTGGTTGGTTTCAATTCTGCAGATAGAGACTGAGGAGGAGGTCTTACAGCCAGATTTAGACACTACAGATAGGGACTGAGGAAGTATTGCAGGCTGGTTTAAACTCTGCAGATGGAGACTGGGGAGGAGGTTTGGCAGGCTGCTTTAAGTTCTGCAGATATGGACTGAAGTGGAGGTGTTGCAGCTTGATTTAAACTCTGCAGATAGGGATTGAGTTGGAGGTTTTGCAGCCTGATTAAAACTCTGCAGATAGGGACTGGGAAGGAGGTTTTGCAGCCTGGTTTAAATGCTGCAGATAGGGACTGATGAGGTTTTGCAGGCAGGTTTAAACTCTGCAGATGGGGACTGATGATGTCTTACAGTCTGATTTAAACCCTCCAGATAGGGACTGAGGTGGAGATTTTGCTGGTTGGTTTAAATTCTGCAGAGAGAGACTGAGGAGGAGGTCTTACAGCCAGATTTAGACACTGCAGATAGAGACTGAGGACATATTGCAGGCCGGTTTAAACTCTGCAGATCGGGACTGAGGAGGGGGTTTTGCAGGCTGGTTTAAACTCTGCAGATGGAGACTGGGGAGGAGGTTTGGCAGGCTGCTTTAAATTCTGCAGATATGGACTGAAGTGGAGGTGTTGCAGCCTGATTTAAACTATGCAGATAGGGATTGAGTTGGAGGTTTTACAGCCTGATTTAAACTCTCCAGATACGGACTGAGTTGGAGGTTTTGCTCGCTGGTTTAAATTAGGCAGATGGATACTGAGGAGGAGGTTTTGCACTCTGATTAAAACTCTGCAGATAGGGACTGATAAGGAGGTTTTGCAGCCTGGTTTAAACTCTGCAGATGGGGACTGAGGAGGAGGTTTTGCAGGCTGGTTTATACTCTGCAGATGGAGACTGAGGAGGAGGTTTTGCCGGCTGCTTTAAATTCTGTAGATATGGACTGAAGTGGAGGTGTTGCAGCTTGATTTAAACTCTGCAGATATGGACTGAGGTGGAGTTTTTGAAGCCTGGTTTAAACGCTGCTGATAGGGACTGATGAGGTTTTACAGGCTGGTTTCAACTCTGCAGATGAGGACTGAGGAGGAGTTTTTGCAGGCTGGTTTAAACTCTGCAGATGGGGACTGAAGTGGAGGTGTTGCAGCCTGATTTGAACTCTGCAGATAGGGACTGAGAAGGAGGTTTTGGAGCCTGGTTTAAATGCTGCTGACAGGGACTGATGAGGTTTTGCAGGCTGGTTTAAACTCTGCAGATATAGACTGGGAAGGAGGTTTTGCAGCCTGGTTTAAACGCTGCAGATAGGGATTGTGTTGGAGGTTTTACAGCCTGATTAAAACTCTGCAGATAGGGACTGATGAAGTTTTGCAGGCAGGTTTAAACTCTGCAGATGGGGACTGATGAGGTTTTACAGTCTGATTTAAACTCTCCAGATAGAGACTGAGGTGGAGATTTTGCTGGTTGGTTTAAATTCTGCAAATAGAGACTGATGAGGTGGTTTTGCAGGCTGGTATAAACTCTGTGGATGGGGACTGAGGAGGAGGTTTTGCAGGCTGGTTTAAACTCTGCAGATGGAGACTGAGGAGGGGGTTTTTCAGGCTGGTTTAAACTCTGCAGATGGAGACTGAGGAGGAGTTTTTACAGCCAGATTTAGACACTGCAGATAGGGACTGAGGAGGTATTGCAGGCTGGTTTAAGCTCTGCAGATCGGGACTTAGGAGGGGGTTTTGCAGGCTGGTTTAAACTCTGCAGATGGATAATGGGGAGGAGGTTTGGCAGGCTGCTTTAAATTCTGCAGATATGGACTGAAGTGGAGGTGTTGCAGGCTGATTAAAACTCTGCAGATAGGGATTAAGTTGGAGGTTTTACAGCCTGATTTAAACTCTGCAGATAGGGATTGAGTTGGAGGTTTTGCAGCCTGATTAAAACTCTGCAGATAGGGACTGAGAAGGAGGTTTTGCAGCCTGATTAAAACTCTGCAGATAGGGACTGAGAAGGAGGTTTTGCAGCCTGGTTTAAACGCTTCAGATAGGGACAGATGAGGTTTTCAAGGCTGGTTTAAACTTTGGAGATGGGGACTGAGGAGGATGTTTTGCAGGCTGGTTTAAACTCTGCAGATGGGGAATGAGGAGGATGTTTTGCAGGCTGGTTTAAACTCTGCAGATGGGGCGTGAGGAGGAGGTTTTGCAGGCTAGTTTAAACTCTGCAGATAGAGACTGAGGTGTAGGTTTTGCTCGCTGGTTTAAATTCTGCAGATAGACACTGAGGTGGAGGTTTTGCAGCCAGATTTAGACACTGCAGATAGGGACTGAGGAGGTTTTGCAGGCTAGTTTAAACTCTCCAGATAGGTGAGGTGGAGGTGGAGGTTTTGCTTGCTGGTTTAAATTAGGCAGATGGAGACTGAAGAGGAGGTTTTGCAGGCTGTTTTAAACTCTGCAGATAGGGAATGAGTTGGAGGATTTGCAGGCTGATTTTAACTCTGCAGATGGGGACTGAGGAGGAGGTTTTGCAGCCTGGTTTAAACGGTGCAGATAGGGACTGATGAGGTTTTGCAGGCTGATTTTAACTCTGCAGATGGGGACAGAGGAGGTTTTGCAGGCTGGTTTAAACTCTGCAGATGGGGACTGAGTCAGAGGGTTTGCAGGCTGGTTTAAACTCTGCAGATGGGGACTGAGGTGGAGGTTTTGCTGGCTGGTTTAAATTCTGCATATGGAGACTGAGGAGGAGGTTTTCGGGCCAGGTTTATACACTGTAGATAGGGATTGAGTTGGAGGTTTTGCAGCCTGATTAAAACTCTGCAGATAGGGACTGGGAAGGAGGTTTTGCAGCCTGGTTTAAACGCTGCAGATAGGGACTGATGAGGTTTTGCAGGCAGGTTTAAACTCTGCAGATGGGGACTGATGAGGTTTTACAGTCTGATTTAAACCCTCCAGATAGAGACTGAGGTGGAGATTTTGCTGGTTGGTTTAAATTCTGCAAATAGAGACTGACGAGGAGGTCTTACAGCCAGATTTAGACACCGCAGATAGGGACTGAGGACGTATTGCAGGCTGGTTTAAACTCTGCAGATGGAGACTGGGGAGCAGGTTTTGCAGGCTGGTTTAAACTCTGCAGATGGGGACTGAGGAGGGGGTTTTGCAGGCTGGTTTAAACTCTGCAGATGGAGACTGAGGAGGAGGTTTTGCAGGCTGCTTTAAACTCTGCAGATATGGACTGATGAGGTTTTGCAGGCAGGTTTAAACTCTGCAGATGGGGACTGATGAGGTTTTACAGTCTGATTTAAACTCTCCAGATAGAGACTGAGGTGGAGATTTTGCTGGTTGGTTTAAATTCTGCAGATAGAGACTGAGGAGGAGGTCTTACAGCCAGATTTAGACACTACAGATAGGGACTGAGGAAGTATTGCAGGCTGGTTTAAACTCTGCAGATGGAGACTGGGGAGGAGGATTGGCAGGCTGCTTTAAATTCTGTAGATATGGACTGAAGTGGAGGTGTTGCAGCTTGATTTAAACTCTGCAGATAGGGATTGAGTTGGAGGTTTTGCAGCCTGATTAAAACCCTGCAGATAGGGACTGGGAAGGAGGTTTTGCAGCCTGGTTTAAACGCTGCAGATAGGGACTGATGAGGTTTTGCAGGCAGGTTTAAACTCTGCTGATGGGGACTGATGATGTCTTACAGTCTGATTTAAACCCTCCAGATAGGGACTGAGGTGGAGATTTTGCTGGTTGGTTTAAATTCTGCAGATAGAGACTGAGGAGGAGGTCTTACAGCCAGATTTAGACACTACAGATAGGGACTGAGGAAGTATTGCAGGCTGGTTTAAACTCTGCAGATGGAGACTGGGGAGGAGGTTTGGCAGGCTGCTTTAAATTCTGTAGATATGGACTGAAGTGGAGGTGTTGCAGCTTGATTTAAACTCTGCAGATATGGACTGAGGTGGAGTTTTTGAAGCCTGGTTTAAACGCTGCTGATAGGGACTGATGAGGTTTTGCAGGCTGGTTTAAACTCTGCAGATGAGGACTGAGGAGGAGTTTTTGCAGGCTGGTTTAAACTCTGCAGATGGGGACTGAAGTGGAGGTGTTGCAGCCTGATTTGAACTCTGCAGATAGGGACTGAGAAGGAGGTTTTGGAGCCTGGTTTAAATGCTGCTGACAGGGACTGATGAGGTTTTGCAGGCTGGTTTAAACTCTGCAGACGGGGACTGAGGAGGAGGTTTTGCAGGCTGGTTTAAACTCTGCAGATCGGGACTGAGGAGGGGGTTTTGCAGGCTGGTTTAAACTCTGCAGATGGAGACTGGGGAGGAGGTTTCGCAGGCTGCTTTAAATTCTGCAGATATGGACTGAAGTGGAGGTGTTGCAGCCTGATTTAAACTCTGCAGATAGGGATTGAGTTGGAGGTTTTACAGCCTGATTTAAACTCTCCAGATACGGACTGAGGTGGAGGTTTTGCTCGCTGGTTTAAATTAGGCAGATGAATACTGAGGAGGAGGTTTTGCACTCTGATTAAAACTGCAGATAGGGACTGATAAGGTTTTGCAGCATGGTTTAAACGCTGCAGATAGGGACTGAGAAGGAGGTTTTGCAAGCTGCTTTAATCTCTGCAGAAAGGGACTAAGGAGGAGGTTGTTTAGGCTGGTTTAAACTCTTCAGATGGAGACTGAGGTGCAGGTTTTACAGGCTTGGTTAAACTCTGCAGTAAGGTACAGGGATGGAGGTTTGCAGCCTGCAGGTAGGGATAGAGGAGGTTTTGCAGGCTGGTTGAAACTCTGCAGACGGCCACTGAGGTGGAGGTTTAGCAGGCTGGGTTAAACTCTGCAGAAAGGAACTGAGCTGGAGATTTTGCTGGCTGGTTTAAATTCTGCAGATGGAGACTGAGGAGGAGGTTTTGCAAGCTGCTTTAAACTCTGCAGATATGGACTGAGGTGGAGTTTTTGAAGCCTGGTTTAAACGCTGCAGATAGGGACTGATGAGGTTTTGCAGGCTGATTTTAACTCTACAGATGGGGACTCAGGAGGAGGTTTTACAGGCTGTTTTAAACCCTCCAGACAGGGACTGATGTGGAGCTTTTGCTGGCTGGTTTAAATTCTGCAGATGGAGACTGAGGAGGAGGTTTTGCAGCCAGATTTAGACACTGCAGATAGGGACTGAGGAGGTTTTGCAGGCTGGTTTAAACTCTGCATATGGAGACTGAGGCAGAGGTTTTGCTGGAGTGGTTAAACTCTGCAGATGGAGACTGAGGAGGAGGTTTTCCAGGCTTAGTCAAACTCTGCAGTAAAGGACTGGGATGGATGTTTTTTCAGCTTGGATTATTTTCTGCAGATAGTGACTGAGGAGATTTTGCAGGCTGGTTAAAACTCTGCAGATAGGGACTGAGGTGGAGGTTTTACAGCCTGATTTAAACCCTACAGACAGGGACTGAGGTGGAGCTTTTGCTGGCTGGTTTAAATTCTGCAGATGGAGACTGAGGAGGAGGTTTTGCAGCCAGATTTAGACACTGCAGATAGGGACTGAGGAGGTTTTGCAGGCTGGTTTAAACTCTGCATATGGAGACTGAGGCAGAGGTTTTGCTGGAGGGGTTAAACTCTGCAGATGGGGACTGAGGAGGAGTTTTTGCAGGCTGGTTTAAACTCTGCAGATGGGGACTGAAGTGGAGGTGTTGCAGCCTGATTTGAACTCTGCAGATAGGGACTGAGAAGGAGGTTTTGGAGCCTGGTTTAAATGCTGCTGACAGGGACTGATGAGGTTTTGCAGGCTGGTTTAAACTCTGCAGATGGGGACTGAGGAGGGGGTTTTGCAGGCTGGTTTAAACTCTGCCGTTGGGGACTGAGAAGGAGGTTTTGGAGCCTGGTTTAAACGCTGCTTATAGGGACTGATGAGGTTTTGCAGGCTGGTTTAAACTCTGCAGATGGGGACTGAGTCGGAGGTTTTGCAGGCTGGTTTAAACTCTGCAGATGGGGACTGAGGTGGAGGTTTTGCTGGCTGGTTTAAATTCTGCAGATGGAGACTGAGGTGGAGGTTTCACAGTCTGATTAAAACTCTCCAGATTGGGACTGAGGTGGAGGTTTTGCTGACTGGTTTAAATTCTGCAGATGGAGACTGAGGAGGAGGTTTTGCAGCCAGGTTTATACATTGTAGATAGGGACTGAGGAGGTTTTGCAGGCTGTTTTAAACTCTGCAGATAGGGAATGAGTTGGAGGTTTTGCAGGCTGATTTTAACTCTGGAGATGGGGACTGAGGAGGAGGTTTTGCAGCCTGGTTTAAACGCTGCAGATAGGGACTGATGAGGTTTTGCAGGCTGGTTTAAACTCTGCAGATGAGGACTGAGGAGGTTTTGCAGGCTGGTTTAAACTCTGCAGATGAGGACTGAGTCGGAGGTTTAGCAGGCTGGTTTAAACTCTGCAGATGGGGACTGAGGTGGAGGTTTTACAGTCTGATTTAAGCCCTCCAGATAGGGACTGAGGTGTAGGTTTGCTGGCTGGTTTAAATTCTGCAGATGGAGACTGAGGAGGAGGTTTTGCAGGCTGGTTTAAACTCTGCAGATGGGGACTGAGGTGGAGGTTTTACAGCCTGATTTAAACTCTCCAGATAGGGACTGAGGTGGAGGTTTTGCTGGCTGGTTTAAATTCTGCAGATGGAGACTGAGGAGGAGGTTTTGCTGCCAGATTTAGACACTGCAGATAGGGACTGAGAAGGAGGTTTTGGAGCCTGGTTTAAATGCTGCTGACAGGGACTGATGAGGTTTTGCAGGCTGGTTTAAACTCTGCAGATAGAGACTGGGAAGGAGGTTTTGCAGCCTGGTTTAAACGCTGCAGATAGGGACTGAGGAGGAGGTTTTGCAGAATGGTTTAAACTCTGCAGATCGGGACTGAGGAGGGGGTTTTGCAGGCTGGTTTAAACTCTGCAGATCGGGACTGAGGAGGGGGTTTTGCAGGCTGGTTTAAACTCTGCAGATGGAGACTGGGGAGGAGGTTTCGCAGGCTGCTTTAAATTCTGCAGATATGGACTGAAGTGGAGGTGTTGCAGCCTGATTTAAACTCTGCAGATAGGGATTGAGTTGGAGGTTTTACAGCCTGATTTAAACGCTCCAGATACGGACTGAGGTGGAGGTTTTGCTCGCTGGTTTAAATTAGGCAGATGGATACTGAGGAGGAGGTTTTGCACTCTGATTAAAACTGCAGATAGGGACTGATAAGGAGGTTTTGCAGCCTGGTTTAAACGCTGCAGATAGGGACTGAGAAGGAGGTTTTGCAAGCTGCTTTAATCTCTGCAGAAAGGGACTGAGGAGGAGGTTGTTTAGGCTGGTTTAAACTCTTCAGATGGAGACTGAGGTGCAGGTTTTACAGGCTTGGTTAAACTCTGCAGTAAGGTACAGGGATGGAGGTTTGCAGCCTGCAGGTAGGGATAGAGGAGGTTTTGCAGGCTGGTTGAAACTCTGCAGACGGCCACTGAGGTGGAGGTTTAGCAGGCTGGGTTAAACTCTGCAGAAAGGAACTGAGCTGGAGATTTTGCTGGCTGGTTTAAATTCTGCAGATGGAGACTGAGGAGGAGGTTTTGCAAGCTACACTCCTCTTCTTACAACATTACCCTCAAGTGTCCACCCTCAACACACACATCAAATGCAGCTTAGCCAGAGGTAATACAGCAACTACCCTGGAGGTCAGACACCCCCCTCTCCACACACACACAGGCACTGCTCTCTCTATCCCTCGCTCTGACACACGCACCTAATGAACACACTTCAGATACATAGATAGGGCCTGTATAATGTAAATTGATCAATATTGAAATATTCACACAGGCATGTTTAGTCAGATGGTATTTTTTTCAAACTACATCAGAGTCACAGAGTTTCACATCACAGAGTTTCTTACCTTGCTGGAGGTGATGGGGTGATAATCTCAGTGGGATTTCTGGCATCTCTTGTTTCTAGTAATCCTCTGCAAATCAGGTTGGTATTCAGTTGTAGCCACTCGGAGCAGTTCCTTTACGTGAGTGTCAGTCAGAACGGACCGATGCTTGGACTTCACATGTTTCAAGGTAGAAAACAGGGATTCGCAGACATATGTTGAGGAGAACATCGACAGCAGTTTTAGGGCGGCTCTTATTACACACGGGTATTTTTCAGTTGGCACAACTCTCCAAAACGCAACAGGGCCTTATTTCAAAAGAGATTTCAGTCTGTCATCCTCGCGTAGCTCAATCATCTCCAGTTCACTCGCTGCCTCATCAGTGACAAGCGGGGATTTGAGGCAGTCTGCCTCTGCATTAAAAGGGTCAATGAGAAGAGCGATCTGTGGTCTTTTCTGCTGCAGGTCCTCAAAACGCGAAGTAATGCTCCCGTGCAGTTGCGCAAGAATTTTCACATACTGACCCATATTCATTTTAATGCCAGCCTTCTGCTGGGCGCTGCGCAATGAAGGAAAATGGGACAGATTGCCATTTTGAATGTGCACTTTGAACAGCTTCACCTTGTTAACAAAGGAGAATACACTTTGTGTCAGATCAGGAAGAGTTTTTAATTTCCCCTGCAGGTCCAGGTTTAGTTTGTCCAAGTGTGAAAGCATGTCCACTAAGAAAGCCAAATCCATAAGCCATTTGGGGTCTGAGAGCTGAGGGTAACTTTTGTTCTTTTCTGCCATAAACAATTTTACTGGTTCCAAAAGCTCCAAAAAGCGTGAAACCACTTTACCTCTTGAGAGCCATCTTACAGCGCAGTGCAGTGGCAAGTCACCTGGCAAGTCTCCGTCTAGGTCAGCAATGAGATTTTTGAACTGTCGGTGAGTAAGGGCATGCGTGCGGATGTAGTTCACAATCTCCATCATAGGTTTCATGACGTGGTCTAAATTCAGTGTTTTAGACACGAGTTGCTCCCGGTGGATGATGCAGTGAAAATTCCAAAAATCGGGGAAGAGGTCATCACCCTTACAAAGGCCCACAAGGCCGTTCACAGAACCAATCCTCGATGGCGCTCCATCCGTGGCTATTGCGGTGAGTTTTTCTAAAGACATATTCGCTGTTTTGAATACTTCCATCATTGCTTCTTTTACGTCAGTGCCGCGAGTTCTGTCTTTTAATGGGACAATATCGAGAAGCTCTTCTTTCACCACGCAGTCCTCAGAAATCATTCGTACAAATATTGCCAACTGTGGCTTGTCCTGTATGTCGCATGACTTGTCTAATGCTACACTAAAATAAGCACATGCGTTCAGGTCTGCATGTAGATCAGATTCAAGCGCATTATTTATGTCTGATATTCTGGTTTCAACTGTGTGTCGTGACATCTGGAGATCAGTGACGGAATCTTTGAGTTGTTTGTTATCTGGAGCCAAAATGTCAATTAAATCTACAAAACACTGTTTTAAAAACTCGCCTTCGTTGTATGGTTTTTTAGCAAGGGCAATATTCCATGCCACTTTATAGGATGCAAGTGTCACAGCTTCTCCACGCTTGGCCAATTGCTGAAACATTTGAGACTGTCTTTTTACCTGGCTTTTCAATGTGCTCAATTTTTGCTTCCGTAGTTCAGTACCTTTGGGGAAATCCTTGTCAATATTAGCATGGAGTGTGCTAAAATGACGCTGAAGGTTTGAAGCCTTGTAATGTGATATTGTGGTATCGCATAATAAACAGAGCGATTTGCCATTCCGTTCAATAAAAAAAGTAAGCATCTTCCCATTCTTCCAGAAATGTCCTGTGTTCATCCTCATATTTTCGTTTAGCTTTGGATTTTGCCATTTTTACAAAGAAGGTAACTTACGTAAGTGGCGGTCACTTACGTCTCTTCTTCTTCTTTGATAATTTTTGGCGGTTGGCAAACAACAGATAGATGCATTTCCGCCATCTACTGGAATGGAGTGTGGACCAGAATGACTCTCAGGAATTAAATTCTATTATATAAATGTGTTATTTTTAGATATCGAAATACTATACTGTAAATATTACTATCTGAATAACTTCTAAATAATTGAAATAAATCTAATTTCACTTTTACTTTACTCAAATTTTGAATGAATTGCTTTCTCTCCTCCTCATATTTGTTACAGTATAACATCACATGCTCAACTGTTTCATCTACCCCACAATATTCACATTTGCCATTCCTATGTTTTCCTAAGATAAACAGAGTACCATTTAATCCGGTATGACCAAACCTTAATCTAGAAATTATTGTTTCTTCTCTTCTTGTTCTTTCTGTTCTTCTCATTTCTCCAATTTTCTTTTGAATTTTATAAAACCAACGTCCTTTATTTCCTTTCTCCCATTCGTTTTGCCATTTATCCTTTATTTTCTGTTTAATTAACATTTTAACTTCAGATTTGCTAAAATTAACAAATAAATCCACTGACACATTTTTAGCAGCTTCTTTTGCTGCCTTATCTACTTGTTCATTTCCTTTAATTCCATAATGTGCCGGTATCCATACAAAATTTATAACTAAACCCATCATATTTATTCTAAATAGTGTCTGTTGAATTTCTATTAAAATATCTGGCCTGCTTTCTGAGTGACTATACTGCAAACTAATTAAAGATGAACTAGAATCTGAACATATGACTGATCTTAATGGCTTAACTTCTTCCACCCATTGAACAGCTAATAATATTGCAATCATTTCTCCCGTATAAACTGAAAGTCCATCACTTATCCTTTTCCTAATTTTAATATTAAATTCTGGTACGATAAAGGCTACTCCTATTTGATTTGTTATATTTTTAGAGGCATCTGTATAAATTTTTACATACTTATAATATTGATTAATATAATCCTGTACTATATATGAGTTTAATATGAATTTCTTATCCTTTCTTCTTTCCAACAAAGTAAAATCTACCCTAGCATCTGTAATTATCCATGGTTGTATAACTGATAATGGAACTGTTTGGCTTATACTAATCTGATCTATTTTGAATTCTGTTATTTTTTCTTGCACAGTCCAACCAAAACTTCTAATATCTTTTACTTCTTTTTCCCAACAGGGTTTTATTACTTGCAGAGTTGGGTGATCATTTCTATGACCTTTTAAATTAGTCCAATAGTTTAATGTTAATTGCTCTCTTCTAAATGCAAGTGGCATTTCTCCCATTTCTACTAACAATGCTGCTGTTGGAGTAGTTTTAATTGCTCCTGTACATAATCGCAATGCCTGATATTGAATCCGATCCAGTTTTTGAAGGTTTGTCTCTGCTGCTGAATTATACACAATACTTCCATAGTCTATCACCGATCGAATTAATCCTGTATATATATTCTTTAATGCTACTCTATCTGCTCCCCACTCTCTACCAATTAAGCATCTCATAATATTTATTACTTTCTTGCATTTGTCTAAAATTTTTTGAATGTGTATATTCCATGTTATTCTTTCGTCAAACCAAACCCCTAAAAATTTGAATTGCTTCACTCTTTCTATTTCTTGATTATATAATTTTAATTTACCATCATTAATTTTCTTCCTTGAAAAGAACATTGTTTTAGTCTTATCCACTGAGAATTTAAATCCCCATTTTAATGACCATTCTTCAACTTTAACAATTGCTTGTTGCATCTTTTTAGTAATAAATTCCAAATTCCTACCTCTCTTCCACATTGCTCCATCATCAGCAAAAAGAGAAAAACCCATTCCATTATCTATATTTTGAAATACATCATCTATCATTACCGAAAATAATAAAGGACTTATTATACTTCCCTGTGGAGTACCATTTTCAGCAATATATTTCTCAGAATGATATTTACCTATTTGAACTTGTATTTGTCTTTCAGTTAGAAAATCTTTGATCCACCAATACATCCTACCAGTAATTCCCATCTTTATCATTTTTATTAATAAACCTTCTTTCCACAACATATCATATGCCTTTTCAATATCAAAAAACACTGCTACAATACTTTCTTTACTAATTTGGGCTTTTCTGATTTCAAATTCCAAACTCAAAACTGCATCCATAGTATTCCTACCCCTCCTAAAACCACTTTGATATTTTGATAAATATCCATTAGATTCTATATAATAAATCATTCTTTCATTAATCATTTTCTCCATTATTTTACAAACATTTGAGGTTAATGCAATTGGTCTATAATTTTCAGGTTTTGTATCATCTTTCCCTGGTTTGCGTATTGGTATTATTACAGCCTCTTTCCAACTTTTTGGTAATTTTCCGTTTTCCCAAACTTTGTTATAAAATTCCAATAAAATTTCTTTAGATGTTTCACTAAGATGCTTTAACATTAAATAACAAATTTGATCTTTCCCTGGTGTTGTTAATTTAACTGTCTGAAGTGCTCGATTTAATTCCGATTTTGTGAAAGGAACATTCAACAAATCATTTACATTCTCTGTCTTCTCTAAAATCTGTCTATTTTCTAATATTGTCATTTCTCTCCCCCTTTTTCCTTCCAGAGTAATATTATCCGAGCTATTTATTTTAATAAAAGTCTTTGCCATCATTTCCACCTTTTCTTCATCCTTAACTGCTACTACTTCACCATCATTCAGGACTGGATAACCATATTCTCTTTTAATACCATTCATTCTTCTTATCATTGACCATACTTTATTAATCTCTGTTTCTCTTCCCACCGAATTACAAAAATTCCTCCAACAATCCTTTTTTGCATTCTTTATAGTTCTTCTTACAAGAGCCTGACATCTTTTATATTCTATAAGATTCTGTACACTGTGGTTCCTTTTTAACATTTTAAAAGCTTTATTACGATTTTTGATTACTCTATTGCATTCCTTTGTCCACCAAGGAACAATCTGCCTATGGATCCTACCTTCTCTTTTCTTTATGGATTCATTAGCAGCTTGTAAAATGGCATCACAAACATAGAAGTTTAAATGATCAATTTCCATGTTCAAATTGATTTTTCCCAGTTCCTGCTCACTTATAAGTCTAAACTTTTCCCAATTGGCACTACTGAAACACCATTTCTTTGAACCCCCCACATCATACTTTTCAATATCCAAGTTTATTTCTGTCACTATAGGATAATGATCGCTTCCTATTGTTACTTCTTTAATTATTTGCCATGAACTTACACCTGCCAACGAATTTGAAATTATTGTTAAATCTATTGCCGATTCTCTACCTGTTTTTATATCAACCCTTGTACCCCTTCCATCATTCAAACATACAAGATTTTTATTCTCCATCAATTCTTCAATAACTATTCCATTTAAATCATTTTTACTGCCCCATAACGAACTATGTGCGTTAAAATCACCACACCAAACAACCTTTCCATTTAAAAAATTATCAAATTCATTCAATGTTTCATACTGGATCCTTTTCCCAGGATTATAAAAATTTATTACTTTAATACTTTCCTTCTTATACCAAACCTCTACAACTATATACTCTAACTGAACTCCTTTTGCTAACAATCTAAACTGAATTCCTGTTTTTAGAAATATCATACAACCCCCTCCTTGAATCTCATTTCTGTCTCTACGTACACCAGTATATCCTTTAATAACAAAATCTAAATTAGGTCTAAGCCAGGTTTCCTGTATACATATGATGTCTGGTTTTTTCCTAAGATTTTTAATGAATCCTTTAAATTCTTGTCCATTAGCTATTAAACTCCGTGCGTTCCACTGTAATATTATCAAAGTGTTCTTTCTCCTGATGTCCCTGACTTCCCATCTCCTCCCAGTTCTTTATTAATATGCTCCCACGAAATATCTTTGATTCCGAAGAACTTCTCCGCTCCTTTTACTATTATTTTAATTTTCTCGGTTTTGTACTTGACTTGATCTGCACAATTAATCACATATGCAATAAATAACATAATCTTTTCGACTGTAATCACAGGTTCAGTTCTCTCTGTAGATGTTATCTGAGGATTGGGTTTTTGTTGAAAATTTATCTGCCTCCTTTCAGCCTGTCCTTCCACCCTTTTTACAGCTTCAGCATAACTGATATTGTTGCTCGTCTTAGTTTTTTCCACTTCAATGGCTTTCTTTCTAACTTCACACCCCCCAAAACTCACTCTATGTTGGCCCCCACAATTACAACACTTATCTTGAACATTTTCTCCACATTCCTCATATTTATGATCACCTCCACATTTTGGACACCTTTGTCTGCCTCTACATACTGCCGCTATATGCCCGTATCTTTGACATTTGTAGCACCTGAGTGGTGGAGGAATGTAAGGCCTAACTGGAAAGCTAATGAATCCGATCTTAATCCTCTCTGGAAGTATATTTTCTTGAAATTCTATCATTACTGATGGACTTTCAACTCTTTCACCATTTATCGTTTTCAACAATCTCTTTATCTGAATTACCTCCACATCCTGAATGCCCTTTTTAAGTTTTTCTAAATCTTCGTTTACAGGTATTCCTGTTATCACTCCCCTCATTACTTTCTTTTCTCCAATAATCCTTTTTTCTTTCACATTTTTTCTGCAAATGCTTTCTATGTTCAACGCTCTGTTTTTCTGTTCTTCTGTTTTACATATAATCATTACACTACCGTCTCTGAGTATTTTCGCAAATGAAATGTCTCCAATCTTTTTCTTAAGCTCTCTAGATAATGCTATCGGCCCAATCTGAATGTTTTCTTCCTCTTCTTTAAATTTAAGAATCATTTTGAATTCCTCTCTAACACTCTTTTTCCTAACTACAGGAGTTCCTTCATCCGAACTGTTTTCTTCCAACGTTCTTTTACTCATTTGTGTCCCAAACAAACTTTCATTTTCTCGCCGGTTTCTACCTCTCCCTCTTCCACTAACAACATGAGACCAACCACTCAAATCCATATCATCACCGTCTTCTTCTACCTGAGTCGCCATTCCAGTCCAGTCACAAACCAGTTTATGCCCAAACCGCTTTTCTTTCGAATTTTCCGCCCTTTCCACCATGAGCCTGCTGTCAAACCGACGTAGGCCACTCCTCTGGAGAAAAACCACTTACGTCTCTTCTTCTTCTTCTTTTCTATTATGGCGGATCACAAGCAACTTTTAGGTGCATACCGCCACCTACTGTACATGAGTGTGTACTTACGTCTCTTACGTCTTACGTCACATAAAAAACACCCAATCTGTCAAATTAATTTATTAATTTTAAAATATTATTATTTGTTTTTAATAACCCCTGATGGATTTAAGTGTGTTTAAGATATAAAAAAAAAAAGAAAAGAAACATGAAACGAGGAAAGAGCCACAGTATATAGAAAATATGGTAACAGGCAAAGAGCCGCATTCTTATTGGCGTGTTCGCCACCCCTGGTATAGAACTATGAAAAAAATACAGTTACACAAAAGTGTTCCACTGTACAGATGGTGTAGGTTGTTTTGTTGCAACCTGAAGTGTGAAATAAACTTCACTGGAGTTTGAAAACAAAATATGTGTATAGGTGTATTATATCTAGTTGAACGATGTGTGCGCCCAGTTGGGCGGCGTGGGGGGGCGTGGAAATGTTATTGTAATCCAAAGGGGGGCCCAGAAGAAAATCTTTGGGAACCATTGACCTGAGCATTCCCCACCTCGACTCTGGCATCTTCAGTTCCCATCTTCTCAGTGTTTAATATTCTGTCATTCCTAATCAATTTAAATATATCATAACAGCAAAAACTTAAGTGGAATATGAATCCTATAAAAGGACCATGCTAGGATCTACTAAACTCCAGTGACTTCAGTTAATTCCAGAATGCTCCATTGTAAAATGGAGTACCTGAATATCTAGAATTGAAAGAATGTTTAAAACATGTATTCTTTTTTACTCTAACAAATCTCAGGTTTTGGAGGAGGTAAAACAACAAATTTTAATTATTTGTATGGGTCAACAAATAGTTTTGGAATTATGGGAGCGATTTTAATAATCATCGTATATAGTCTGGTTTCAGTGGCTGATAAATTAGGTATGTATATACTGTAAGGGCACTATACTTGAAGTGGTGCCAAAACAAAAAGGACTAAAATGTACAGTAGCCCTTTTCTGTATTTGACAGCTTTTGTGGAATTCACATGTTGAGCAGGGCGTGGGGTCATAGGGGGCCGATTTTTATTTTTTTTTTATTTGAAATGTATTAAAATATGATCTAATAACAGGTAAGGAGAAGAAAAGAAGAGGAAAAAAAACTGAAATGTATTCACAAGCATTCTTTTCAAAATAGGACTTACAAGGTTAACAGACTTCGGTTCATGGGAGCTACTATTAGCAAAATGACATGTTACTGCTGTCTTGCAGCTTTGAACTGATTAGTGTTTTCAATACAGAAAATCATGAACACTGTTAGGGACCAAACTTAAATAGGGACAAAAGGTGTTCAAAAATAAAAAAAAAACAACCTTTCATTTAAGTGTCAATAATAGTTAACAAAGGCTTAAAAGCAATATAAATTAACTTAAATAATAATTAACATAGATCTGGGCCCAACTTAACTGAGGTCAACTGAAGAGGAACCAACTCAAACATAAAACTGAGCTAATGATAAAGAACATATGCTGCTTAAATAGGGGTGAAATAACCTAAACTTTCAACATGAGGGAGGCCCAATATAACAGAGAAGCAATAAACAGAAAAAGGTCAAAACTAAAACATAAATAAAACAACTCTAATTTAGCAAAATTAACTGATTATGGTGGAAAAATAACTAAAGGAAAATTAAACAAAATTCCTCCCTCAGTTCCAGCTCCAGCTGATCTGGATTTGCAGAACTATGAAATTAAATAATTTGTGATGGAGGTAGAAGGATCCACCACAAACACACAAAAAAGATGCTGTTTGTGGTTGTTTTGTTATTCTCACAGTAATCATTTGTTTAACTAGACGGCAAATCTTCAGTAAAATATATCCAACATGGAAATATTTTGAAAATTAAATGGGTTGGCTGTTGTATTTCTGAAACCTATTGAACCCAAACTTAATGCTACTCAGCTTTGAGGATGGAGAGAAAGAAGAGAAATTAATAGTGAAAAAGTTAATTAATACTTGATTTATTTAAAGTCTTTGAATGACGCATGTTTTCAATGCCATCATTTACAAGTGTTTGGATAATTTTCATTGCTGATGTGTGAGTTTATTACAACTAACATTAGCTGCCTGTTGTGAGTCAAAACTGATGTTTTCCACAATAGCTTATCTAATTAAGACAGTTGCTCTGATATACAGTTATAATCTTCATTCTGTGCGTGGCAAAATTTTGAAATGGAATGAGGGCGGTGTCCTTCAGCCATTTACAAAGTGTAATATTTCGATAAGGCTGGAGCCATAGATGTCTACTTATCTGCTAATGTGCATGATGTAAAATGTGATAATGTGCTAGACTGGAGATGTATAAAATGCCTTTTAAACTCTTAATCATGGGAACTTAATGAGAGGTGAGCCCGGAAGTCAGCAGCTGCCCTCTGTAAATTCTAAGCAACTTCTCTGATCTGAGTAAGATTACAATTTCGATCAGTATCTGTTGTCATGTCTCATGGTTATTTAATACATATACGTTATTAAGTGTTATTTAATAACACTTAATAACTTATATTACTTATACAATTTAATAACACTTAATAATAACACATAGCAGGACTTTTTCAGGAAAAAGAACCAAAGTGATAGAGCTTCGAGGTGCAGACACAGAGCGTATCTTTAACACAAGTTTTGTAGTTCCACATTTTTGATCTGAATCATTTATGGTCTCTTAGATGCTAAAATCCATTTTAAATCATGAGTATTTGTTTGTATAATCATGTTTATTGGACAGTTTTTTTATACATTTCAGGTTGCTCTGTGAATATGAAGCTATTTCCCATGCTTAACTTTGAACATTGTACTTTACCTGACTATGTCGTAATACTTAATATTGCACAGTTTTTTCTCCCCTTTCGGGTCCATTCTTTCTGGTCTAATTTGCTGTTTTATATTTTTAGCCTTTCATCTATTCTACATGTTTTGCCCCAAACACTTTTCAATTTGTTAATAGTTGGCCAAAAAAAGACTATATGAGTAAGAGGAGAAGACCATAGAGGGAAGGAGTGAAAAAGACTTAAGTTTGGAGATGACATCTTATAAAAACGCCAGTAATATATAGGATAGGAATGATTAAACTAGGGAGGCCACATAGATTTCCATTATAGTTTGGATTTCTGCCCAACGCTGTGTGTTTGTGAAAGTTTGTGCAGGCAAACATACCAAGACATCATCAAAAGGATAACATGGACCAGCGAAGATCAGATGGAGAAAAGAGAGGGAGAGTACAGTATGTACAGTACAGAAAGTCTGCAAAAAAAGTTGTGCATAGCCGTATTAAGTTTGTTGCCTACTTGGTTTGGATCATATCAATTAGAAAAGGTCTATGCTGAAGAAAAATGGATTTGGTGTCATGATCCTGGCACTGATGGCTGGCCTGATAGCTCATTCCACTCACCTGTTTAACTCTGCCCGGTTTCTCTTTACTGCTTATCTGATCTACCTGTTTTCAGCTTCTATATATGCTGTATGTTTTTTTCAGCTACAGGTTCCAGATTATTCAGTTAGTGTCTAAGTTCATTATCAATTTCCACCTGTTGGCTGCTGAGAGCCCTTGGAATGAGGAGTTCCTGATGGACGTCTTCCTCACGGGACTCGGAGAGGATCAAGAACGAGCTCTCCACCCGTGCTTATCCTCATTCTCTTACGGAGCTACAGGAGTTAGCTTCCCGGATCGACCTTCGCCTCCAGGAGCGTCATATGGAGCGGGCTTCTGGTGCTTGCCGCTTCCCTTTCACTGCAGTCTTGGTTCGTGGGAGGACTTCTGAACCCCTTTGCTCCTCTTGTCCGGAGCCCATACAGCTGGGACGTTGGTGCCTCTCCAAGGAGGAGAGGGATTTCCGCTACAGGCTCCGGCTCTGTCTCTACTGTCTCTACCTGTAGAGCTGGTGGGGTGTCCAAGTTGAACGTTTAGTTTTTCTTATCATTGATTTAGCTCAGATTCTTGTCATATTAGGTTCTACCTGGCTTACTAAGTGCAACCTGCACATTGACTGGCAAAGAGTGGAGGTTTTGAGTTGGTCCATCGCTTGTTTGGGTTCCTGCTTACTATCAGCTAAGTCTAAGATGTTGGGTTATTCTGTTGATCCAGAGTTTTTTTTCCAGATCTTTCTAAGGTCCAAGAAAGGTACCATAACCTCAGAGAGGTGTTCAATAAGGGCAAGACCCCAGCCCTACCTCCCCATACACCTACTGCCCAGTACCACACTCCCTAGGGGTCGGTTATATTCCTTGTCGGCCCCTGAATCCCAGGCTATGGAGAAATACATTTCCAAGTCTCTTAGGGCTGGCATGATCCGTCCCTCCTCCTCCCCTGCTGGGGCAGGCTCATTTTTGTGGGCAAGAAGGACTGATCCCTCAGACCTTGCATTGATTACAGGGGTGTCAATGATATTACGGTTAAGAATCAGGATCCTATTCCCCTTATTAACACCGCATTTGATCATATTTAGGGAGCTAAGGTTTTTACCAAGCTGGATCTCTGGAATCAGGGAGGTTGATGAGTGGAAGACCGCTTTCAACACCCCGACTGGCCGCTATGAATATCTGGTGATACCTTTTTGGCTCACCAATGCACCAGCGGTTTTTCAGAACCTGGTTAATGAGGTTCTTAGGGACATGGTTGGTCACTTTGTCTTTGTTTACATTGATGACATATTCATCTACTCACAGGACTTTGAGTCTCATAAGCTTCCCGTGAGGTCTGTGTTGCTTAGCCTTCTCCAGAACCAGTTATTTGTCAAGGCAGAGAAGTGTGAGAACTATTTCTTTTCTGCGCTTTGTTGTCTCCCCCGACCAGATCTCCATGGACCCCATGGAGATCTGGTGCTTCTACTGCTTATCTGATCCACCTGTTTTCAGCTCCAATATATGCTGTGTGTTTTTTTCAGCTACCTGTGCCAGATTATTCAAGCTGTTTTGTTTGAGCAACTCTAGCGTTTTGTTTGTTGTTCTGATTATCTGATTGTGACCTGTGTCTGTCCTGTGGATCCCGAGTTTTGCTTTGCCCTTGTCTGCTCTTGAATCTGCTCTTTTCTGGACTGATTCCTATATTCTACTGGCTCACCAAACTTGGATTGTTCTTCTGACCTCGGCTTGGATTCCCCTTCTGTACCTCATAGGCTCTCGGATCTTCTGGTCTGTTTACTTGGTTCTGCTACGACTTCGGCTTTGGATATTCCCTTCCTAACTCTGTTGCCCCTCGGCGTCAGTTGGCATCAATTCCACTCAGAAACAGGTCAGTGACTATTTACTCTTAATTGTTATCAGCACTTATTAGTCACTGAACTTAGTTTCTGTTCCTACATAGGGCCCTGTTTATCCAGCTGATGAGCAGCCGCATGCTGAGTGTTCAATAAAGACTTGTTTTGAACTAATCCTGATCTGTCTGCTGTTGTGATTCTATAGGTAAATTCTTTTCCCAGCCCGCTGGGAATTTATGTTTCTGATTACTTTAAGATGTTTAATGCCCTCCCCTGTAGGGGTGGTAAAATATCTTATTTAATCAGATATTATTTAAGCTGTTATATATTGCTTATGACACACAGTCCTACTAACTGTGTGTTAGAACAATACATGAAAGAGTAATTTGAGCACTAATCATGGTCAAACAGTTATTTCTGCACATACATGGAATAAATTCACCACAACTTCTGTTCAAAATATAAGATTTTATTAACAAAAATCATTCAGCTCCAAGTCAAACATATTTCAGTTTAACATTCTCAACTAAGACTAGTAAAACTCAACTAAACTACACTAACTACTATGTACAAAGAGGAAGGGGAAAACGGTTGAAAAACATATTACAGTTTAAGATGGATTCTGTGTTTGAAACCAAAGTTTATCCGGAAGAATTTGGGATATGATCAAATTAGCTTTTCACTAATTCTAAAGAAATTGGAATGTTTTCAGACCAATTCACAATGCAAATCCATGAGGTGAATAATATTTGGCCAAATAATGTTTTATTGAATGATTTGCTTAATCAAGAACCAATAACCTTTAGCTAAATGATTCTTTACCTTCTTTGAAATAGCTAGCAGCGAATAGACATCAGGATTCCTCTAAATGACTCTTGGTCATACTTGGTAATGGAAATGTAATGAGCGTTTGAGGAACATATAAACACTAATGTTATATCAGTGTTTAAATCCTTAGTGAATAAAGCTTGTCTAAGCTTTAGCAACAGCTCAACACATATTCCTGTAGCATAGGGTGGCATGCAATCCATTCTTTAGCATCAATTAGCGTTGTCTTTACTCAGCAGTAAACACACGATATGATTAGCATCATCAAAAGACACATTGCTTGTTCTGTCCCTAATCATGCCAGACCTGCAAACCTTTTTCCATGTCCATTTGGAAAGCTTGAGTTTCATCCAGTTTTGCAGCTCTGCAGTCAGGGATTCTTTGTCTCAGTCTCACAGCAGGGGTCCTCTCAGTCTCACACCCCAGGCAAGGTCTTCATCCAGTTTGGCTCTGTAAGTTCTGAAACTCAAGAGAAATGTGTTGCAAAGGTTCTGTTTGCAGTAGTTTGGTTCTGAAAGGTTTGACTTATCCCTGATGGTTCTGGGGATCTGGTTCCACTGGGGCCCGCATCTCCACTGTGGGCCACAGTGGGCCCCAGCTTTGAGCGCAGGAGCAGAAGCAGGCTGGATCAGAAGAGGGAGAAAGAGAGAGAAGAGGCAGAATCCTGTGTGCTCTGTGGTTTTGTCTGTCCCTACAGAGGGGGGTGGTTTTTCACACCTCACACCTCTGGTGGCTTCCATGTGGGGGCTTTGCTGAAACGGGGTTGTTGCAGAGATTCCACAGCTGATTCCACATCATCATGTCATGTCAAGAAGAAATATGGACACTGATTCCTAATGTCCAAAAAGTATGATCATGGCATATGGCATAACACTGCTTTAAATATTGGGTCAAAGGTTTTGAGCTTATGACATTTGGATTATTCAAAAAATACTTTTCTACTCCCACAACAACAGGGTTTATACCCATGGGGCAGGACTTGTCTTCTTGGAAATCACATGACTTATCTGCATTTAAAAGTAAAAGTGAAAGTGGATGAGTTCTTTCTCTTACTCACATTCACTAACTTTCAGTCAGCAGCAGCACCACAGCAACGGTAGGACTTCACACACTTCACATACTGAATACTGGTAAAATGTCTGGATTATTTCTACTCTTAAGTTGTTTTAATAGGCAGGTGTCATATGTAACTAATGTAACTGTTTAATATGTTCATAGAGAGTAAAGGGCTATGTGTGTGTACATGCACATAGAGAGTACATAAGCAAGTGTGTTTGAATTCACTCATTACAAATACAGCAAACACATAGCTGATAATATCACAGATTAGCTGGTTGGATCTGTCTCAAAACAACCGCTAAAACGTAGTGTATTGGTTAGAATTAAGGATATGGGTTTTGCCAATTCATATGAAAAATGTTTAATGCCTTTTTACTTTGCCAGTTACGAAATTAGATTTACTACACCATATCATAACTATTTTTTGTTTGTTCTGTACAGATACACCAAAAAAAGTTCTTTCTAATGAAATTAAACAATATATAAAGACTTTGATGTTATTTAAATTTTGTGATCTTGGCTTTGATTTCAGTGACCATGTCTGATGTCCAGTCTACAATCTGGAGGGGTATGTTTCAACTTACCTGCTGCTACTTCTGTACAGTTTCATTAGATATCAGATTGTACATATAGCGTATGCCTCTTACTACAACCAAACTACTAATTTAAATTTGTTCTCATAGTGTTGGGCCGAAAATTATAGTAGTATTAGTATTAGTAGTATTTTCAGCTACTTTTCTTTCTCCTTAACACCCCTATAAATGAACTTAAATACAAACTATTAAAGAGTAACAGACATTTTCTCAGACATTAGTGCCAAGTCCACATGCAACATGCAGAAAAACACTTTTGCTTTCCCTTTCCTTTGTTGTTACGCATGTCTATGACAACTTTAAGAACTTTAACCCTTTGTCCAAGAACCTTATGTATGCAGTAGTAGCTAAAAGCTAAGTGACACCAATATGAACCAAAATAGGAAACATTTCTGACCTTTTGGTGCCAGAACACTTGATCATATAGTTTTACATGACTAAACTCTAAGCATACACATCTCTGGATTTCTGCACATTGCTCCCTGTCATTTATTTAGACACTAACATAATAACACCAATACTTCTTCAATAAATATACGTTGAGGAAAATAAGTTTTTGAACAGCCCTCTATTTAGCAGGTTCTCCCACTTTGAAATTCTGGTGGGGTCTAAAATTGTAATTGCATGTGAATGTCGACTGTGAGAGACATAATCTAAAAAACTAAAAATCTAGAAACCACAATGTATGATTTTTAAACTATTTATTTGTATTATACAGCCGAAACCAATGTTAATGTTTGGTACAGTAGACTTTGTTTGTAATTACACAGGTCAAACATTTCCTGTAATTTTTCACCAGGTTTGCACACACTGCAGGACAGATTTTGGCTCACTCCTCCACACAGATCTTGTCCAGATCAGTCAGGTTTCTTGGCTTTCGCTGAGAAACACAGAGTTTGAGCTTCCCCCAAAGATTCTTTATTGGATTTAGGTCTGGAAACTGGCTGTGTGCTTTGGGTCCTCAATACAGTGCTGTTGCCCTGTCCAATGTGCAGAAAAACAGCCCCAAAGCATGATGCTACCACCCCAATGCTTCAGGGTAGGAATGGTGTTCTTAAAAATAGTACTCATCATTCTTCTTCTTCCATTAAAAGCTCTATTTTGGTCTCATCTGACCACATGATTTTCTCCCATGACTCATCTGGATCATCCAAATGAACATTGGAAAACTTTAGACTGGCCTTGACATGTGCTAGTTTTAGCAGGGGAACCTTCCTATTCATGTATGATTTCAAACCATGAAGTCTTAGTGTGTTACCAACAGTAACCTTGGAAACAGTGGTCCCAGCTCTTTTCAGGTCATTGACCAGCTCCTCCTGTGTAGTTCTGGAATGATTTTTCACCTTTCTTGAGCACTTGCATGGAGCCCCAGTCCGAGGGAGCAACATGACCGTCATGTTTAGTTTCCCATTTACTAATGATGGCTCTAATAGTGGCCCTTTTTTCAACTAGCTGCTTGGTTATTTCCCTGTTGCCCTTTCCAGCATGGTGGAGGTTTATAATTTTGTCTCTACTGTCTTTGGACAGCTCTTTGGTGTTGGCCATGTTAGTAGTTGGATTCTTATTGATTGTATGGGGTGAACAGGTGTCTTTATGCAGCTAACAACCTCAAAAAGGTGGATCTAATTTAGGATAATTAATGGAGTGGAGGTGGACATTTTTAAGGCAGATAATCAGGTCTTTGAGGGCCAAAATTCTAGATGATAGACAGGTGTTGAAATATTTATTTGACTTAAACTTATAGAACTTAGACTTATACAATTGTCATTTTATATACACAGAGTGTATACAAAATTAAATTTTGTTTTGTACACCTTTCATACAGTGAATGAGCAGCAGCTTAGCAGTGAAATGCACATTTCCATTTCATAAAGTGCAGCAGTGATCGCATGTAAACAGCGTGGAAGAAAAAACATTTCTGGATTCTGGATTTTTTTTTTTTTAGATGTGGACATGCACCTACTATGACAATTTCAGACCCCTCCATGATTTCTAAGTGGGAGAACCTGTGAAATATCATACATATTTTCCTCATTGTATACTCTGATGTGTTCTGATTTAATGATGAAAAAGTTTTGCTACAGTTTATATACATTTTCCTTTAAGATTGTATTGTCCTTATTGAATAATGTAATTCAGACAGGTAAGTAATTGCTCATTAGAAAAATGACAATATTAAGTGTAATGGAAACGGATTGTGTCGTTTAAGCTGTGCATCCAAACATAGCTGTTGTTTTGGCCAAGCATAAATGATCTTTTTTGAAACCATGTCCCAGTTAAAAAAAAAAATAGATAATGTTTGTTTCGTGTTTAACTGTGTACAAGTGAGACCGGTTAAACTAACTTTCCTGTTTTTTGTTTTTTTTATCAGGAATAAAAGTGTTTCTAAATTTATTTGGTGAGTGAGATTCTCTAGTCATGGGATGTATAGAAAAAAGCGATGTTGTGTTCTCTATATTTTTTAATTTCATATCTTGCTTAATAAGTACAGTTAGGATCCATGTGGTCACTTCGGGGGAAACCTTTGGAGCTCATCGCACTGTGCTGAACCAGCTGGAGAAGAAGATAGCACTGATAAAAACAGACAGGCACAGAAACTGCATCACTATGCTTTTTTGTCCGATCACTTCTCGTGTTGGGTCAGATGTGGAAGCAGCCATTAATTTGGTCAGAGGTAATCTGTCTAAGGTGTTGCAAAATCAATTTCATAGCACAACTTTTCCTCCATATTTAGTGTAATGCCTTAAGCATAGAACAGCCCTGGCAATGCTTTAAGAAGGCCCATCACTCTTATTTTTGTTTAATTAATTTCTCTGTCCACAGGATATGATAAGGTAATTCTGGTCCTGATGCATCATACCCGAGATGAGACCTACTCCACAGCTGGGATCGACTGGTCAGAAAGGTTTCCAAATGTGATCTTGAGTGTTCACGTCCTATTCCATGAGACCGTGGCAGGGCTACTGCCATGTTCAGAAAACAACATGGCGGTGAACAAAATTATAAAGGTGTTGCATTACAACAGCAAAATTAGCTGGAGAAGAAGTTTCCTGAAAATCGGTGTAGGATTAACAGTAACATCCTTGGTTCTTTATTTATTTTATTTTTTTAAGAAATAACTTTTCCTTTTTCTCAAAAAAAGGAAAACTTCTAATTTGAACAAGGGTCCAGGTCAGTTGGCTCCATCGAGAACGTTTATGACCTTCTGATAACAGTACTATGCATTATCTTTTATATTGATACCCTTAATTCAATTTCCTATTATATGAATACCATGTACTACACTCTTTACTTGTTCATACTTTCATATGGGCCAGTGTACAGACAAAATAAGGCAAATGATGACCTTATATTAAACTCATAACTCTGCAGAAGCTTTGGTGAATTTGTGGTGCATACTTTTATTGAAATCATATAAACACCTTCCTGTCATGTATTGTTAAAAAGCTTCCAACACAGACTAGCCATTATTTATAACTTTGACCCTTTATGTCAGAAAAGTCATGGGTCACATAACATGTTTACTCTCACCTCATGGAGCTGAGATTGCATAACTTTATAGATGTGATTTGAAACTGAGTGTTCAGAGCTCTAAACACGAATAAAGCTTTTGTGTGCCGTCCTTAATATGTTTTCTGCATCAGTTTCTTCTGATCAGGCTTTGTCAGATTATATATTGTAAAAATAGTCCAATGTCAGTGCATTAGCTGTCTTCTGTTGTTGTTTTTGCCTCATGAGATCTTACCATGGGTGTGTCTAATTTCAGCCGACCTGGTCCCCCGGACTGTGTCCTTCGGGGGCTGTGAAAATAAGAAGGCCAAAAGAGTTTGGCTGTAGATTCAAACAGGTCCAGTTTTTCCAGCTGTTACTGCCCCTCAATCAGCTTAGGCTTCACAACTCAGATTGAAAGAACGTGAGAGTGGTGAGGACAGCAAGATCGTTGGAGCTCGTTTTCCCTCCATTAAAGAAATTTAATGGAGCGAACATTTTTACGGAATCATAGTGATGTCAGTTGACAATGTAGAAAAAAGATTTTTGGTATTTAAATTGTATTAAGGTGATAAATATATTGGATATACATGATAATTATTTTGTATGAATTAACTATACTGAATAAACATAAAAAATATATTGCATTAAGGTGATAGTATATTGTATGAATCTGATAAGTATATTGTATAAACAATATAATTATATTGTATAAATGTATAACTTTATCCAGATGGTGGCTCTAGTATGCTTTTAGTCCACAAGACTCATTTCAGACAAAAAAGAAGTTGGTGCTCCAAGTAAATTTTTGGTGGAAAATAATAACTATCATAACAAGGTTATCCGGGTAATCATGGCATGGTTTCATCATGCATGTCATCTCCTCAGGTCGTTTGATGGCAAGTTTACCAAGTTTTACTTTATGCTCAGTCTAAGACATAAAGAGATGCTGATGCTGATGCTGCTGTACACAGTGGATGAGATCAGTATTAGCATGTGCACATTAAGAAGAATCCTTCAAAGATTGGGACTTGTTAGAAGAAAATATCAATCAGATCCTCTAAATGTGGCCGCCTTCCTCCTTGACCAGCTAGAGAGTAATGGGAGCCTGCATGGATATAAGTTTCACCACCTTAAATGTGTTAAACAGGGACATGTTGTAACTCAGAATATAGTGAGACATCTGTTAAAATTTCTGGACCCAAGGGGTGTGAGACAAAGGCGGAGAAGAAGGGTGATGCGACTCATATATATTAATCCTGGACCTAATTTCTTGTTGCATGTTAAGTCCTATCTTAAACTGAAGCCATTTGGTATCTGTATTAATAGGGCAACCAATACATTTTCCAGACAAGTGATATGGGTTCTTGCTTTCTCCATAAGAAGTGGTCCTAAAGTTATTGTTGGATATTTTATAAATGAAGTTGAGACGAGGATGGGGACCCCTGCTCAAATCCAGGCTGATTTTGGAACTGAAAATGCTACCATGGCAGAAATGCAGAGGTTCCTACGATGAAATTCTGTTAACTACTCCAATAATTGCTTTGTCTCTGGATCCAGCAATAAAAATCAGTGGATTGAAAGCTGGTTGGGCTTTTTGAGAATTTTTTGACACATCATGCTTAAACGTGAATGAATCGTTTTCAGAAACTGAATGACGATGATTATTTTTCTGGAGACTTTTTGGACAAACAACTTGTTCTGTTTTCCTGTCTGAAGATCCCTGAGGTATGTCAGAATATCAAAGCTTCCATTCTCCTTTTTGTGGCAACAAGTGGACGTCCAATTCTTATGTACACCATTCCACATCTGTTTGAAAGAGGACCTTATCCTTGTGATTAGTGTTCAGCTTGTGTTTCCTTATAATTTCAGATAACTTTTTACTCTCACCAACCACAGCAAATGCAGCCATAGAGCTATACATTTTCCTGAAGACGGACATAATTAAGGCCTTGTAAACCCAAAGGTCCTTTTGCATTAGGATGTTGCTTCTTCCTGCCACTGTACATGATGCACTGCTTTGTTTGTGCATGAACATCTGATTGGAAACAACATATATACCAGAAACAAATTAAGATATATTGCATTAAAAAATTATAATCACAACAATGTTGAATTGCATTCATACACTGAATAAATTGTCATCATATTAAAGTGTTCGTCAGAATAAATAATAATGCAAATTGTTGAGAGACAAATTTGTTTATTATTTTCATCTGTCAACCAACAAATATTTCAGCTTGTAACCGCACATGGGTAGATTTATAACAAAAAGATTCAACATATATGCTATATATGTTTTCAATGATATCGCTGTTTTTGAAGCCTAACATAGTTTTAAAGTTGGCATTTTTGTTTTACATTTTTTGGGAAATTTTTTATGTCAAACATCCCCCTAGAGAAAACGTTTGCTATGTGAGGGAACAAGAACAAGGGTGTGTATAAATTCAACAAACAATCAAACAAAAAAACAACATATCTGTTCACACATGCATATTTCTGCATCATGCATATTTCTGTTATGGGGTCAATAAAAACCTTCAGCTATAAACCTGAAAAGTAGGAATTTACTGGACACTATTCTGTTTGCTTCCCTACTTTCATTATAGTATTGGTTGGGTACCAAATGGCATAACTTGATCTAAACTATGCTGAACTCAAGGGAGTTTTGATTAAGCAGTATGCTGTCAATTTCAGCATGCAGTTCTGGGTATGATTTATATGTCCATGGTGGTTCCAGAGCTTGTCAACAAGAATGTACAACAGGTCACCTTGCCAGGCTTTCTACTTCAACTTTGTTAAAACAGATAACATCTGACAGCATATTAAAACTTAAAATTCTCCTAAGTCTTGCATCTTTGAGTCCCCTGATGTACTGCTGCAGAAAACAAACGCTTCGATTTTCAGCTTCAGTTGTTGGAGATGCAGTAACTTCAACAAATATTCTGTAATGTAAATGCTTTTACCATCAGTGCTGTTAATTCATATTTTCATATGTTACACATGTTCTTCCGTAACTGAAAGAAAGACTTCCCTTGATAAAACCATTGCATTTTAGATGGAGTTTAGGATAAATCACATGGTGTCTTGCTCACTAAGACTGAAAGTGAAAGTGCTTCAGCTCTTTAAGAGCGAATGGTTCAAGCAAAAATAGAAACAGTCTCCTATACCTTCAGAGTGAGTTCGAGGTGCCTGAGCAACATATTCCCTATTTGGTTTGGTTTTTCTCCAGATCATCACATTGCCAGCAAAGGTAGGAATCCTCACATTTTGTTCTTTCTCAAAGTAACAGTGAAACCTTTTTTTTATTTATTTTTTTATTTCTTTTAAAGCTACAGTGTGTAATTTTCAGCGACATCTAGCGGTCAGACTGCAGACTGCAGCAACATGAACATCTCCCGCCACCGCTTCTCCCCCCCAACAGTACGGCGAGCGTTGCGGGACAAAATGTCTTCCACGACGTCAGCATCACCTACCTTCTCAAGTGATGAGGTTTGTTTACATAGATAATTTCACAGATAGTATTTCATTAGTCTGTGTGTTCAGTACCGTCTCAGTTCATCTCTCTCAACTTGCCGTAGTTACTTTCGAGCATAATGGGCGGTCTCGCAATCGCTAGTTTGTTTGCTCTGCGCTGCCGTAGCGCAAAGATATCTGCCTCCATGGCTGCGAGACCCGCTCCTATGTAATTATAAATAACAAATTCTAAGGCAACGCAAATATTAAGGTTAAAAGGATGAGCTCGTAGATGATGATAAATAACATAGTTATGTATAATATATTACATTTCTGACCGTATAATAATACAATAATTACACTTTAGATCATTGTAGTGCCACCAAACTTGTAGCACACATAGATAACCTCATCTAGTTCATATTACATATCTTATTTTGGGAATATGTGCTAAACTCTATCTTTTGAGAGTTTTACATTGTTATTATAAGCCTATAATAGCCAATAATTACACTATAGATCATTGTAGTGTTACCAAACTTGTAGCACACATAGATAACATCTTTCAATTCACACTATAACTATAATTTTCGCAATATGTGCTAAACTCTATTTTTTGAGATTTTTTCATTGTTATTATACTGTACGCAGGCCAGGTGCGCAATCTCTGCAACAGGAACCACAGCACTGAGCGTTTTGTGTACTCCATAAAGTATACCTGTCGCAAATGGAGGGAGGACTCACCTTGGGTTTGTGGAAACCGCTAAATGGGACAATTGTGGCTTCATATGTAGTGCTTTTCTTTGTGTGTAATAAATGTTACTCAAATACTGAAGTCATACTCTTTCTCATTTTCTAAGCTGAAATGTTGAATGACATCTATATTTTTAATATTTCTCTGACCAAGGAGTTGTGTGCGGGGTTAAAAATAGCTAAAATTACACCAGTTTATAAAGAAGATGACCCTGCTATTTTTAACAATTATAGGCTAATTTCATTGTTACCAGTCCTGTGCAAAGTTCTTGAAAAAACTTGTTTACACAAGATTAATTCAAGATTTGGAAAAAAAAATAATATTCTATATGCACACCAGTATGGTTTTAGGAAGCAACACTCTACGTACATGGCACTTGTCCAATTTTTGACTGAAATATACAAAGTAACAGATAGAAAAGAAAACACTGTAGGTATTTTTCTGGATCTTTCAAGAGCATTTGATACCGTTAAGCATATTATTCTGTTAAAAAAACTTTCACATTATGGTATTCGAAATAAGTCACTACTCTGGTTCACTAGTTACCTTTCAGACCGGTATCAAACTGTCAACTATAATGGGACAGAATCTCCTCTCCTTCCTATTCAGTGCGGTTTACCACAAGGTTTTAATAAAGGTAGTTAATGAAGAACTTGACAAGTTATCCTCTTGGTTCAAGTCCAACAAATTGTCACTTAACATAAAAAAACAAGTTATATATTTTTTGGTTATAAATTTGATACATTTAAATCTCCAATGAAAATTCAAATTGATAATACTTCTATTAAAAATGTTAGATCTGATTGTTTCCTCAGTGTTATTCTAGATGATTCTTTATCCTGGAAACCTCACATTAGTGCCATAAGTACAAAAACAGCCAAAGTGGTCGGTATACTAGGAAAAATCCAGCACCTGATTTACAAAAAAGTTGCAATTATGTTATATTATTCAATGTTATATCTATATATTAATTACTGTAATGTTGCTTGGGCTAGCACCCACACAACTAAACTTGAATCTGTTTTTCGACCTTAGAAGCGAGCTTTAAGACTAATATTTTGTGTAAATCGTAGACACCCCTCCATCCCACTGTTTGCTCAGGCAAGTATTCTTAGTGTTTATCAAGTGAATCAACTTCAAATAGCTTTATTCGTTTATAGCTCTATAAAAAAGTTACTTCCTCAGCACTTTTGTAATATTTTTACTTTTAATAATGAATTTCACCAGTATCCAACTCATAGTAGTTGTTTTATCAGCCCTCCTTACTATCGTACAACTCAAACACAGTTTAGTGTATTATACAGAGGATCAAGGATATGGAACAGTCTTCCGACATCACTGACAGATCTTTCTAAAGAACAAATTAAACAGAGTAAAATTGCTGCTACTAAGTTGTCTGAACTTTCCATATGGATTTGTGGTCTAAATGATATGTTAAATTGTTTTATACAAAGAAATGCTGTTTTTTTTGTTTTTGTTTTTTTTTTTTACACAATATCATATGGATGTCTGAAATGGTGAAATATATTTGTTTTTATGGAGACTGCCACTCATTAAGCCCCTTGAGGGTTTTTCGGCACTTGTCCATCACATTTTTAGTGAAACATTATTCTATTTTTATGTTTTTGTTGTGAAAATAAAATAAAAAAATAACATGACAAGGCGAGACATCACAAAATACAATTATTCTCTAAGTTTTTCTTTCTTTCACATAGTGAGATTTGCAATATAAATGAGTCTGTTGGTGAATGGACAGTATAAATTGGCTCTGCCTTGCCTTGTTGCAAAAGCATGGTTATGACCTGTTCTCAGCTCAGGAACTAGGACCCCTATGATATCTGGTTGTTCAATAGGGCTTGGTCGTCATGACGTAAGCACTTTGCGTCGCCGCCATCTTGATGGCCTTGTTTACCGCTGCTCAGACTACTGCCTATGACTACCGCGTACTGTACTTCCTCTCAGCCGTGTTTTAATTTGATTAATTTCACTTTAACTTGATTTCAACCATGGTAAACCGTTGCTGTATTGTGGGCTGTAACAGCTCAACACATGATCGCCATGGGAAAAACATAGAAAATGGGTTAATTTTCCACTGCTTTCCTGCCTGGAGGCGTAACCACGGAGACCATGTGTCAGAGATAAAGAGTCGTCGGCTAGCTTGGATTGCGGCTGTAAGACGACTGAACATAACTTTCCACAGTATCCTGATGTCAATGAGAGTGTGTTCCCTGCATTTTCATTCTGTTAAGTTAAAGATGCACGGTTTTATTTTATTGCCTACATCGTTTCTTTCCTTCAAAGTTGGGATCTTTTATGGGAAAATAATAAAATCGGCAGCGGGAAAAGGCTCAAATACGTGAGAAACCCGGAGGGTTTAGGAAGGGTTGGCAGTTAACGTTACTAACTACACCTTTGAAACACATAGCAGCTAGTTAAAAGTACATTACATGCGTGAGTGGTTGTTAGCATTAGCGGTTAGCAGTTGCTAAACTAGCAGGTTGCAGAGTCCGTCTGATCACAGCTTACCTTCGTACGGATTACTGTGTTCCCACTGTTTGCTGGCTTTATGATCTGCAGCTTCTGAACCCATCCATTCATGAACTGCACATGAGACTCCAAGGACTTGTAGCTTCGGAACTGTTTTGAAGTATAGGCGCTCACTCATCAGTGCTCCACTCATTGTTTGGAACTTCATATGGATCCAAATTATTAATAATGCTGATTTTGTCAACATACAGGTCCGTGGCTTCTCTATTTAATGTGTCCCGGGAAATTCCAGATCTTTTTCGGGATTTTAACATATTTTTTCTCTCTACTTCTACGTCTCTTCTTTCAACAACAACGTTGTATCAGAGCTATGTTTACGTTTGCGTAGCTGTCAATATGGCCTCCAAGTCCCACAATGCAATGCGGATCCCGAGCCCTATAGGTTTGCCTAAATAAAAGATTTAGATATGACTTATCAATATATCTCTCCTAAAAGGTCTGATTTTGCAGGGGCAGGTAATGAAAAGTGCTTGAAACATGCTGTTGTTGTGATGCCAGTTTGTTTCAGCCTTTATCCAGTCTCATGTAGAAGGGCTGTTCAAATAACAGGTTATTTGCATTACAATAGGCACATCTAGCAAGGCAGAGTGAATACACAAACTTGAAGAGGGGAGGGGGGCTTGCAGGAAAACTGAAATTCTCTGGGACTTCTAGTGATATAAAGCTTGACTCTGAGTTGTAATAGCAGAAATCTATTGAAATAATATGATAACTGGAACATCTGGGCTTCAGCTCATCCCTCTGCAATTGGGTGCTAGACTTCCTAACCAACAGATTTCAGTCAGTCCTGGTCAGACAGAACACCTCTGATGTCATCACCCTGAGCACAGGCTCTTCTCACGGCTGTGACCTGAAACCCCTGCTGTTCACTCTGATGACACACAACTGCATCCCCAGGTTCACCACCTATCACATCATCAGGGAAGACAACATCTGGGACTACAGAGAGGAGGTGGAGCAGCTGGTGAGCTGGTGTAGAGAAAACAGCCTCATCCTGAATGTGGGGAAGACGAAGAAGATCATTGTCACCGGCCTAACCACGCTCCATTGCACAGCAAACTGCGAAGGTGGTTAGCAGAACCAAATTCCTGGAGGTACACATTACAGATACCCTCACCTGGACTGTGAACAGCACCTCACAGGTCAACAGGGCATAGAAGCGCTTGTACTTCATGTAGAGGATGAGGAGAGCCCACCTGTCCCGCCCATCCTTACGACCTTCTACTATATAGACCATTCTGACCAACTGTCACACTGTGTGGTGTGGAGGCTTCACAACTCAGATTGGAAGAACGTGAGAGTGGTGAGGACAGCAAGATCATTGGAGCTCGTTTTCCCTCCATTAAAGACATTTATTGGAGGAAACAAAATTTTAAGGAATCATATTGATATCAATTGAGAAAAAAGGTTTTTGGTAATTATATTGTATTAACGGGATACTACATTGTAGAAACATACTAATATGAAGGTGATGAATATATTGGATATAAGTGATAATTATTTTGTATAAATTAACTATATTGAATAAACATAAAAAAATTTGCAATAAGGTGATAGTATATTGTATGAATCTGATAAGTATATTGTATAAACGATATAATTATATTGTATAAACAATAGTAGTAAATAGTAGTACATTTTTGGCGGAAAATAATAACTATAATAACAATGTCATCCAGGTAATCGTGGCATGGTTTCATCATGCAGGTCATCTCCTCAGGTCGTTCGATGGCAAGTTTACTGGAGTTGATCAAGTTTTACTTTATGCTCAGTCTAAGACATGGAGAGATGGTGATGCTGCTGCACACAGTGGATGAGATCAGTATTATAGGGTGACCAAACGTCCGTATTTCCCGGGACATATTCGTATTTCACGTCCTGTCCCGGGCGTCCCGGGTTTTTTTTAAAAAGTGAGGAAATGTCCTGATTTTTTAAATTACCTTAATTGGACCATTAAATTTACAGGCACTAGGGCACTGCGCATGGCGCTGCGTGTGACGTAATCCTTGAGCCGCGCCAGTGCGGGCAGCCCTGTTCTTAATCAGAATATAGATAGCTTGGCTGTCAGTACGCCAACAACATGCAAAAGCGCAAATGTATGTTTACCGACGATTTACAAAAGAGTTTCCCCACTTTCAGACCGGGTCGAGACAAATGGGAGGCCTTGTGCACAGTGTGTAAAGCAGGCACATATGTCTCGGTGTCCAATGGAGGTGCAAGGAATCTGAAAAGCCACCTGGACACCGAAAGTAAAGATAGACTATTGATACATTGGTACATTTTGAATCATTTTTGCCACACAAGAGATATTTTTTGTTAATTAGCTAATTCATTTGTTAATTTATTTTTTCCAATAGCCTACAGTACAGACATTATTTCGTTCATTGCTGAGGCTAAGTATCATGTGTTATTGGGAGTTGAGAGTTACTGTAAACTTTTATTGTTAAGTGAGGGATGTTTAGATGAGACATTATTGTTAAGCATTTTTAATTAATACATTTTGAATTAAATTATCATTTGTTATTGGAGTTATTGCTGTTGACTTTTACTGAAAAGCATTTTTAATAAATCAACTGTAAATATCATGTTATTGTAGAATTACGTAGGTCTATGTTAAGTGAGTGCATGCCACAGACATCTCTATGCTTGGGAACAGAGATGCCAACCCCCCCTCCCCCCGCTCCAAGGTGTCCTGGTTTCCCCTAAGGAAAATATGGTCACCCTAAGTATTAGCATGTGCACATTAAGAAGAATCCTTCAAAGATTGGGACTTGTTAGAAGAAAATATCAATCAGATCCTCTAAATGTGGCCGCCTTCCTCCTTGACCAGCTAGAGAGTAATGGGAGCCTGCATGGATATAAGTTTCACCACCTTAAATTTGTTCAACAGTGACATGTTGTAACTCAGAATATAGTGAGACATCTGTTAAAATTTCTGGACCCAAGGGGTGTGAGACAAAGGCGGAGAAGAAGGCTGATGCGACTCATATATACAGTATTAATCCTGGACCTAATTTCTTGTTGCATGTTAACTCCTATGATAAACTGAAGCCATTTGGTATCTGTATTAATAGGGCAACCAATACATTTTCCAGACAATTGATATGGGTTCTTGCTTTCTCCACAAGAAGTGGTCCTAAAGTTATTGCTGGACATTTTAAAAATGAAGTTGAGACGAGGATGGGGACCCCTGCTCGAATCCAGACTGATTTTGGAACTGAAAATGTTACCATGGCAGAAATGCAGAGGTTCCTACGATGGAATTCTGTTAACTACTCCAATAATTGCTTTGTCTCTGGATCCAGCAATAAAAATCAGTGGATTGAAAGCTGGTGGGGCTTTTTGAGAATTTTCTGACACATCATGCTCAAACGTGAATGGATCGTTTTCAGAAAATGAATGACGATGATTATTTCTCTGGGGACTTTTTGGACAAACAACTTGTTCTGTTTTCCTGTCTGAAGATCCCTGAGGTATGTCAGAATATCAGAGCTTCCATTCTCCTTTTTGTGGCAACAAGTGGACGTCCAATTCTTATGTACACCATTCCACATCTGTTTGAAAGAGGACCTTCCTTGTGATTAGTGTTCAGCTTGTGTTTCCTTATAATTTCAGATAACTTTTTACTCTCACCAACCACAGCAAATGCAGCCATAGAGCTATACATTTTCCTGAAGACGGATATAATTAAGGCCTTGTAAACCCAAAGGTCCTTTTGCATTAGGATGTTGCTTCTTCCTGCCACTGTAAATGATGCACTGCTTTGTTTGTACATGAACATCTGACTGGAAACCACAAATATACCAGAAACAAAATAAGATATATTGCATTAACAAATAATAATCACAATGAGGCTGAATTGCATTCATGCACTGAATAAATTGTCATCATATTAAAGTGATTCTCAGAATAAATAAATACTGCAAATTGTTGAGAGACAAATTTGTTCATTATTTTCATCTTTCAACCAACAAATATTTCAGCTTGTAACCGCACATGGGTAGATTTATAACAAAAAGATTCAACATATATGCTATATATGTTTTCAATAATATCTCTGTTTTTGAAGCCTAACATAATTTTAAAGTTATCATTATTTTTTTTGGAAATTTTTTATGTCAAACATCCCCGTAGAGAAAACGTTTGCTATGTGAGGGAACAAGAACAAGGGTGTGTATAAATTCAACAAACAATCAAACAAAAAAACAACATATCTGTTCACACATGCATATTTCTGCATCATGCATATTTCTGTTATGGGGTCAATAAAAACCTTCAGCTATAAACCTGAAAAGTAGGAATTTACTTGACACTATTCTGTTTGCTTCTCTACTTTCATTATATTATTGGTTGGGTACCAAATGGCATAACTTGATCTAAACTATGCTGAACTCAAGGGAGTTTTGATTAAGCAGTATGCTGTCAATTTCAGCATGCAGTTCTGGGTATGATTTATATGTCCATGGTGGTTCCAGAGCTTGTCAACAAGAATGCACAACAGGTCACCTTGCCAGGCTTTCTACTTCAACTTTGTTAACACAGACAACATCTGACCCCATATCAAAACTTAAAATTCTCCTAAGTCTTGCATCTTTGAGTCCCCTGATGTACTGCTGCAGAAAACAAACGCTTTGATTTTCAGCTTCAGTTGTTGGAGATGCAGTAACTTCAACAAATATTCTGTAATGTAAATGCTTTTACCATCAGTGCTGTTAATTCATATTTTCATATGTTCCCCATGCATGTGTTTTTTTTTTTTTCTTTAAACGAATGTTCTTGCCAAACTGAAAGAAAGACTTCCCTTGATAAAACCATTGCATTTTAGATGGAGTTTAGGATAAATCACATGGTGTCTTGCTCACTAAGACTGAAAGTGAAAGTGCTTCAGCTCTTTAAGAGCAAATGGTTCAAGCAAATATAGAAACAGTCTCCTATACCTTCAGAGTGAGTTCGAGGTGCCTGAGCAACATATTCCCTGTTTGGTTTGGTTTTTCTCCAGATCATCACATTGCCAGCAAAGGTAGGAATCCTCACATTTTGTTCTTTCTCAAAGTAACAGTGAAACCTTTTTTTTTTTTTTTTTTTTACAAATTCCTTTTTTAATTTCTTTTGATTTTGAAGTCCTCTAGGGACTAGGATTTTCTGCTTATTTTAATTCTATGGGGGCACCAAAGTCAAATTTCTTGTTTGTGCATGCTAGATTGGTCAGTAAAGCTGATTCTTTGATGTTCCATTTCATTTTATTATGGTGACGTTCTAGGAGTGGAAACTGAACAATGCTTTATTATGTTTTATTGTTTTAGGGCTTGTAAGTGCAATCTGCTATTAGTATGAAAGGACAGGTCAACTCTGACTGAAGGATAAAGATGTTTGAAAGTAACCTATTTTAAAACAAATCAAATACATTATATAAGCATTTGCCACCCTCTGATCAAACTTAAACAATAACCTCATATTAGGTAAACCATCTGTGCTTTATTTGGATGATTTGCAGTTTTAGTTTCAGAAAACTTGTATTATAAAAAAATAATAATAATTATACTGCTTTGCTTCCCTCAGACTTCAAAATGTTCCAGAAATCCGCAGGTGAGCATCATTGATAAAAAGATGCTGTTATTCATGTTTCAGCTCTGCTCATAATTCTCCTCTCATGTGTTTTGGTATTTAATTTAGTGAACATCCACACAATCACTTCAGGAGAGACATTTGGCGCTGATGAAGAACTGCTGAGGGAACTGAAGAAGAGGATACAGCTGAATATTATACACTACCCGGAAAGCTGCATCATCATTGTTTTTTGTCCTATCATCTCTCGTGTTGGGTCAGATGTAGAAGCAGCTATGAGTCTGGTGACAGGTAATAGTGCTAGTATTGATTTATTGAGGCATTCATTTAACCAATGAAGATTTTTTTTTTAATTTTAACTCTATTAGCTTACTTCAGTTTTAGAAGTAGGCCTTGTCAAAGAAGGGAGCAGCTCAATTTCTATCAACTATAACTATCAACTATAAAAACTTCACACCTTGCTACTCTTATTTATTTTAATATTTATAAATGAAATGAAAAAAACAATGCAATTACTCTTCAGGGAAAATTTTTTGCATGATAAGGCCATTGGATAAATCATCAGAACAAACGAGAGAATAAAGAAGGGTGAGAACGTAAAACTTCTTAAATGCATTTAAAAATGAGTAAGTAACACAAAACATAATGAATGTAAACTAATATTAATGTCAGGTTTGGTTGAGGTTTTTAGGACCCAAATGCAGACGCGAGGAGGCAGATGTGAGTTCTTGTAGTTTAATGGAGTACTCACAGGCAACTGAGGCAGGAATCCAGAAATCCAACATAATAAGTACAAAAAAACAGAACCTTGGAGACATCAGGGAACAACATGCATGAAGAGCCGGGAAAAGAAGAGGAACCAGCACTGAGGAACTGCACAGGGAGAGTACTTATGCGAGACTGAACAAAGACAGGACTAATTAGCTCATTGGGAGCAGGTGTAAACAGAGGCTTCTAGAAGGAGCTAGGGGAAAGGAGAATGACACAAGATGGCAACAGAGGAAAAGCAAGAAAAACCTAAGAACTAAAATATATCAAGAAAACGCAACTAAATAGGAATTAAACCAATAAAACTAGAAAAACATGGATCAAAGTGAAAGCTGAATACACAAGGAAAACTGAACAGAACCAAAACCGGGACAATCAATAAAAATTATATTATAGCCAATATAAATTGGTGTAAACAAAGATGGTGTAAGCTTAATATGCAAGGATATTCATAATATTATTTGATGAAAACCTACCTTCTGAAAAAATGAATAAGAAAGTAACTATAAAGATCATTCTAAGATCATAAAAGGTCTACAAAACCTTTACAAAAAGAAAAAATGCAAAAAATTAGAAAATAATTTCGAAGTAAATTCAAAATAAGTTCAAGAATATTCAAGTTAAACGGTATCATTGGAACAGCTATAAATTCATATTATATACTAAAAATGATAAAATATATAGAGAGAGTATATAGACCACTACATGTATAATAAGTGTTATAGTATTATTTACATTTATTTTGTGCAGCAAATTATTACAGCATTGAGCTTAACTCTATTGTCGGAAATGGAAGTAAATGTAAATGGCTGGGCCTTATTTTAAAACAGGCTTACTATAGTGTATCGATATTATTAATGTACATTTAAAGTGTACTAATATTTTCAAAACAAATTTTATATTTCATGGTTACTATTTGCTTTTTAGTTGGTAATGGAGTATAAGTGATGTTGCCATAGTTTTTTGTTTTTATATTTGAATAAGCTGCTTTAATAGATGGTCATTTAGTTGTTTATATTTATGATTCACTAACCACTCAGCTTTAAGTACGTAATCGATGTAGATAGGATGGTTTTAGTTTGAATACCAAACTTCCCTTAATGCAATTTTTTTCTTTTCTTGTTACAGCACAAAATCAAAAAGTTATTCTGGTTATGATGCACCACACCCGAGACGAAAGCTACTCCACAGCTGGGATAATGTGGTCTGAAGTGTTTCCCAATGTGATCTTGGATGTTCATGTTCTCTTTCATGAGACAATGCAAGGATTACTGAAGTGTGATAACAACACGAGGGCTATTGATGAAATGGTTCAAACATTACTGTCCCAGAATCGACAACTTGGATACCCAGATGTAGATAGTCAGACACAGGCGTTACTTAGACACCGTACTGAACGTGTTTCAAAATGTTTTCCTTATTGGAAGATTGTTATTGGATTTATCGTGGTCGTGTTGATTATTTTACTGCTTGTCATTTTTTTGGTGCCAGTTCACACATAATAAGCAAACAAAGAAAAACACAGAGGCTGAAAGGTAAAGAAGAAGCTACTAAAATAAACCATGCATACAACCATTCTGTGTTGATTAATTTGAATTTGTAAAATGCCTTGAGATGACATGCTGTAAATTGATGCTAAAAAAAAATAAACTGATTTGATTCATGGATCTTCTGTATTTACTTATTTTAGATTTCTGTTTAGTTTTTCTAGCACACTTTTTACTCTTTGTGAAGAATCTACATTAACTCTAAATTTACCAAGCAAAGAGCACTTTTAGCACAGAGAATTTTTTTTTTGTCATCATATCCTGACCAAATGGGGCTCAGCTAGTGGTAGTTCCATGCACTTTTGTGTTTAACAGTGTCGACGGAGATGGTGGAACAAGCTCTGACTACAGGTTAAGCATGGGTGTCAAAATCAAGTCAATATCCTGCAACCTTTTGCTATGTCTCTGTTAAAGTATAACACCTGAATCAAAAGGCTGAATTACCTCCGCAGTACGCAGTCATGTTTTAAAGGGGGTCCCGTTGATGACCATATTATTTAATTTGTTTGTTTTTAAGCATAGATGCATCGAATATAAGGAAGAATGAAGGACTGAAGTTTGACATCTCTAGCTTACAATAACTGCTGTGGAAGGGGATTTAAATTTTTATGAGAGCTTCAGGACAGATGTGTATGTTTAAAGGTTCGTTACCAGGTTACCTGTTTTTATTCCCTCAAGTACAATCATATGGAATTAAGACTCATTTATTCAAATAGTAACTGAGTTCTACATAGAAAAATCATTCTTAAATATTTTACAAAAATATTTATTAGTGTATATTATAATATATCTATTTTTTGAATTTGCAATGTTTTGAACAATTTGCTCTAATAATGCTCATTTAATATCCTTTAAAATTATTTAAGAGAAAAATGTTTCCTAAAACATAAAATCCATAATGAAGTGCGATATAATTTGCATAATTTTGTTGTGAATTGTTATTAGCTATTTTAATCTGTCTTTTTTGCCAATGTGTACATAGTAGCTTATTAGTCTATTTAGGTTTTACCCGATTAGACAAGGTTTAACTTAAAAATGTAAAGAATTAAGTTACATTTTTTGTCAACAAATTGTAATATTCTAATTGGAATTTGTTGTGAATTTATTTCATATGTGTGCAGAGTAAATGTTTCATCATAATTTGAGTTTGAACACACTTTCATCTATTGTCCTATCTCATAGTAATTGTGTATTTGTTCACAGAACAATACATGACAGACCAAAAGTTGCTTGATAAATATTAAATGACTTGAAACAAGTGAACAAGTGTGCACCACAATCTATGCGTCCAGTTAATACCGGGCACCCTGAAATGTTTGCTTACAAAAAGTGTTGCTTAAAATCATAACATTTTATGTGAACTGTATTTTTGCCTTCACTCATGCTTTCTGCTCTTTGTAATTTGCATTTTATTTATCTTGTGGATTTGTGACAGTGAAACAAAGCTTAAAAGCCCTATAGAACAGGGATGTTTTTCAATAGGAAGGTTTTCTGTAAACTTTAAATTTTCTGAGCCTGAAATCAGGTAAACTCTGAGTTTTCTGTTTCACAAAGAGGTTTACTCAACCTCAGTTTCTGTTGCCACAGTAACATTCTCCTACGAGCTAACCCGGTCGGAAGGCCGCCATGTTGAGCCTGGTTCTGCTAGAGGTTTCTTCCCACTGAGGAGTTTTTCCTCTCCACTGTGTCAGGATCCCAGTTTTTCTGTTTGTCTGTCTTGTCTTTTGTGTTTCTCCCTTCCACCACCAGGAGGTGCCTGGCTCCGGTGCGCCTCCTCACACACCTGCAAGCTGTTGCCTCATCACCAGACTTCTCTTAAGCTGCTGCTTGCCACTACTTCGACGCCAGAGTGTTTGCCAGTTTGGGGTACTCTAGCCAAGCCTTGTTTATTCTGAGTCTTATCTGAGTTTTTGCATTTTGAGTTTTTGTCCTCTAGCCAAGCTGAGATCACATTGAGTTTTACTGAGCGCTTGTTTCTCCCTGAGTCTCAACTTTGTTTGTTCTTTGCCTTTTGGCAGGAAGCCTTCCTGCAAACTGGACCTTTTCAGACCGCCTTCTCCCAATTGGGATCAACTGAGTCTTACACTGACCGACGGATTCCAAACAGGAGGTTTGGATCCAGCCACCTTTGAGCATGCTGAGATCACTCTCTGAGTAAGGAAGTCATCTTCACCATGACCCGTTCAAGTACCACAGGAAAACTGAGTTGCAACCAGCTGCATCATTCCACTCTGTCCGAGTTCTGGGTAAACCCTTTTCCGCCCTCCACCGAATCAAACAAACCCTGGAAGACCATCACACAGACTGGAGTCTACGTGTCTCCTCTTCTCTGGAAACTTGAGTGGCAACAAATCCTCTCCTTTAAGATTAACAACTCCAGCTCCCCACTGAGCCTGACTCTAACAGTCTGTCTTCCCCTCGCCTTTCAGTTTCCCGGCCGAGCAGAGTTCAGAGGAACTCTGCACCGAACTCTAAATACCTTTCAATAAAACCCGTTCAAACTTTTACTCTGTGTCTCTCTGTTTTGCTTCACTGCATGTGGGTCCGAGCTTTAGATAAAATCATGACACAATGTCGCTTCATGCTTGCTCATCATGGACAGGTTCTCTGAACCTGTGTTATCCAAACTGGACTTCCATCTTCCAGGTCCACGAATAAGACTAGAATCAGCTCACGCAATCCACTGGATCTCCCCATGAAGCTTAGCATACCGTTTCGCTAACCAGCAGTCTACAGACTGACCAACTTCAGCTATCTCCACTCCACCACCAGTTTCAGGCCTAGGGGGGAAACAGCCCTATTATTTGCTACTGTTCATCCATACCTATCAAAATTAAGTGCCATGTTTCCTGCCGAGGTCTGAGCTCCAAAGACAAAGTAATTGTATGTCGTCGGAAAATTTTTATCTTTCTTCTATTATATATTCATATTCATATTTACTCACTATAAAAGTTTTCACTCAGTCTGTTCGTCTCTCAAGGTCACACAGCGATTGTCAGAAGTGTCAGGTACCACCTGGACGAAGCAGTCTTCCAGCCTCAATATCCCGTTAGAAGGTTAAGGGAGTGAGGACTTCTGACATCGAGGTCCCTGGAGGTCAGCAAGAGGATCAAAACGAACCATTTTTGGAGACGGTGAGATTAATCTTTTGTCGGCACAGTTTAAAGCTACAGTGTGTAATAATTACAGGGATATACGGTCAGAAATGTAATATATTATACATAACTATGTTATTTATCATCATCTACGAGCTCAGCCTCTTAACCTTAATATTTGCGTTGCCTTAGAATTTGTTATTTATAATTACATAGGAGCGGGTCTCGCAGCCATGGAGGCAGACATCTTTGCGCTACGGCAGCGCAGAGCCAACAAACTAGCGACAACGTACTGTTGGGGGGGAGAAGCGGTTGGGGGGAGATGTTCATGTTGCTGCGGTCTGCAGTCTGGACGTTAGATGTCGCTGAAAATTACACACTGTAGCTTTAAATTAAATTTCCAAAACTAAATTACAAAACAACAGGTTGTTTACTGATTTAAAGATAATTAGAAATCAAATACTGGAAAATTAGTTCAAAGTCCTCTTCTCCATAAAAAAATCAAATAAATAACAAAAACTAAAATAAAAATCTAACTAAATTAAAGATTAATCATTTCAAAAGCATTACCATTAGTATAATACTAAAGAATATACATAGAAAATAAAAAAATAAAAAAAAACAGTTTAAAATGATGGATGGATGAAAAGAGAGTTCAAAGAAAAAAGAAATGGCTTAAAATAATAAGTCAAAAAAGGCAGTGTTTAAACCTTATGTTAAACATATTTACACTGTATTACATAATAAACTTACACTATACTAAGTTATAATAAATAATTTTTATTTCAATTGTGCTTTTAAAGAACAAAACTCTAAACTCTTACAGGAAATTAATAACTCATAGCAAAAAAAGGTCAAATAAAAAAAAAAAAAACTATTAAATTATTACAGAAAAAAAGTAAGTAGGGCATAAAATAAGGTCAAATTAAAAGTTTAAAAACTGAAACAACTTAAAATCAAATAAAATGGAGGAATTAACCTAAAATTAAATAAAGAAAACAAACAAAATTAAATAGAGAAAAGTAAGTTTGATGATAAAAGCAAATATGAGAAAATTAGAACCTGGAAAAGGCTTTTTCTTTTATATGGTAAAGATGAACAACTTTATTTTATTTTATTATTTTTATTATTCATTTGAAACACTGAAACTCTTCCTTAAACGAATCATTGTTTTTTTTTTTTTTTTTTTTTACTCCCTGCCCTTCAAAGATGGACTCCCTGAACAGAGCCGCTCCTTGTAGAATTCAGACCTGGAGGAGATCCCCCCCCCTCCCATCAGCCCGCCGGAGAAAGACAGCCTGCTACAAGCATTAATTTCCCCCCCAACACACACACACCGACACAGCAACCGCATGGAAATGATGAGTTAAAAATCTGGGGAAAACAACACAAAAGGATTTTCATCTGCTCTGAACCCCTGACCCTAGTGGCTCACCTGAGCTGCAATCTGCTCCACAATGTGTGTGTGTGCAAAAACCATGAGGACAGAGACACTGGGGAATTTCTTTTTGTGGGGAAACAAGGAGGAGGTGCACCAACATAAGGCTTCCCTTCTCTCCAGTGCTAAATTATTGAATTTTTTTTTTTGGTTTGAGAAGTGGCTGACCTTTTTGGACTGAGGTGGTGGAGCTCCAGGACTGAAACCACCTGTTGGCAGCAATCAGTAAAGGGTAAAGTGATCGATTATATATTTTCTTTTTTTTTTCTTTCTTTTCTTTTCTTTTTTTATATTCCATTTCCATAGACTTTCAACTATTCAAGAAAAGCTTGATAACTTTCTCTTATTAGATTCCTTTCTGCATCTTGCAATGAAGAAAATGCTTGCTGACAGACAGACATTTCTTGACATGACTTTATCTATGGGAAATGTCTGATGAGAGTGATAATGTACGGCGTAGTTAGCTTTCACTAAACAATGATTGTTTTAGAGTAATTTTTGATCAAATTAGAACCAACCTTAAGTATCTAAACCAAAAATTATCTTTTAAAAGAAAAAACTCAGCAGCAACTGCCTATGTCGGCTTCAGGACTGGAAAACAAAACGTTTATTATCAGGCCTGTGGTTGTTTAAAAACAGGATGGGTCTCATTTTGTTCATTTCCTGCTGTCACCATGTTCCATAATGTTATGGACGGACCTGGAGATTAAAACTTACTGTAGGCAAATCCAGAGAGAGACCAAACATGGTCTGACACAGTAGTAGTGAAATGCGTACAGGTTTTAGTCACAAACCAAATTCTCTGTTTCCACAGCAGCCACTCGGAGAGATTAGCTTTATCTCTTCATGATTTTGTGGTATGTTGCTTTGTCCCTGTGCCATGAATGTCTGAGGTTCTGACTAAGACAGAGAAAAGGTGATTGTTGCTCTGACTTATGAAAATGTAAACAAAATAGCACCTTATAGAGGAAGAAGAATGAATAATATTATCCAATAGGATAAAATCTAAAGTTATGTGTCAGTTTAATTGGAATTATATTTTACTAAATGAAAAACTAAGAGAATTAGATTTTCCTTTCCTCCAAAAAATATTAACACACGTATATCATTTCAAACATATAAACAATGAAATCAGCAATTTTCACCCCTTAAGTGTTTAAAATAAATAAACCTTACAGTTAACCAAATATATGGGATGTAGTTTGGGGAAATGAAACTAAAATATATAAAAGCTATGAGTTTATTAACTAAAATTATAGATTTGCAAAAATAAATAATTAATTCCTGAACGATTTGAATCAAAGTGGCATATTTTCCTGAGAGAGTGAAATAATAATAATAATTTTTTGCACATTTAAAACAAGTATGTTTAAAAATAAATAAAACCTAAAACCTGCTTAATGGATTTAAATCAAGGATGATAAAAAAACATCCTAACTTTCAGAATTAGGACTGAAATAGCACCTGACATAAAGTTATAAATGGTTGGCTTACAGCAGAATAGTAACTGATTTGCTGTTTATTGACTAGAGTTAAAGTACCTGCGTATAAATAGACTGAAAAGCGTCCATTTTACCGTTGACCCAGTTACAGGAGGTTCGGTAAAGATGGGCAGGCTAAGGGTCCTCCCCCCAAGTGAAAAAAGGGCCTGACACACATGAAGGTTTGCATGCAACAATTACGTTTAATCATTTATATTATGGCCATTTGTTTGTGTTTTGTTTGTCTTATCTGTTTGTCTTATATGTTGTCTGTAGTGTCTGTGGATCCACTCTAACTATTGTATGTTGTCCATTTTGTGAAATGATAGTTTAGTTATTTTTGTCTTGGTAAAATAGAAATGAGGGAATAATTAAGGTTAAACTGTAAATTAAGGACAGTTTTTAGTTTCTGTGGCTCATTCTCCCCCCTAACCTGTTTTCAAAACAAAGCAGGAGTTAAATGTGTTAAAGATAATGCACAGCAGTTTAAATTGGTAATAAAGGGGATTGATATAAGGTTCAAATATCACAACAAATAAAGTTTAATGAGACAGATTTTTAAAAAATTAAATCAAATGAACAGATTATGCTAGTTTAACAATAATTGGGCATTTCTTCAAACAATCAAGGACCTGTGTCATTATTTAAATGCTAAATGCTAAAGTTTAATTTGTTAACCTTAATTCTTTAAGATTTAGATTAAACTTTAAGGGTAAATAAATCTATATGTGTGAAGCACAAATAACTTGTATAAAAATAAATTAGGCTGGTTGAATTTGCCTTTAAATTATTGAAAATTCTTTAACAAATAAATATATCTTAAGCTGATCTGGAATAAATATGCAAATTTATTTAACATAAGTATTGGTTAATAATTATACGGTGTTCAAATGACTCAATTGGAAATAACAATAATAATAACATTATTTAATGATAATAATAATAATAATGATTACAATGATAGAGAATATAAATAACAGGATTTAATTCCTACATTAAGATGAATGGTTGAGTCTTTAAAATGATCTATTCTCAATGAATCCATAGCTCAGATATATCTGGAGGTTAAAATGACTGAAACTTTATGGGTTTTCTTCATCAGAACATATGTTATTTGTTCTGATGAAGAAAAGGGTGGAAAGAAGATAAAACAAGAGAAAAACAACAAAGCTAAACTAATAAGGTTAGCTTTTCCTCTCCACTGTCGCTACAAGCATGCTTAGTGTGAGGGATTGTATTTGAGTCAATGAGTCAATGCAATCAACTGGTTTCCTTAGATAGAAAACTTTGTATCAATTTGACTGTATGATCTGGTTGAACTGTAAAGTGCCTTGAGATGACATGTGTTGTGAATTTGGCGCTATATAAATAAACTGAATTGAATTGAATATAGATGCTGTTTATTTTTCCATCTGGAACAGTCCATGTGGAATTTGGGTTGATAATTGAGAGCAGAATAAATAAACAACCTAAATAAAATACTAAATTATGATTAAACCAGTAAAGTAAATAAATAGGGGAATAAAATGACCTTGTACAGGAAAATAATCTATTTAGGTAATTATTAATAGCAGAGGACTGAAAGCACTGCTAGACTTCTGGATGAAGTTTGAACACCTCGGCCTGACTGTCTGATGTGCGTTTGGGAAAAACCAGCTTTGTTGATGTTTGTTGATGGTTCACCTTTTTGCACCCCTGGTTCAGTGTTTCTTCACCTCATGAAACTCTTGTTTCTGGTTCTTTGAATTTGCTTTGCTTTGGAAACAACGTTCTTGAAATCGGATGGAGAAGCCCATTTTTCTTTTTCCACACACATCATGTCTGGTGGAAGCAGCAGAGAAGGCTCTGCTGCAGAGTCTCCCCTTGTTTACAGCGCTGCACCCCACCCCTCCACCCCAGCAGAGAAGGCTGTGCTGCAGTCCACTGACACACACACAGTCCTCTGCTGAGGAGAAGTTTGTTTGGATTTCTGCAGGTGCAGAAGTGATAAGGGTACCGAATATAAGGAAGTACATTTACTGGGTAAGTTTGAAATTATGGAATAATTCAATGATTTGTGACAAAGTTCAAAGTTCAATTTTTTTCTAAAGTTCTTTAAGCTACATGAACTTATTTTGATCTACTATTGTTTGTGAAAGGGTAAGATAACATATGATCTTTCCTTCCCTCAGATCCTTTAATTCAGCATGTCGGTAACTTTGACTCCCAGTTTTCCTCCGCATGAGCTCATGACGGGTCGACCCTTTCCTGGACCACAGAACGGACCAGACCACTGACCTCTGGCCAGACTAGGACTGAGAGGTGACAGATTTAAATGACCTACAAGACCTTTTTTCCCTTAGAGACGGCTTTACAGAGGGACCAAGGTGCCTGGAGACCCTGATGGCGGACCTTCTCAGCCATCCTTCCATCCTTCAGCAGGAGGAGGTGTGGCTTAAAGACATCAAAGAAAGTGATCAGAGCTCATCTGAGCTCATCTGGAAGGAACCAGGTAAAGCTTCAACAAAACAAATCAGAATAAAGGGGCAAAATAATCCCCTCTGATTGGTTAATTAACACATCAGTAGTCCACCTGATGTGTTGAGGACCAGCTGCTCTGCAGACCACCCATTGAACCTCGTTCAAAATTTTGCCTGTATAAGGGACCAACATCAACAGAAAGATGAAGATGCCCACCTGAAGATGTCTGACATCAGCTTTGGCTTTTTGATTTTTTAATCATACAACATGAATGAGAAGGGAAATGTGTTGAGATGTATTTTAATCAAAGATGAACATTTTTAGTATCTAAGTGTTTGATATTACTTTTCTTGATAATAAAAAGAAAGTTCAAGTGTTAGATGACCACCTGATGGCTGATGGTCAGTATTGGCAGAGATTTCTGGAATAGAGAATGAACTCTGATGATCGGGTCATCTCAGCTACCATTGGGGAAGAGGAGCGCTGTGATTAAATCCTCCAACTTTTCAATGTGTGCTTTGACTGACCCTGATTCTGAAGAGCTGAACTCGTCATCTGCATGAAACATTTTTGTGTTATGATTTTAACATTTTGCATAGAGATTGATCTTTTTTTACTTTTGATGAAACTCATATTAATAATTTGACTTACACTTTGTAGACATGAAGGGGTCTATTGTTTTGACTGATTTGAACATTTGTCTTTCCAGGGAAACAAAAAGGGTAACTGATAATGATAAGAACTAAAAATTTACATTTTCAGCAAATAGATATTTTACCATAAAAGTATCATAATGGGGAAAAACAGTAAATATTTTTGCCAACTAAGGTGTGATTCCAGGGCTCTTTTTATTGACAACATATTTTAGCTATCATAATCGTTTCCATAATTTTTCCATCTATTATAATCATTTAACATTGTCCACCGACTTAAAGCAGTTGTGGATTTTTGATTTTTTTTATTATTTTATTTTAGTTTTGATTTTTTTATTTTAGATTTGTAGTTTTTAGCTTTCTTTGCATATACTCACAATTTTAGTTTCTTAGTTTCCTTATATTCATTCTTTTTTTATAATATCGATTACACAAGGATAATATCCTTTTATAATCGAAAGGGTGGACTGTTGTCGGAAAATTTTTATCTTTCTTCTATTATATATTAATATTCATATTTACTCACTATAAAAGTTTTCACTCAGTCTGTTCCTCTCTCAAGGCCACACATTTCTCTGCAGGATGGTGTTTGTAGACCAGACATTGCTTCTTCCCATAACAAATCAGGTTCTTTCTCAAGGTTTATTCATAACATATTACTGTTAACCAAAGTGTGTGTAATTTGTTATGACTCTGACTGCTTTCCATTGTTGTAAGTAAAGGGGGACGAACCCTGCCCAGATCAGAACAGAGCAGAATATTGTGCCATAAGGGCTTCATGAGGACTGTTCTCTCTTTGCAAAGATATTAATAAATGTGCCGATTGAGTGAAATCCATCGATCTCCGTTTATTTAACTAGGATGAATAGTTGAATACTTTTTTCCCATGACATTGTATCAATAAATTTCTCCTAATTGTCTTTTCCCTTTGTGTTAGTTTCCAGATTGAAATAAACATTCACTTAGAAATAAGTCTTATCTGCATATAATAATAATAATAATAATGATAATAATAATAATAATGATAATAGTAATGATAATAATAATAATAATAACTTTTATTATTATTATTGTTATTATTTAATTTATTGATCATACATTTACCCCTGCATTTAACCCATCCCCTTAGGGAGCAGTGGGCTGCCATCGTTGGGTGCAGTGTGGGGTTAAAGGACTGGTTATACTCCCTGTAGCAGTGTGTCGCAGTGAGCTTGTTGCAGATATTTTTGATTTATGCCCAATACTGAAGCATGCTCTGCACTATGTTATTCCATGCCACAATGCAAGAGGGACAATCACAAACTACCTGTGGCTCTAGAGGCGGTGAGGAAGTAGGGGCCAGTTTGTGTGACAACAGAGGGACATTTGGGCAAAAAAAGAGCGGTGATCCAGGTGGAAAAAGGGTGCCAGCGTTCTTGCGCACTTTGCTCTTCTAGCTGGCCCTACTTCACGAGTGGTTTTCCACAGTGGTGGTCATACAAACAAAACAAGCCGGTAAGGTACCAAACAGGAAATATGTGTATTTCAGAACGGATGTAGATTTGACTAATAGAAGGCCTCCTGTCTGCAGCACTGTGTAGTTTCTGAATATAAATCAGCCTTAAGGGTCTTGCTCAGTGACCCAGAGTGGCAGTCTGTGGGAGTGGGGCTGGAACTTCAGTACCTTAGGATTCAAGGCTCTGTCCCCTAACCACTAGGCCGCCACTACCCATTTCCAACTTTGGTGCTTGGACAACCAGTGATGGGAGTAAAACACACTGGCACACAAACATATCATTTTTGGTCATATTTTAATCCGTTGTCCTCGTATATATGCAGTCGTACAGAGCGAGGCGCGCTCCTGCCCTTAACTGGGGATGCATATCTCGGCAGGGATGCACTTTTCAGGATAATCCGTACCTCTGCATTAAACCGAAGCCAAAAGTAACGAGTAAAGTTTGTTTTAAAAATGTAAGGGATAGAAAGTACAGATACTTGTGTAAAAATGTTGTAAATGTAATGAGCATAAGTAGGAATTAGGAGGAAAAAAGTAATTGAGTAAAGTATAGATAGATAGATAAAAAGGTTACTTAAGTACAGTAGTAGTACTTAAGTACGAAGTATTTCTACATTGATACTTGACACCTCTGGTTATATGAACATAGACAGAAGCATAATGTTCCAAGAAGAAAATATCCTGCAGCCAAGTTGGCATTAATGCATGTAGACTTAAGGAAGATCTGACTTTTGTAATTGTGTAGGCATCCTCTCATGCCAACAAAATGAAAATTCACCAAGGCTTGTGCCAAATTCCTTAAAAACAATTTTTATTTTAAACAACGTCACAGTTATTAATGTCTGTGTACAATGGGAATTTTCTATGTTTATGAAAATAACGTTGGCTTGATAAATTGGCCGTTTCTCAATTCATGAGAACGCGAGTACGTACTCGCGTTCTCGTCAAGTCTGTTCTTGGCGAGAACGCAGGAAGATCGGACTTTACGAGAACGCGTGCACGCAAGCACGTATGTGTTTTGGAACAGAAGCGTACTCGTGACATCATCACATGCAACGTTCTTTAGCATTTCTTTAACAGTCAAAACTATTTATTCCCTACACAAAACATTTTAAAAACAATATTTTTAATTTCTAAAGCTTAAAAAACATAAAAAAATTGGACGTTTGGCCGAATTAAAGCAAAAAACCGCCATCAGAACGAGCGGTAGTTCACACATAACTAGACCGAGAGAAGTGCACTACAGACGGGGTAACATTAGCCCTGGCTGCGGTTACCCTCGGAGGTCTGCTGGTCACTCTGGCCCGCTCAACGTTGGACTTTTTTTTTTTATTTCGCACTAACTCTGTAAACAGGCCACACAGGGAGGCTTAAATGTATAATGTTATCGCTTCAAACGATTTCAAAACGTACTTTTGAAGAACAACAGCAGCAGAAAAGGGAATGTTTAACTTACCACTGTGAGCGCTGTCTAGAATCAAGCTGCGGCCGCGGGGCATTCTGGGGAAGCGGTCAGTCTGAAGAACGCACAAGTCTGCTCTGATGCATGCTCGATAAAGAGGGCGGGGTGAGAACAACATCCGGGGATTTGGTGCGTTCTCGATCTGGCGTTCTCGAGAATTGGAATGGTACTCGGGCTGAGGCTGATGACGTGTCACGAGTACACGAGCACACGAGAACGCTCAAGAACGCATATTGAGAAACAGCCACTGTGTTAGGGTTCCAGTTTGTGGGAGTTGTTTTTGTGTTCTTTTTTCAGTGTCTCTGTGCATCCACCAGATGGTGCCTTTGTTTCTCTGTTGGCCTGGAGGGCCTCTTCCTGTTTTCAATACCCTCACCTGCAGCTCATTGGTGATTATCGTCTGAGAAGTATATGAGCAGCAGACTATCACCATCTCCTTGCCAGAGTGTTTACCAGTATTGGGTGTTCTAGCCTCTCTGAGTTTAGCTGAGTCTAATCTTTGAGTTTACGTCTCTATGAGTCCTCTGGTCCTAAACTTTGGTTTCCTTTCAATGATCTGCGGCAGGATATCACCTGATCCACTGGATAAGCCTGGTCCTTCAAGCCTTTGAAGGACTCTATTCGTCTCACTGAGAAAGAAGGGAAACATTCACCTGATCAGTTCACAGACCTCCACAAGAAAGTTTGTGACAGTCCGCTCCGCTGCTCCTCTGGACCACTATAAGTCTGCCTGTCTGCCCTCCGGCAAAGTTATCTCCATACCTGGACAACCTCCCCCACAAACAGGATCGAATGAGCTACCACAAACTATTACAGTGAGTCCGTTTCAGCTATTTTTCTGCTTTGGCCATGAACTCACCACTCTGATCTCACCGTAGAGTTTCCGGTTCCGGTTCATATAACCGCTGGATTGTTTGTGTTTTCTGTGTTTGTCTCCCTTCCTCCACAAGGAGGTGCCTGATTCTGGTCTGCCTCCTAACACACCTGCTGATGGTTACTTCCTTAACAGAGTGTTCTTAAGCTGCTGATTGCCACTACCTCGATGCCACAGTGTTTGCCAGTTTTGGGTACTCTAGCCAAGTTGAGTTTAGCTGAGTCAAACTGAGTTCTTGTCAACCTGGGTTTTAACATTGTTTGTCTTTTGCCTCTCGGCAGGAAGTCATCCTGCTAACTGGATTTTTCGGACCTCCTTTCCCTGTAAGGATCAACTGAGCTGGGGCACAAACAGGAGCTTTGGGTCCACTTTTCCCAAGAGATTGTTAGAGCTTCGCACTGAGAAAGGCATTAATCTCCACTACGACCCGTTCAAGTACCGCAGGAAATCTGAGTGGCAGTCAGTTATCTCCGTTCACCTATTAACAACCACATTCTGGGTAAACCCTGTTCGGCCCTCCACCAAATCAGACAAACACTGGAACTACAGCATACAGACTGGAGTCAAGGATTCAACAACTTCTCTGGAAATGTGAGTCAGCAACCAAATCCTCTTCTCTAAGTTCACAAGTCAAATTTCCCACTGAGCCTGAACTACCCGCTGTGTCTTCCCCTCACTTTTCAGTTCTGGTTGAGCAGTGTTCAGAGCAAAACTTCTCTCTGAATTATCTCTTCAATAAAACCTGTTAAACCTTTTCCCTTGTCTCCCTGTTTGCATAGGTGGATTAATGACCGGGCCTACCGGGCCCAGGCCCAGGGGGCCAGAGGCCCCAAGGGGCCAGGCCAACTTGGCCCCGCGGCCGCGACCCAGGCAAAACTACTTTTGCAAAAATAATAATCTTAGGCCCCAAGGGGCCAGGCCAACTTGGCCCCGCGGCCACGATCCATAGAGGGTAAGAGGCCCCAAGGGGTCAGGCCAACATGGCCCCGCGGCCACGATCCATAGACGGTCAGAGGCCCCAAGGGGCCAGGCCAACTTGGCCCCGCGGCCACGATCCATAGAGGGTCAGAGGCCCCAGCGGGCCAGGTCAACTTGGCCCCGCGGCCACGATCCATAGACGGTCAGAGGCCCCAAGGGGCCAGGCCAACTTGGCCCCGCGGCCATGATCCATAGAGGGCCAGAGGCCCCGAGGGGTCAGGCCAACTTGGCCCCGATCCATAGAGGGTCAGAGGCCCCAAGGGGCCAGGCCAACTTGGCCCCGCGGCCACGACCCACAGAGGCCCCAAGGGGCCAGGCAAAATTGGCCCCGCGGCCATGATCCACAGAGGGCCAGAGGCTCTCAATCATTATTATCAAAGCTAATTCTCAAATTGGATGGATCACACAACCTCACTCACATATTCTTTATCAATTATTAAAGGTTGTTTCTGAATTTTGATCACAGAACTTAATGCAAATATTCTTGATTGATTGACAAAGCTCATTCTCAAATTTTGATTACACAACCTTACTCTGACAAATTATCATTATCAAAAAGATCTATCTCGAATTTGGATCACAGAATCTCACTCAAGTATTCTTAGCTGTGCCCCTCCCCCATCGAGTCTTTCATAAACCGGTCTGTTCTTTTAGAATCTCCTCATTTGGTATTTTGAACTCGTGAGAGACTGCTCAAAATTTGGTTTCCTTTCCCTCAGTTCAGACTCAGAGATAATTTGAAATCATTCAACAAGAAGTTTAACGCGTGCACACACACACACACACACACACACTTGAGTTGAGCATTACTTGGAAATTCTTATATTTTCCATTTTGCTGTTACTATCAGCATCTTCCCATTTTGTCCTTTTCTTTCAAAAAAGTTTACAGTCTGACATTTGTCACTGCTGTCAGTTAATAACTTTTTGGTCTTTGACCCATTTTGTCATTTTCTCGACTCGATCGTCACTGACCACTCTCTCCTGTCTGGCAGACATCGTTGCTGCCATCATAGCTAGCAAGCTGCCTGCAGATAGCAACATTTTGGTGTCCTTTGTGAAAATATTTAGATAGAAGAAAAAAGTGCACAAAGTTGTACAATTATTATCTTTTCAAAATATTTGTTTCACTGTCAGTGTGATTGACCGACTTTGCCGCTAGATTTCGTGTCTTTTGGCCATACCTGGCTAGCGACTAAAAACATCATTTAGCGACTTTTTGGTTGTGAAGATAAGTGGTAAAAGCAGATCTGCCTGTTGGTCTTCCCACATTTTGCCATTTGGTACTTTGCACTCTTGTTGGATACTCCAAGGCATTTGTCCCTGCCTTCAGCTAGTCACTTGGCTCTTTTGGAATATATTTCACTGTAATTGGCTCTCTCTGTCTTTCTCCTCAGTACAAATCAGTCTGTTCCCTTGCCATTTAGACATTTTCTTGATTCGATCATCACTGACCACTCTGCTCTCCTGCTGTCTATCAGACGAATCAGTTGATTCTCTGCTCTCAATTGTCTATGCTAGTAAGCTGTTATTCTCTGCTTTGGAGTGTTGATGCTGGGTTGCTAGTTTTCTAAATCACCTCACACACTTGAAGGAAGCAGCACCGATCATAAACACACAAACAAACTCACACACACACACACACACACACATAGTTGGTTTATCTGTTGTGATAGGCAAAGAGCCAATGTGCAAAGAAAGAAGGGAAATATGGATCATAAACGTTTAAGTGGAGGAGCTAGAAAAAAAATTCAGCAAGAAAAGAAAAAAAAGGAATCAGTTTTACTTGAGAGTGTTCCAAATATCTCCAGCTTCTTCAGTACAAAGACATCTGCTGAAAGCAATTCTATAAATGCTACTGCAAATTCAGCTAAGGTTAGCAATGCACCTGAGCTAGCATGTAGCTCCCAAGATCCTGAGACCACTACAAGTGTAGACACTGAACCAAATGCTTCTGATGCTTATGATTCAACCAATTCAGCAGTAGCCAGTTGCTCGGATGAATGTGAGGTCACTGCACCTCTGGACAGCATAGAAAATGAGCTGAATCTTTCTTCAACACCATCTACAGTGACAACTCTACCTAGTGATCCCGCTAAATGGGCTGAGACCCTCACTGAGTCAATGAAGGAAGTTCTTATTCAAAGAGGTGCAAAATCATTTCACAACCGTCACAGCCATTATCCAGCTTCTGTGAGGAACAGTGGGCTAGGAGGCAAAACCCGATGCCTAAACAATGAACATTTTACTTCACACTTGCCCAATGGACAACGAGTACAAAGAGAGTGGCTGATGTACTCTCCCTCTACTGGTAATGTTTACTGCTTTGCATGCAAACTGTTTTCCCCAAAAACGCATTCTTTTGTGACAGGCTATTGTGATTGGAAACACTCAGAAAGATTTGGTGAACATGAGCGAAGTGCTGAGCACATAACCTGCATGCAAGCAGTCTTGAACCGCGCCAAAGGTGCCACAGTTGATGCAGACCTGTTCAAACAGTTTCAGGCAGAGAGCAGCTATTGGAGGCAGGTGTTACAAAGAGTTGTTGCAGTCATTAAATTCCTTGCAGAAAGGGGCCTTGCATTTAGGGGTAAAAATGAATCGTTAGGGTCTCCTCTCAATGGGAAGTACCTTGGTATTCTGGAGGTCCTGGCTGAATTTGATCCCTTTCTAAAGGATCACATCAGAAAGTTTGGGCAGATGGGTCGAGGTAATACCTCATATCTGTCCTCCACCATTTGTGAGGAATTCATTGAATTGATGGGTGCAAAAACCAAACAGGCTATAGCAGATGAACTGCAAGCAAGCAAATACTACTCTATCATTGTGGATTCAACCCCAGATTTATCTCATGTGGACCAATTGACATTCATATTCCGTTTTGTTAGCAAAGAGGGCAGTGTTGTTGAACGCTTTGTGGGTTTTGAGCCCATTACTAGCCATACAGGTGAAAGTTTGGCTAACTGTGTCATGTCTGTGTTGGAAAATCTAGGGTTAGAGCTGTCAAATTGCAGGGGGCAGGCTTATGATAATGCCAGCAACATGTCAGGGAGGTATAATGGGTTGCAGGCTCACTTAAAGAAAAGCAACCCATTAATACACTATATTCCATGTGCAGCTCACTCTTTGAATTTGGTGGGAGTCAACAGCATTGACAGATGTGGAAATGAAGTCTCTAAGTATTTTGACTTGATTCAGTCTATTTACAACTTCACAACTGCATCCACACACCGATGGGACAGGGTATTTGGCAATTCCAACATAGATCTCACACTTAAAGCTTTATCCAATACGCGTTGGAGTTGCCGTGCAGAATCTACCAAAGCACTGTGGCAGAACTACAGTAAAATAAAAGCAGCACTACAGGTTATTTCCACTGATGACACAGAGAAACGAGACACACGAACTGAAGCTGACAGTCTAGTGCGGAAGCTGGATTCACTTGAGATGGCCTTCATGGCAGGCTTTTGGGACACTGTTCTGTCCAGATTTCAGGCCACAAGTCTGCAACTTCAAAAAGCAGACATGGACCTTGGTACAGCAGTTAGATTGCTGGAATCTCTGCGCACCTTTGTTCTCTCCCAAAGAGATCTATTTGATCATTTTGAGCAGAAAGCCTTAAACATGTTGGGTGGCACCCCATCTTACAGGGCTGAACGGACGAGGAAACGTAAAAAGTTTGCTGATGAATCAGCATCCCCAGATGTTGTGCTTGAGGGAAGGCAACTGTTTCAAATAGAGACATTTATTGCCTCTATTGATCAACTGAGTTCAAGCCTTAATCACCGTCTGGAGGCCTACAAACATCTGAACAATCACCCAGCTAAGCTGCTTCGCTTCTTCTTCTTCTTGTTTACTACTGGTAGTTGGCTTTGGTCGCAGTACCGCCACCTTCTGCTCTGGAGTGTAAACGCTTCGCCTATGAGAAAAAGGAGCAGCGCATGAACTGAACGAAACACACGTGAATCGAACCGAGACAGTCGAACCGAACGGTTCTGATGGTTTTCATAAATTGTCCCATCCCTAATATATATATATATATATATATATATATATATATATATATATATATATATATATATATATATACATACATATATATACATGTTCTAGGTTTTACACCTCATGTATTAAAAGAAAAGAGTTTTACATTGTTCAATTCAGTTCAGTTTATTTCTATAGCACCAATTCTCATTACATGTCATCTCAAGGCACCAGATCATACAGTCAAATTGATTCAAAGTTTTTTATCTAAGGAAAACCAGATGATTCTGCGGAGTGGGAGAATAGAGATAGAATGAAGCAGAATGATGAAATAGGGGTCCCTATATAGCAACATAAATATGGAGATAGCTTAATATACAAACAATTCAAAACATTCATGTAGCTTTTTTACATTTTTTATATAAATACTGCCCTAAGTGGGTTATTCTGTCAGCTAAAGGCATGTTTTACAGTGTCTACACTCCAGTTGAAAATAGTTCGCAATCATTTCAATAATCTATTAATTGTGATTATTTTGATTAACTTTTTCATCCTTAGTACAGCCCTAGTATATATATATAATACTGTATATATATATATATATATATATATATATATATATATATATATATATATATATATATATATATATATATATATATATATATACTGTATATAAATAAAACTTGTATATGTAACAGCCTGATTTTCATAATGCAATGAATATCAACAGAAATCCAAGTGATGACTCATCTTTGATGGCGTAAGTCCTCCTTCTATATGGTGTTCAGCCAAAGGGCCACACTCCTGCAGGTCACAAGCCAACACACTGTTGTAGGATCTGGCATATTTATATATGCCTGTTAAAACCTGTATTGCTCATAATGCCATAGTGTTCCAAAGAGTCTTCTCACAATTTGCACTCTGAATTTTATTTTCTTATGTATATATTTTTTCTTTATTTTAGCTTCATATAATAATTATACAATGTGAATGGCAGTGGTGTATGAGGACATTATACAGGACAAAATAAGTACAGAATAGTAAAAGCTTGGTATAATGAAAAGGCTTTTTGGTTTTCAAGTTCCTTCATTGTGATGTTGTTCTTTTTACCTCTGAATTAAATCGGGGAAAGAAAGGGCCCGTCAATGTTTCCCTAACAGCTGAGTTAAAAGCTAAAACCAAACTCAGTGAAAATAAAAGCTAATTCCTAGATTGTTTAAACTATAAAGGGAATTTTTAAAAAATATATATTTTTCAATTATTATAATCTATTCCCCTTATCGTTATTACAAGATAATTTCCTTTGTCTGACTCAGATGGAAGGGTACTGTCATGATATTAGCGCTGATGACTGGCTTAATTACTCAATTCAATTCAATTCAGTTTATTTCTATAGCGCCAAATTCACAACACATGTCATCTCAAGGCACTTTACAGTTCAACCAGATCATACAGTCAAATTGATACAAAGTTTTCTATCTAAGGAAAACCAGTTGATTGCATTGACTCATTGACTCAAATACAATCCCTCACACTAAGCATGCTTGTAGCGACAGTGGAGAGGAAAAACTCCCTTTTAACAGGAAGAAACCTCCAGCAGAACCAGGCTCAGTGTGAGCGGCCATCTGCCGAGGCCGACTGGGGTTCAAGGAGACAGAAGCAGAGACACAAAAAGCAGCTGGAAACACACAGCAAGGCAGACGAGCTCCGAGCCAGCTCCCACGCCAGAGGACGAAGAGAGCACATCCAGTTAGTCACAATCAGAGAAACAGGACCACACTGGAAAACAGGCCGATCTCCAACTCATTCATTCTCTCTACTCATTCATTCTCCTGTCCAATTCTGCCCCCTCCAATCAGAGGGGAGGTAATGAGTTTCACATTTCCTCCCCTCTGATCCACCTGCTCCTGCTTCTATTTAAGCTGCTTGCATCAGTCAGCAGTGCCAGATTATTGCTCTACAGCCTGTGACGAGAGGGATTTTAGCCAGCCTTAGTGTTTCCGATACCCTGGTCTCCCTCTCAACCACTGAGCCTGCCTGTTCCTGTTCTGATCTGTTTGCCTGACCTGGCTTTGGACTCCTGGATCTCTGAGTCTGCCTCTTCCTGTTCTGATCTGTCTTGCCTCGGGTACTTGGTCCTTCTGTTCTCAGTCATGACAAGGACATAGCCTAAACTTGCTTGTAAACCTGCACAATCGCTTGAAAAGCCATGATATGGATTTATTCCATTTATCATTTAAACTGTAACACCAAAACTATTACAGACTATCATTCACTTTATTCTACCTAATTTAGTCTGCCAGTCAGATGCAGACATAGTAATGTTGTATTTTGGCTAAGCTCACAGATTATTTGTATTAAATTGCAAATCTAAGAGTTCCTCTCATTACCCTATTTTTATTTCTACAGCTAATAAAAAGATCATCCTAATATTGATGCACCACACCCGAGATGCTAACTACTCAACTGCTGGGAGGAGTTGGTCAGAAGACTACCCAAACATTGAGCTGGAACTTCATGTTCTCTTCCATGAAACTCAGCAGGGTTTGCTCACCTGTTCCAAGAACACAGAAGCAGTATTCCAGATGCAAGAGTTTTTCAAATCCACCAAAATGTTTTCTCATCCAGAAACAGTTTGCAGGTTCTGGCCACTGTTTCTGCTGATTGGGGTTATAGTTGTGTTTCTGTTGATTTACTTTTTGGAAGTGAAACAGAGATCAATAAATGGCACCAACTAAAAATCATAAAGTAATGAATCGTCATTAGAAAAAGTCTGTAATTTATAGTGTTTTATCAAGTCCAAAGAATCCATGCAGGAGTTTCCCTCCAGGTTTCCTCATACAGCCTAAACACATGAATGTTTGGTTATTCGGTATCTCTACCACTGCCTTCAATTTAGGGTTGTGTGTGCAACGTTGTTTGTTCCGTGTTTTTGCAATGCAATGTGATGGACTGGTACCCTTTCCAGAGTATTGCCTTTTGCTCCATGACCCCTCCCTTTTGCCGTGGGTATAAACAGATGAATGCAATAATTTAATGTAATGTATGTGATATTTATCACATTATTTGATTTGTAAAGTTACAGTGAAGCTTCCACTTCATTCTGTATAAACTCCTTTCATGAATTTAATTGCTCCTGTAATTGTTTTAAAGGGTTCGCAATGAGATTTTTTGATGTGATTTTTTAAAATAAATTTAGTTTGATTTGGTTATTGCTATGTTGGATATTCTAAAGCTCAATGGTATTACAATTCCCTGTTAAATAAAGGTGTAAACAATGATATCGTTTATCTCTTTATTTTTTCTAAAATTGCATTACAATTCTTTAATTAACATTATCCCGATAATCTGTGCAAATAATGCAGGGGCTGTTTTGGGGATTTTTGTCCTTGAAATGTTGAAATTGACCGATTGTGCTTCTATGCACAACTCCACCTATTTCTCAACAGCTCTTTTGTTTCCTGTCTTTTTCTACTGGATGAACAGATTAATTCAAGTGTGCCTTATCTAAGTTACCATGGCCAGACACACCCGGATGAATCGGTTCATCCAGTAATGGGACCTGAATTGCATCTGAATTTTTCACATTTGAGGAATGTCATGTATATCTTCAAAATAGAGTTTTCCAAAAAAGTCCTCAGTTGCTGGTATCTTTTATGTTTCATTTCAAGCTCAAATCATGGACAAACAGATAATTCTGTATATATATGGAATAAATTCACCACTGCGATTCAAAATTAATGTGTAAGAGTTTAAAAAAAAAAACATATCCAATATATTTCACTTAAAACTCTTGTCTAAAACTACTTAAACTGAATTAAACAAAAGAGTAAGGAAAAACTTGGTTGAAATTCGACCGGTAAATCGGGAGCGAAGTTCCTACCCTCATCTATGGTCATGAACTCTGGGTCATGACCGAAAGAACGAGATCGCGGATACAAGCGGCCGAAATGGGTTTCCTCCGTAGGGTGGCTGGGCTCTTCCTTAGAGATAGGGTGAGAAGCTCGGTCATCCGGGAAGGACTCGGAGTAGAGCCGCTGCTCCTCCACGTCGAGAGGAGCCAGTTGAGGTGGCTTGGGCATCTGTTTAGGATGCCTCCTGGACGCCTCCCTGGTGAGGTGAGGTGGTGAGGCCCCGGGGAAGACCCAGGACACGCTGGAGAGACTATGTTTCTCGGCTGGCCTGGGAACGCCTTGGGCTTCCTCCTGAAAAGCTGGAAGAAGTGGCTGGGGAGAGGGAAGTCTGGGCCTCCCTTCTTAAGCTGCTGCCCCCGCGACCCAACCCCGGATAAGCGGAGGAAGATGGATGGATGGATGGATGGATGGATGGTGGTTGAAAATCATGTGATCAAATTAACTAATTTAGCGTCATGATTTTATCTAAGGCTCGGACCCACATGCTGTGAAGCCAAACAGAGAGACACAGAGTAAAAGTTCAAGGGGATTTATTGAAATGATTTGAGCTCGGTGCAGAGTTCCTCCGAACTCTGCTCAGCAAGAACTGGAAGACGAGGGGAAGACAGACTGTTAGATTCAGGCTCAGTGGGATATAATATTCGTTGATCTTGAAGGAGAGGATTTGTTGCGACTCATGTTTCCAGAGAAGTGGAGAATCCTTGGAGATTCCAGAGTTTGTCTGATTCGGTGGAGGGCGGAACAGGGTTTACCCAGAACTCAGACGGTGAAGATTGATGCAGACGCTGGCTGCCACTCAGTTTACCTGTGGTACTTGAACGGGTCGTGGTGAAGATGATTTCCTTACTCAGTGAGTGATCTCAACGATCTGAAAGGTGGCCGGATCCAAACCTCCTGTTTGGAATCCGTCGCTCAGTTTAAGGCTCAGTTGATCCCTCCTGGGAGAGGCGGTCCGAAAAGGTCCAGTTTGCAGGAAGTCTTCCTGCCGAAAGGCAAAGACAAAAACAAGGTTTAATCTCAGGGAGACAAACATTCAGTCAAACTCAATGAAATCTTAGCTTTGCTAGAGTACAAAAACTCGCAATACAAAAACTCAGATTAGACTCAGTATAAACAAAGCTTGGCTAGAGTACCCCAAACTGGCAAACACTCTGGCATCAAGGTAGTGACAACCAGCAGCTTAAGAGCAGTCTGGTGATGAGGTAACCATCCGCAGGTGTGTGAAGAGGTGGACCGGAACCAGGCGCCTCCTGGTGGTGGAAGGGAGAACAACACAAAGACAAGACAAACAGACAAACACAAAAACTAGAGTCCTGACATTTAGAGCAACTGGAATGTTGTCAAACGAATTCAACGAGCAAATGCGAGGGGTGAAGAAATTATTCGAATTCAATTCAGTTTATTTATATTGTGCCAATTCACAACAGATCTCATCTCAAGGTGAGGGAAGGATTTGCTTAACCAGAAATCAATAACTTTTAGTTAATTGATTCTTCTTTGAATGTGCTAACAGGGAGCACACATAAGAATTAAAATAAATTATTTTGGGTCATTTTATTTTATTTTTTATTATTTGGTAACCGCTTACCACTTACCCCATGTACCGCAAACATTTGAGAAGCTTACCCCACTGTCCCGCCTCCAGCCTTCGTCTTCACTTATGTTTGACAAGCTTTCAGTCAAAGGCTTACTGACTCTACTTCCCGTGGGATCGTGTCTGTAAGGCCCATTCAATATGTGGCTTACAGAAGAGGTTTGTCTCTGCCCAACTTGTAAAAACCCATTTCCCTCTTGCGGGGAGAAAATCCCTACGAGGGCAGAGGCGCTTTTGAGAGCTTGGCTGCTGAATAATCAAATATGTGCGCGAGAGCACCCCTCTTGGAGCCCCAGTTTCTTTCACGCGTGATTTTGTTGTGCAGTGGTAGATAAACCATGCGCAGAGGTAGTTTAACAGACATGCAAGTATGTTTATTTTGCTCGTCATCTTTTCTGACTGCAGGCGGACATACTATGATATGCCATCTAGATCATCCACAACCCAGGACACAATGGATGCATCCATCTGCATTGCTTTCAGTTTTTAAATAAGTGTGACACCATATCGTTCCGGAAACTCAAAGAGGAATGTTGCAGTCTGTTTGCCAGCAGTCCAATTCTGAAATGTCAACCGTCATGAGTGTGCCTTGGTCAGTTTGCAGCTTTGGGGTCTGTTTCATAAAGCAGGTTTAACAACCTCAGACTTAAATCCTCAACTCTGAATTTATCTAGTCAGATGTTGGAAACTTAGTTTTCAGATTTATTGGCTGCTGTGAGTTGGTTAAATCAACTTTAAGTAGGTCCACTCATATTTGAACATGTGTGTAACAAGTGTGAAAAGCCATTATCAGTGGCTCTGTATCCCCCCACTCTGCAGAATCCGTTAGTTCAATCGCTAACGTTATGCTCTCTCTGCTTTTTCTCACAGTAGTTTCGCCTTGTCTGTTCCTTTTTGGCTGAGACACCATCCTGGATAAAAAGTATAATCTGTGTTGCTGCCATCAACACCTTTGTTTATAGACATTGGAGATTGGCCTGTTTTCCAGTGTAGTGCTGTTTCTCTGACAGTGACTGGCTAGATATGCTCTCTTCATCATCTGACATGGGAGCTGGCTCGGACCTCGTCTGCCTGGCTGTTTCCTGGACTGTCTGCTTCTGTCTCCCTTAACCCCAATTGCCCTCGGCAGATGGCCGCTCACACAGAGCCTAGTTCTGCTGGAGCCTTCCTGTTAAAAGGGATTTTTTTCCTCTCCACTGTCGCTACAAGCATGCTTATTATGATGGACTGTACTTGAGTCAATGAGTCGATGCAAACAACTGGTTTTCTTTGGATTGACAAATTTGAATCAATTTGACTGTATGATCTGGTGAACTATAAAGTACCTTGAGATGACATATGTGGTGAATTGGCTCGATAAAAATAAACTGAATTGAAATATACAGTCTACTGTGACAGGCTAGTCTGGATGTATTAATTTTACATGATTAATTGCACTGTTATCATTATACCTGCTGCTAACGGATATTAGTGAATGTATTGATATCTGGCATATTTTGGACAATCTCAGAAGCCAGTAAACGGACTCTTATGGTTTTTATTACTTTGTTTTCTATTTTGTTTTATTCATTATTTTTGATTTCGTCAAACTAGTCATTTAATCTACCTTGTGTTTATTTTTCTAGTAGCGTGTAGTGTTTGCATAGATGTTAGCTTTTCCGTAATCCTGAATTATTAGAATAAAGACATCATTGGTTAATTTTTAGTGGTTCTGGTCGTTCATATAGCAGAGGATTTATCCCTCAGGTTAGATCCACCCCCCTTTTGGTAATAGTGCGAATAAACAGATATAAAAGGTTCTTTATTGAAAATTAATAGCTCTGCTAGCCACTTAACCTGGGCCACCAGATTGGTGGAGACCTGGATTTTAACAGCCGGTCCAGGAACCCTCCAGAGGTGAATCCGCAACCCGGTAAGTAGATAATTCAAAGCTACAATTATCCACCTAAGAACACTAAATTGATTTTACCTTTGATTTTGAACAGGTTAAATAATTAGCTATAACTCCAGTTCTAGTTAATCATCTATTCATTATCTGCAGGACATTATTTTGCACAACAATGGTGTCACAGCCAAACAGGAACAGGTGGTGCAAAGCTACTATGAGAAAAAGAAGCGAGCATATAAAGAAAGAAAGGAACTTTAAATCTTAAAAATCTTAAAAGCCTTTAGTACATATCCCTAAAACAGGGATAGATTCTTCACATCTAAAATGGAGGACGAGAACAAAGGGAATACCTCCTTAAATTTGAAGGTTTAGATGAAGAAAATAGTTTTGCTAACTCTGAAAGTTCAACTGGATCAAGGCAGTCTAAACCCAGTTTAGATTCTATGGCTACCTCAGATGCTGCCTCACCTTCCAGAGATAAACCAATCATAGATAGAGGAGTGCTAATGATCTTATTTTCAATAGAATCAATCTTTTTATATAGAATCCCATAAAATCATTGCTGCTAAGAGCAGGTGGAATGGATGGTTCAACAGTGCTATGGCTGTGGGTGAGTTTTGCAACTGTATTAAAAAGATATCTAGGATTATTCTAATTGTCCTCTATTGATGAGTAAAAATATGCTGCTCTTGCTTTACAAAGGGTCCTCTTATACAGCAGTAAACTATTTTTCTAGACTAGGTAGGATTCCCGTGGGCCTAGTTTCCTAGAATTTTGCTTCAAAGTGCACAGCTCTGCATTAAACCAAAGAGCCAGAATTCTGTTTTTAACGGTTTTCATTTTCAAAGGGGCTGCATTGTCTAAGGCAGCATACAGAGAACTAGCAACCTGATCAACAAAATTGTCAACCTGTGAAGGGGAATAAACTAAATTTTTGCCTACTGCAGCACTGATCAGCGACAAAGAGGAGAGAGAAAGTGAAACAGATTCTTTAAAATTTATAACTGCATAATCTGATAATGATCTGCTAAAATGAAACCTTCGTTTGAGGGAGGAGACCTCTGTTAAAGTAATCCTGAAGGTTATTAAAAAGTGGTCTGATAAAAAAGTTAAACTAATGATGTTTCAGTTGAACTGTTTAACTAGAACAGTCCAAGGCAATCCTAAACAAATGTGTTTTTAGTCTTGATTTAAAGGAACTCAGGCTTTCTGCACTTTTACAGTTTTCTGGAAGTTTGTTCCAGATAAGCCGAGCATAGGAACTAAATGTTGCTTCTCCATGTTTAGTTCTGGTTCTAGGTATGCAGAACAGGCTGGAGCCAGAAGACCTGAGCGGTTTGGAGGGTTGATACACTGATGTCTGTGATGTATTTAGGTGCTAAGCCATTCAGAGATTTATAGACTAACAGAAGTATTTTAAAGTCTATTCTCTGAGATACAGGGAGCCAGTGTAAAGACTTTAGAACAGGTTGATGTGCTCTACTTTCTTAGTCTTAGTGAGGACACGGGCAGCAACCTTCTGGATCAGCTGCAGCTGTCTGATCCATTTTTTAGGCAGACCTGTGAAAACACTGTTGCAGTAATCAATTCGACTAAAAATAAACGCATGGATTAGTTTTTCCATATCATGCTGAGACATTAGTCCTTTAATCCTGGAAATGTTCTTCAGTTGATAGAAAGCCAACCTTGTAATTGTCTTTAAATGGTTTTGGAGGTTTAAGTCTGAATCTAGCACTAAACCTAGATTCCGGGCCTCATCAGTGGTTACTAGCTGAAGCGACTGAAGCTGTGTGCTAACTTCAGATCTCTACTCTATTGGTCCAAAGAATATTACTTCTGTTTTCTTTCTATTCAGTTGAAGAAAATTATGACACATCCAGGCATTGATTTCTTCTAAGCATTTCTTCAGTGCTTGAATTGGTTCATAATCACCTGGTGACATGGTGATGTAAAGCTGTGTGTCGTCTGCATAGTTATGGTAGCTGATGTTGTTGTTTTTTATTAACTGAGCAAGAGGGAGCATGTAGATATTCAAGGAGGGGACCCAGGATAGACCCTCGGGGAACCCCACATGAGATTTTTGTCATCTCTGATGTAACGTTGCCTACTGATACAAAAAAGGTCCCTGTCTTTTAAGTAGGATTTAAAACAGTTGAGAGCTGTACCAGAGAGGCCGACCCAGTTTTCCAGGCGCTCTAACAGGATGGAGTGATTGACAGTATTGAATGCAGTATACACATTTTCAACAAAACCAATAGTGTCTAAGATAGCATTGAAGGCTGCTCTTAAACTATCACCTTTAATGTCAGCATGGATATTAAAATCCCCCACTATGATGACCCTGTCAGTATTTAATACGAAATCAGAAAGGAAAATTCAGATTAAGGACCTGGTGGACGATACAAAGTTACAAAAAGAAGAGGTTTTCTTGCTTTGCAATTTGGATGAGGGAAACTACGGGTTAAATGTTAAAAAGAGTTGTAAATATTAACTGCCTTTGGAGTAATCAGTAAGTCAGAATGCAAGAGAAAATTATGGAGTCCGACATTGTTTTGGCAAACTTACACACCGAAGCAGCACTAATTTCAGTGACCTCCGATCGGCGTAAACGGGTGTCATCACCTCCATTGTGAATAACAATCCTACTGTATTTAACCTTATCCTTAGCCAGCAGTTTCAGGTAGGATTTGATGTCACCTGTTCTGGCCCCCGCAAACAATGCCACGTCTCTGACTATGGAGCTGCCAATTACTAGAGTGGGCTTCTCAGTGGGTGTGTCACTGAGTGGGGAAAATCGGTTAGAAACGTGAACGGGTTGACCAGTGGGCAGAGATCCACGACTATGCTTTCTGCGTACAGTTACCCAATCGCCTGGCAGCTCAGGCACTTTTGGAGGACAGCTACGTCCAGCCTGAAGCCTGGATTCGAACTCTAGCTGCGTCTCAATTCGCAGGCTGCGTGCTTCGGAGGACCCAGCCTACCTAGCCTCCGGAGGACCCAGCCTTGGGAGGCTGCTCCGGAGGATCCTCAGCCTTTGGTAAATGGGACGGTCTAGCCTTTGGAGCACTTCCTGGTTGCGACACGACGTCATCACGTCTACCCCAAAAACAGAGCAAAACAAAGTCAGACAGCTTGAGAAAAAACGGAAAAAAACAACAAAACAAAAAAATGGATATGGAAATTTTTATTTTTTTTTTTTATTTACTTTTTATTGGAGGAGGAGAGTCGGCTTTGACGGCTTCGGCGGCAGCAAAACCGGCAACTGATTTTTCTCTGGCTGGCCGAGTGCAGTGGAGATGTAAGATTTACCTGCTATTATTCTAACCCACAGGGGCCTGCTAATGATCAGAATATACCAGTTATTAAATAAACGGTTTTCAGCAGATTGATGAATATGTTTAAATATCAAATGTTATATTTATTTGTAAGTTTGTAATATATTTTTTTGTAACTTTAGTAATTTTAATTGAATAGTTAAATGTGTACAAACCCTGTAAATAACTGACTTAAATCACTACTTTCACTATTACTAATGTTGTGTTGATAAGCCAAACTGTTGAGAAATAATTCATTTTTTGTCAAAATTGTTATCCCCTTACTGCCTGATTTTATTTGCAATTATATATATATATATATATATATATATATATATATATATATATATATATATATATATATATATATATATATATATATATATAAACATAATACAGGAAAAAAATCTAAATATATAAATGAAAAAATAAGTTAAATAGTGGATCTAGATGAAGTAAAATTTAATTTCTAATAAATCATGTAATACAGATAATGAAAAAAAGATAGATGACTGAATAAAAATAAATATTTTTGTTTTTTTTTTCTACAGGTCACAACAGCATGTGCTGTCCTGCACAACATCTGCCTGAGGATGAAGAGCAGGACGACATGCCAGAGGATGAGGAGGGGGAGAACGTGTTGGAGGCAGTCAGTGGTGCTCCATGGAGGGACCAGCTGTCTGCTGAGGTGTCTGCCCTGGAGGAGGGTCTACCCGACCACCATTACATTTAGATGGCAAGTATAAACACAATTTAACTGTTCTATTTAAGGGTTGTGAAAACAGTTTTAGTAAAGTCATCATTTTCTGCGTCCTTTTAAACTTTTTTAGTAACATGGCAGCCGTCGATTGGGTCAGCCCTGCAAAAACCTGATGGACGATGTGGTGAACAGTGGAGAAAGGCACCCCCGACCCCCCAGATGATGTCCCACTCGCAGTCAGAAGACTCCAAGATCACTCCTGCTCAGTCAAAATTGTATATATATATGTTCTCTAGTAATATTTTTTTAATATCTTCTGTAAATAGTTGTAGTAGTTAATTTCAAAATCTAATGTAAATAGTTAAAAATGTTTTTAATAGTTTATTGTAAATAGTTGCTTCTCTAAAAATAAACTGATGTCGTCACTGAGAAGTTGTTCTAAGTTTACTTAAATTATAAAGAAGTGATGAAACAGATAATGTAAAAAGGTTAAAAGACTAAGAACACACCGACAACAATAACCTTTATAAACAATTTAATAATTTAATTTAACAATAATAGCAACACAGAACCTCAACTTGTTAAAAAAAAACACCAAAAAAAAAAATAATAATGTCTGTCCACCATCCTCTCCAATAAATTAAATAATCTGTCCATCCTTTCCCGTCTCTCTCTTTCTCTTCTCTCCTCCGCCTCCCTCTGCCATCTGATATCCTCCCTGATTAAATCGACCAACTTGTCACTCCTTCTTCACTTCCTCCTTTCCCTCTTCTCTCATCCTCGGCCCTGGTGTGTCCTCTGGGATGGAGGCAATTAGGACAGGTGGGGCAATAGAGGGTCTCTGTCCTAATACCTCATCCATGGGGACAAACCAGGGCCAGGTGGCAGCAGTCGGCTTCCCACTGACCCCCTGCCCTGTCCCCTGATCTTTGCATTCCTAAAGTAGAGGAAAACAATTTGTATCAACAGATGCTATATTCTGTAGTGGTTCTTTAAAGCTAGAAAAAGGAATGTTTCATGATTTGGATGGATTGATGAAATTCTACAGAAAAAGACTTTGGAATGGTAACCTGGAGATCACTTTTTTAAGCTTACTGAAAGTGTAAATTAACATGAATATAATAAATATAAGAAGTAATTTCCCTACACACACACACCTATATATATATATATATATATATATATATATATATATATATATATATATATATTTATAGGTGTGTGTGTGTGTTTCATTACATTATCCAAACCTGAACATACTTTGTAATTTCTTTTTTTAAGTTGACCCACTTTTTTTGGCCTGTTGTGGCTCAACTTTTCCCTCCAGGCCAACAGAAATGAGAAGAGATAAACACACTAGGATCACTTCTATCACAAATATGAGATTTACAAAAACTGGCATCTGAGCATCATTTGTTGTGATCAAAAGATTATATTTGTACTTTGGTGTTTGAACAGGACTTCTTTTAACTTGTGTGACTTTTACACAGAAATGCAACATGTAGATGGAATTCTGCCTCAACTCTTCCCTCCATCCGACTGAAGCATTATTTTTGGCCCCAATGATAAGGTGGTCATTTTATCCACTCCTCTGTCTGCTCCCTGCTCCCTGGAACAAAATGACATGTAAAGCATTTTTCTGTTATGTCAACAGGCAAAATGACTGTTCTGTATAATTACGCCGGTATTGTTCTTCAAGCGAATTATACTTTAAACCGTATTATACTGTACTGTAAATGAACTATACATTATTGAGTAATAAAACAAAATGTTTGCAGTATTGACAGCCCAGTACAGCTGGACTAATGTTATTTCTTCAGCTGCATTAACCTTTAACAGTTCTAATCCTTTGTAATAAATTGTATGAGAATAAACAGATCAGATTAGTGAGGGATATCAGCACAGTTACAATAAGATGTAGGTTAAAATAAAAAAATTGTGATATTTGTATGAAGGCTTTTAATATGTTGATGAGCATCTCGTATAAACAGGTTAGCTTTAAGCTTTAGCCCTTACCTGGTCCTGCACATCCCGGGGGCTCCGTTACCGTCATGTATTTTAATAGATGTTCAGATAAAAAAACAAAAACAAACTACTTACATTTAAAGGTGTTCTCTGCACTACTGCCGGCGCTGCTGCTGCTTTCCGTTGTCCGTAATTTGAAGAAAATCCGACTTTTTTCTTCTTATTCTTCTTCTTCTTCTTCTTCAACTACTTAAAAAAAAAAAAAAGCGCGCAAAGCACCTTAGGGAAATCTAGTGGGAGGCGAGGCCACTAAGGATGGTAGCGATGCATCCTCAGAATGGACGCATTTTAAGGCTGCATTTTAAGCGTCCTCAGACTTTATGCCAAATGGGTCAGCCTCCGCGCAGCGTTGTGACGTAACCGACCTTAAAATGCGTCCTCCGAAGTACGCAGCCTGCGAATTGAGCCTCTGACACCCTCGCCTCCAAAGCTAAAAAATACTACACATATTACACAAACCATTATAACTAAAGGAGGCAGAGGAATAACTGAACATCTGACACAGAGAGCAGGAGAGAGGATAGGAAGAAGGAAGAGTTGGAAAAGAGTCAAGGGAGGGAGAAAGAGAAGCCATAGCTAGAACTAGCCTAGGCTATCTACTCCTTTCTATCAGAAATAAAACGATATGTGAAAGCAACAAGTGCTCAGTAGAAAAGTGCAGCAGAAGGTGCTGTGTTTTAAAGTGGTTCTGCACAATTAGAGTCACTAAGATACAGAGATATCACAGAAAAAAGAACTTAATTCAGATGCCGATAGCCTGGACGGCAGCAACACTGCTCAGTAGTCCAAACAGGAAGTGTACACGATACGTCTTTGTTAGGATCCGGGGCTTTGCCCACCAGAGGGCGCCGTGGATCCATGCCTGGGGAGTTTGGACTCAGCATGGACAGCTGTTTTCCATTCTGCTGATTGAGGAGGCTCTCCCTATATAAGCTGAGTGTGACCTCCCCTCTGAGCTGGATTGTTGTGTTTCCTGTGCCACCATGCCTGTCTGAACTTGGAACCTGCAGTTTCCGTGTGTTCCAATAAATATTGGACTTTTAATCCTCCCTCTGTGTCTGTGAGTTCTGCATTTGGGCTAGTAAAACCATTGCATCATGACAGAACGATCCAGCCAAACAGACTAGCCCAGCAGACTCCTTCTACGCGCTCCTGGAGAGCCCGCTCTGTGCCGTCTGGAGACCCCTGAGCCCGCTCTGTGCCGTCTGGAGACCCCTGACCCTGCTCTGCGTCTTCCAGAGACTCCGGATGTGGAGCCACAATCGGTGGTTCCCTCTGTTTCTGAAGTGGAGCCACAGTCGGTGGCTTCCTCTGTTCCTGATGCGGAGCCGCAGTCGGCGGCTTCCTCTGCTCTGGATGTGGAGCCGTAGTGGGCGGACCTGTTTGAGCCTGTTGCTGAGCAGCGGGAGCGGAGACGGCATCCTTCTCGGGGCTTCTTGCTGAAGCGGAGACAGTGTTTCTCCCGTTGCTTCCTGCTGAAGCGGAGGTGACGCCCTCCTCCAAGGCCCCTGCAGCTTCTGAGACTCTGCTCTGCTGCCGGTTCCATGGCCGGTCACCTGAGACTCTTCCTGGCATCCCTGGTTCGCCCTTCGCCCTCCATGGGCGAGTTGTTTTGTTTTCTTTGGGGCGTCTGGAATCCGCCCTTGAGGGGGGGGTTCTGTTAGGATCCAATTGTATCTTTTTAAACTTGAGCACAACCTTTAGCCTTTGTGGAATTATATGTTTTAATCAGAAGTAAAATTATGTTTAATTGAGTGCAGACAGCAATTCTAGCCAAACTTAATCGCATTGCAGAAAATTTTGCAATGAGGCATGCTTTACATTATCATATAAACAATCTTCATATAAACAATCTTCTTGATCAGGACATTACATTATGACCATGGCCAAGGGCGTAGGTTTGATTTCAACTTTGGTAGGGACACTATTCTTCAGTTTCATTGGTCCTTTGCAAAAAATATGCATGCTCTTTTTTATGCTTAATGTGAGCTTCAGGGCTCATTTTGTTAAAAGAGAACAGCAGCATTTCTTGCTACATTAATACAAATCTTATAAGCACTACATGCACTAGATGCTGTTTATCAATATTTAAAGCATAACTTGCTCTGATGAATGTGGATTTAGGACTTTTTCCACTTTGAAAAGGATTGCATTTAAATTTACCTGCGACTAAGACAGTGTCTGTTTAACCAATTATAGTCTATAATATGTGGATTTATCCTGTGTTTTCTTCTGAAGATATAGAATTGTGCAGAGGTAAAACCCACTCTTATTTTTTTTTTTATCTAATATGATCTCTCTGTATCATGCAAAATAATACATTCAAGGGACAGCAAATAAATGTATTGTATTTACATGTGCACTGGAACTAGAAGAGGAAATGACACTGAGCATTTAAAGTATTAATATTAGAAGTTGTACATCTGGGCTGTAGTAACTCTGTGTAGCTAATTTCATGTATTTTATCTATGGTTGAAACGATTAATCATATTAACAAATTATTTAAATAATCGTGAACTATGTAATTGATTAATCATAAACTGGAGTATAGGGCCACTAAAATGTGCCTTTAGCCGACAGAGCGACCCACTTAGAGCAGGAATTATACCAAGATTGTAAAAAAATATGTAAACATTTTGCATTTAAGAAGTAAAAAAAAATAGTTTTTGTGTGTCAATATTCTCCATCCAGAATTCCTCCAAAGGAAACGTTTAAAAGTTTCTGTTTCACCTGGTTTCATTTCATAAAAGATCTTCTTTAAGGAGCCTTTGGCTATCTGAATTAAAGATAAAATAAAAGAAATCCTAACGTTGTTAACTTACATTTCTCAAGTTCAATAAATCAAAAAACTCTCCTGCTTCTTTACAGAACTCCAATCAGAAGCTTTCGCCTGTTTTAGCGTAGATAATTTTTTTTATTTGGACTAGTTTCGTAGCCCAATATTAATTTATTTTAGCGTCTTTTTTTTCGCGCTCCAAGTACCCGCGCTCGCGCACATACAGACTAGAAAAACATGCAATCAGAAAGAGAGAAGGCGGAACTTAAGGCAGAATAATCAGAGAGTTAAACCGTGCAGCACAGTTGATACGCTGCTATGTGAAAGGGACAGGAAAGAGCAGGCAGCTGCAGCTACCAGGCAGAGAAGCTGCGAGAGGAAAAGAAGCGGCTGCTGTATAGTAAATTATAAACATGTTGTTTACATCCAATTATTGGTAGGGACAAACAGGTCCGTCCAAAATTTTGGTAGGGACATGCCCCTATGGTCCCTATGCAAACCTACGCCCATGACCATGTCTCATGTGTTATTTAAGATACTTCTGTAAATGATTATGTTTAAATAATGTCTGAGAATGGGTCTTGCACAAAAATGAACTTTGTTTGCTAATGTATGCTATGTTGGAGCCCTGTTCCATTTGTCTATGTTATTGACTTGGGCAGGACATTTTACTTGCCTTACCTGCTGCTGTTGGTATAATTGCCCAGTGGCCGCCTCACTTATTTCTGTCTGCAACAAGGCAGCTCTGCATACAATTTAGCTCACTACCATTAGAGTGTATGCCTGGATAGGTGAAAAAAAAGTATCTAGTATGAAGTGTTTTGGGGTCCTTTCTCTTGATAAATTGCAATATAAGCAATTTTTAAACAGAGAAATTAGCCTGGCATAATTGTGTAATATCACAAAAATGCAAAATTTATTCCCAGTACAAATTTGTTCCCGATACAAATGTTAAAATTCCAGTTAGTATAATTATTATATCCTGAGGTAAGCGGGCCAACTCAAGGTTTCTATTTTTTAGACATCTTTCTATTTCAAATATGTTGCATGAATATTGAATTAATATGCTTTCTATTCACGAAAGTGCTTTCATCACAGATAGTGCCCTTAAGGGAGCAAAAGTGCTCTGTGAAAATATTCCAAAGCAAACAAATAAATAAATAAACACTCCATTTGCATTTTTCCACTAAACATGACCTCCAGCAAAGCTAGCATTGTTCCATGGATATAGCTACCTAAAAGCATCTATATATTGAAATGTGCTAGTATGTCTCCATGGCAGGAACACAATCATTTTTGATATAGCCAGACTTAGACTTAGACATACTTTATTGTTATTTTGTACACACAGAGTGTATATAAAAAGAAATTCCGTTCAGTACAGCTCTCAAGACATTTTCATTTTTTCGAATGTGCAGCAGTGATAGAAGGTAAGCAGTGATAAATGCAAATATACAACTGACCTTTTTTTTATAACCCCCATTTTATACAATATTCAGCAGTCTAATGGAAGTGGGGAAGAAACCATACAGCTTAGCAGTAATTGTTAGCAGAATTTCAAATATATTTAATTTAATTATTTAAGCATTATTTTGATAAGCTTGTTTTATTTTTTTAGATACCTTAGCAAATTCAGCACAAATAATCAAAAACAGATCATCTTGAGGAGGTTTGTTGTCTTGAGTAATCTTTAATAATGTCATATCACACATTTTTCCTTTGCAAAGTTTCTTTGCAGACCAATAACAGAGAAATTATTATTCTTAAGTTTTTATTTCAGTAACCTAATCTACACAAAATGATGATTAATTACATTGACATATTATTATCAGGCTTTATGTCTGTTAAAATTGATTTTAGCTTTCAGCTAAAGAAAACACAATCATTTAACAAAACAGAATATGAAAAGATATATTTAAAGTAAGTTTGAACTAAAGGCAAATAAAACATCCTTATTTGAGGAGTTAGCTGCAATGTAATCCCGTCCTAATTGACTAACCCTAAAATTGACATTTATATAATTTATTTTTAAAACCCACATTTTCTGCGTATTAACTCACATTTTATTCCACGATTAAATAAAGTACTTCATGTCTTTGAACAATATTCTGCTGTGAATCAATATGTATCCCCACACAGTTTTTCAGCATAGTCGTCTCCAAAGTCAATCATCAGTTTCAGTGCAGCCAAGATCAGGTTGTCAACGTCTTCCTTGAGCTCGGTTTCATCACTGTAGTTCTTCAGTGGAAGAATGCAGTTCATGGGAATCCCCAGGCTAGAACTGAAGTCACCCATCTATATAATATATTAAAATACAATAGAATAATTTTATTAAAAAAAAATATATATGTATTTTTTTTGTCTGTTTTTTTCTTAGGGTTTTTAAATTACTTTATTACAGCTCACCTTTTTCTTTAAGTATTTGCTCCTGTAGGCATTTCTCAGATTTGTTTCTGTTTCACCACAGGCTTTATCAACGTGGCTGAGAATTGCCAGCTGAGGAATACCTGAGAATATGGATATTTTCCTTGTAAGTGTGAGTAGAATTTTTTTTAATAATCCTTTCTTTCTATTGTTTTCTTTGAAACATACAAATAGACCATAGTTAAAACAAATATGTGAACATATCATAGAAAGTACACCCCAGAAACAAAATAAGAGAGAAAAAAACAAATAAAACAAAATAAATCATATGTTTAGCCATTCTCTTACAATGTGTTGTTTACTAGAGGGATCCACAGAAATCCATCCCCTAACCAAATAAGTGTTTGGATAATATTTTTTTTCCTTACCCAGATCACTGGCAGCCTCTCTGATAGCCTTCATTTTCTGTAAGACAGAGGAATTCATCTGTGCTGCATTAGCAGAATAAATGCAAACCAGAACATGGACTCTGTCACTGATGGATGGGGAAGAGTTGTACCCAAAATCATCAGAAGAAAGTGTAGATGCAGGATTGAACTGCAGAAAAAAGAACATAACATACATATTATACTGAATTGGACTGAAAATTAGACATCAATGATGACTACCTGCTTTCATTTCATACCAACATATAGACAGAAGCTAAAAACATTTAAACCTGAAGGTCAGAACTGAGCTGAGCTGAAATAAAACCTTACTGCATTTAAATTGTTTTTTAAGTCAGTTAAGGTCACTCTCAACTCTCATGAATTCACAGAGTGGAATACTGTCTTCCATCTTTACTTAAAGAGCAGATTGCAGGTTAGAGACTTAGTGTAGGTGTCTAATGCATAATGTTTTAAAATGAAAAACTACCTTATAATTGTCCTTCACATGTCCCTGCATGGCCAGTTTGATGTCATCTGAACTGACTCCTCTTCCCTCTCCATCCTCCAGACCCATGATGTCATTGAAGACAAAAGGGTAAAAGTTTCCCTTTGCTTTCTTGATTTTATAGGTTTGATACTGAGAATAAAAATCAAAAGGAAGTTAAAAAGTATGTATGTATGTGTGTGTGTGTGTGTGTGTGTGTGTACACAGCATACCTGTTGATACCAATTACCAAAATACATTTTTTTTTTTTATATTGAGACATAATTTTTTTTTTTGTTTTCCAAAAAAAAGATCAGTTATTACTTTGGTGGATTAGTAAATAACAACAAGGTTACAACTGAGTGTAAGAAAAGGATATGCATTTTTCAGAAGGTCTCAGACTCATTTTTGCATTTATAAGAATTTGTATATTTAAAAAAATGAGGATACTGCAGTACCTTGCACTTATAGAACTTGCCTAAACTTACTTTTTTTCAACAGCACATCTTAGTACAATCACTACAACACGACCACTAATTGCATTTGTAATTTTCTTTACTTTTTTTGCACTCAGTTTGGAACTCTTCCTTTAGGATCTTAGTGGATTAGGCCCTAACACCGTAAAAACAAATTCTTGTCTAAAAATGTAAAAACAAATAACATAATGTCATTATATATTTACCTTCTTGGTGAAACTTTGATCAGAGGTCGTGGAACTGGCCAAGGCTTCATTTGTCATTCTTCCTTGTAAGACGTTGTTAACAGAGTTAATGAAGCTGGACTTCCCCACACCAACTGGTCCATACAGCAAAACTCTGATTGCTGTGATTCCTTCATTTTGAGGTTGAAAATTCTTTATGTACTGCAGAAGTTCCTGTTTTTTGCTGTTAAAATATTAAAATAAAGGTTATAGTTTTGCAAATGTCATCTGCCGCAACATTTCGGGGCTCCTCCTCCTTTTATCCACAAGGCAACATTTTGTCAACATCTTTAATAATGTATCAGTTAAAGAAAAATGTTTTTAGTGATTTAATCTTTTTCTTCTTCTTCTTTATGACATCAACAAAATAAGGCCCTATGTATATAACTTCATCTTTATTAAAGTTAAGTAATTTAATTTACTTATGTTGGTTTAACTTATTTAATTTACTTTATTTCTTAAGAATGTTTAAATCTAATGTATATATATATTTTTTGTAATTTATTTCAGGTAGAAACTTTATTACATGCTATTATAAAGGCCTCCCTTTTAGAAAACAACATATAATTAATTACCTCTTATAAAATGAAAGTTACTGCCTGTAAATAGATATTTCATAGTAAAAGATATTTCATAGTAATATATGTTTCATAGTACACCCATATTTTCTACTCCAAAGTCTAGACTCTAAGTTCACTTTGGAAACTTTTACACCGCTTTTGCTTATACACCAAAGGTTGTTAAACATGCCTTGAAGTTGCTGGGTGCGAACTGCTGCATGGTCAGTTTTCTTTAATGACCTCTGGCTGTCTCCTCAAATAACAAAACACCAGATATTAAAAAAACTAAATATGTGTCAAAAGGGATTTTTTCCTCTCCACTCTCACTACAAGCATGCTTAGTGTGAGGGATTGCATCTGAGTCAATGAGTCGATGCAATCAACTGGTTTTCTTTAGATTGACTGTATGATCTGGTGAACTGTAAAGTGCCTTGAAATGACATGTGATGTGAATTGGCGCTATAGAAATAAACTGAATTGAATTGAATAATGTAAAACAGTTTTTTTTTATATATACGTGAGGTGTAAAACCTAGAACATGTTGTGCTTATTGATTTTCTGGGTGGTTATTAAGGAGTAGGGTACAACAGAAAATATAAATCCATAATCCGCTCCACATTATTTACTATATATACCCTTTTAGGTTAAGCTAGAACAGTTCCATACCCTCTTTTGCATGGAGAAGAGTTTAATTAAATCACAATTAGGGATTTTTCTTCTAAACTGTAAGGGAATTTATATTATTTTAGGTTTAGAATCCAGCTGAACAAGAATAGCAGTTTTGATTACAGGTTCAATATAACAAAGGTTGTAGTGGTTATATCTTTGTAAAAACCTCTGAACAAATTTTTGGTTTCCTTTAAGTATCTTTGATGTAAAAATAATGTTTATCCTTTTGTTTTATTGTGAACCTTTTTCCAGTTTTGCAATTTCTTGTCTGCGGTAGCCATTTTGTTTTTCCCTTGTACTGTTTATGGGTAGTCTCATTTAAAATGATTTTTCAGGTATTTCATGATAACTGAATGGAATAAGAAGACATTAATTAAGAATAAATTGAAAGATAAACTTTAAATTAGGTGATTAGCTGGATGATGATGCAAAGAGCAATGTGTCTGGCAACATTCAGACACATTAAAAAACATTTACTGACCTCCAGGATATTTCTCTCCATGGATTTTTCAAAACTGTAATTAAAGATTAGGACCAATGTCAAAACTAAAACTGCATCTCATAACAAAAAAGTATAGTTAATTAAATGTCTATTAATTATTTTAATAACTAATCAATATATTTTATGATGCATGATTAAATAAGCTCAACTTACGTGGAGATGGTGGAGGAGCTAATTTAAAAAAAGGACATTGAAATAGGTCAAAACTTTTACCTAAAAAGTTGTAGATGTTAACATTTACGAAATAGTCAACATAACTGTTGTTTTTTTATATTTGGCAGTGGAGGCATGCAAAACAAAATATTTGCATCTAATATTGTAAAAAAAAAAAAAGAATGGTACTTACTGGGTGAACGTTGTGGTGGATGGTATAGTTGTGGTTCTGATTAGACAGATTAAACAGGTCTAGTTAGATTTGTCATCATGATCATTTCACAATTCCAAAAAAAGCAATGCATTTTTCACATTGTTTTTGTTATTCCATTGCTTGCTAAACCATACTCGGATTCTACAGGGTTTATTCTGAATAGTTTAACAGTACAATCATTTAACTAAAAACTGTAAAAGTAAAGGTTAATTATTGTATATAAAGCATGCATCTCAATTAAGTAAAGCTGTATTCCTTACCTGGTCTTGAAGATTTACCCCCCATGACTGGGACAAAATAAATACTATCAGAAAAAAAAATATGTTGTAAAAGAGAGTGCAAAAACAAAGTGATAGTTTTTTCCCCTATGTTGTTTCTTTTAACTTCTTAATTCAATAGACCTCAACACATATAAAACCAATGGTCAGTTTAAAATTTTGAATAAATAAAAAAGACAATTGTCCAAATCTTCTCAAGCACACCTATTTTTCGATTATTGCAGTTTTTCTGCAGGTCTGTAATTTGCAGAACCTAGCTGAGTAGATGCTATTCTGTAGGGAAGAGGGCTGCTGCAGTGGTGGTCAAGGCAAGAGCTCAGGTCTTTTTATAGATGTTTTTATTTCACTTTCAGTTTCAATAGATCATGTGATTTATCAGAACCCCTCTGCCTTAAAAGAAGTTTCAAAATTTGTTTTGGTTTCACACTGAAGTCTTGCTCCAAGACAAATTGTTGTCATAAAGACACTGCAAGATATCTGTAAAATGCCTTTTTATTTTACCCTTACGACTGACATCTCAGTAGTTCTCCAATGCATCTGTAAGCCTGTAGCCTATTTTTGTGAATATACTTTGTGTTTGAAGTTCCAGCGCTGTTCAGCGGATGTCCAACACAACACCCAGAAAAGAGTGTTGTGTTGTTTTTAAGATGGATTTCAGGGATACTCAGAGGTAACCAGCGCGACCACGATAATGAGAAGTAGAATGCTGCAGTGGCAGGATATTTACTGTAAAGCCTCTTTCAAGCTATTACATTAATATCACAGTGTCAGCAACAGCATGATGCTATGAAATATCTATTTTTATAGGTAAAGAATCAGCCATTTTGGATAGACACAGAACAGGAAATTTGCAGTAATACAGTAATTTCAGATTTGCTGTTTATTAGCTCTAATATAAAACGGCATTCATGCTTTAAAAATATAAACGCCAGCTCTTCCTTCACAGCATGGTGGGAGTTTCTTAAAATGACAAAGTCATCACTTATCCCGTGCAGCCGTACACCTATCTGGAATAATCCTGACATTACACAAAATAATAATACAATAAACTTTATATACACCAGATATTCAATAAAGATATTGAATATATGGATCATTTTTTGAAGGAACACCGTTAATCACATTTGCTAGATTAAATATGGATATGGCATTAACAAAAATAAAATCTTAGAATATAAAAAAATTTAATTTATAATTAGACACTAATATAAGCATATTAATGGTGGTTTACAAATTCCAACTAATATATTAGAGTTCCTAGAGTTAAACCCCCCAAAACTACTGTCTAAATTATACAGGACACTGACTAAACTGGATGATACAATATCTCTTCCTATTATGAATGGGTCCTTTATTATGGGTCGAGGATTTATCAGTCAGCCTTGAACAAAACATCTGGGCTCAGATATGTCTAAGAACTTTTAACATGACTAGAAACCCCAATTTACAACTAATACAATACAAAATCCTAAACAGAGTACACTATAAAGGCCTATTATTATTATTGAAGATGGGTTTGCACAATCTAATATCTGTCCACAGTGCAAAGTTAATCAGCTTGATAAATACGTTCACGCTTTATGGTTATGCACACCGGTTCAGAGGTTATGGGTACAGGTATTTAAGGACTTATCACAGTGCCTGAATTGTAAAATTTTACCTTCCCCATCAGTTTGCTTGGTAGGTGACTTTAAGGGAGGCTCTCTGGGGGGGGGGAATAGTTTGCATTATGCCTTATGTATCACAAGGAAAACTATTCTCGTGAGTTGGAAAAGTAAGAAAAAAACGCAGTATCAATCAGTATAGAGAACTTTTGTTGGATCATATTAATCTTGAGACATCATGTGCGTCCCCATCAGGCCGATCTCTTTGGGCTCCCTTGATCGGCTCCATCACTTAGTGGAGTAAGGGGCTCTGGGATGCGTCCTGTGGGGCACGGGGGCTGGTTCGGGGGTCCTTGGGTCTTGGAGTGGGGCCCCTGGAGGGTGTGTGTGGATGTTTTAAGGGCTTTGTGTCCGGCCCCCTGTCTCAGTCCTGGTCCATGCCGTCTCCTGGTGCGGGACATGTTGTACCCGTCCCCGGGGGGCTTGTGCTTATCCGGAGCAGGAACTAGATGGGTCACAAACAACTACAGGTGCTTGGTTCCAGGTACTTAGAGATTTCCTTCCATACAGAAAGCTCATATTCTGATCTTTAGCTAACACAATATATATGTCAGATTAAATAATACCACTTATTATTTCAGGAATAGTGTCTATGGTGCTACTTTATTGTATCTCCTATACTATATCCTTTGGTTGTGCTGTTCTTTTTACATCTCTCTTTGCAGGTGATGAAGCAGACTGAAGACATTTTATCATTGTCTCCCTTTTATCTCCTCTTTCTTTCATCTTATCTCCTTTTCCTGGTTTTCCTTTCCTGTTTTACTTACATTGCAGTGTCCATATAATCTGTAATACTCCCTGCATGAATTATAATAAAGATTTATATGCAGAAATCATATGGCGATAGCCGTACTACTCCACTTGTGAAAGCAAAATCTGTTGGGCTCTTTTTTGGCATCAAGACAATATTCTTGTTGTCACATTGCCCGACAGGACACTGTTAAAAAAACAGAAAAAAGAATCAGTCATTTTGTGGGCGGAGCAGACTACAGAGAATTGCTGATTGCTGTAGTGTTAGGAGGAGGAGGCCCAGCAGGTTTTATGAAAATATCTTCTTGTAGGAGACATTCTACATTGAAATTTGTAGTCTGCCCACTATGCAGACATTTTTGTGGAAAAACCATTAATTTGTACCTACAGTTCCAGCAATACCATTGAATTGTGCAGCCACAAATGTTTCAGCCATCGTACATCATGCTGTGACACAATAAAAATACAAAACCAAGAGAAAACCACCAAGATGCATCAAAGATGAATTATTGGGGGCCATACTAAGATTTTTCTTTTTTATTACAAAAAATTAAGTTCTATGTTAATGTAAGTTGTATAAGAATCAAATCGATACATTAATAAAGTCATAGCATTATGAAATGTCATTAAAAACACAGTTTTACAATAATTATAAATTTGAGAGCTTTATAATTTGAAGCATAGGTTCGGGCGGGTGCGGGTTGGTAAAACTCGACCCATGCAGGTCTCTAAGCTACACTACATTCAGTATCGTTGCCATAGAAACAGACAACAGCGCCAATATATCAGAATTATACTAAAACACACGCAAATAATTTCCCACATAAAAAACAGGACTTTCAGTCCATTACAGTTTTCCTATTTTAGAGGGTTGTTTATTTTGCGTTTATTAAGTGATGGCTGTGGTATATTAGCTTTCTCTGCTATAAGCTTTCGCAGCAGTGATTGATTAATTTAAACACCTGCTCTACTGATGGTCTATCGGAGTTGGTGTTTAGGTGGAACATAAAGAACACCTTTTATTTAAAGCTTCTTGTAGCTACTGTTTTAATCCCAGCTTCACTTAAAACTTTTTCCTGACCTTCAGTAGCAAGCACTGCGCCCCTTTTTCTTTTATATGTACACGTACATTTAAGATTTAGCGTGTTATGTTGACAACTCATGAGCAAGCTGCTTTTTGCAATCTAGCAGGGAGGTAAGGATAGGATCTTGCAGGTGTGACGTCACTCTGCAGGGGGTCCAAAGATAAAAGATTTAAACAATTTTGGCATTGGAATTTCAGATTTAAGGGAGTTAGAAAGTTCACTTAGTAAAAGTGCAAATAATAAATCTGATTACCGATTACTTTTAAGCTGGTTGAACATACTGCGACAGACTGGTGACCTGTCCAGGGTGATCCCACCTCTCACCCAGAACGTGGCTAGAGATATGCACCAGCACCTCCTGATCCCACTGAGGGATAAGGTTAAAGAAAATGGATGGTTGAACATGGTCCGCTCTCCCAGATTCTATCAAATCAGTATTGATACCCTCAGGGGCTGATTTAGGAAATTTGGGGCCCTAGGCAAAGACAGGCAGGGGGCCCCCTGAGAAGACAACAATAAAACAGACCCATTCTACAGATAGAGAAATGTTAATAGAATAGACATCCATTATTTGTTCTAGGTTTTGTCCCTCTCTTCTTGTCCCTTTTTCCTCTCTATTTATCAGCGTTCTGATGGCATTTTAGCCAAAGGATTTTTATCAAAAACATAATTAATGTGCACAAATAAGGATTAGTTGTATTAACTATACATGTAAACAGAGTTTTATGGGGCCCCCAGGAACTTGGGGCCCTAGGCAACTGCCTAGTATTGCCTAATGGTAAATCCCCCCCTGGATACCCTGCTGGTGGATGTTCTTGACAGACAGATGGAGTTACTTAATCATATTCTGCTTAAGGCCCCATAAGATCTTGTGCGAGTCCTGGTTTAAAAGTAAATTAATTTTAAAAAGTGACCTAAAATTGACTGTCCATAAATGTTCTACAAAATTGATATATTTATTTGATTTCTTTGATTTGTACTGTCTGTTTAGATTTATGTGATATTTTTTGCACAAAATATATAAGTGAATATTGTAACAGTTATGTTTTCAACTGAAAGCTTTAAAATGATAAATGTTATTCACATTTTTTTGGCTTTATCCTTTCCAACAAAAAAAAAAAGGCGTCGCGCAGGTAGCTCCCTTTCCTTATGAGCCGTCCCCACCACCTTTCAACACAAAGTTACACCCTTGATTTGAAGGAGGGTCTTGAAGTGGATGTGCTGCGTTTTGGAGCCAGTGAACGTGCTTTAGGATCAGTGTTACACAGTTCTTTGAATGTTATAAGTTTCCTGAAACTCTATCCAACTCTAATAACCAAACACACACACAGACAGATGCACGCAAATGACGCCAATTCAAAGATTACATTAAATCAATACATTTGATATTACAACCCTTCTAGATTATGTGACTCTAAAAGAACATAGCCAACTTTATTGTAGTAGATTACCTCACCATCTGTAGTATTTTTCTCCAAGACTCTAACTCCTGGACCATTTTAGTTACCTAGTTCTAATTCCGGTAGTTTGAAGGACTTCAGCAGCACTGGGACCATCCAATCTCAGGCATGATTCAGTGGCGCATCAGATGTTTGTAAAGTGAGCTTCTCAGGAGGGACAGCTATAAGATCTGATCACAAAAGAAAAGACGAAGGGCCAATCAGGAGCTTGGAGGCGGTCTAAACACAGGGAAGTGGACATCAGCTTTAGATTCGGTTTTCTGCTTGGTCCTTGAACAGTAAAAAGTGCAGGGGAACAAGAACAGACTTTTGAAAAAGTGCAGGGGACATGTCCCCAATGTAATGAGGCATCTTGGAATGTGATTTTCTTTTTTTTTTCTCATTCGCAGACCCAAGCGTCCCAATTTGTCCAGAGTGGAATAGATTCACCACATCCTACTCCACGTTTGCACATTTCCTGTAGTATTTTTTTACCACTTAAAGTGTAGGGCAAAAGAAATCCTAACGGATCGTACACACTTGCAACTGTTGCCAGGTTTCCTCAATATGTGTCTCTGGCCTTTCTTTTAGCGCAATACTGAATGAGAACATGTCTGTCTCAGCATTCCATTTCACTCACAATACACTTTGAATTGAAATTTCAGAGTAGATCAAGGTTACAATACCTTTCAATACCTCTTTCTTGTTGCACACAAATTTGTTTAAGCCCAGTTTACCTTTTGCACACATTTCTTGTGCTTCACAGACCATGGGCCCAGTTGCCTTGCTTTATTAACTGAATCAATGCTAGTTAGCCCATCATCCATGTAGAACTTTTTTTCAATAAATCTGGCAGCCAAAAGGTAACCTTTCTCATACTCACGCACAAGATATTTCATGCTATTGATAGTTAGCACATCCTGGAAAAGATGCCGCTCCAAAGATGTACACTCGCATGTGATATTCCTTTGGCTAAGTAACGGTATTGCCGTCATTTAACCACAGGAATCTTAGGAAGTTTTGATCCATTGGGCTGACATGGAAACTGTGAAACATTTTTTCCACATCACACATTAGTGTAATTTGATACTTTCGAAATCTACACAAAACCCCTGCCCTTAGTCAAATCTGGAGCTGTGAGCAAGTGATCATTTAAGGATGTACCCTCATGCTTCGTAGAACAGTCAAAAATTACTCTAATTTTGTCCGGCTTCCTTGGTTAATACACACATCGTGGTGTGGGATTTACCATGTTTTACCATCTTCTGGTGGTCCATCTACTGCTTCTGCATCACTGTCTGTGATGCAGAATGTTCTCCATGAACTTTATGAAATCCTTTGTAGTTGAGATTCTTATACATTTTCCATTTGATAAGTAAGCTGTTGCAAGCTGCTTGTTATTTGGTAGCTGTGGACATTCTCTGAAAAGTAAAGGTGTTTCTAAATGACATTTCTCATTAAAATGAATGTCATCCTTCAATATCTCTAGAAACTGTATGTCCTCTTGAGATATGTTCCCCTCTTTAGGAATCATGTCCAGAAAATCAGTTTCAAGTGCCTTAATCACAGAAGCAGATGTGATTGATGGAAGTTCTTTCAGTTTGACATGATTGCAGATCCCTGCTATCTCTACTGAACTTGTCCATGGCTTAACAGATTCATCTATACCCCAGCCTAAATCAGTTTTGAATGCATAAGGATCATAATCATGTCCTGGTATAACCTATCTTGACTTTAAAGCTCTTGTACCGTCATAACTCTTGTTAGAATATGTTTTTTCTCCAGAGGAATATATTCTATTCTTCCGCTCCTATTTAAAAAAATTAATTTCACTTTTAAGAAATGTTCCTCAAATTTTAGTCATTAACTTTTGTTGTTTTATCCCTGCTACTTTAAATTTGCTTGTCTAACTTTTTTCTTTTTTTATGAAGAAACTCTATATCACAAGTGAGAGGTTGGGTGGAGGTTTATAGAGTAGAACTCAATACAGAGAGTGTAGCTGAAGGTGGTTTCTTTGCAGATTTAATTTAAAAGGTGGAGACAGAAGTTAAAATCCCCCCAAAAAATAAATTAACAAATTATTGAAAACCAGGAATACTCACAAGAAGGGCAAAGAAATGACAACCAACCAGCAATCAGGGACTGAACAGGTGTGTATATGAGAGATAGAAATAAAAACCAGGCTAATCAGCAGATTGGGAGCAGGTGTGGACAGAGGAATCTGTAAGGGGGCTAGGGGAAATGAGACTGACACAAGAGGGCAAAACAAGAAATAACTAAGAACTCAAATACAATCAAAAATAACTACAATAACACAAAATTGAAATAAAACAATAATAAGTCAAAGAAAAAACTTAAGCAGAACCAAAACCATATAAAAAATCCGTATAACCAGGTAATGTATTTAGAAAAATGTGTTATTATTTTACAATGAAAGCATAATGTTTGAATTCTAATACATTTTTTGTATCAATCCTGTAGGTAATTAACCCCTACAAATAGCCTGTGCCTGTCCTCATAGTGAGAAAGGACAGGATCTGGATTTCTGCAGTGTTGAATCCAGAAAAGATTCTAGATTACAAAGTTTACAATATCCTACAAGTAATGGTATTACATCCTTTAAATCAGTGAACACTCGTTAAGAGAATATCGCCTTTGTCACTCGTAGGTAAATTACATCCCATAATCTGATGTGACTAAAGTCAAATCACAAACAATAATCCATAATATTATGAGTCATCCCTTTTTTATTAATAGTCATTTCATAAGCAAGTACATTTCTAAAAAAAACCTTTTACCCTATATCATGTACTGGTGCTCATAAACTGAGCCCCCACCTCTAGATCCTCAGCTGTTGCTTCTCTTCATCTTCTGTCTTAAGTCTGCTCTGCATACCTATAACCAGGGCTGTACACAGGGCCCAAAAAATACTGTGCCGAGTCAGAACTTCTATCTGGGTTCAGTGGCGTGCTCCCCCAGAGATGTTTTTAATTTGATCATTTAAATCTGGCCATTTTCAGAGTCTTAACCAGCAAAAACACTGCATGAAAAGTGAGATTTTCGTCCCCGTAAACTCCCGCAGATCTCCCTGATTTTCGTCAGTTTCCGACAATTTGCAACCCGCGCTTGTCGCCGTTTGCCAGTGCCACAAATTGTCGGAAACGGACTCTGACGTATGTGGAGAACGATCAGCTACACTAATGGCCCTAATTAGCATATGAATGCAGCGAACCCGCGCGGCTGGCCAGGTCTGGCTTGAATAGCCTACTCAAACCACTATTCTCAAACAAGTAAAATCGCTCCTGATTGGCAGCAAAACCACACGTGGCCAGGCCAGGCTTGAATTTTCTTACTGAGTAATGGACGGAACCACTTCTTTATAAACAAGTAAAATCGCTCGTGATTGGTTGGCATATATATATATTTCCATATATATTTCCATAAATATATATATATATATATATATATATATATATATATATATATATATATATATATATATATATATATATAATATATATATATAAATATATATTTATTTATTCATATATTTATTCATTCATATATTTATTTATTCATATGCTGTGTATTTATGTTATCCTACACTACTACACAATTATTAGGCTACTATCAAGGACATGAATGAATTTAAACAGAAAATGAACATTTGCCAGGAAGCTGTTTATGCAAAGAAAGAGCTTTATTAAAACAAACAACTATATACAACGCGAGGATCTGCCCACACATGCGTATCCAAAAATTACAACTCCGTGAACTGTCCGTTTGCCTCCTCGGGGTTGGAGGTAACTGGCAGCATTCCCTCCGAGGCAGGTCCGATGTGCAGACGCCTACTGTGAGTGGCCCTGTACTTCGGCATCGCTTCTAACTGCAGCTTAACAAAGAGTTCAGAGAGATCCGGCCTACGAAATGGCAGCGGCCATTCCAGAGTTCCACTTCCTCATCGGCTAGCACACTCTGCCTCGATTCCAGCAGCTGTAAAAAAAAAATTAAAAAAAAACAACGAATCAGCACTATGCGATGGGATGCACTGCGTATGGACCAGTGTTGGGCACGTTACTTTGAAAAAGTAATTAGTTATAGTTACTAGTTACTTCTCCCAAAAAGTAACTGAGTTACTAACTGAGTTACTCCACAATAAAAGTAACTAGTTACTAGTAAAAGTAACTATTGCGTTACTTTTGCGTTTCTCGCCCCCGTACCCCTCACCACCCGGCCCCCACCTTCTCGCGGTGTGTTTCCAAAGCCAGCTGAATAGAGCGGACGACAAAGACAAGAATCTGCAGAGAGTTTTGCATTTATTGCAACTCAATGTAAATGACATCAGGGGGGAAAGAGATGTGAAGTTTTTTAACAGGGCATTCAGATCTGGTGAAATTAATAACTGGGAATGTCTAATTCTGAAATCCTGTTTGTTTGGGTTGTTATAGATACTGCAACATCTATCTATCATCTATCTATCTAGATGTATACTCTTTGTGTGACATAAAATATGGATCTCCATCCCTGCCACAAAGGCCATTAAATAATGTTTAAAATAAAAAATACAGTAGGTTGAGAAGGCAGAGTATCCATCCATCCATCCATCCAGATTTCTCCCTTTCTCCATATAGGCTATCATTTCTGGCTGTTGTCAGGTTAATCATTTGATCGTTCACGCTCTCCATAGTTCTCCTGTGGCGCGAGCACAGGGCGACTGTTGCGCGCCTTTAGAGAGCATGCGCGTTTCCTGTCGCTTGCGCGGTGACACGTGCCGCCTGCGCTGTGCGGAGATGCAGGGGAAACCGTATCTGATGGGGAAACGCAGCTCGACGTAACACCGGTATTTCCATCAGGAAAACGCTGTTTTGCTGCTGGAGTGATCCTCACTCTCCATCTCTCTGTGTGTGCTGTACGTTAACACCCGCCAGCAGAAACACCCAACTGACAGACGGAATCTCACTATACATCAGCCATTCTCATCCTCCCCTCTCTCATGACAAGGCGCGCACCTCTGGATGACCTAAAAAAATAATCTTTAATATCTCTTAAACAAAAGTAGCACAAACAATATTTTTTTCTGCACAAATCTGCACTAACGTTGCACTAACCATTCAGTCTATTTGCAGAGTTTTTTGACGTGGGTGGGGTGTCAGCTTCACGCAGCTGCGCACGAGTCCTATCATGAAAAAAGGTTCATTGTGCGACCTGAGTAACGCACAGTAACGGGGTGTCTGCAATGGTAACTGCGTTATAGTTACAGTCAAAGTAATTAGTTAGATTACTCGTTACTAAAACAAGGTAATGGCGTTAGTAACGCCGTTACTTTCAATGCCGTTAGTCCCATCACTGGTATGGACACAACACATCTATCAATGCACCTGAAAAATAGTCTTACTCTCTTTCTTTTCTGAATGCTTGGCAGCTTCCGCGCACAACGTGTTCTCTGGCTGCGTATATGTGAAGCTCCTGCGTACCGTCTCATAATACGTCTTACAGGCAGCTGGAAAACAATTAAAGCTGAAGTCTGTAAGTTTTTAAGAATCACTTTTTTGTCATATTGGCTAAAACTGTCCCTATGCCCAGACAGCATTACATGTCATATGTAACCTGTGAAAAAAACTGCTTCAATTGGTCCCGCATACTGCCTGTATTTCAATCTGGAAAGAATATTTCGGGACGAGTCAAAACAACCAATCACAGCCAGAGGAGCGTCTGATGGAGTGTCAATCACAGCTCACACACGCTGAATCCCCCAACACCCCCCCCCCCCCCCTCACCGGAAGCGCATGTTTTTACCAAGAGAGGAGGAGGAAGCGCGTGGAAGTCATGGCGGAGCGACAGCCACCAGCGAAAGAGAAACTGCCCTTACTGCCCCTGCCGACAACTGCTTACACGGCAAACTTCGGTATAACCAGCATCTTATATCTAGCTGCTTTGAGGTGAGTGTTATCGCTCTTACCGGTTCACACTCCATGCTGCGTACGCTGCTTGGACGCTTCTGGTCGCATGCGGTAGCCGCGCAGATGCTGTGAGAGGGGTGGAGTTTGGAGACGGGGCATGAGTGAAGAAGAGAGGGTGGGGGAGTGGCGTGAAGAGAGAAGAGAGCAGACTTCGACTGAAAATTTGAAGAAAAACAGGTAGCTTTAAATGAGAGTGGTATGAATAATAGGAGGTCACCGCCTCATTATGAGGCGAGATTAGTCTGTGAAAACAAAATGTACAGTTATGATCGGTATCCATCCGTATCTATTTCCTTTTACCGCAGAATAAAAGCATATTCTTTAACTCTTAACCTTGCTCCGGTTCATAGCGCCTGCAATTTGTCTCCGAGTTGTGAAGACGGCGTACTGCTTTCTGTGAATCACAAAAAATATACTTTAATAAAGCTTGTTCTTGCAAGGCAACTATTAGCCGTAGCTTTAGGCTAGGCTGCTATTAGCCGCAGCTTTAGCTTTTAGCTTAGCTAGCAGTAATCGAACATATATTTACCGCTAGCTTCTCTTCTTTGAGTTCGTCTCTCCCGCACAGTTGTTCGACTGCAGAGTCGCCATCGCGTCCAAGAGGAGTTGAAGGCGAGTTGAATGCCAGCCATTGCTTGTGTACCAGCAAAATCCAAACAAAGGAACTGGAGATAGAGTTCTTCTGAGTATAGCTCCTCCATTCTTCTTCTTCTTCTTCGTGTGGGAGGAGTGTGAGTGGAGAAGCGGAAGAGAGAGCGAGTGAGAAAACTGAGTGGTTTTTCTTACTTTTTTCTATCCTTTTTTCACTGGGTGTATGTAAGTATTGTGCATTTAATTGTGTTTTTTTGTTGTTTAATAGTTTGGTGGTTTTTTGTGGGTTGTGGGGCCGTCGGGTTCTGCCCGGCGGCAGTCGGCGTCTCTGCAAGCCATGGTGGTGGTGGGGAGTGCTGGAGGTTTCTCCGCGCTGACACATAGGAACGGCATCAAGGTGGGTGCCGGTTCTCCGTGCAGCGTGGAGGAGGTGTGTCTGGCTGTGGGGGAAGCCATTGGACATGGGTCCATCAAGTCGGCAGCTCGCATGAGTGGAGCTGTCGTCTTGTTTGTGGAGAAAGTGGAGCAGGCTCAGGGGCTGGTGGAAGCAGGCATCTCTGTCAATGGGTTGTTTCTGCAAGTTTCCCCATTGACACTGCCTGCAACCAGAGTCACTCTGTCAAACGTCCCTCCGTTCATCAGTGATGAGTTCCTGATAAAAGAACTGTCCCGACACGGTAAGGTGGTTTCACCCATTAAAAAGGTGATGTCGGGGTGTAAATCACCTCTATTAAAACATGTTGTCTCCCATAGGAGACAACTGTTCATGTTATTGAACAAACGTGACGAGGAACTCAACCTGCGCTTTCATGTTAGACTGGATGGATTCGACTACATGCTTTTTGCAACCTCCTCTAACATGAAGTGCTTTGGTTGTGGACAGGAGGGACACGTTATTAAAGTGTGCCCTGATGGGGCCGGGCGGAGGCCTGCTGCTGCTGAGCAGATGGGGCCCCCACCTAGTGTGGCTGCTGCTGCTGCTGCGGGGGAACCCGCCGCTGCTGCTGTGGCGGAGGAGCCCGCTGCTGCTGCGGGGGAGGAGCCCGCTGCTGCTGCGGGGGAGCCCGCTGCTGCTGTGGCGGAGGAGCCCGCTGCTGCTGCGGGGGAACCCGCCGCTGCTGCGGGGGAGCCCGCTGCTGCTGCGGCGGATGGACCTGCTGCTGCGGCGGTGGTGTCGGAGGGACCTGCGGCGGCTGAGGAGGAGCCAATGGTGGAGGAGCCTGCTCCAGGTGTTGTTCAGGCGTCAGTCCTTAAGACAGTGAAAGCTGTAAAGATGATTGTGTGTGTGAGGAAGGATGGGAGCACGGTGCTGAGTGGTAATGGGGTGAATGGTGGTGAGGGTGAGAGCGCAGGTGGGGAGAGAGACGGTGTGCAGGGATAGCAGGATGAGGTGAAGGGTGATGAGGGCTATTTGGCGTGTGGAGTTCAGGGAGAGAAAGGTGAGGTGGAGGTCAGAGGACAGGTTGAAGGTTCAACTGAAAACAGCGTGGAGTTGTTTTGTGGAGGTGGCGTGGAGGGAGAGAGGGGTGAAGCAGAGGAGGTGATGGAGCTGGAGGCTTCTGCACCCAAAAGAAAAAGCAAAAGGAAGAATGTGGTGGCTGCTGCACAAGCCAGCAAGCTGGCCAGCAAACAGGCCAGCCAGCAGGCTGCAGAGAAGGAGGAAGAGTCAGACAGCAGCAATGCTGAGAGCTGGGTCTCTGACACCAGTGAGCTCTCTCTGTCACAGTCCAGCGATAAAGAGCCCTTATACCCCGCAGAATCTTTAAGGGATTTTTTAGTCAATACCAAAGGTTTTAAGGGATTAAAAATAGAGGCATATTTTCCTAATTTAAGATTATTTTATTCATCCGCAAGACATCACATCAGCAACAAGGGGTCATCAGGTTTAACTGATAGACAAATCTTTAGATTAAGGAAAATAATGTCCAAAGTCAGAAAACAGCTTTAATGATGCACAACATTATATTTTTTATAGTTTTTTGGTGTGTTGGTTTTAGCTTCTTACCCATTATGGATTCTTTTAAAATAGCATCTTTGAATCTTAACGGGGCGAGGGAGGCTGAAAAACGTGCTTTAATTTATCAAACCTTAAAACAAAAAAGAATCGATGTTGTGTTTTTACAAGAAACCCATAGTGATATTTTAACTGAAGCAGACTGGAGTAGAGAGTGGAGGGGGGAGGTCATCTTAAGCCACGGCACCTCCCAGAGTGCTGGGGTGGGGATTCTTTTCTCCAGATCTTTCACCCCAACTTCTACAGAAGTTGAGCACGTCATTCAGGGGAGGTGTCTTTTAGTCAAAGCAAAGTTTTATCTTTTTAGCATCGTTTTTATCAATATTTATGCACCTATTACCAATGCAGAGAAAAAGCGTTTTTTTGAAAAAATTGGGGAAAGGTTGGGTGATTGTGGGTGTGATGATTATGTTTTTTTTAGGCAGGGATTTTAACTGTACCGAAAATGAGCTTTTAGACCGCAATCATCCAGAGCCGCATCCAAATCAGATTTTACCTCTCTTAGACAGTGGTGGGACTATGGGAAAGTTCAGATAAAACTGCTGAGTCAACAGCATACTCTCAACGTCACTCGTGACATTACCAGATCTATCAGAGATCTGGAGATGAACATCGTGGATTTAGAGCAACTCAGCAGATCCACAGGAAATCGAGCGCACATTGAAGCTCTCAAAACTAAACGGCTAGCGTTAGCCAACCTGCTGGAGTCAAAAGTCCAAGGCGCATTGGTCAGATCTCGGGTCCAGAACATCACAGAGATGGATGCTCCCTCTAGTTTTTTTTTCAGCCTGGAGAGGAAGCACGGTCAGAGGAAGCTGATCCACTCTTTGCTGTCGGACACGGGGCAAAAATTGAGCGAACCGGGTCAGATCAGGAAGAGGGCTGTGGGTTTTTACCGTTCTCTGTTCCGGAACGAATACAAAGAGAACGAGGATCTGTTCCGGGAGTTCTGCACTGAACTACCCCAGGTCTCTGAGGAGACCAACACCAAGCTGGAGCGCCCCCTGGAGCTCCAGGAACTCCACACAGCCCTCCTCGGCATGCAGGGCCAGAGGTCCCCTGGCATTGATGGACTCACCGTCGAGTTCTTCAAGGCCTATTGGGACCTTCTGGGAAAAGACCTGCTAGACGTCTGCAGGGAGAGTCTGGTCGCCGGTTCGCTCCCCTTGTCTTGCCGCAGGGCGGTCATCACCCTGCTGCCCAAAAAGGGTAACCTGCAAGACGTCAAGAACTGGCGCCCCGTGTCCCTCCTCTGTATCGATTACAAAATCCTCTCCAAGGCTCTGGCCGTGAGGCTGGGAAAAGCTATGGAGCAGGTCATCCACCGAGATCAGACCTACTGCGTCCCCGGCAGGTCCATGGTAGACAACGTCTACCTGATTCGGGATGTTTTGGAGGTCTCCGGTTCATTGGGTTTACAAGTCGGCTTGATTTCATTAGATCAAGAAAAGGCGTTTGACCGCGTTGAGCACGGCTTCCTCTGGAAAACCATGAGGGGGTTTGGGTTCAGCGAGGGTCTCATCGTCAAGATCCAGGTACTGTACAGTGGCATAGAGAGTGTGCTGAAGATCAACGGTAGCCTGTGTGCTCCTTTTAGGGTGTGTAGAGGCGTCCGACAGGGCTGCGCGCTCTCGGGGATGCTCTATGCGCTCTCCCTGGAACCCCTCCTTCAGAAAATACGTTCGAGTGTTTACGGTCTGGTTTTACCTGGTTTTACTAATCACATGGTTTTATCTGCCTACGCTGACGACATTGTTGTTTTTATTAAGGATCAACTGGACGTCAGCCTTTTAACCGAGGTAACTGAAAAGTTTTCTGTCTTGTCCGCCGCGAGGGTGAACTGGGCAAAGAGCGAAGCCCTGGCCGTCGGAGAGTGGTCCGTCAGGCTCCCAGTTCTCCCTCGAGGTCTGGTGTGGAAGAGGGACGTTTTTAAGTACCTCGGTGTGTTTTTAGGCAGTGAAGCAATTTTAAAGAAAAACTGGGAGGAAGTGGAAGGAAAAATAAAAAACAGGTTGGAAAAATGGAAGTGGTTGCACTCCCAGATGTCCTATAGGGGCAGAATACTGGTTTTAAACAATCTTATCGCATCACAGCTGTGGCACAAACTCTCTGTTTTAGACCCACCCTCTGACCTTCTTGTAAAAATACAGTCAGAGATGGTTAACTTTTTCTGGAGCGGTCGACATTGGGTGCCACAGTCTGTCTTGTTTTTACCAAGAGAGGAGGGGGGCCAGGGCCTTGTCCACCTGGCCGCCAGAACAGCCACTTTTCGTTTACAGTTCCTTCAGAAGTTCCTCACAGAAGACCCCGTGTGGAGAGACGTGGCCAGCTGCATTCTGAGACGTGTAAACTCTCTGGGGCTGGATGCTGCTCTGTTTTTAACAGACTTAAGTCTCTTAAAGATAAGAGGGTTACCTCAATTTTATCAAAGTGTTTTTAAATAATGTGCTTTTTTTAAATTGCACAGGTCCAAAACGTATAACTCTCTGCATTGGCTTTTAGAAGAACCGCTGGTGTGTGGAGCGAGGCTAGACGTCCACGACAGCTCCGTGCCTGGCCTTCCCGAGACGCTGTTCAGGTCGGGAGCGGTGACCCTGAGGCATCTGGTGCGGGTCGCCGGGCCGGATTTCTCAGGCGTCGAGGAGGTCCGCTCGCTGCTGGGGGTCCGGTCCGCCAGATTGGTGCGGCGCCAGATTGGTGCGGCACCTTCTGGAGCGTCTGAAAGAGCGGATGACTGCTGGGGAGAGACGGCTCCTGCAGCTGCACGCCGCCGGAAGGCGCCCGCCTGACACGAGCGACCCGTTCCCGGACGTGTGCATGGATCCAGACTTTGAGGAGGATAGCGGACCCCTACTAGAAAATCAGAAGATGGATCTGTGCAAGACGGACCCAAAAACATTATACAGAACTTGCACTAAAGTCCTAAACAGGAGAACTCTCCATAACAGGCAAACAAATGTCTGGGCGGACAAGTTCAGAGGACAAAAACCTCAGTGGAGGACTTTGTACAAGCCTCCCATCAAGAAACGGACTGGTGACCTTAAATGGAGAATACTTCACGGCGCCATTGCTTCAAACGCATTTTTATCTGTCATCAGTCCTGAGGTTTTAAACAAATGTCCATTTTGCAGTTTGCCCGAGAGTGTGTTTCACGTTTTTATGGATTGTGTACGACTGACTGGTTTTTTAAATTTTTTAATGAACGTTTTTAGCCTTTTTAGTGTGGTTTTTACTAATTCCGTTTTTATCAATGGTGTACATTATAACCGAGCCACTGCCTTCAAATCCAGAATTTTAAATGATTTAATCTCTGAAGCCAAAATGGCCATTTACCTGACACGAAGAGACAAACTGCAGGAAGGACCTCAGCTTGATGCGGTGGCTCTGTGGAAGTGTAACATCAAAGCCAGGTTGAGGCTGGAGTTCTGCTTCCACAGAGCCACTGGGGACTTGAAGGGTTTTATACAACTGTGGGGTTTTAACGATGTGTTGTGCACCATTTCTGAGTCAGGAGAGCTGAAATATAACAAGCTGCTTTTATAATGATGTCCTGATGACCTGAGTCTTTTAACTGTTTTGTTTGATGAATCATTGTTAAATAAATGTTTTGTTAAAAATCAAATCTTCTTCTTCTTCTTTTTGAGTTTTATGGCGGTTGGCAACAAACTGTTAGTAGCATTACCGCCACTTACTGGTATGGAGTGTGGTTCGTGATGGTTTAAATATTTATCCTGATATACATATACTCTACCCTAACTTCTTCTAAACATACATTCACACTTAAAAATATATACATATTTGTGCACAGCTTTGTATATCATTCCTTCACTCACAAACACACTTACTATAATTAAATTCTATGAAATAATTTTGTTTTCTTTAGAAATCGAATAATTATAATTTTTCCTCAGTATATCTAATAAATTAACCTTCTCCTTATTGTCTTCAAACTCTCTCCTCATATATCTTCTCTCTTTCTCATATTTATGACATTCTAATATAACATGTTCTATGGTTTCATATTTATCACAGTAATCACATTTGCCCGTTTTATGTTTTTGTATTTTAAAAAGTGTATAATTAAGTCCTGTATGACCAAATCTTAACCTTGTTATCACTCTTTCCTCCTTTCTATTTCTTCTTCCATTTCTTCTTTCTCCTACCATCTTCTGAATTTTATAAAACCATCTTCCTGTTTTATCTTCATCCCACCTTTTTTGCCAAACTTCCATTAGTTTATCTTTAATAATACTCTTTCCTTCTCATTTACTTATTTTAACTCGAAAACTAATAGAATTTTTAATTGCCCTTTTTGCCATTTTATCTGCCCTCTCGTTTCCTTCTACCCCAATATGTGCTGGAACCCACACAAATGTAACTATCAGCCCCATGTTTCGTATTCTGAACAGTGTATGATATATTTCTAATAAAATGTCCATCCTACTATCTGTTTGGTTATTTTTTAAACTTAACAATGCAGAGCTTGAATCTGAACATATAATATTGCCAAAATTTCTCCTGTGTATACTGATAATCCATCTGTAATTCGTTTTCCTATTTTTATATTGAATTCTGGTACTACAAATTTTATTCCTAGTTTCTCAGTTATTTTTGATGCATCAGTAGAAATTTGAACATATTGATAATATTTATCTAAATATAATTGCACTGAACATCTATCTACAGCACTTGATTTATCTTGTTTCTTTTCCATTATTGACATATCTATTGTTGCTTCTGGTAGAATCCAGGGAGGTATAATTGATATTGGTGTTGTTTGACTCATTTCTAAACTATTCATTTAAAAAATTTTTTATTTTATTTTCAATTGTCCATCCAAAACTCCTAATTTCTTTCTTTACTTTTTCCCAGCATGGATTTAAAATGTCCAAAGTTGGGTGATCCACATTATTTCCTTGTAAATTTAACCAGTAATTAATTTCTAATTTTGTTCTTCTTAAATCTAATGGCATTTCTCCCATTTCTATTTCTAATGCTGCTTGGTGTGGTTTTAAATGCTCCAGTACATAATCTTAATGCCTGATGTTGGATAGTGTCTAATTTAACCAAATGTGTTTTAGCTGCTGAACCGTAAACTAAACAACCAAAGTCTATGTTGGATCTTATCATTCCTGAGTAAATCTGTTTTAGTGATTTCCTATCTGCTCCCCAGTCACTGCCAGCCAAACATCTCAAAATATTCAAAATTTTCTTACATTTATCAACAACTTTTTGTATATGTATATGCCATTTTAATTTTTCATCAAACCATAATCCTAAAAATGTTATACACTTTACCTGCTCTAACTCTTGATTATATAATTTTAATTTTATTTCCTTGTTTATTTTTTTCTGAGTAAATAACATTACTTTCGTTTTATCAACTGAGAACTTAAATCCCCATTGCAACGCCCATTTCTCTATTTCAATAATAACCTTTTGTAATTTTTTAACAATAAAATCAAAATTTTTCCCCATGTCTTTTTCAATATCTTTAAATACGTCATTTATCATAATTGGGAACAATAGTGGACTTATAATACTCCCCTGTGAAGTTCCATTTTCTACTATATATTTTCCTGAGGTAGTTTCTCCTATTCTAACTTGTATTTTCCTACCTGTTAAAAAGTCTTTAATCCATTTAAGGTCCGAGACACTGTTGTGGAGAAGTTTAAAGCTGGATTTGGAAACAAAAATATTTCCCAAGCTTTAAAAATCCCAAGGAGCACTGTGCAAGGAATGCACATTTTACCTTGCTGATTCTGATTCACATTTTACCAACTGATTCTGATTAAAACTAATTTTTGAAATAAATTATTTTGTGTATTTTTTTACATAACATTTGCCATTGCTAATGGCATACACGGTAATCTAGCGTACTTTAATTAAATAAATCAATTCAAGCTCAAATGTAAGAGTCTATAATTAGGTCATACTGAGCCTGATCTATTTGTGCCATCTATTTGGGGGATATTTATTGCCACTTTGGGCCACTTAATACCAATTTAGCATCAAATAAATGAGGCAGCCTACCTCAGCATTGTTGCTGACCTTATGTCCTTATAACCACAGTGTACCAATCTTCTGATGGCTACTTCCAGCACGATAATGCGCCATATTATAAAGTGAATCATCTCAGACTCATTTCTTGAAACTTTCCACTTAAGTAATTGTGAATTGAGCATATTGACAGACAACATTTTATTTTTTATCTTAAATGCCAATTTTTAAAAAAAATAATTACTGCTCTAAATGTACAGGTGCTGGTCATAAAATTAGAATATCATGAAAAAGTAGATTGATTTCAGTAATTCCATTTAAAAAGTGAAACTTGTATATTATATTCATACATTACATACAAACTCATATATTTCAGATGTTTATTTTGTTTAATTTTGATGATTACAAATGACAACAAATGAAAATCTCAAATTCATCATATCAGAAAATTAGAATATTGTGAAAAGGTTCAAAATTGATGGCCCCTGGTGCCACACTCTAATCAGCTAATTAACTCAAACCACCTGCAAAAGCCTTTAAATGGTCTTTCAGTCTAGTTCTATAGGCTACACAATCATGGGGAAGACTGCTGACTTGACAGTTGTCCAAAAGACGACCATCGACACCTTGCACAAGGAGGGCAAGACACAAAAGGTCATCGCTAAAGAGGCTGGCTGTTCACAGAGCTCAGTGTCCAAGCACATTAATAGAGAGGCGAAGGGAAGGAAAAGATGTGGTCGAAAAAAGTGTACAAGCAAGAGAGATAACCGCACCCTGGAGAGGATTGTGAAACAAAACCCATTCAAAAATGTGGGGGAGATTCACAAAGAGTGGACTGCAGCTGGAGTGAGTGCTTCAAGAACCACCACACACAGACGTATGAAAGACATGGGTTTCTGCTGTCGCATTCCTTGTGTCAAGCCACTCTTGAACCACAGACAGCGTCAGAAGCGTCTTGCCTGGGCTAAAGAGAAACAGGACTGGACTGCTGGTGAGTGGTCCAAAGTCATGTTCTCTGATGAAAGTAAATTTTGCATTTCCTTTGGAAATCAAGGTCCCAGAGTCTGGAGGAAAAGAAGAGAGGCACTTCATCCACGTTGCTTGAAGTCCAGTGTAAAGTTTCCACAGTCAGTGATGGTTTGGGGTGCCATGTCATCTGCTGGTGTTGGTCCATTGTGTTTTCTGAGGTCCAGGGTCAACGCAGCCACATACCAGGAAGTTTTAGAGCACTTCATGCTTCCTGCAGCTGACCAACTTTTTGGAGATGCAGATTTCATTTTCCAACAGGACTTGGCACCTGCACACAGTGCCAAAGCTACCAGTACCTGGTTGAAGGACCATGGTATCCCTGTTCTTAATTGGCCAGCAAACTCTCCTGACCTTAACCCCATAGAAAATCTATGGGGTATTGTGAAGAAGAAGATGCAATACACCAGACCCAACAATTCAGAAGAGCTAAAAGCCACTATTAGAGCAACCTGGGCTATCATAACACCTGAGCAATGCCACAGACTGATCGACTCCATGCCACGCCGCATTGCTGCAGTAATACAGGCCAAAGGAGGCCCAACTAAATACTGAGTGCTGTACATGCTCATACTTTTCATGTTCATACTTTTCAGTTGGCCAACATTTCTATAAATCCTTTGTTTTTATTGGTCTTCAGTAATATTCTAATTTTCTGATATGATGAATTTGAGATTTTCATTTGTTGTCATTTGTAATCATCAAAATTAAACAAAATAAACATCTGAAATATATGAGTTTGTATGTAATGTATGAATATAATATACAAGTTTCACTTTTTAAATGGAATTACTGAAATCAATCTACTTTTTCATGATATTCTAATTTTATGACCAGCACCTGTATTGCTCTGTCAGCTAAAGATCTGTTTTGGTCTCTATACTTTAATTAAATAAATCAATTCAAGTTAAAATGTAAGAGTCTATACTGAGCCTGATCTCTTTGTATCAGATATTTTCTTACCTTTTAGAAAAATGTCACTTGGGGTAAAACTCCCCCTGCAACCCTGATTTGCATTGTATAGCTCACAGCATTTTCATTTACATGTTAAAGCCTCCCCTAGAATTCCATGTGGGGGAGGCATGGGGGGAACACTGCCTAAGAAAGCCCACGTCAATTTCTGACAATTTGTGAGTTTTTGGCGGTGCCTGCAAATTACCGTAAACTGCCGTTAACCTGAACTTCAACGACAATCTACAGTGCCGCATATTGACGAAAATCCCACTTTTCATGCAGTGAAACATCATTGCGACTTTTAAAAAGGCTTGACTGTGAATTTCTCCCCTCTTGTCTCCCCTGCCAGACATTTCAGACATTATAAACATGATTCTTATGTCATCGTTCTTTTGAAGCTTCCTTCCACAACTGCTTAGAAATGTGTCACAAAAGACATTCTAGCATAATATTTACTTGAGTTTTTAAAATAGACAGCCAGAGCCGGTTGCACTTAAGTTGATGATGGTGTCTAATATGACATATCTCTGTTATAATCTTACACAATACTTAATTTATATTGCATTATACATCCAACTTTAACAACAGTTCAGGTGCAACATCTTCATTTTCTTGTTCCTGCTCTCCCTCTCTCTCTCCTCATTGTTCCTCCTGTTGTTTGGCCCAAAGAGCATCTCGGTTTGACTCTGCATTTTCCTCCCTATACTGTTTTACCTATTGTGAAGAATACCAACACTGTCAAAAGCTAAACGGATAAACATGAAATCAATATGCATTTCAACACCATGTTTTAAGGAGTTTTATTTCTCATTTCAACATGTTACAATGACATGAAAATTAATTAGTTTCCCTGATTCTGTCATGATGGGTCTAAGGGACTTAACCCACATGCAGAACACCACAGGAGTCTTTTAAAAAGTTTAACAGTTTATTTAATGATGTGAACACACAGAATAATCAAGGGCAGATTCAGGTACTGGTCCGGGACTGGAATCACAGAGTATCTGCAGAGATGGATTGTTTGGTTAGCTTGACAGCGATGATGAACTGTCTGATGTTGATTCAGGCTTATACCTTGATGATGTTCAGACAGATCTTTGGAGAGGGGGAACCGGTTAGGTCCAGAGTCAGTGAATTCAGCAGACAGCACAACAGCAGCAGCGGCAGCGTCTAGCTTCAGGCTAGGGGTGTTCAGACCTTGATTCGATGTTTTAGCTCTCCCTTGAGAGCTGGCTGAAGGATCCAGACTGATTATCTTCAGGTTTGGCTTCCAAGGGCAGGCAGGCAGGTTTCCAAGCTAGCTCCCCCAGAGCTAAGGGCTTCAGTCAGACTTTCCTGTGAGCAGAGAAGACAAAGGCTGGTTAGAATCAAGTATACTCTCCAGAGCAGACAGAGATTCTATGTTCAGGCAGAGGCTCAGGTTCTGCCAACCAAAACTGGTCAACACTCCGGCGAAGAAGTCAGGTCTGGCCGCTGCTTATGTAGGAGGTCTCCTGATGGGCTGATGATCCCCAGGTGTGCTGGAGGCTCCAGTCCAGGAGACCCACAGCGCTCTCTGCTGGGGACAGGTGGCAGACTCCAGATCCCAACAGATTCCAGGGCAGCCCAGTGACAAAAAATAGAACAGTAAAACTACCTATTAATAAGTATAAATATTAAACAAACCAGACAAATATGCTAATTTAATCAAGTATATAGCATAAATATTGGAGTCTACAACGTTACAGCAGTTGTAGATAATTGGGAAATATTGAGGCATTGTAGGAACAATTGTAACTCATGAAGTAAGGGCAAGTTACCACAGAATTTTTTTTTTTAAGTAATTGGATGTTTTATTTTGTTTCTAAGCACTACTTCCTGTCCCAAGCCATCTGCACTGTGCCATCTTGCTGCGTTGAGCTTCAGCTTCCGGCAGAAATATAAATAGGTTCAACATCCATCACTGAGAAACCGTCGCTGAATAAAGGTTTTATTTTCAGCTGAAGACGTATCCATCGCTCAATGGATGTTGTTTCAGTTGATGGAAATTGACTGAAGGCTGGTATAGACAGAGTTAAGTAAACTTTGGTCCGATGTTCCCTTGCTGTCTGAGTAGCTCGCTGGGCTTAAATGTTTCCTCACGAAAGTGCTGTCTTTTATCACCATCATCCACAACTTAAAACTACTCTGCCAGATTATTAGCTTGATTTGCTCCTCTTCCAGGGACTGATGGACTTACAAGGTGTTAGCTTGTGTGTGGCAGTTACCATAGCAAAAGTGCATGTTGACTCAGGATGATTAAACAGTTACTTTTTTTATGAACTAGTTTGCGCCAGTTTTGGCTCTTCAAATATAAAACACCGCACAGTTTAGTGGGAGACAAAGATCGTAGCCTTACAGTCAGTTTCACAATAATGTATTTTAGTTTATATCACAATCCAAGCAGTAATTAAATCAATAAAATGCTGAGGACACAACCTCAGTGTCCTCAATGGTAGTTACAACCCTGCCTGGGTCATTCCATGGAAAGCGTAAAGATTGGACCTCTGAATTTAGAGGTTTTTGATCATAACCTTTTTTTTCCTTTTTTTAGTTTCATAGCCAATATGTAGTTCTTAATATCTAATAATCTGGAACCAACTATGACAAAACCCTAAAGCTGCTAAGACCCTAAGTTGTCTTGAAACAAGGAAGCCATCAATGCCTTGATTCAAGGAATCAACACTGCTGGAATTCAGGTTTAAGCTTTATTTCTTTAGTGTGGCATTTGGCTGTGTTAATATATAACTATAGAGTAAATACCATTAGTTTGAGTTTCTCTGTGTTTTCTTCTCTCTTGTTTTCCCTAAGTACAACATTTAGATTTTTTCTTGTAACTGAAAATGTGCTATAGAAATGAACTGGCCTCAGGTTAAACCTACTGGTCCTGAATCTGGGCTATTCACCCAGGCCAAGAAAATTATTTTTTTTACAAAACCCTTTGGTTCAGCCAGCGACAAGGGACAAAGCTGGTGCCAATTTTTAAATTACATTTTAGTCAAACTTTGTTTTCTTGTCAGACACAATACAAGAATAATTTAAAATTTAGTAACGTTTATATGTAATGAAAAACCCACTTTATGGTTTATATCTAACCATTATTCCTATAAAGACCCCTAACAAATTCTTACTCGTTCTATTATAAATCACATACTAATATCTAAAAAAAAAAGGCATTGACTATTGATTTACTCTCTGTCGATGATCAACATTCAATTACTTTGTTTGCTTCTGATGATCTGTAAATATTTCACTAGTTAGGTTGAGTCTTTCTTGGACTTTGCTTTAGAGCTTAGATAAATTCAGAAAAATCAAAAAAGGAAGAACAGTTGCTTTGATGTCTTCATAGGGGAAAGACATGTTATCTCCTCACTTTTCCTCTGTAAGAATCACCTCTGTCCTCTTTACCAACCCATCATAGGATAAGTGTGTATTTCATGTAGTTGCAAATAAAACAGTTTACACAAACTAATGGGCTCTACCATTCACAACCATAGTTCCTGATTTTTTGTTCCCTGTCTTTTATTTCTGGATGAACAGATAATCTAGTTGTGTCTGGCCATGGTTACCGAGGTCAGGCACACCTGGATTAACCAGTTCATCCAGTAGAAAAAGACAGGAAACAAAAGAGCTGCCTTAGGTTCAGAAAGTAGTGGAGTTGGGGATAGAGTCTATATCTTTTCAGCCCATAGTTGAAATCTTAAGTAAAGAAACAAACCTGAATTAGAGGGCAACAATTGGTTTTAGAAGCATTTTTTAACGTACCCCGAAAATGATAAAATTCATAAACAAGGTGTTTCTCTTGCATTCTCATCTTTTCATTTCTAAACAGAAGCAACTCAGAAATCCATTCTTAGATGGATCTTTTCCCTATCCCAACAAGTTTTTTAAGAAGCACTTTTAGTAGAAGTTAGAAGTATTGAATTATCATCTGATTTTTTATTTTTCGACATAGAAAGATTTTCTCATGAATGTTGCACAAAGTATGATTTTTGCATGAAGTGAAATGAGGAGGAATAAATGCTGGGCCCTCGGCCATTAGCCATTGAATGGATTTGTAACCTCAGTAGATTTTGGGATATTGAAGATTGAATTGATTTTAATTGAACGTATCCATCACTATAATTTACAAAAAACTGCGAAACTGTATGTCAAACTAGGATAAAACCATTACCATTAATCGTATTACACCCAATGTCTAGTCTGTGAGATATACAGAAAAGCGAAGCTCTCAATATTAATCAGAAACAAAGCTTGACTACATCAATATTATATAGAATCTTGTTTTCACGCTCTTGGTATTCAGAGTGAGAGAACCAGATTCAATTAAATTACAAAACAGATGATCACGCTTTACGAGGGAGAAGATCCTGTAACATGTATCTTATCTTGTGATCTGTAAGGAAAAATGCTTGGTGTTGACCCCACCTACATTTGTGAGGATCAGACTCTGTTCTTTGGTTAAATTAGATTGGGGAGGATGGGGTTGGATGTGTTTGTTTTTCTGCATGTTTTATTTTAGTAGCTCCTTCATCAGCCTTTTCTTTGTTTGCTTATTGTTTGCAAAATGGCTATTCTTCTTGCAGCTCTGCAATTCATTTAATTCTACCATTAGAGGTGTTGCATAAAAAACTTTTTGTTTTAGATTTTTAACATTGATGACATAGGAAGTTATAGTAATCAAGGCTGATTCCATTGTTACATAATGTACCTTTTGGTTTATACAATTCATAGAATTATAAAAATATTTTTCTATTAGTTTATTTTCTTTAAATTTGATCTTTACTCAAGCTACGACAAAAAAATGACAAAAATAAGATAATCAACATGATGACAAAAAAATCCACACAAAAAATCCCAATAAATCCAATAACAATCTTTCAATGAGGTAAACATTTTGAAACAGCTTCAGGTGTCCAAATAACACCTGTGGCAGACTCTCTACATCTGGGTATCTGATTTGTCAATTCTGGGACAGTAATGTATGAACAATTTTATTAATTGCCCTCATGTTTTTAGCACACTTCAGCACATCCTCTTATAGCCTCATGGAAGAAAACATGAACATCCATGATCACACTGGGAAATATTTCAGACCACTGTATCCCAGCTGGGGAGTAGCTAAAGTCTCAGATGTGGTACATCATAAGTAAATTACTTTTTAATCTTGTTCTGTAACAAGAAAAAATACATTAAGGTAAGGTGTGGTATAGTCCAACTTGCAGCATAAATCTCTTGCAGGGGTACTTCTTTGAGTGGAGCCCATTAAGAGCTTAAGTCCCATGTAGAGTGGGCAAACATGCCCTTTGGAGCATGGACAGAGACTGTGTAGCGTCCCCTGTTCCTGCCATGAAAAAGGGACAGGATGAAAACCCTCAACTCGATGGGACAGTATGATCCCAACTGAAAAAGCTGGTTTGGGAAGCAAAACTACTTTAGTCCTGTCTAAAGAGAATTTCATGCAAGATGGATACCAATGCCATTAGAAGTGCTGTTTTTTTAGAGCTACTACCTTTAATTTCACCTGATCCAGTGGTTCAAAGGGTGTGGTAATTAGAGCATCCAACACCAGATCCCACAATGGAGCAATGGGTCTTGAAACAAGGAGCGTCAAGCAGGCACCTCGAATGCAGCGGCATATCAAGGGATGTTGGCCAACAGCTCAAAGCCTATGTGGCACGCTGAAATAGTCACTAGATAGACCTTAATAGTGGAAAAAGCTTTTCCTTTATCAGCAAGGTTCAGTAGGAAAGCTAAAATCACAGCCACAGAACATGGAAAAGGTACTTCTTGAGTTTCTGAGCACCATTTACCAATTTACCCTTTGTAGCAGAACGTGAGGCCAGGGTGGGCTATTGATCTACCCTAAGATGTGGATTCCCACAGTGCAGGGAGAAGAACAGAGGACACTGATTGTTCTCTTGAGAAGCAAAAAGGTGCACGGATGGCTGAGCAAACCTCTGCCAGACCATCCTTACTAACTCTGGGTGGAGTTTCCAGTCAGCATACATAGGATTGCACCTGGAGAAAAGATCTTCTCCACAGTTCAGCACTCCCTGGACATGACTTCCCCTCAAAGACAGAAAATGACTTCTGCTCCAAATGAAAAGTTTGTGAGCCTCAGGGATATCAGCACCATGCCCATTGACATAAGCCACCACTGTTGTGTTGTATGCTCTGATCAGCACATTGCGAGCTCTCAGAATGGAGTGAAAATGCTTTAATGTTAGGTCAACAGCCACTAGCTCCATGCAACTGAAGTTCTTGTGCGGAATTTTTGGACCCCAGGTTTCATTCACCATTTGCTGTTCACATATAGCCCTCCAGCCTGACAAAGAGGTATCTGTTGTGACCACCATTGGGACACCCTGTGTCAGTGAATCTGTGTTCCACCACAGACGCAGTGCTGCATTGCAGGTTGCAATACCTCTCAGCATGTAATGAGGAGTATGTGGCTTTAACTGCGAGGCTACCCCTCTTGGATTCCTCTCATATGGAAATCTACCAGGTTTCCTCTTTTAAACATGGACAAACAGTCGAACATTGTTTTCACTCTGCTCCTTTAGGCCTAATCTAGGATTGATTGAGATCAAATGGAGATCTATTAAGGATATTCTTTTTCAGGTTTATTTGAAGCCCAGATCCATTAAGTGATGTTTTATCATAGCTGTGTCAAGTGGGGGTTCCTGGTGGGAAGACATTCTGTCCAGCAGGAAGAGAGCGGTAAGCTGTAAGAACGCTTTCATTCAAAATTAAATTTCAATTCCTTTACCATTCCAAAGCCACATTTCTTCAATGAATGAATTGTTGGGTGTGAACCAAATCACAGGTTAATTAAATGAGTCAAATGTTGGATCATCTGTTTGACCACCAGGTTCTAATCTGAGGAGGAATGTTTCTTAGAAATCATACACAAAAGTAATATCTTTCAATATGAACAGAAATGATTTCAGTGATGTTTAACAAAATCATTGATATAAGCACATATTGCAGAGGAACTCATTATGTTCTTTTCCTTCCTGACCATAGATGTGGGAACTACATAAATGGCCCAGATCCTTTACTTAATAAAAAGCCAAACACTCTCTTTAACGCTTTATATGTGAGAAGGAGGATTTTAAATTCTATTCTGGATTTAACAGGAAGCCAATAAACAAGCTAGGATAAGAGAGATGCCGCCTCTCTTTATAATTTTCATCAGAACTCTGGCTGCAGCATTTTGGATCAGCTGAAGGCTTTTAACTACAGTTTGTGGACTTCCTGATAGTAAAGAATTAGTAATGAATGGGCCCATCCCTTTGAATTGGGAGTCGTTTGGCTTTTTTTGTTAGCCTACAATCATTAGTAACCTTCACCAGAGCTGTTTCAGTGCTATGATGAGCTCTAAAGCCAGACTGAAACTCTTCAATAAGTTAATTATGATGTAACTGGTCGCACACTTGTTTGGCAATTTTCTAAAGAATTTTATATAAGAAAGGAAGATTGGATATATGTCTATAATTTAACTAGTCATCTGGGTCAAGAGACGGTTTCTTAAGTAAAGGTTAAACACCTTTGGTACGTATCCCTGTAACAGGGATAGATTAATCACATCTAAAATGGAGGAGGACATCAAAAGGAATTCTTCCTTAAAAAACTTGTTTGGAACTGGATCTAACATACAAGTTGAAGGCTTAGATGAACACAATAATTTCACTTACTTGGAAAGTTCAACTGGATCTAAGCAGTATAAACCAGGTCCAGATTATAAGGCTAACTCAGATGCTGCCTCGCCTTCCAGAAATAAACCAATCATAGTTAGAGGAATGCCAATTATCTTATTTTTAATTAAATCAATCTTATTTATAAAGAAACCCATAAAATAGTTACTGCTCAGAGCAGATTGTATGGACGGTTCAACAAAGCTATGGCTGTGGGTGAGTTTGGCTACTGCATTTAAAAATACATTTTCCTATTTTGGATTTTCTGGATTTCTGCCTCATTAAATCGAGGACACTCACCTCTGCCTCCTGGTCTCTGCATTTGGCTCCTCAAACCACCAGCATGCATTGCAACATGCATGAAACATGCATTAAAATCAGCATAGTGCAACTATGCGGATTTCAATGCATTGCCCCCAAGGCACAGTAGAACCATTGCAGAAAATTGTATCTTAGCTCATCTGAGGAACAAGCTGTGAATCCTACAGCCAGTGTTGTGCCTGAACGCGTTCATTGAACGAAAGTTCATGAACTCGTTCATATTTTGGGCGAACGTGAACTGAACGTACTGTATTACTGCCTGATGGACGTTATTGTGAACTCGTTCATTCTGGTGTCTGTGAACGGCACACTCTCTCAGTTCAACTTCGTTCAATAGGTTGCCAGATTTCTATAGAGCCCTTCAGGCCTTAATATGTAGCGGGAAAAACACCCAATCTGGCAACACCAGCTACCAGTGTTGTAGCCTACAGCCGCGTGCGTCATCAAAACAAAGTGCAGCGTGGAAGCGACAGCAGCATGGAGGCGACCGTGGTTGCGACAAAGCAGCAGTATGATCACTTAAAACAGTTTTATGACCAGGTGGTCGGTGAGGATGATGGCAACAATCTTACATTTCTCTGCAAACTTTGCCCGCCAGCTTTCAGTAAAAAAATCCTCACTTCAGTAACCTTAAATTCCTACCTCAGCCTGGTCCATCAGTTTCTGTTAGTAAAATGTTCTTGAGGGTTTTACTATTCATGTAAACCTGCCTGGTATAATTTTCCAGGATTCCAGTATTCCTTTTTTAGTATGTACTGAAATGAAATTTCAAATGGAAAAAATTATTAAAATAATAAAAAAACATTTGCACCTTAAAGACTACTTTCCTGTTTTTCTTTTAATAATTCCTCATAAAAAGACCATTCAAGCAGCACATTTTTCCTGATGTTTTTGAGAATATACTGTAGGGTTGAAAGCTGCAGCTGCTACTAGTGTGAAGTGAATGGACAGCAACAAAGCGTTAAAGCAACAATGGGGAAATGCTGTCCACTCAATGCTAATGTAAACCCTGGTTGGATAAGGATTCAAAACTGGATATGAGGATGAAATCTGACGCACAGTTTCAGTGTTACAACTGATAAAATAATTGCTGTCTGTGGTTCTACAGTAGGCTATGGTGTAATTGAGCAATATATGAAAAAAAAAAACTATGAACTAGTTCATTTTTTGGAACTGTGAACTTAGTTCAAAATTTTGAATTATGAACTGAACTAGTTCATTTTAAAATGTGTGAACTGAACTTTGAACTAGTTCACGTAGAAAGAGAACTTTCCCAACACTGCCTACAGCATAAAATTTTCTAAAATGTTAGAACTAAATTATGCTATCTTTTTACTTCACTACAGCTGCCAAGTGCTTAAAACATAAATAAGGCAAACCTCTTGCTCATGAATCTTTTAATTATTTGTATTTTTGCTTTCGAGTCAATAAGCCGATGCCTTCAGCTAGTATTCATTTTCCTTAGATAGAAAACTGAACGGATCTGACTATGTCCTCTGGTTGAACTGTCTCTGTAAAGGGCCTTGAGATGATGTGTTGTGAATTGTCGCTATATAAATAAACTGAATTGAGTTTAATGTTTGGTGGACTTGGCTTTTAGTTTGAGTTTTTACACCACTTGTTCAAGGTGTTGGATGCTGTTAGCAGCAATAAAGCCTGTCTTATCTGTTCAGTTGAAAAAAATGTATCTGTTCTCGGCCTGCAAGATAGCAGGACGAGAACAGATACAGTACAGACCTGGGCTTGTGCCAAATTCTTTAAAAAATAAACTTTTATTTTAAATGAAAGATATCCTATCTCCCTGAGTTAGACCTTTGCCCGTCGCCTGTGTAACCTCATGTTTTTGATGTGTTCTCTTTAAAGGTTAATCATTAAAGTTTAAAAGAATGATAATGAGCCTTTGTGCGTGTTTTTTTTTTTTTACATATGTACTAACCTCTGAACTACATCATGATGAGGTTAACCTTCTGTAGTATTGTGTAGAAAGAGAAATTCAGAAAAAATAAAGACTCAATTGAGAGAAAAAAAATAAAGGCTTGGTCAAATACACCAATGTACCAGAGAAGGAGGTGAAGGTGAAGGATCCAAACTTTAACGTGTAGCTATAGTCCTAAAAATTAACTTTACCTTTTACCTTTAACTTTACCTTTTACCTTTAACTTTACCTTTTCTGAAGAAGAAACTAGACTTGTCCAGGAAGGTAAAATCAGAAAGATTTCTAGATATGTTAGTTTTGTCCACAACCTTGACGCGTAAATTAACATTGCAGTAAATTCTATTTCATTTTTACAATAGCTTTGGTACCACGAGGTTCTAACATTATGTTCTTACAAGCTAAGTAATAACGTATTTATGTAGGACGGCCTATGATTGTCCAGATCAAAGATTTACTGTAGTATCATTTTTCATTTTATCATTCATAATAACTTTTTCTTTTTTTTTTGCTTGTTTTTCATGACTTGAAAGATACTGTATAAGTAATGTATCAGGCCTTTTCTTGTAAACCATGTGACTCGTTCAAGTCTAAAAGTGAAAGTGAAAGTAAGATTTTGTCGTTCACAGTGAACACTGAAATTTAAGCTCAGACTGTGAGTGAAGTCTCTCCTCAATCCCTCCAGCTGAAATGATTTTACGGCAAAGATAGTAGTAAGTCTTTTAAATTATTTGAATCTTGTTAGGTAACAGTGGGCTTAGAATACCAAAAGCAGCTCCTATTGTTGAAGGTAGAACTTTTATTAACTTAACATTTATGGAAATGCCTCTGTGTAAGTTACTTGTTTTTTTGTTTTTTTTTTGTTTTATGAAATATTTATGTAGGGTCGTTTAAGTGTGTTAAACAAGATTATCAAGAACAGATTTTTTTTTCTCTAAAAATATAACTAAAAATTCTAAATATGTATAGTATGGATCTATCGTGCAGAGATCATTTGTAGGCTATAATGTGTATTCAGATAGATTTTGCTTTTAGATTTTACTCTTATAACTTATGCAAATCTTAAATCCCAAAGTGGAGTACCGCTGCAAATGGGGTGAAATTCCCCACACTTAGGGCCGGATTTATCAAGATCCAATTTTGCGTGCAGTAATTTGCGCTCGCAAACTGGAATTTTGCGCGAGGGGCTGAACCATGGTTTGCGGGTGATTTAACAAGAGCGATTGCGTAACTGGTGGCAGGTGCAAAACTGTTGGAGATGCCCTATTTAAATGATGGTTTTGCGCGTTTTGCGGCAAAGTAGTTTGTAGTTTGTGCAAACTAGTGCATTAAGAAATTTTAATCTTACAGTGACACCCCCTACCCCTCCAAAAAAGAAAAAAAAAAATATATATATATATATATACACTTTGGCAACCTTTATTCCCTAAGGTGGTATATGGCTGAATTTCTACTTCACTGCAGTAGAAAAAAAAAAAAAACAGGTGTTTTGTATTGGCCTGTAGAAAAATGCACATACCAAATGGCTCACAAGAAGTGACTGTGGATAAGATGACTGCCCGTACGCATCCCCGCAGCATTGGCATGTTGCTCCACATGCGCAGAGGTCGGGGTTCTCCAGTAGGGCGTCAGGGCGACATGGCATTTAGAATGTCGGACAGCACTTCTGAAAAACGAGATTGGGAGATCCCAGATGCAAAAAAGTGCAATGTTGCAAGGAGTTTTGTGATATCTGGTATTGCGTGGGTCCTCCTTGTGGCTGGCTCCAAATCCATTCGGAGTTCCCCCAACAGCTCCAAAATGGCAATGCTGGATAAACGAAATGTTTTGATGATCGTTTCCTCGTTCATTCCAAAAATATTCACACGGAGTGAAAAAATGCGTTCTCTGCGTCTCCTTGCTTCATTTTGATGTCTCCTTCTTGCGACAATAACCGCTGCCATGTGTGCGCAATTACGCATACAGACCATTTGCACCTTCTTTTGAAACGTGTTAAATATAGAGTCAGATACCGTTAGCAAAATTGCTTTCAGGTTTGATAAATCACTTTGCGAGTGCTAAATTAATATATTTACATGTTCTCCTCCCACAAGACGCACTTTTGCGTGTTAAAGCCCCATATTGCATATTCATTGCAGAAAAAGTACTAAATGGATAAGAGGCGCTATTTAGCACGTTTTAAAGACCAAATCCTTTTAGCACGCTGTTGATAGATCAGTTTGTACATTTTTTAGCGTGCGCAGTGAAATAGCTCACGTTTTTATACACGCAAACCTTTGATAGATCCGGCCCTTATTCTATCTCCAGAGAATATCATGAACCCAGGGATCTCAGCAGTTTTGTTCCGCTTTCTAAAGTGAAAAAACTACTGCAATTTGCTCAGAGAACTCAATGTATGCCAATGTGGAAATCAACAACCAGTAAACTGGATGAGATAGGAGCCTTTTGCACCATGGGCGAATTTGCCTGCCTAACAAATTGCTTTCACTGGCCAGGTGGATTTCAAGTCGAGCAAAAGCAGCGTTCGCTGTGAATGCACCACAGTTACAGCTGACCCCTTGGATCCTGTCTGTGCTAATAGACCCTGTGTGGTTGTCCTAAGCCTATGCTCCTGTGTTACACCCAGTAAGACTTGGGAATGGATTTGGACTTTTAGACATCAATCATATCTCACCCACAGTTGTCCAGAACCTGCAGGGCCTTCTCTATCAGTAATGATCGTTACTTGTCTAACTCTTGCAAAATGGTTTTACTATTAGGCATAATGCTATAGTGAAGAAACATACGAGTTCTCTACTTGGATAGAAATGATCTATGGTTAGCTTGATAACAGTGACATTTATCCCCTCTTTCAGCCATGTCAGTAGTCCTGCAGGGTATCTGATGATTAGCAATGGCTCAGGCATTGTTTTTATTACTCATCTTCAAATGTGCCTGGTTAGTCATCAGAGCAGAAAGCGCAAAATATGGTGTTTAAATTGCACCATGCTTATTTTAATGCATCGGCCCTAAAGTAACATTACAACTATTCCACAAAATTATAGTGTATCTCTGATGAACAAATTGTGTATCCTTTATCAATGAATGTACTAAAATATTGTTTTCCTGTAACATCCTATCTTCCTACCCCACTGCGGCTGCCAACTGTTTAAAAAACAAAACAGGCACACCTCTTGCACAGGAATTGTGTTGTCACCCTACTGACATGGTGAATCTTTGTTTTGGGTGTTCTTTTAAATATTGGACTCAAACCCAAATCTATTTTGACACATAGGTTTTTTTTGCATATGGGATGGTTTATTTTTCAAGGGACAGTAGACAAACCTATACTCCACCGAACCGTATTGTATACGGTTCGGTGGAGTACAATACTGATATACAATACAACAAATAAAACTGTAACATGTGTGACTGACTTTGCTCTTAGTTTGAGTTTTACAACTTGATCAAGGCATTTGATGCTGTTAGCAGCAATAAAACCTTTCTAATCTGTTCAGTTTTAAAAAACTTTAATGCACTCATTCATTCATTCACTCACATCTGATGAGTTGTCTTGGAAACCCTGGGTCTTAATGGAAACTGAAAGTTAAAGTAAGATATTTCTCTGATATATTTGTTCTTACACTTTCAGCAACAGCAGTCAGTGATAAACCCCACAGCAGAAGAAACACAGCAAAGGTAATATTTTAGAAAACTATTTTTAATTTGTTAGAGAGATTTTTTTTATATATTTGCAGCAATTCTACATATTCTTAAAGATTGCAACATGTGCAACACCAGAAATCATAGTTACTAGACTTGATCACAATGGACATTGTTTTCTGCTCTTTAAAACCTGTACAGAAAGTAGTTAAAAAACAGTAGAAATTATTACTTGATGAATCACTCTGACTTGGTCTAGATTTTTCTTTTGCATAGAATGTAAAATGTGACCTTAGACACTCTTATGATTGAAAATGTTTAAAAAAATCATCAGATCTAAATATTTAAATCTAAATATTATACAAGTCTTTCTTTGTGGAATTAGTAGCAATGGATGAACGAATGGATATTTCTTGTATCTAACGTCTCTTCTCTTCATGTTAGGCAAACAAAACATGAGGAATCCTGTCGGTAAGTGAATATGTCTTATCTTTCAACATGAATGGATTCGTACAGCTCTGATTTTTTTCGTTTTGTATATTTGTTTCTTCTCATCTAGTTAAAGTTCAGAAAATCACTACAGGTGAAACCTTTGGTGCAGATGAAGTTGTGATGAGAAGGGTGAAGCTGGAAGATACGAGGGGGAATGCACAACACGTGATTCTTTTCTGCCCAATCATCTCTCGTGTTGGTTCAGATGTTGAGGCTGCCTTGAAAAGAGTGGCATGTAAGGCATGAAATGGTCATTTTCTTCTTAACATCATTTTAAAAATATAATCTTCTTCTATGCATTAATTGAACTTAAAAAGGGGACCCTCTGGATGCAATACCGAATACACCTGGGAATTATTTGGCATTTAAAACTTTATTTTACCATACACTTTTTTTTTTTTACTTTAGTGGATATGATTCAAAATCAATTCAATTCAATTCAGTTTATTTATATAGCGCCAAATTCACAACACATGTCATCTCAAGGCACTTTACATCACCTTCATGTCCTCCAGAGGAGCATTATATCTTAATGTGTGTGTGGTACAGTGCACCCGTAACGTCAGAGAATTATGTATTAAAAGAGAAAAGTAAATACTCAACTCATTCCAAAGTCTCTTTTGTGATCTGTAATGTTATTTATTATTTGTGCAATATTATAGATTTCCTCCTCTTTAGTTCCTCTGTGGACAGTAAGGTTAAGAAGATAATATAGCATTATTCTTTTAATGCTAAATCCACACTTCTGATGGTGTGGAAAATAGTGGCTTTGCTCAGATATTTAGCATCTCTGATTGCATACAGGAAAAAACCAAAAGCAGAAAATTCTGACCCAACAGGCATGGCGCTGTACTTTACAATATTGTGCCTTAGCAGTCTGAACGGGTAGCGGATGTCATCATCGAAATGTGATAACAATTATGCAGGCAATGTCAGGGAAAAATTCAAGTATGGGGATTTCTCAAATTCATTCAACATAGCAATAGTTTATTAAATAACTTTTTTCAAACTTAGAACAATAGCTATCTTTTAAAACACATTTAGAGTTATATTTTTTAGATATAAAATTATGAAGTTAATATTGGTATAACCGACATAACAATGTTAAAATAACTAGAGTACCTTACTACATTACAGCATATATTAATGGTTTTAAATTAGGCTGATTAAAAAAAACACAATATGCAGCTTAGTCAACGGCCTCATTGACAAAACTCATTGGTTTAATATAACATATAAAACATTAAATAAGATTTGAAGGGGAACAGGGTAATTTCCAGGAATATACATTTGTTTGGTTACAAACTCTGGCCCACATTTCAGACATGGTCAAGGTTGGTAATGTTAACCTGACTCCGCCAGATGGATTTGTTCCGCATATCCATCTGGAAACCTTCCGTTGAAGTAATTTTGGGAAGGGGCGAAAATACTGGTTAGCTGATTGGCCTATGTTGGTGGTAGACGGGCCAAATAAACCAATCAGATCAACAAAGCATATGACGTACTAACAGAGCGACTACAAAAACACAAGCAAGGCTACTCTTGCCGAAAACAGTCGGGAGAAGAGCAAAAACATCTTTTCCTCTGAGAAAAGCCTCCAAAGCAGTGTTTTGCTCGTCTTTCAGTGAAGAAATACTCTTTAATTCCGATAAAACTTGCTCGATAGCCACGCTAATGCTAGTTTTATCGGCTGAAGCCGCCATGTTCTTTAGACTGAACTGTTGCGCTTCTCGTTGCATCATACCTCAACCCGCCTCAAAGCCAATGCTGATTGGACGTTTGTTTGGTGAACGGCTCCAAATTTTCTTTAACAGAGAGTCTCCAGACTGATCTGCGAGTGAAACCTTGAAAGCTTGCGAGATCAGGATGGTCTCACAAGGCTATGGTAATGTGTGTTGATGTTTACCCTCAATAATCCCAAGAAAAAGATAAAGAAGTCCATGGTAGCTCTTTGTTGTCACTGCTAACTTAGCATACAGGGCACCAGGATTGAGTAAGCTTGCCTGTTAGCCTGGTTGGGAGCAGGCTAGCTGCACAGTATAAATCTGCCTTCATGAAACTTAGTTGAAGCTTAATTAGGCAAGAATATCTAGAAACTCCCTCATCTTGGTTTTGTGCAATTTGCCTAAGAGCATCTCCTTATGTTCATTTTTTGAATTTTGGGGGGTTTAATTTATCTGGACAGAGTTCTACATGTTTGCTCTGTTTACTGGATGTGGCAAATTGCAAATGGGACGTTTTTGGGCTTCCCTTAAGTAATGGCTTTGTTGTGGCCACTCTATGGTAAAGGTTGCAAAACAAGGCTTCCTGACAACAGATTTCTCAGCCTGAATAAGACCGCATCGCATTTTCACATTTTTACATGTGTTGTATAATTTGATATTCATTTATTATGACAAAGGCAATTGAAATCAACCTGCTCTGTAATGTATATGGGCTTCCTGGAACAGAAAGTGCATTGATGTGATTTACTGCAAATATTAAATAAAAATTATAAATATGTTTTTTTTTAAAGTCTTAGAATAAGTGTAAGATAATCTGCCATTAGGGTTGCCTTACAAATTACATTATGCACTAGAAATAAGATAATTATTTCTTTGTAACATCCATCCATTGTCCTTCATGCTTATCCCTGCTGGGATTGCAAGGGGGTACTGGTGCCTATCTCCAGCTGTCAATGGGGGAGAGGTCATCAGTCTATTTCAGGGCAACACAGAGACAAACAACCATTCACACACACTCAATTTAGATAAGCCAATTAGCCTGACAGTCATATTTTTGGACTGTGGGAACTGGAGTACCCAGAGAGAACCCATGCATGCACAGGGAGAACATGCAAACTCCATAAAGAAAGACCCCCGGCTAAAGAAAAAAGACAAGTAAGGACTGATCCACTCCTTGACTTTTAAAGAAGTCATTTAAGGCAGGCAAAGCATTTGATCAGGATATTTGATCAAATCACTGTTTCCTCTGTGACCTGTTTTTTCTTAGGCAAAAGACTAATGGGCAAATGTATTCTATATCTTTTGAAAAGCTTTTTGTAACATTTTTTTTATTATTATTTTAAAAACTAAAGAGTTTCTGATTAAAGATATTTTTTAGTAGAAGAACAATTTAAAATAAAACATGTGTGATGAAGAAATATCCCTCCATACGTCCACAACAATCTGAAAAATTTTATAACCGTTATTTTTCAATTAAGAGATCAGGCCGTTCTCCTTTGGGGATGTAAAGCTCCTGGCTCCTTCTCACATTTCTCTCTTCTGTTCAACAGATGGTCAAAGGGTCATCCTGGTTCTGATGCACCACACCAGAGATGCTGACTACTCAACAGCAGGAAGAAAGTGGTCCGATTATATTGAAAATGTTGACTTGGATGTTGACATTCTCTACCATGAAAGTGTCCCAGGATTACTGACCTGTGCACAAAACGATAAGGCTGTTTTACAAATACAGAGTTTTTTAGCACCAAACAAAAATAACTCCGGTTCTAATAGGGATTTGGTTTTTTGGCATTCAGACAGTCATTCGATGATGCTTTGGTATTGGTCTTTGCATTCAGATAGGGCTTGGATGAGGCTTTGGTATTGGTTTTGGCATTCAGATAGGACTTGGATGAGGCTTTGGTATTGGTCTTTGCATTCGGATAGGACTTGGATGAGGCTTTGGTATTGGTCTTTGCATTCAGATAGGCCTTGGATGAGGCTATGGTATAGGGTTTTGCATTCAGATAGGCCCTAAAAGTGGCTTTTTGGTTGGTCTTTCAAATTGCTTCTGTAAGACCAAAAGAAAAGCTACTACCCTCTAAAGTTGATTATGCCTTGGAGCTTTTCAATTGTTCTTTACCCTGGAGCCATCAATATTTAAATAAAACCTCTTATAGTGCAAACTGATAATAGCGAAGACATTCACTACTTACCGTACTAAACATTTATCAAATTTAATTCAAATTTAGCTTAGAAATGGTACAGAGTTACAAAGCTTGGTTTATTTTCTTACCAGATGTGTGTCTATCTGATCAGTCCCCGCTGTTAGTGTAGCTGCTTGTTCTCTATCACACAAATATAGACCTATGTCAAATTTTATAAAAACCTGGCCTTCCAGAATAATAACTGTACTTCATATGCTGCCTTTTATTTTTCCAATCTTTCTTCCTAACAATGTGGCCTGCCAAAAGAAGATGATCACTTTTATCCTAAAAGATATCTCTCCTTCTACTAATCTGTCTTATAAGGAGAATAATAAAAGATTGGAGTTAATAAGTTAAATACCTGGAGAAAACTATCTATAATTTAGAAGTAAAAAAATCTATTATATGGAAATACCTAGGGTTTTACAAGTTCTTATGAGAATGATTATGAAATTACAAGGTCCTTTTATGCATGAAAAAGTTTCCTCACAACTCCCCATGATAAAGTACAACTTTTAAAAGCCACCTCACAACTTTAGACCAATACAGCTCAAGGCACCAGGTAAACTTGTAAAACACCAATAACTGTGTGATTTCAGTTTTGTGCTTTAGTGAAAAAAAATGAATATAAATAGATTAAATACAGGTTCCCTTAGAAATATGTCTTTATGTGCATATGCAACGTGGGAGCTTGGACAACAGACTGGAAATGGATCTGTGAAGCTGTCTACAAGAAGGGGCAGAAAAGGCTGTATATTTTGAGAAAGTTTATAGAAAACTTACAGAAGATATGCAGCAAGATGGTAGATATACCCTGTCATTGTCTCTTGTGTTAGCAGCTTCAGAGCACATGATTTAAAGTACCTTAAGAAGTTTATTTAAAAAAAAGGCCTCTGATCTGGGATCTCCTCTAGAATCTCAAGAGATGAGAAAGAAAACGAAGAACATTACAGACAACCCTTAGCTTCCTCTTCTTTAAACTGTTTTACATCAACAGAGCATCTTCAGTCAGAGACTTCTCAGGATCACTGTAAGACAGACTGACATTTACAAACAACTTTAAGAGTTACAACAACATTTATGTTCACTTTGTTAGTTGCTTCTTACACACACTAGCAAACAAAAATATCCAGTGGAAACTTGCTTAAATGGATACAGACAGAAGCATAATGACATTTACATAGAAGAAAACATACTGCAGCTGAATTGTTCTTAGTATATGTAGAAATAAAGAAACAATCTCACTTGTTTAATGTGTAGGCATCCTCTCATGCCCATAAGTCAGAAATTCAGTAAGGCTTGTGTCAAAGTCCTTAAAAAATACACTTTGATTTTACAAATAACGTCACAGTTATTAATGTTTGTGTCCAAATGCAATGTTTATGAAAATAAAGTTGGTTTGATAAATTGTTATTTGGTGGGATTTCATAAAGATCCATTAGGGCTCTGTAAATGAAAGATATCCTGTATCCTCTGCATGTTGGTAACCATGTGTTAAACTTTTGCCTTAGCTGTTTAACCACATGTCTTTGATCTTTTCACTTTAAAAAGTTAATCATTAAAGTTTAAAAGAATAATAATGAGCCTTGGTGTGTGTTTCTTGAACGTATGTACTAACCTCTGAATAACATCATGATGAGGTGACCATTTTTACTCTAGTGCTGTGTTGGGAAAAAATATGAGAATAAGAAGTAAAGAATGAATGAAAGAAAATATAAAGGCTTGGTCAAGTTCCCCAACTTACCAGGTAATGTTATCGGGAAGGATCCAAACCTAAACTTGTAACCAGAGTCCTAAAAGTTGAATTTATCTTTTACCAACAGCAAACCAAACCCACACTCTAGTATTTTTATTTTCCTAAAATGAAAGGCTTCTAGATATGTTAGTTTTATCCACAGCCTTAAAGCCTTAAAGCTACAGTGTGTAATAATAACAGGGATATACAGTCAGAAATGTAATATACATAACTATGTTATTTATCATCATCTACGAGCTCAGCCTCTTAACCTTAATATTTGCGTTGCCTTAGAATTCGTTATTTATAATTACATAGGAGCAGGTCTCGCAGCCATGGAGGCAGACATGTTTGCGCTACGGCAGCGCAGAGCCAACAAACTAGCAATTGCGAGATCGCCCATTACGGGTATATTTATTATCTTAAGTCTACATGAAATCTATACCCTACACAGACTAATGAAATGCTATCTGTAAAATTATCTATGTAAACAAACCTCATCACTTGAGAAGGTAGGTGATGCGGACGTCGTGGAAGACATTTTGTCCCGTAACGCTCGCCGTACTGTTGGGGGGGAGAAGCGGTGGGGGGGAGATGTTCATGTTGCTGCGGTCTGCAGTCTGGACGTTAGATGTCGCTGAAAATTACACACTGTAGCTTTAAGGAGTAAATAAACAATGCAGTAAATTCTACTCCATTTTCATAATAGCTTTCGTACCACAAAGTTCTAACACTAAGTTCTTACAAATTAGGTAATAGCGTATTTATGTAGGACTGCCTTTGATTGTTCTGATCATCGATTTACTGTAATATTGTTAATTTTTCTCTATAACTTTTTCTTTACCATCAATGTATTTTTTTCCTGTCTGTTATTTCCTTATGGTTCATTCACGGGAAGGTCTTTGAATCGTCTTATTAAAGAATCTGATATAGAAACAACATATTCTACCTTTTCTTGTCAAAAATAGTCAAAAGATAGCATTTGAACTTAAAATTTGTATATATATAATAAATAGATTTTGCTCTGTAAGTATTTCATGCCTCTATTGGAAACACTTGACAGGCTTTATCTCTATTGATAACCTTCAGTTCTAAAGACTAGAACTGAGAAATCATCAAAGGTTTATGACTGCAACACTAAGTCATCTATCATATTTTTTATTTTTTTATGATAGTAGACTTGATCTAATCATTTATATTCCTTATTATTCTTTTTACTATTTGCTGTTCCTCATGACTTGAAAGAAAATTTGAAAAAGATACTGTATCATTAAACGTCCTGGGTCTTTTCTTATAAACCACGTGACTTATTGGAGTGTAAAAGTGAAAGTGAAAGTAAGATTTCATTGTTCACGAGCAATTTCACTCACATACTGAGCTTTAGCAGTCCTCCAGCTGAAACGTTTGTACAGCAAAGGTAGGAGTAAGTCTTTTTGATTATTTGTGGGTTGTATAGAACAGTGTTTTTTTCATCCCTGGTCCTCAAGGCACACAGCTCTGCATGTTTTGGATGTTTCTGAGCTTCAGCACACTGGATTCAGATTATTGCAGTTCAGCAAAGCCTGATAATTTGCTATCAATTGATAACAGATGTGTGAAAGCTGGGAAACATCTAAAACATGCAGGGCAGTGTGCCTTGAGGACCAGGGTTGAAAAACACTGGTATAGAATACCAAAAGCAGTTCTTATTGTTTAAGGCAGAGCTTTTATTAATGTTTATGAAAATCCCTCTGTGTAAGTTTCTTCTTTTTTTAAATGAAAGATTTATGTAGGTAGGGTTGTTTCAGTGTGTTAAACAAGATTATCAAGAACTGTTTTTTTCTTTTTCAAAAAATATAACAAAAAAATTGAACTATGTATATTATGGATCGATCTCTTTTTATTAGGCTATAATGTGTATTTATTCATTATTACATCTTTCAGCTTATGCAAATCTTAAATTCTGTATTACAGAACACCAACATAAAGTTATTTAACTTTCAGAAAGGATACGGTAGGCCTAAGGCCTGCAAAATAATGTGAATTAATATTTGTTTAAGTGATCATTTTTGGCTGCTTCTGAATGGAAATAAAGTCATGAGATTTTATTGCTTGAAGAGCTGGTTGCTATTTTGGCTTCACCCATGCATGTCATGGAAAGTTCAGTTAAAAAACAAACAAACACAAAATCAACAGGAAAAGGCACCTGCATATTGCTTAAGGAACCATGTTGTCTTAATTGCTATGTACTTATGAAATTATCTGACCGAAAACACTATGCAGAATAACGTTTTTCCAAAATAAATATTTTTTAATAATGTTCCAAATTACCAATTTAATGATAATCAAATAATAGTAATGATAAAAAGTCATGATGTTGTTTTTTTTTTCTGAAGGAAGCCACAAGATGCCCTTTCATTCAAGTGAGTCAGATATTTAAATATATATACATATATGTAGTATATAACTATAATTGAGGATCTTGTTCTGATTTGTTTTGCTCTGTTCATGATTTTTCTCATTTATATTACATTAAATACCAACAGTTAAAGTCGAGACAATCACTACGGGGGAAACCTATGGTGCTGATGTAGCTCTGATGGACCAAGTGAAAAGGAAGGTTAATCTAGTGGGTACCATCCAGGATGGACAATACGTCATTGTTTTTTGTCCAATCACCTCCCGTGTTGGCTCAGATGTGGGGGCAGCCATGCAAAACATGTCAAGTAAGTAATCAAGCTTGACAAATTATAAAACAGTAATTCTTGTTAAAATTAACTCTGAGCATCCTCCTGATTAGACACTCATACAACAACAGTGTGTTATCAATAAGATGTTTCTCATTGTAAGACAAGAGATCCTCAGGGAACAGCAGATACAACTTGATGAAGAAATCACTTTAGTTACAACAATATTTAATCATCTTTTCCAAGGAGGTTATGTTGCATCCCAGGCCTGTGCAACGAAGCAAGCCCACCCTCCCAACCTATCCAGTTTAATCAATGGCAATCAGGATCAGAGGTACCACAAAGCTGGTTATCAACTCTTTAACTCGATCCAGCTTGAACTAATCATGAATCTGTGAATGTACACATGAAAAGGGATGAATTTAGGTTTTATATATATACACTATATTGCCAAAAGTATTTGCTCACCCATCCAAATTATTGGAATCAGGTGTTCCAATCACTTCCATGGCCACAGGTGTATAAATTCAAGCACCTAGGCATGCAGACTGTTTTTACAAACATTTGTGAAAGAATGGGTCGCTCTCAGGAGCTCAGTGAATTCCAGCGTGGAACTGTGATAGGATGCCACCTGTGCAACAAATCCAGTCGTGAAATTTCCTCGCTCCTAAATATTCCACAGTCAACTGTCAGCTGTATTATAAGAAAATGGAAGTGTTTGGGAACGACAGCAACTCAGCCACGAAGTGGTAGGCCACGTAAACTGACGGAGCGGGGTCAGCGGATGCTGAAGCGCATAGTGCGAAGAGGTCGCCAACTTTCTGCAGAGTCAATCACTACAGACCTCCAAACTTCATGTGGCCTTCAGATTAGCTCAAGAACAGTGCGCAGAGAGCTTCATGGAATGGGTTTCCATGGTCGAGCAGCTGCATCCAAGCCATACATAACCAAGTGCAATGCAAAGCGTCGGATGCGGTGGTGTAAAGCACGCCGCCACTGGACTCTAGAGCAGTGGAGACGCGTTCTCTGGAGTGACGAATCGCGCTTCTCCATCTGGCAATCTGATGGACGGGTCTGGGTTTGGCGGTTGCCAGGAGAACGGTACTTGTCTGACTGCATTGTGCCAAGTGTAAAGTTTGGTGGAGGGGGGATTATGGTGTGGGGTTGTTTTTCAGGAGCTGGGCTTGGCCCCTTAGTTCCAGTGAAAGGAACTCTGAATGCTTCAGCATACCAAGACATTTTGGACAATTCCATGCTCCCAACTTTGTGGGAACAGTTTGGAGCTGGCCCCTTCCTCTTCCAACATGACTGTGCACCAGTGCACAAAGCAAGGTCCATAAAGACATGGATGACAGAGTCTGGTGTGGATGAACTTGACTGGCCTGCACAGAGTCCTGACCTCAACCCGATAGAACACCTTTGGGATGAATTAGAGCGGAGACTGAGAGCCAGGCCTTCTCGTCCAACATCAGTGTGCGACCTCACAAATGCGCTTCTGGAAGAATGGTCAAAAATTCCCATAAACACACTCCTAAACCTTGTGGACAGCCTTCCCAGAAGAGTTGAAGCTGTTCTAGCTGCAAAGGGTGGACCGACGTCATATTGAACCCTATGGATTAGGAACGGGATGTCACTTAAGCTCATATGTGAGTCAAGGCAGGTGAGCAAATACTTTTGGCAATATAGTGTATATATATATATATATATCACACAGTAGCTGCAGATGTGTCGGCTGCACTCCATGATGCGAATCTCCCGTTCCACCACATCCCAATGATGCTCTATTGGATTGAGATCTGGTGACTGTGGAGGCCATTTGAGTACAGTGAACTCATTGTCATGTTCAAGAAACCAGTCTGAGATTATTCCAGCTTTATGACATGGCGCATTATCCTGCTGAAAGTAGCCATCAGAAGTTGGGTACATTGTGGTCGTAAAGGGATGGACATGGTCAGCAACAATACTTAGGTAGGCTGTGGCGTTGCAACGATGCTCAATTGGTACCAAGGGGCCCAAAGAGTGCCAAGAAAATATTCCCCACACCATGACACCACCACCACCAGCCTGAACCGTTGATACAAGGCAGGATGGATCCATGCTTTCATGTTGTTGTAGACGCCAAATTCTGACCCTACCATCCGAATGTCGCAGCAGAAATTGAGACTCATCAGACTAGGCAACATTTTTCCAATCTTCAATTGTCCAATTTCGATGAGCTTGTGCAAATTGTAGCCTCAGTTTCCTGTTCTTAGCTGAAAGGAGTGGCACCCGGTGTGGTCTTCTGCTGCTGTAGGCCATCTGCCTCAAAGTTGGACGTACTGTGCGTTCAGAGATGCTCTTCTGCCCACCTTGGTTGTAACGGGTGGTTATTTGAGTCACTGTTGCCCTTTTATCAGCTCGAACCAGTCTGGCCATTCTCCTCTGACATCTGGCATCAACAAGGCATTTCCGCCCACAGAACTGCCGCTCACTGGATGTTTTTTCTTTTTCTGACCATTCTCTGTAAACCCTTCAGATGGTTGTGCGTGAAAATCCCAGCAGTTTCTGAAATACTCAGAACAGCCCTTCTTTCACCAACAATCATGCCACGTTCAAAGTCACTCAGATCCCCTTTATTCCCCATACTGATGCTCGGTTTGAACTGCAGGAGATTGTCTTGACCATGTCTACATGCCTAAATGCACTGAGTTGCCGCCATGTGATTGGCTGCTTAGAAATTAAGTGTTAGCAGTTGTATATATATATATATAATGTGGGCTAGATTAATAATTGTAAATCTTTTGGGGGAAAACCTGGTCTGATTTGGGGAGATGGCATCCATCTCACTTTGGATGGTACAGCTCTTGTTTCGAGGAATCTGGTCGAATTTATTAGGCCTCCAAAACCCTGACCACCCAGGGTGCAGACCAGGAAGCAGAGTCATAGTTAAACACACCTCTCTCCAGCATCTCTACTGTTACCCACTCATTACTCCATCCAGTGTTTGCCCATGACCAATATCAAATAAAGTAGAAAATAATCCCAAAGGAGTAAATATTGATAATCTAATTAAAATAAAAATAACTCCAACTGGGGAAAAAGTTAAATGATTAAATGTGGTTTATTTAACATAAGATCTCTTTCTTTAAAAAGTCTGCTAGTTACTGTTAAAAAAAAAAAAGTCTGCTAGTTAATGGCTTGATTTGTGTTAATCACATTGATTCATGTTGCCTTACAGAAACTTGGTTGCAGCAAGAGGATTATGTGAGCATAAACGAGATAACTGCTTGTAGCTATTTAAATTTTCACATACCAAGAAATTCTGCGCCAGGAGCAGCAGTAACAACAATGCTTCAGTCTGACTTACTGAAACCTCCAAAGTCAGCTCATTTGAACATTTAACCCTTAGTTTCCCTCATCCACATTGCAAAGCCACAAAACCTCTTCTTTCTGAAACTTTGTATCATCCACCAAGTTGTTACTCTGACTTTTTAGATGAGTTTCACAGTTCCTATCTAATTTTGTGTTATACTGACAGGACCATCATAGTGGGGGATTTTAACATCCATGCAGACATTGAAGGTGATAGCTTAAGTGAAAGTTATTGGCTTTGTTGAAAATGTGAATAGCCTTTGAATCTTGTGCTGACATATGGCACTGAATGTGAAGAAATAACCCTATCCTCTCTGAACACTTTTTTAATAACCTGCGGCGTTACTTTAACAGAATTCTCCTCCGCCAAAAGAATGTTTCATTTTAGCAGGTCATTATCACATAGTGCGGTTATAAATTATAAAGAACCAGTTTCACTTTCTCTCTCCTCTGTGTTGCTGAGCAGTGCTGCAGAGGACAAAAGTGGAGAGAAAATCCTACCTAGTCTGGAAAAACAGTTTGTAAAGCAAGCAACCCTTTGTAAAGCAAGAACAGTATATTTATCTTCATTAATAGGGGAGAATACGAATAATCCTAGATATATTTTAAATACAGAGAACTGTCCATCCAACCTGTTCTTAGCAATAATGATTTTATGGGTATCTTTATAAATAAGATAGATTCCATTAAAATAAGATCATTAGAACCCCTTTAACAATGTTTGGTTTATCTCTAGAAGCTGATGCAGCATCTTAGGTAGCCATAAAATCTGAACCAGGTTTAGACTGCTTTGATCCAGTTGAACTTTCAGAGTCTGGAGGGCTGGTTATACTCCTGCAGCAGTGTGTTGCGGTAAGCTTGTAGCTGGTATGATGCAGATATTTTTGATTTATGCCTAATAAGAGCAGATCTTTTCATTATCAGGCACCTCTCCTGTGGAAGCAACTGCAAGTTTTGGTCCTTGAGGCAGACACCTTGTCTACTTTTAAGGCTAAGCTTAAAACTTTCCTTTTTGGTAAAGTTTATATTTAAAGTGTCTGAAGTTATCCTGGCTATCTCTATAGTTGTGCTGCTGTAGGCATAGACTGCTGGAGGACATAGGGAGCATTTTTTCACCCTTTTGCTTCATTCTATCTCTATTCTCCTACTCTGCAGAATTTGTTAGTTCAATTTTGAACATTTTGCTCTCTCTGCTTTTTCTCATAGTAGCTTAATCTTGTCTGTTCCTGTTTGGCTGTGACACCATCCTGGAAAAAAATATTGAAAAGCAATGATATGGATTTATTCCATTTAAAATTTACACTGTAATACCAAGACTATTATAGACTGATCATCCTTCACTTTGCTCTGCCTAATTTAGACTGCTAGTCTGATGCAGACAGTTATGTGGTATTTTGGCAAAGCTCACAGATACAAATCTAAGAGTTTATCTCATGACTTTTTTTTTTCTACAGCTAATAAAAAGATCATCCTTGTATTGATGCACCACACCCGAGATACTAACTACTCAACTGCTGGGAGAAGTTGGTCCGAAGACTACCCAAACATTGAGCTGGAACTTCATGCTCTCTTCCATGAAACTCAGCCGGGTTTGCTCACCTGTTCCAAGAACACGGAAGCAGTATTCCAGATGCAAGAGTTTTTCAAACACAACAGAATTAATTCTCACACTCCTCTACTGCGTCATTCAGAACCAGTTTGTGTGTTTTGGCCACTGGTATTTCTGCTGATTGTGGTTGTAGTTGTTTTTCTGGTGCTGATGATTTACTTTCTTAAAGTACAAAAGAGATCAATAAATGGCACCAACTAAAAATCATAAAGTAATGAATCATCATTAAATAAAGTCTATATTTTATAGTGCTTTATCGAGTCCAAGGATTCCATGAAGTTTCCTTCCAGGTTTGCTCATACAGTCTAAAACGCATGAATGTTTGGTTATTTGGAATCTCTACATTCCCTGCAATTTAGGGTTGTGTGTGTAACGTTGTTTGTTCCGTGTTTTTGCAATGCAATGTGATGGACTGGCACCCTTTCCAGAGTCATCCCTCTTACTCCATGAGCCCTCCCTCCAGCCGTGGATATAATAAATTTAATGTACTAATCTTTATGATTTTTATCATGTTATTTAATTTGCAAAGTTTACATCGGAGCTTCCACTTCACCCTGTATAAGCTCCTCTTATTAATTTAATTGCTGCTGTTTCTTATTACAAACAGCTTCCTGTAAATGTTTTAAAGGGTTCGCAATGAGATTTTTTGATGTAAATGTTGTGATTATATCAGTCAAATAAATTTTCTTTGATTTTGTTATTGCTATGCTGCAATCCTAAAGCTCAGTTGTATTCCATTTCCTTGTTAAATAAAGGTGTAAATAATTATATATATCTCCTTATTTTTTCTAAAATTGCACTACAGTTTTACCCTGCGATGAACTGGTGACCTGTCCAGGGTGTACCCTGCCTCTTGCCATTAGACAGCTTGAGATAGCCGCACTCCTCCCGACCCTGCTTCGGATTCAGCTTTGGGGATTGTTGTGAATGAAATGTTGAAATTGACCTAATGGGCTCTATGCATAAATCTACTACTTCCTCAAATTAAGACAGCTTTTTTTTCTCCTGTCTTTTTCTACAGGATGAACAGATTTATCCAGGTATGCCTGATCTCAGTAACCATGACCAGACACACCTGGATTAATTGTTTCATCCAGTAATTGAAAACAAGGAACAAAATAGCTGCCTTAAGTTCAGAGACTAGTGGAGTGGTGCATGAAGCCTTTTCTCAGAATAAACAAACCAACAAGGTGATTAAGTGGCCCAGGGGGGTACCTGAGACTGCAAGGAATAGCATATAAGTTGGGTTTACAAATAGAGAAACATGTATTAGTGATACAATGGATGGCAATTGTTAAGGAGGCTTTCTAAATGGTTGAGTTTCAAAAGTTTTTTGTTTTTTTTTCCACAAGCAAATCTGAACTGCCATCTGCTTCAGGCGGCTTGATGGTTGCACTCCAACTCTTCAAACAGTTCTGATAACACTGGGGGAGAAAGAAGTGTGGTGTTAGAGAAAAGAATCAGCTTTAATTGGCCAGCCACACTCACCCTCTTCCTAGGCAGGCTGAGAGTGTGGCTATGGAGTCCAGAGTATTCCCAAGATTGAGGAAGAAGTATTTTAGTGCATCCAGGCTGGGCTCTGCTGGGTCCATGTTGGCTGGTTCCTTTTGTCAAGGTTTGGTTGAGGTTTTGAGGACTGAAATGCAGAGGCGGGGAGGCAGAGGTGAGTTCTTGTAGCTTTAATGGAGGGTTCACAAGTCACTGAGGCAGGAATCCAAAAATCATAAACATAAAAATGTAAAAATTTATATAGCGCCATTAACGACATCTTGTTAATGGCACTATATAAATCATCATGTCAAAATGACAATTTTGAAACAAAATTATATTCTTCACATGTAGAATAAACGTTCTGGATGTCTAGAAATTAACTATCGATCTCCTTAATCCTATTATTACTGGTCATCATTTGTATTATTTTGATTATGAAGAAATATATTTCAGACATCATTTATACATATTCAGTCAAGCTGATAAATGTCAAAATGGCTACTTAAAATGTATAAACATTTCTAGATATAAAACTGTCAGAAGGCTCAGAATGTAGGACCCAGAATTCAGGCGAGACAGACAGAGATAAATTGAAAATCGTCAAAACAACAGAACTTAACTTGGAGGAGGTGAGATCATGAAGGGGCGCAGCTACCTGCCTGTAGTTCCTGATAAACGTGCGATAAAAGTTAATGAACCCCAGGAACTGTAGCCTGTAGTTGCTTTTTATCTCCAGGAACCAGCCAGTCGTTAACTCCGCACACCTTCATAGGGTCCATGGAGTTCTGATCAGGGGAGACCACAAAACTCAGAAAAGGCATTGTGTTAACGTAAAACATTTCTCAGCCTTGACAAACAGTTGGTTCTGAAGCAGATTTATTAGGACAGTTTTGAGGTGTCTCCTATGGGACTCCAAATCCTGAGAATAATAAAGTCATCAAGGTAGGCAAAGACAATCCCACTGTAGGAGCATCAGTGAGCCCAAAAGCTATCAAGCTATCGTACAGGAATTGCGTGTCCGGTGAAGATCAGCCTGCATGAAAAAACCACCATAAGCAGAAGAGTGACAGAAGTGAGTAACTGCCAGTCACGGCTAGCTAATGATGGAGATGCAGAGAAATATGAGCTATGGGAGACAAAGTTTCTTCGACACCTTCGGTTACAAGGCTTAAAAGATGTCATTTTAAAGAATTTAGAAGAATGAAGATGAAGGTGGAGACATGAAAAAAAACATAGGCGTATGCAGAGCTTATCCAGTTCCTAGATGATGAGTTTATCATTAAGAGGGCTAGAACAAAAGTAAAGCGTCAATCCTCTCATTTAGCCCATAATGTGCTATGAATGCAAACAATGATGTCTGAAGGAGGACTCAGGGACAACTTTGCAAAGCTCACAGCAGAAGCCAGTAAAGTCCATGAAGCAAATGATGATGTTGCAGAACAATATCCTGCAGAAAATTCTGATCCAGATGTGTTAAGTGAACAACAAAAGGCTGATTTGGATAATATTTGTAGTTGTTTTTGATTGTATTTGAGTACTTTAGATATTTCTTGTTTGCCCTCTTGTGTCAGTCTCCATTTCCCTAGCTCCCTTCTTGCCTCCTCTGTTCACACCTGCTCCCAATCTGCTAATTAGCCTGGTCTTTGTTTCTCTCTCCCATTTATTCTCCTCCTGTTCAGTCACTCTTTGCTGGTTTGTCATCATTACTTTGTCCCCTTCTTGTTGTGAGTGATTTTTGCTTCTGTTGAATTTTCGGTTAATTAAACCTTCAAGTAACAACCTTAAGCTGAACAAACAGGTGGAACAATTGACATTACTGAAACTGTAGATAAGAGAACTGGATATACAACAGGGGAAGTTTATGATCACTTTTTTCCCAACAAATAAATTTGTGAATCATCATGAAAAAACAAAGATGAAGTGAAGTTCTACAGTAGAGACTATCCATTCAAGTGGGGAATCACAGACATTCCAAGTCTCCCGGAAGTTCTGGGAGTCTCCCTGATATAAATATTTTTTTACGGATGCCTGAGAGTCAGATAAATTATCCCGGATTTTAGACTATGCCAGGTGGAGTTTTTTAATGCGAGTGAGAGCATGCAGGCAGTACAGTAATTCATTCACCATGTATGGATTAGAACTACTGCAATTGTGCTGACAATAAGAGAGTCCATATGTAGGGAGGAGATTGCTTGTGAAACCTGTGCAACCTGTATGTCCATAGCGATGCACTGTTCCCCGAGCGTGCCAGGCTACTAGTTGTCAGAAGGCTGATTGGATCAGTCCGATAAGTTTCTCTGGGTTGCTCTCTGGCAGTCACCTACTTACCACTCAAAGCTGTGCATCCTGTGAAGCGGCAGAGGTTGAATCCTCGAGTAAAAAGCGAAAATATCAGACTAATTTAGCAGCAATTGAATATACTAAAGTATATCCACGTCTAGTGAAGGTGAGGAACAGTGGCGGATCTAGAGCAAATGTACCAGGGGGCCAGGAGGGGGCCACCATGTTTTCATGAGGGCCCAGAAAAGCATGAAATACAAAACAGGGCAAGGGATTCAAATATATTAAGAGAGCTGCATGAGGGGAAATTTCTATTCAAAAAGGTTCAATAAAAAATCTATTTCTTATGAGGTCAATATAAATTTATAATTTATTTTGCATATTTTTGACTTAATTTAAGGTAAAACTAGCATTTTCTATAATATTTGAATTAGGACTCAAGAAAAACGGTAAAATTAATCTGTAAAAATTAGAGTATTTTTTTTTTTATTTGTTGTGAAAAACAAAACAAAAAAAAATGGCAGATGAAAACTGGGATCATATCTCAGTACCACTGAAGCTATCACCTTACTGTTTTTGAATAATTACTAAAACAGAATTTGTAAAGAAAAATAATGAAATAGATCCAAATGACCTATCAGTAACCATGTCTGTTGCAGCACATGTCATCATTAGGATTTCTTTTAAGTATTATTTCTTCAGTACAGGGGCCAGACATGATCTACAGGGGCACTGGCCCCCGTTGTCCCCTGTCTAGAACCGGCCATGATGAAGAATGATGACACCGTGGCAAGGTGCACTCTATGCTGAAGTCCCATGAAAAACAGAAAGCATAACCAATGTTCAAAGCTACAAGATAAAAAGTATTTAAAATAGAAAATAAAAGACCAATACTGTTCTGTTTTGTGTTTAAGAAATTACTGTTAGTTAATAAACAGCTGTTGAAAAGTTGCTAGCCTTAAGTGTCTACATATGGGGCACGGTGTGGGGTGTATGATAAGAAATATCTAAAATATGCAGGATAGTGTGCCTTGAGGAGCAAGGTTAAAAACAAAGTGGTATGGTAATCACTTTTTAATACACTGTTAGGTTAACTTTGATAAGTGCTTTGACTTTAAAAAAATACTTTGACATTTGCACTTTGTTTTTATCTGAGGAAATCTTTTTTTTTTATCTGATTCAATCCGAGACATATTAAGAAAACTGAAAATCTGAAGGAATTAGTAAGGAGGGATACATTTCTTCTCTACACAGTATATTGTATACTATCATAAAAAGGAAGATTTTTTTTCTGTATCATCTCTCAATAGGAAAGCTTAAGTCAAAAATATACCAGTATTTAAAACACACATATACTCACATCTGGACAATTATACATGGATCGCTGAAACCTGTGAAAATTACATGAGCTCATCTTTAAAGTTTAGTAATTACAGTATAACAGGAAATCCTGGTCAAAACTGGTGGATAAATATCTGTACATGATAAAATTAGCTTGTGCAGAAAAACAGATAAACCGTACTACTATTTATTTGTAATATGTTATCATGGGAAGGAGCAGCTGAGACCATGCATTTTCTTTTAAAGAACTGCTGAAAATAAGATTCATTTTAATGATCCTAAATACATTTGGAAAAATAAAACTAGTTAACCTGTCTGGCATAAATCTTACACAAATACTTTTAGCTATTTAATTACATGAGTCATTGGATAAATAACAATCAGCAGAATGTCATTGAAAAAGAGGGAGAAATCAATCTTCTGGACCTTCGACATAAATCCTCAAGTGATCTTAAAAAGAGAAAGTAAAAGTGACTCTACTAAAGTTTATCTTCAGATTTCACTTTCACTTTGTAGATTTTAAAATTAAACATAAAGCAAAAAAAAAAAAAAACATTGAAAAACTATGTTATGATGAGGGATCCAACAAGTTATAAATAGAGAATATAAACCTACATTTATTACAAATACATTGCAATAGGAAAGACTGTCAGCTTCTTTTGCTGGAGCAAGTTAACCTGATGTCTTTATGAGTTCAGAAAGTCTAAGTTTCAGTTTTACAGGCATGAGATTAACTGTCCTGACAAGCCCTGTCGACTCAACATTTAGACGCCTCTCTCTCCCGGAATGAGGGCGTTAAAGATAATTATCACCTGTTACTAAAACTTGATTTAATAACTAAAAGCATATGACTATGGGCTCTAAAATGTATAAAACTGTTTCTATGTCAGAAAATGTACTACATAAAACCTGAATGTTTTTGAATAGTTGAAAACATTGGCTATTGTTCAGTTAGAAATGAAGCTCTAGCGGAAGTTCAATTGAAGAAACTCTGGCTTACCTCCATCCAATCAGAAGCTGATCCGTCTCCGAACCGAGCCAATCAGCTTCGAACTACTCCACCACGAAGCCCAATCAGCGTCCTGCTTTCACTTTATAAACTCCTTCAAATCCTCATCCCAGCCTGCTATCCTGCAATCGCAATGTCGGATTTCGATTCAGATGACAATTCACCCACCTCCATCCCCCTCTCCGCCATCGCTGCTGAATCATCCTCCATGACACAACTTCACCTCAACCTCATCAGAGAGTATTAATCCCAGTTGTCACCATCCCTCGTCGCATTGCATTGGTCCGGCAGAAGACCACCATGTTGAGCCCGGTTCTGCCAGAGGTTTTTTCCTAAGGGGGAGTTTTTCCTCTCCACTGTCGCTTCATGCTTGCTCTTCATGGACAGTTCACGGTACCTGCATCACCAAGCAGGACCTCTATATCCCGAGTCTCTGAGTGAAGCTCCGGCGTCAGCTCCCTCAGTCTTCTAGTCCCACAATTCTGCTCAGCAGATCACCTTGTCAACCAGCTCGAATTGAACCACCACCAGTTTCAGGCCAGGGGGAACATCCCTATTCTCATTCATCTACTCATGCAGGTTAAAGCATAATTCAGCATGAATGTTCCTGCCGAGGTCTGAGCGCCAAAGACTATACTTTCTTATCAATAAAATTCTTCTAATTATCTTTTCTCTCTGTGTGAGTTTTTCAGATTGAAATAATAGATTAGATTACAGATGTAGGTTAAAAACTAAATTGAGTAGAATTATGTCACCAGAGTGAGTCAAATTTTTATTTATATTTTTATTGACAATGTATATAATTTACTTCCTTCAACTGTTCTAAGAAATATTGAATGAGGATTCCTAAAGATGAATAGAAATTAGAAAAATAGCTGTTCCTGTGAAACAGCCATGAGGATGCATTATCCTAAACTGTAAGCTGAAAATGGCCAAATCTGGTAAAATGGTCTGAAATAGAAGAAAAGAAAAATTCTTAATTTTTTCATTGAAAATTAGCTGAAGCCAACAGCCAAAACATGACAGACATTTTATGAAATAGCAGCAAACAGAAAAGCTTAATGCCTGTTCAGAAATAAAGCAGAATTAAGCCAATGTTGAAAATATAGACTGAAATGTATTAAATTAGCAGAATCAGAACAAAAATTAGAAGAAAAAAAAAGAAAAAAAAAACTGGCATCTTATCTGGTTGAAGAAATACAGGTTTAAGGGTAGAGACTAAAATATAAATGTAAACAATGTAGTATTGAATGAGCAGCTTAGTGCTACCTAAGAAGCTTGATTAAAGGGTTTAAAAGTAATGTAAAACATGGAGAGAAAATAATTCAGCTAAACTTGGAAGCAATAACTTTTGTAAAGTGCTAGAAATGAGCAATAAGAAAAGCTTAATGGCCTTCCTGAAAATAGAGGAATCATAGAGAAGCAAATGGCAGAAGTATAGCTGATTTTAAATTACAAAAAACATACTCTTAAGTTCAGAAATGCAACACATGACACAACACTATATGAGCTAATGTGCATGTACAATCTGAGAGGAAAGGACAGAAAACCATAAGAATAATAGAATAATATATACAACGCAGCTGCATGGCAAAATTCCTTTAATGTGAGTGCTAGAAGGGTCTGAGAATGTTCCATACTAAGCTTCATATTTGTACATCAAATAGCTTGGGAGAGGCATCCATTTTTTAAAACATGTGATTTTCAGCTGTGTTTAGAGCTATAACTCTGGCATAAAGGTCGTATTGATATAATTCCGGCACCATTTAATTCATTAAGGATAGGGGAATGAAGCTTCGGGGCTGTTTTTCGACAAAATGTTTTAGAAAAGACACAGCACCCTGTGAAATATGAGGGAGATTGGCAACATTTGAAAAACAGAGGTTTTTGTTGAACTATGTTTAATAAATCAAAAACAATAATAGATAGAGAAATAATATTTAGACTGTAGGTATCAGAGGCTTTGATAAACAAATATAACAACTTTCATGTTTCTACAAAAAATTATTTAGTCAAATAGAAGAGTGGCAAGTGGATTCTGATTACTCCGTCCACATATGTCAGACTTACATTCGAACTAAAGTAGTCTAAATAAATATTAAATATTTTAATTAATTAAAAAAATCAGTGCGCCAGATATACCCAGGCACTGCAGATCCACAACGGGGCACATGCCCCTGTGAAAAGGGTTTACAGACGCTAATGGCTGGAAGGCTGCAGCTACAGCACAAAGTATCATCAAGATATCCTGAAGGGGACAGACTGTTGATGGAACGTTTGTGTTTTTGGTATTGAAAGAAGGGTGGTCATTCTGGCCACTTTTTAATTATATTTTTTTTAAATTTAAGAAATTTCCTGTACAACATAACAACCCTTTACAAACTCTCCACTCAGAGAATCTTCTAAGAAAGCTAACGCTATTTGAATCACATCGGTATACCTTATTTATTACCATCTTATATGAAACAGTGAATGTTGTTGTTTCTATATATGTTTATGTATATCTTACGGATTTAGTCATTTTTATAGTCTGTAATTCTTATATTACCTTCATATTCATCTTCATATTCACCTTAAAGTCTCAATCAACAGTTTCTTTGTTGTTGTTTTTTTTTTTGTAAAGTTATATGTTTAGTTTTTGATAAGCACTAAAAGCTTTAATCAATAACAGCAAAAATATATCTGTTGCTATAGTACAAAAAAAAGTGGTCAGAATAAAGTCTGTTGTCGTGCAGTCCTTTAATGTGAAAGGTAAGCCAACTTCCTGTATACTTGGTTGTTTCTCATAAAGTGAAAGTGAAAGATTCCTCTGCTCTCTGTTGTGTCGTGCTGTGGTGTCTTTCACTCTTTCACTCTTTCCAAACAGGAGCACAACCAACAGAAAAGGTAGGGGTTACTTTTTATTTTTGTCATGTTGGACTGTATTTTGGAAAATGTAGTTCATAAAAGAAGCTTTTACTGTTTTAAAACTTTGCACACTCTCATCCGTGGATAAATAAATGTGAATGCCTTTAATTTACAAGCTTAATTTTCATTTCTAGTTTGGCATGAAACAGTCTTTTTCAAGATTAAACCAATTTAGCTTTATAATTCATAAGGTTTCCCTCTTTTAAATACTTTAGATCGTTATTATAGGTATTTAAAGTTAAATACCCATAAACTGGAATTTACTGGATTTTTACTGCTTTCAAAAATTGGAATTTAGATAGGTTGGTGAGTCTCTGACCTCCTTTGATTTTTTTTTTTGTCTTTTTTGGATGGGTGGATGGATGGATGGATGGATCGATCGATGGATGGATGGAGCTACTTACAGTATTATTTATTTCCTTTCTGCTAGAAAGCCAAAAGATGTTCAATAAATTGAAAAATAAGCCTCCTAAAGAAGGAACTAAAGAAGCCGATGAAAAATGGGTGAAAGAGAAACTGAAGAAGCTTAAGGTAAGGGGTGTAAATTAGCATAGTGCTGCATCAATCTTTTTTCTTCAATCAGGTCTTGTATTGTCACAGATTTATTGAAAGACTGCTAAAAATGTTCTTTATGGAAAGCCTCAAGTTGTCATTGTTTTATGGTGAATTTAGCTTGGTTGTTTTCACTGTTTATTTAGGTTGAGAAACACACTACAGGTGAAACCTTTGGGGCAGATGAAGCTTTGATGAAAAAAATTGCTAAGAAGTTCAAGGGAGTGAAAACAAAGAAGATGAAGCAACACTACACTATCGTTTTCTGTCCCATCACCTCTCGTGTTGGATCAGATGTGGAGGCAGTCTTGGAAACTGTGAAAAGTAAGGAATTTAGGGATAGTTTCAATGTTTTTATCATTAAAAACAAAGATATACTTTAAACCTTTTTAAGAAATCTAAGCTGAGGATTAAGTATTCTGCTTTGTTGTCCCCCATTTTAGGTAGTTTAAACAACCACAATAGAAAAAAACACTATGGACAACCCCTATAAACAAAAATGGCACAAGGTAGTCCATGTTATCCAGATCTGATTTTCAAGCTCGATTAGGACAACAAATAGTGACTTGAATTGCAAAAATAAAACACTTCATACTTGACATATATTTATGCCTTAATGAGTTGAGACTTGACTTGGACTTTTCAAACACTAAAGTCTCAGTAACTCTTTTATTATTATATACCTGTTATTAGCCAGTGACCTGAACTGATCATTGGATGTTAATAGCTAGCAATAATCCACAACATGAAAGTGTCCCTGAACTCTTTATCAAATCGTATTGTTTTTTTAAAATAAAAGATAAACATAACCTACCCATTAGATTTTCTCCCTGCTAACCTAGTGTCAATGTCCCTAGGATACTGTCGGCTCGAAATGTATGTGCATTTTATTCAGTACACTTTGGACCTGATTTAGTAAGATACCAAATAACTGCTAATATAAAATAACATTGCATGTGCAATCATGGGCCATACTGCGAGGGATCTACTAAGGTTTTCTGCACAAAGAATAACAGGTGCCATGTTGTTGTAGCCCACCCTTTTTAAATGAGGAATTAGATGGTGCTACTGCTTGTCATCATGGAGAGTTTAAAAAGAGCGAGTGTGTTTTTTCCCCCCAAAGGATCCCAACCTCCTATGGTAGTCTGCAATAGCCCTGAGTACAAAAGGGACTATCACTATGTGGAAAAGATGCTGGTAGAAGAGAAACAACTGTTTAGTTGGTGTAAAATAAAATAAAAATTAAAAAATTACCAGGACCAGTGGTGTGCACAGACATTTTTGGGAGCAGATGCACAGATTGGAAAAACAAAAACAAAAAAACAATTGAAGGCTAGACCATAAAAAAATTTAAAAAAAACATACTGCACATTAACTTACAGCTCTGACTTATCAGGTGCAGGGAACAGATTACACTGTAAAACCCATATTTTTCTAGTTTATATATAACTAGTATCATACATCTTTAAATGTGTGATCCATTTCTTCAACAGTCTTTTTTCTTAGATTAGATTAGATTAGAGAGAAATTCACTCGTCACATATTGGCATAGAAGTTACAGAAGGTGCAAACAGGGAGGAAAAAGGTGCATTAAGAATAAGCAATATATATACACAGTATATCCAGGTATATACAGTATATCAAGATAAAGAGGATGAAGGTGTAAATGTAAATGTATCGCACACAATGAAAAGCAAGATAAAAAAAGGAAATAAAAAAAATAAGAAATAAAAATATGTACAATCCGGATGGCTTATATACAGGTGGAGAAATATTGCACATTCAGCATATTGCACAGGATATTGCACAGTCAATAAATAAAAAAAAAACTATAATGTAGCTACACAGTAGTTTTTACAGGAGTTATTGTGGTTATAGTGCATTATTATAGAGTCTGGTGGCAGCAGGAATGAATGACCTGCGGTAGCGCTCCTTCTTACAGACAGGGTGTCTAAGTCTCTGACTAAAGGAGCTGCTCAGCTCCTCTATAGTCTGGTGCAGGAGGTGAGAGGTGTTGTCCATGATGGATGTGAGTTTGGACAGCATCCTCCTTTCAGCCACTTCCTCCAACGAGTCCAGAGGGCAGCCCAGGACAGAAGTGGCCTTCCTCACCAGCTTATTCAGTCTCTTTCTGTCCCACTCTGAGCTGCCAGGGGCCCAGCAGACGACAGCGTAGAGGACGGCTGAGGCCACCACAGAGTCATAAAAGGTTTTAAGGAGGGGCCTGCTGACTCCAAAGGCCCTCAGCCTCCTCGGGAGGTGGAGGCGGCTTTTTATACAGAGCGTCAGTGTTGTGAGTCCAGTCCAGTTTATTATTGACGTGAACACCCAGGTATTTGAAACTCTCCACAGTTTCTATGTCCTGTCCCTGGATGTTTACGGGGGGGTGGGGGGGTGGTCTCCTCCTGAAGTCGATCACCGTCTCCTTGGTCTTACTGGTGTTCAGAGACAGATGGTTTCTCTCACACCAGTCTACAAAGTCCATGATGACCGACCGGTATGGAGGACTTCTGGAGGTGGCAGCTGTCTGTGTTGTAGGTGAAGTCCGAGGTGTAGAGAGTGAAAAGAAAAGGAGACAGGACGGTGCCATGGTGGGCCCCGGTGCTGCAGAGTGCCACCTCTGACTGGCAGCACAGGTCTGATGGTGTTGAAAGCGCTGGAGAAGTCAAAGAACATGACTCTCACAGCGCTCCCAGTGGTCTCCAGGTGGGTGAGCGCCCACCTGGAGACCTTCTGGTGGTGTAGTGAAAAAGTTCCTTTTTAGCTTGCAACCAGAGAAAGTGTAAGCTCATTGGCAGGGGAGTATTAGGAGAACAGCCCCACCATGGCTGGAAACTGAACAGAACTGGAAAGGCATATGGAGAAGGAGGTAGCACACAACAGTGATGCACAGTGGTTGGTGGCTCTGAACCACCACTACAGTGGCAGACATCCAAGAAAGAGTCTCACGTATGAACAACCGGACAGCACCAGGACCCGATATGATACACGTCTACTGGCTTAAGAAACTCATGGCACTCCATGAACACTTGGTAGCACAAATGAACCAGCTGCTGGGAGATGGGAACCACCCTGAATGGCTAACCAAAGGGCACACAATCCTGATCCTGAAGGATCCCTCAAAGGGTACAGTCCCATCAATCTACCGGCCAATAACCGGCCTCTCCACAATGTGGAAGCTAATGTCTGGGATCATAGTGGCTAAGACAAGTGGGCCCATGGACCAATACATGAGCACAGCTCGGAAGCAAACTGGTAAAAATACCAGAGGTGCCAAACATCGGCTCCTGGTGGAGAGAAAAGTCATTAGAGTCCAAGGAATTGCAATGTCCCCACTGCTGTTCTGCATAGGCTTGAACCCCCTCAGCCAAATAATCAACAAGATGGGCTATGGATACTGACTCAGGCATTGGCCTTACATAAGTCACCTCCTCTACATGGATGACATCAGGCTGTACGCTAGGATTGATTCACTGATCCATACCACTCGGAGATACAGCAGAGACACCAGGATGTCCCTTGGACTAGAGAAGTGTGGTTAGAAGGTACTTCACACGGGGGGTTTCCCTCCCAGAAGGAACAATAGCAGACATTGAGGACAGTTACAAGGACCTTGAATCCCACAAGTAAATGGCAACCTCAAAAAGGTGATAAGGAAAGCGGCTACAACCAAATACCTCCAATGGAAGGCAGGTCATAAGAAGCCAGCTCAATGGCAATAATACATAGCTACGCTCTACCAGTAATCAGATAACATGCAGGAATAAAAAGCAGGGCAAAGGATGAGATACAGGCCACAGATCTTAAGACACAAAAGCTGCTAACCATGCACAGGGGGTACCAACCCAAATCCAGCACCCTGAGACTGTACACTAGCCGAAGTGTAAGAGGACGAGAACTAGTGTGCGTGAGAGCAACTATCCAGGATGAACCATCCTTAAGTACATCAAGAATAAGGCTCCAAAAGACAACGTGCTCAGTGAATTTCTAGACAATAGGGAACAGAAGATGAGGTTCTAGGGATTCCGTCATGGGAGGATAAGCCCCTACACGGGATGTGCCACCCATAGGTGGATTAATGAACGGGCCTACCGGGCCCAGGCCCAGGGGGCCAGAGGCCCCAAGGGGCCAGGCCAACTTGGCCCCGCGGCCACGATCCATAGAGGGCCTGAGGTCCTAAGGGGTCAGGCCAACTTGGCCCCGCGGCCATGATCCATAGAGGGTAAGAGGCCCCAAGGGGTCAGGCCAACATGGCCCCGCGGCCATGATCCATAGACGGTCAGAGGCCCCAAGGGGCCAGGCCAACTTGGCCCCGCGGCCACGATCCATAGACGGTCAGAGGCCCCAAAGGGCCAGGCCAACTTGGCCCCGTGGCCACGATCCATAGACGGTCAGAGGCCCCAAGGGGCCAGGCCAACTTGGCCCCGCGGCCACGACCCACAGAAGGCCAGAGGCCCCAAGGGGCCAGGTCAACTTGGCCCCGCGGCCACGACCCACAGAGGGCCTGAGGTCCTAAGGGGTCAGGCCAACTTGGCCCCGCGGCCATGATCCATAGAGGGTAAGAGGCCCCAAGGGGTCAGGCCAACATGGCCCCGCGGCCATGATCCATAGACGGTCAGAGGCCCCAAGGGGCCAGGCCAACTTGGCCCCGCGGCCACGATCCATAGACGGTCAGAGGCCCCAAAGGGCCAGGCCAACTTGGCCCCGTGGCCACGATCCATAGACGGTCAGAGGCCCCAAGGGGCCAGGCCAACTTGGCCCCGCGGCCACGACCCACAGAAGGCCAGAGGCCCCAAAGGGCCAGGCCAACTTGGCCCCGCGGCCGCAAGCCACAGAAGGCCAGAGGCCCCAAGGGGCCAGGTCAACTTGGCTCCGCGGCCACGACCCACAGAGGGCCTGAGGTCCTAAGGGGTCAGGCCAACTTGGCCCCGCGGCCATGATCCATAGAGGGTAAGAGGCCCCAAGGGGTCAGGCCAACATGGCCCCGCGGCCACGATCCATAGACGGTCAGAGGCCCCAAGGGGCCAGGCCAACTTGGCCCCGCGGCCACGATCCATAGAGGGTCAGAGGCCCCAGGGGGCCAGGTCAACTTGGCCCCGCGGCCACGATCCATAGACGGTCAGAGGCCCCAAGGGGCCAGGCCAACTTGGCCCCGCGGCCACGACCCACAGAAGGCCAGAGGCCCCAAAGGGCCAGGCCAACTTGGCCCCGTGGCCGCAAGCCACAGAAGGCCAGAGGCCCCAAGGGGCCAGGTCAACTTGGCCCCGCGGCCACGACCCACAGAGGGCCTGAGGTCCTAAGGGGTCAGGCCAACTTGGCCCCGCGGCCATGATCCATAGAGGGCCAGAGGCCCCGAGGGGTCAGGCCAACTTGGCCCCGATCCATAGAGGGTCAGAGGCCCCAAGGGGCCAGGCCAACTTGGCCCCGCGGCCACGACCCACAGAGGCCCCAAGGGGCCAGGCAAAATTGGCCCCGCGGCCATGATCCACAGAGGGCCAGAGGCTCTCAATCATTATTATCAAAGCTAATTCTCAAATTGGATGGATCAAACAACCTCACTCACATATTCTTTATCAATTATTAAAGGTTGTTTCTGAATTTTGATCACAGAACTTAATGCAAATATTCTTGATTGATTGACAAAGCTCATTCTCAAATTTTGATTACACAACCTTACTCTGACAAATTATCATTATCAAAAAGCTCTATCTCGAATTTGGATCACAGAATCTCACTCAAGTATTCTTAGCTGTGCCCCTCCCCCATCGAGTCTTTCATAAACCGGTCTGTTCTTTTAGAATCTCCTCATTTGGTATTTTGAACTCGTGAGAGACTGCTCAAAATTTGGTTTCCTTTCCCTCAGTTCAGACTCAGAGATAATTTGAAATCATTCAACAAGAAGTTTAACGCGCGCACACACACACACACACACACTTGAGTTGAGCATTACTTGGAAATTCTTATATTTTCCATTTTGCTGTTACTATCAGCATCTTCCCATTTTGTCCTTTTCTTTCGAAAAAGTTTACAGTCTGACATTTGTCACTGCTGTCAGTTAATAACTTTTTGGTCTTTGACCCATTTTGTCATTTTCTCGATTCGATCGTCACTGACCACTCTCTCCTGTCTGGCAGACATCGTTGCTGCCATCATAGCTAGCAAGCTGCCTGCAGATAGCAACATTTTGGTGTCCTTTGTGAAAATATTTAGATAGAAGAAAAAAGTGCACAAAGTTGTACAATTATTATCTTTTCAAAATATTTGTTTCACTGTCAGTGTGATTGACCGACTTTGCCGCTAGATTTCGTGTCTTTTGGCCATACCTGGCTAGCGACTAAAAACATCATTTAGCGACTTTTTGGTTGTGAAGATAAGTGGTAAAAGCAGATCTGCCTGTTGGTCTTCCCACATTTTGCCATTTGGTACTTTGCACTCTTGTTGGTCACTCCAAGGCATTTGTCCCTGCCTTCAGCTAGTCACTTGGCTCTTTTGGAATATATTTCACTGTAATTGGCTCTCTCTCTCTTTCTCCTCAGTACAAATCAGTCTGTTCCCTTGCCATTTAGACATTTTCTTGATTCGATCATCACTGACCACTCTGCTCTCCTGCTGTCTATCAGACGAATCAGTTGATTCTCTGCTCTCAATTGTCTATGCTAGTAAGCTGTTATTCTCTGCTTTGGAGTGTTGATGCTGGGTTGCTAGTTTTCTAAATCACCTCACACACTTGAAGGAAGCAGCACCGATCATAAACACACAAACAAACTCACACACACACACACACACACACATAGTTGGTTTATCTGTTGTGATAGGCAAAGAGCCAATGTGCAAAGAAAGAAGGGAAATATGGATCATAAACGTTTAAGTGGAGGAGCTAGAAAAAAAATTCAGCAAGAAAAGAAAAAAAAGGAATCAGTTTTACTTGAGAGTGTTCCAAATATCTCCAGCTTCTTCAGTACAAAGACATCTGCTGAAAGCAATTCTATAAATGCTACTGCAAATTCAGCTAAGGTTAGCAATGCACCTGAGCTAGCATGTAGCTCCCAAGATCCTGAGACCACTACAAGTGTAGACACTGAACCAAATGCTTCTGATGCTTATGATTCAACCAATTCAGCAGTAGCCAGTTGCTCGGATGAATGTGAGGTCACTGCACCTCTGGACAGCATAGAAAATGAGCTGAATCTTTCTTCAACACCATCTACAGTGACAACTCTACCTAGTGATCCCGCTAAATGGACTGAGACCCTCACTGAGTCAATGAAGGAAGTTCTTATTCAAAGAGGTGCAAAATCATTTCACAACCGTCACAGCCATTATCCAGCTTCTGTGAGGAACAGTGGGCTAGGAGGCAAAACCCGATGCCTAAACAATGAACATTTTACTTCACACTTGCCCAATGGACAACGAGTACAAAGAGAGTGGCTGATGTACTCTCCCTCTACTGGTAATGTTTACTGCTTTGCATGCAAACTGTTTTCCCCAAAAACGCATTCTTTTGTGACAGGCTATTGTGATTGGAAACACTCAGAAAGATTTGGTGAACATGAGCGAAGTGCTGAGCACATAACCTGCATGCAAGCAGTCTTGAACCGTGCCAAAGGTGCCACAGTTGATGCAGACCTGTTCAAACAGTTTCAGGCAGAGAGCAGCTATTGGAGGCAGGTGTTACAAAGAGTTGTTGCAGTCATTAAATTCCTTGCAGAAAGGGGCCTTGCATTTAGGGGTAAAAATGAATCGTTAGGGTCTCCTCTCAATGGGAAGTACCTTGGTATTCTGGAGGTCCTGGCTGAATTTGATCCCTTTCTAAAGGATCACATCAGAAAGTTTGGGCAGATGGGTCGAGGTAATACCTCATATCTGTCCTCCACCATTTGTGAGGAATTCATGGAATTGATGGGTGCAAAAACCAAACAGGCTATAGCAGATGAACTGCAAGCAAGCAAATACTACTCTATCATTTTGGATTCAACCCCAGATTTATCTCATGTGGACCAATTGACATTCATATTCCGTTTTGTTAGCAAAGAGGGCAGTGTTGTTGAACGCTTTGTGGGTTTTGAGCCCATTACTAGCCATACAGGTGAAAGTTTGGCTAACTGTGTCATGTCTGTGTTGGAAAATCTAGGGTTAGAGCTGTCAAATTGCAGGGGGCAGGCTTATGATAATGCCAGCAACATGTCAGGGAGGTATAATGGGTTGCAGGCTCACTTAAAGAAAAGCAACCCATTAATACACTATATTCCATGTGCAGCTCACTCTTTGAATTTGGTGGGAGTCAACAGCATTGACAGATGTGGAAATGAAGTCTCTAAGTATTTTGACTTGATTCAGTCTATTTACAACTTCACAACTGCATCCACACACCGATGGGACAGGGTATTTGGCAATTCCAACATAGATCTCACACTTAAAGCTTTATCCAACACGCGTTGGAGTTGCCGTGCAGAATCTACCAAAGCACTGTGGCAGAACTACAGTAAAATAAAAGCAGCACTACAGGTTATTTCCACTGATGACACAGAGAAACGAGACACACGAACTGAAGCTGACAGTCTAGTGCGGAAGCTGGATTCACTTGAGATGGCCTTCATGGCAGGCTTTTGGGACACTGTTCTGTCCAGATTTCAGGCCACAAGTCTGCAACTTCAAAAAGCAGACATGGACCTTGGTACAGCAGTTAGATTGCTGGAATCTCTGCGCACCTTTGTTCTCTCCCAAAGAGATCTATTTGATCATTTTGAGCAGAAAGCCTTAAACATGTTGGGTGGCACCCCATCTTACAGGGCTGAACGGACGAGGAAACGTAAAAAGTTTGCTGATGAATCAGCATCCCCAGATGTTGTGCTTGAGGGAAGGCAACTGTTTCAAATAGAGACATTTATTGCCTCTATTGATCAACTGAGTTCAAGCCTTAATCACCGTCTGGAGGCCTACAAACATCTGAACAATTTGTTCAGTGTCCTTTTCTCTTTGGATACAGAGTCCAATGCTTCAGTCCTTCACAAGGCCAAGATTCTCACTGAATCATACCCATCTGACCTCAATGAAAGTCTTGGACAGGAGCTTATACAGTTCAAATCTTTTATACAGCTCAACAACACTGATGAGGAGAGGACCCCTTCAGGACTGCTCAAAACAATAATACATTTTGGACTACAGCCTACGTTTCCTAATACATACATTGCACTACAGATTTTTCTCACTCTACCGGTCAGTAACTGTGAGGGAGAACGCTCATTCTCTCTTTTGTCAAGAGTAAAAAATGAGCTGCGCACAAGAATGACTCAGAAAAGATTAAATGCGTTATCTCTAATGGCAATTGAGAGTGAGCTGACAAGAGAGTTGGACTTCAATGATGTGGTGGATGATTTTGCAAAATTGAAAGCACGAAAGAAACCCCTTGCTTAAAGGTGCACTGTGTAAGATTTTTAGGTTATTTCCAGAATTCACCCATTCACTAATGTTAGGCTACCTGTTTTCATGAATACTTACCACCACCATAAAATTCTAAGTATCCATTATGACTTGGAGAATTGCACTTTCGCCATTTCTGGGAAGTGTCACCTGGATTGTGAAGATAGGATTGACTTTAGGCAGAAGCTTGGTGCTTTCTCTGGCAAACTGAACCTCAAGCTTCATTCTCTGCAGCTTTGCATTCTTGTGCAGACTTTCATCCACAAGGAACTTTTCAACTTCCCCACTATCGTGAAGGGGCCATAAAAAGATTTCAGTGTGTCCAGCATGTCTAGTCTCTTACTCTCCTTTCTTTGAGCCATCTCTTGTTTCTCATCTGCCCTACTCTCGAATTTTGCCTTCATGAATTTACTCCAGTTGAGTTCAACCTCCCTTTTTGCTTGTGCTGCTGCCTTGAAACCTCTGAAGCTCCTGGCACTTCTGTAAAATTATTGACCTATTGACTGCGTTCAGTGTGTCCAACTTCTTCAGTTTGTAGTCCACCTTGCCACATTGTCTCTCCATCCCAATGTTGTGCACAGGGGTGCCATCAATGTTACTAGCCTGTTCACTGACAGGGTCCAATGGGAAGGTCTCCTCATCCATCCTCTGCCTGGCCAGGACAGTCTTCAGATGGGGCAGCATGAGATCTGTCAGCTGCTTCACTTCATCCAAGTATTCGGCAGCCACGTCTGACACTGAGTTCAGGACATGTCCAGTGCCTGTCCAGCCACTATAGCATTCTTGGAAATGGGCTATCTTGACCTGCATGCAGCCCTTGTACCATGAACTGGCCTACACCTTTCTTTGTGGTGCTCTCCGATGCATGTTATCATTTTACCTTTCTCCTTCTCCTCAAGCTTAACCACAAATAGATACAGACGTTGAGCCTCAATTTGCTGCACAGCTGCCGTTATGCCAAAGTGTTTTCCTAAGGTATTATTTTATTTTTAATGATAGAAGGGAGGAAAAGGGGGCAAAAATCATGTCCGATTTAGTTTTTTGGGTGGGGTGGGGGGTTTATTTCATGATAGCTACCAACTTCCAATACATAGTATCTCTCAAATGACCCAATGCACCATCACTGAAGTGGGCATAATCATTTTCCAAAATGTTTATTTTTAGGCCATTTATCCCCTCCCCCTGTGTCTGTGTGAAACCTGTGCTTGTCAGTGTCTGTGTGGTATACCTAATATTGTGTGTGCAGTATGTGCACTCTTCTGTACAGGACAGTGTGCATGTCTGTTCACAGTATACAGTATTTCTTGCATAGTGCGTGCGTGTGTGTGCGCCCGCACGCGCGGGGGGTTGAGGGGCCAGGACCATGTCAGGCCCAGGGGGCCAAAATTTCTTAATCCGCCCCTGGTGCCACCGAAACATAACTGAAGTGGCAGATATCAGGAAATCCTAAAAATGACTAGACAGGGTCGGACTGAAGGACAGCACAGAGGCATTTATCATGGCTGCACAGGAGCAGGCCCTGAGCATTAGAGCGAGAGGCATAGATCGACCATACCATGTCATGATTTTCTTAAGAGATCTGACCCAAATGCAGTAAACCACTCATAGAACCAGGGTAAAAGTTTGAACAGGTTTATTGATGAAACCAGCAGGGTAGGATTCAGGAAACACAGTGAACTGTTGAACCGGAACTGGAAGAGGGAAGGGAAGTTTCATTGGTTAGTTCAGGATCCGTGGGAACTTTGAATGATAACTTTGGAGAGACAGAGAAAACGGGACTCACGTTAGTGGAGAAAACTTTCATCCCAGAATCCAGTCGGTGTGGGTTTTTTAGGAGGTTGAGACTCGTTGGAGGGCGGACAGGTAAAGACTTAGTTAGACCCTGAGGAGCTATTGAGCGGACTGTCATTTGGAAATCCAGGAGGACTTGAACGGAACTTGTGTAGGTTAATCCCCTGCCCAGTGTGAGACACAAACAATCCTTCCAGGGGGAGAAGGCCAAAGCATCCAGCTTGCCTTCAGTTTGGCTAGAGTACCCAAAACACTCTGGTGCCGAGGTAGTGACAGTCCATGGCTCAAATAGTCCTCAGTGATGAGTCAACCAGCTGCAGGTGTGTGAGAGGACCAATGAGGACAGGGCACCACCTGGTGGTGGAGGGAGAGAAAGACACAAAAACACAACCCACACAAAACTGGATTCCTAACACACCAGACAAGACCCCAGGTGCAGACTGTGCAAAGAGGCCCCTGAGACAATCCAGCACATAACTGCAGGGTGTAAGATGCTAGCAGGGAAAGCTTATATGGAGTGCCATAACCAAGTGGCTGGAATAGTGTACAGCAGGGGTCTTCAACATTTTCCAGGCCAAGGACCCCCTAATAATATATATTGTATGAAATTGTGTTATATCAAACTGGTCCTATAGTCACACAATTACAGATGGAGTAATGTAACGAAAGTAATTTCTCCCTGGGATTATTAAAGTATTTCTGATTATGTTTCCTTGTTGCTGGGACAGGTGTTGTGAATGAAATGGCGACCAGCATAAAAAAGCTCCTTTGTGTCACTGAATGTGAATTGATAACTGAAAGACATCTTGTGCCTCCATTTATCTGTTTACTACAGTGTGTTGAATTCATGTTAATGTGTGTCTATATACATTTCAATGGAAAAAATTGCAGGAGGGAATAAAAAAAAAAAAAGTCTAATCAATCAAAAGTTTTGCGACCCCCATGCAGTACCTAGGGGTCACGTAGCCCCTGTTGAAGACCTCCATGGTACAGGAACATCTGTGCAGAGTATGGTCTGGAAACCCCAAGGACAAAGCGGGAAACACCCCCAAAGATGGTAGAGAATGACCAAGATCCTGTGGGACTTCAAGATACAGACGGACCAAACAGTAATGTCAAATCAACTGGACATTGTGGTGGTGGACAAAAAGCAGAGGAAGGCCGTTGTGGTTGACATGGAAATATCAAATGACAGCAACACCAGGAAAAGGGAACATGAGAAACAAGAGAAATTCCAGGGGCTCAGAGAAGAGCTGGAGAAAACCTAGAAGGTTTGCTGTGCTTTCAGGAGGATATTCCCAGCTCTGTGACCTTTACACTGTGGAGCATAGGTGTAAACTCTTGGGATGATTTTGTGGTGTCTGCATTTTAGGTTAAATTATTGATACTATAGATGGTGAACCTACACTATAAAACATATTCTGGTTCACACCATAGTCAACCAATTGTGGGCACAATTTTGTTGTTGCAAAATAATGTCTAATATGATTAAAGCTGACTATGGCATGCAAAAGTTTACTTAAACTAGATTTACAACTTGTTAAAGTGTAAACAACCCTTAGATACATGAATCAAACTCCGTAAAATGTGTAACACTACTTCTCATTATCAGGTATTCAGCTCTGAAAAGGTTTTTCAGTAAAGCCCCTTTTATACGATTTTATGCAGTGTACAAAATAATAACACTTATTAGTATTAAATAATACTATTAAAACAAGTCATCAAAAGTGTTGTGTCCAACAAGATAGAAAAAGTACCTAGATTTGTTGCGTGTTACTTAAAAAATTTTATAAATTCACTAATAGTGATTCGTTCGCTAAGTTGTCAACTGTGTCAAACTCCAGTTTTTTTTCTTCCCTTTCTTTGTTCTATTATCAGTTTGTTGTTGTTTTTTTTGGCCTGCCAGGACTGGACTGCAGGTTTAAATGTGCTATAACAGCTTCAAAACTTTTTTATCTATAGGGCCACCTTCCTGTAGTGACATCGGTCACAAACTGACCACCATTGTGTGCTTGTGGGTCTAGTGGAAGGTGAACTGCTTACTGTTTCAAATGAATTTTGAGAAAATTACAATTAAAAAGTACATAGAACCCAATCAGCCAAAGTGGCTAAGAGTGTCTGTGCCGACCCTCACCGCTGAAATTCAGACACATTTTGTTGGTTGGAGGGTCTTAATGTCAGGCCCTGTCTGTATGATAGTAAAGTACGACAGATTTTAACAATAGCATTTTTATTAGAAAACCTAAATGTTAGATTTTAATAGTTTTCTAAATAATATAAATAAGTTTCTTTTATGCTGAATTAAATGTTTAAAGATAAAACAATAATCTAATAAATGTCAAAGGGTTCAAAGATAATTAACAAATAAGGGATAATTCTGTGCCATGGACTAACACTTAATTTCTTGAGTTCTAGTGAGAAAAGGTTAGAGGTGATCTTGAATTTGTGGGGATGATAAGATACCAGAGATGATAGATACCAGAGGTTTAAATGAGCTTGGGCAAAAGACTTGGAAATTTTAATTTGACTGTCGGTTTAAAGACTTTAGATTTAGATTAAAATTATTTACATTTGTTCAAATCTCTGCTTTTTATACTGAATATATTGCCTTGTGTACCCCACAATATGATGTTTCTGCTGCTGTAGTTACAGTATATAGAAAAGCCTAGATTTGAAAATCCAAGAATGCCATGGTTTGTATCTTGGTATACTGCTTATTTTTCTATATTCAGTGTGTTATTTATAATCTATGATTAAAATACTGTTTTGTTTTGTTTTTTCTTGCACATTAAATTAGTAGTCGTTTTATTACTTATTTTGAGATTGATAATTTAAGGATAAGATTTAGATTAAGTAGGAAAGTATGTTGCAACATTGAATCCCATTTCTTCTTTCCTTCAACAGAGGACCAAAATATTATCCTGGTTTTGATGCACCACACACGGGATGCTGACTACTCAACTGCTGGGATTGACTGGTCTGAAACCACCAATAATGTTTGCCTAGATGTTCATGTTCTCTTCCATGAAACCTTTGCAGGTTTACTGTCCTGTCCACAGAATGAGAAGGCAATAAATGAAATTGAAAAATTCTTACGAAAAAGCTCACAAGGTAATGATAAAACAAAACGGAAAAAAAAAATAAAGCAGAAAAAACCAAAAAGCAACCAAACCAAATCCTAGAATGTTGAGAAATAAATATAAAAAAAAAGTAGAAATTTTGAAATTCAAAAAAACTGAAATGTTATTTTATTGTAGGATCAAAATGGGTAAAAATGTATATAAAAATATGTAGTAAAACATGCTATTGCTGGCTGCAACCAGGGTTGCTCAGCTTTGGCTCCACCTGCAAAAAACAGGAATAGATAGAAAAGAAGATCATGTCGGTTCACAATTTTTTTTGAGGGCAAAACTATTCTTTGTAGCATAAATATAATTTTTTTATCCTCCTACAGCCCCTCTGTTTGCTCATGTTTCTGTTTTGTCTTTTTGCTTCTATTAGTCAAATTACCTTAAGTCAGTGGCTTCATTTTATTATTTATAAATGGGGCATGCAGGTGGCGCAGTGGTTAGTGTGCACCACCCATGTACGGAGGGTTTAGCGGCCGACCTGGGTTTGAATCCGGCCTGTGGTCCATTGCTGCATGTCTCTCCCCTTCTCTCATAACCCCCTTCCTGTCAGAAAAAATGAGCCACTAGTGCCCTAAAAAAAAAATAAAGTAAAAAAATTATGTATAAATGCACGTGGACTTTTTTTCTGTATGGTTCTTGATTTCCTGTTAGGCTGGTGTACTTCTTAGCGCTTGACACTGGACCACTGGGGTGTCCAACCAAACTTCCTTCTTAAGGAATCATTTTAGTATAACCACCTGGACAACACCATTGCTGGTTAAAGTGTACACATTGATTTTAATAATCTGGGTTGATTGCACTGGCTGCACCACACCGCACAGCAGTCAGAGTGATGCCAGAAATTATTTTGGTTTGGCGATCCTGTGTCAAGCCCCCAAATAAACAGGAAAAGCCTGGCACGAGACAGAAAAGAATTATAAGATTCATAAAAAAAAATCCCCCCACCAACCTATACTAACTAACCTAGTGAAAAGAAAATGGCAAAACAGAAACCCAAGGAAACAGAGGGGCTATTGGAAAATGGAGGACATTTATGCAAATGTATAGCAAGTTTTGCCCATAAATGCTCAGAAAGTGCATGACCCCATGAACAACTTTTCTTTCAAGTACAATACCTGAAGTAAAAGCCACAGATGGACCAGCTTGGTTCAGCATTCAGTGTAAGAGACTTTTTGCTGCGATTTTTTTTCCTCTGTGGTTGGGAAGATGTTTGCGTGTTCTTCCTGATGGAATTTGGTACAGTAGGAGTTTGATTTATCCGTTAACCCAGTGAAACACATCAAGAATGTGATTCGTCTTAGCTATGACTGTTGCTGTGATTGGCTAAACACTCGACATAGGAGGCAGGAACCCAGTTAGCTTGAAAAATCTTCCTGATTATCCCTTCCTTTTGCAAACATGTTCTACAGAAGGCTACCGATTGGATACAGTGTGGGAACTGAATTGAACTACACATATTAATCTGGTTTATAGGTTATCGTACCCCAGCTGGTACACTGTACCATTTTCTTGATTGTTAAATTCAGTGATGTAAAAATGTAGCTGTATAGTTGAAGTTTGACAGAAAAATAAATACAGAAATTCTGTTTACATAACATAGTCATATTTAATTAAATAATTTAATGAATAAAGTTTCAACAAGGCTTTTTTGTTGGATTAAAAGTAAATTGATCCTAAATAATCTTCAGTTATTTCTTATTTTATTTCATTTGGCATCTGTTGCATATGAAACTTTTGTACTGACAAAGACTGAGTACTAAATCACCATAACTACTACTTTAATCTACTAGTTGGAATGGGATTGAGAAACAATGCTGAGGATATATAAGAACTGTAGGTAATGGTATACATTCAATAGCACAACATACTGCTAGCATCGAACTGCATAAAGAATCAATTAAATAATAAAATTTTATTTACACAGCACACATACCTCCAAAATGCAAGAATAAAGCCCCAAGCAAAGGTGTAAAATGTAAAAGTTTTATATAAGAGTTTATTGGTTTGGCATTTATATACTATTTGAAAATAACCACCTGATTACTTATAGTAATATTCTTCATAAACTTAAATTTTAAAAACAATTGAGAAATTCAGCTTATTGTATTCAGCTCATTATAGCCATATCATTTAACACATATAAACAGTTATGATAATTCCTCTTGGATGCATTAAAATCGAGAATCAATAGTAATCAGAATTGAAAGGGGGAATCTCAGTCTGAACCATGGTCTGGCAAATTCTAACAATGCCTAGTCCTGCCTAAAAGTTGCTTGCATTTATAAACCAGAATGTATAAACTTGCTTTTGTTTTCTCTTCTTTTCAGTTATTTATGTACATAAATATGCCTTATTAGTCATCCCACAGTCTGTCAGAGATATTTCTGATATATGATTTCATCATCTGTAAGCTTTCTTCTGTTTGAATTTTTTTGCCACTGTAATATATATATATATATATATATATACACTATATTGCCAAAAGTATTTGCTCACCCATCCAAATTATTGGAATCAGGTGTTCCAATCACTTCCATGGCCACAGGTGTATAAATTCAAGCACCTAGGCATGCAGACTGTTTTTACAAACATTTGTGAAAGAATGGGTCGCTCTCAGGAGCTCAGTGAATTCCAGCGTGGAACTGTGATAGGATGCCACCTGTGCAACAAATCCAGTCGTGAAATTTCCTCGCTCCTAAATATTCCACAGTCAACTGTCAGCTGTATTATAAGAAAATGGAAGTGTTTGGGAACGACAGCAACTCAGCCACGAAGTGGTAGGCCACGTAAACTGACGGAGCGGGGTCAGCGGATGCTGAAGCGCATAGTGCGAAGAGGTCGCCAACTTTCTGCAGAGTCAATCACTACAGACCTCCAAACTTCATGTGGCCTTCAGATTAGCTCAAGAACAGTGCGCAGAGAGCTTCATGGAATGGGTTTCCATGGTCGAGCAGCTGCATCCAAGCCATACATAACCAAGTGCAATGCAAAGCGTCGGATGCGGTGGTGTAAAGCACGCCGCCACTGGACTCTAGAGCAGTGGAGACGCGTTCTCTGGAGTGACGAATCGCGCTTCTCCATCTGGCAATCTGATGGACGGGTCTGGGTTTGGCGGTTGCCAGGAGAACGGTACTTGTCTGACTGCATTGTGCCAAGTGTAAAGTTTGGTGGAGGGGGGATTATGGTGTGGGGTTGTTTTTCAGGAGCTGGGCTTGGCCCCTTAGTTCCAGTGAAAGGAACTCTGAATGCTTCAGCATACCAAGACATTTTGGACAATTCCATGCTCCCAACTTTGTGGGAACAGTTTGGAGCTGGCCCCTTCCTCTTCCAACATGACTGTGCACCAGTGCACAAAGCAAGGTCCATAAAGACATGGATGACAGAGTCTGGTGTGGATGAACTTGACTGGCCTGCACAGAGTCCTGACCTCAACCCGATAGAACACCTTTGGGATGAATTAGAGCGGAGACTGAGAGCCAGGCCTTCTCGTCCAACATCAGTGTGCGACCTCACAAATGCGCTTCTGGAAGAATGGTCAAAAATTCCCATAAACACACTCCTAAACCTTGTGGACAGCCTTCCCAGAAGAGTTGAAGCTGTTCTAGCTGCAAAGGGTGGACCGACGTCATATTGAACCCTATGGATTAGGAACGGGATGTCACTTAAGCTCATATGTGAGTCAAGGCAGGTGAGCAAATACTTTTGGCAATATAGTGTATATATATATATATATATATATATACAATAAAAACTGTTCTATTCTATTGTATTCTGTACAATTGAAAGAGGATAAAAATGTATAGAGATAAAGTTTTACAAACATTAACCTTTTTATCATTATTATTTCAACATTTACATTTTTATTTCTGAATTTAAAGTACTATAATAAAAGGGCTCTTCAATAGTATTGTGATTCACTAATATTAATATGTGTTTTGTTTTTTTTTTCTGGTAGCAACTTAATAAAATGAAATTAACAAGTATGAAAGTTTTTTCTTGTCATTTCATATTTACAATGTACTAAGTTGCTCTTTCATATATATATATATATATATGTGTGTATATATATATATATATATATATATATATATATATATATATATATATATATATATATATATATATATATATACACACAGTAGTCTAGTTATAAAAAAAGAAGGGTGGATTTTTTTTTTTTTTTAAAGCCTATACATAGCCTAGATTACATAGCCTAATTAATATAGCAGCCATCCCAAGTTCCAAAAACTAATTTCAGGGAGATGTTTATCATTAACCTATTAATACACCGGTTATCAATAGGCTACGAAAGTAGTACAATTAAAAAACTAGGCTAAATCAGGAGAAAATTTCTGATTGCAGTTCTGTAAAGAAGCAGGAGAGAGTTTGGATTTGTGGAACTTTAGAAATGTAAAAAACCAACGTTAGGATTTCTTTATAAAACTAAATATTCTGAGTCAGACAGGAGTTCAGAAAACTGCTGTTAAAATGAACAAACACTGTAAGCTATCAACATTTCTGATTCCGTTTTACCAATATTTCCTTGGTGTTACTGTATTTGCATTTTTGACGGTAGTTCAGGTATAAATAACAACTGTTATTTCTTTTGTAGAACATAAAACATGAGAACGATACTAAAGATCTGCTCTTTTTGTTTTCCACATAAAAGTAGTTCTATTTAATTGACTTCTACTTCTAGAAATAGGATAAAGACAAACAGAGGAACTCTAGTTACACTGATACTATTTTTCTAGATTTCCACACGGTCCAAAAGTAAATTAATACAAACATTAATGTCTGGAAAATTTTTTACAAACATTTTTTACAATCTTGGTATAATTCCTGCTCTAAGTTAAAGGCACATTTTAGTGGCCCTTTACTCCAGTTAATGATTAATCAATTACTAAATTAGTTGATGATTATTTAAATAATAGATTAATAGGATTCATTGTTTCAGCCCAAGATAAAATACTTGAAATGGGCTACACAGAGTAACTACATCCCATATGTACAACTTGTATAGTGAAGTTAATATTTTAAATGTTCAGTGTCAGTTCCTCTTATAGTTGCAGTGCACATGTAAATACAATACATTTATTTACTTTACCTTGAATGTATTATTTTGGATGATACAGAGAGAGCATATTAGATTAAAAAAAATAAGAGTGGGGTTTACCTGTGCCCAATTCTATATCTTCAAAAGAAAACACAGGATAAATCCACATATAACAGATAAAATTAGACTATATTTGGTTAAATAGGTACGTATTTACCTACTGTCTTAGTCGGTGGTAAGTTTAAATGCAAACCTTTTCAAAGTGGAAAAAAGTCCTAATTCCACATTCGTCAGAGCCAGTGATGCTTTAAACATTGATAAACAGCATCTAGTGTCGTGAAGCGGTGTTTGTATGGAGGACCCAAACGCAGAGACCAGTAGGCAGAGGTGAATTAAAGCCTGTTTATTCTGGTTCACAGATCCAGAAGCAGAATTCAGAGTCCAACTGAAAATTACAAACGTACCAGAATCAAGGAGACATCAGGGATTAACCTAAACCAGAAGCCAGGGAGAGACGAGAAAAGGCAGGCAGATGATAGACGGGAAGTAAGACGAGGATCCAGCAAACAGGAACTGAAGAGTGAGGGCTTTTAAAGGGGACAGAGACAAAGAGAGAGCTGACGAGGAAATTGACAACAGGTGCAAGCAGGACAGAGAAACAGAGCAAGGGAAGACACAATAGGGCAGCAGAGGACAACAAATGGAAAACCAAGAAAAACAGGAACAAACAGACCAAGACTCTGACATCTAGTGTGTGTAGTGCTTATACGATTTGTAGTTATGTAGCAAGAAATGCTACTGTTCTCTTTAAACAAAATGTGCCCTGATGCTCACATTAAGCATAAAAGAGCATCAATATTTTTGCAAAGGACCAATGAAACTGAAGACCAATAGTGTCCCTACCAAAGTTGAAATCAAACCTACGCCCTTGGTGGACATACTTTAGTATATTCTGCTGGCACTGTTGTTCGAGCTTTAAAAATTAGTAAAATTAGTCCTATATTTTCGTTTTTTACTCGAAGATTCAACCTCGGCCGTTTCACAGGATGCACAGCTTTGAGTGGTAACTAGGTGACTGCCAGAGAGTAATCCAGAGAAACTATTGGACTGATCCAATCAGCTCTCTGTTCAACCAGTCGCCTTGAAAGCTGGTTGAACAGAGCATCACTTTGGACAGATACGCTACACAGGTTCACCCCGCTCTCTCTTGTTGTTCCTGCGCAATCGCAGCAATTCTAATCCGCACATGATGCACAAATTATTATACTGCCTGCATATCAGAGAGACCCCCGGAAGTTCCGGGAGACTTGGGATGTCTGATATAGTCTAACGTAATATGCATGGTATGGTTGTATATTAGCAGAACTTACATTTTCACCATCATTTTCTCCGCCACTAGTTCACCGTTACAACTGCTGCCAAATTCCCTCTAGCCTACACTAATACTAATGCAGACTTGCTAATTAAGGGCTAAACAGTTCACACACCCTACACACGATGTGGTTTGAGACGGCCCTCAATGGGCAAACAGAGGGTTAGTGGTTAGGGTTAATTCAAATCAATTCAGTTTATTTATATAGCACCAAATTCAAAACACATGTCATCTCAAGGCACTTTACAGTTCAACCAGATCATACAGTCAAATTGATACAAGTTTTCTATCTAAGGAAAACCAGTTGATTGCATTGACTCATTGACTCAAATACAATCCCTCACACTAAGCATGCTTGTAGCGACAGTGGAGAGGAAAAACTCCCTTTTAACAGGAAGAAACCTCCAGCAGAACCAGGCTCAGTGTGAGCGGCCATTTGCCGAGGCCGACTGGGGTTCAAGGAGAAAGAAGCAGAGACACAAAAAGCAGCTGTAAAAGGCGGCCCCGTCCAGGAAACACACAGCCAGGCAGACGAGCTCCGAGCCAGCTCCCATGCCAGAGGACGAAGAGAGCACATCCACTCAGTCACGGTCAGAGAAACAGGACCACACTGGAAAACAGGCCGATCTCCAACATCTATAAACAAGGGTGTTGATGGAAGCAGCACAGCTGATGTTTCTTTCCAGGATGACGTCAAAGCCAAACAGGAACAGACGAGGCAAAGCTACTCTGAGGAAAAGCAGAGAGAGCAGAACGTTAGAGATTGAACTAACAGATTCTGCAGAATAGGAGAACAGAGAGAGAATGGAGCAGAATGATGAAATGGGGGTCCCCATGTCCTCCAGAAGTCTAAGCCTATAGCAGCATAACTATAGAGATAGCTCAGGATAACCTGAGCCACCCTAACTATAAGCTTTATCAAAAAGGAAAGTTTTAAGCCTAGCCTTAAAAGTAGACAGGGTGTTTGCCTCACGGACTAAAATTGGTAGTTGGTTCCACAGGAGAGGAGCCTGATAACTAAAAGATCTGCCTCCCATTCTATTTTTTGAAATTCTAGGAACCACTAGTAAACCTGCAGATTGAGAGCGAAGTGCTCTGTTAGGAACATAAGGAACAATCAGATCTCTGATATAAGATGGAGCTTGGCCATTTAAGGCTTTATATGTGAGAAGGAGGATTTTAAATTCTATTCTTGATTTAACAGGAAGCCAATGAAGAGAAGCCAGGATAGGAGAGATATGATCTCTCTTTTTATTTTTCATCAGAACTCTGGCTGCAGCATTTTGGATCAGCTGAAGGCTTTTAACTACAGTTTGTGGACTTCCTCATAGTAAAGAATTGCAATAGTCCAGGCTTGAAGTAACAAATGCATGGACTAGTTTCTCAGCATCACCCCTGGACAGGAGATTTCTAATTTTTGCAATGTTCCTCAGATGAAAGAAGGAAATTCTAGAAACCTCTTAAATATGGGATTTAAATGACAGGTCCTGATCAAAAATAACACCAAGATTTTTTACCGTATTTTCACGACCATAAGGCGCACCGTACTAAAAGGCGCAGTCTCAGTTATGTGTGCCATTTCTGTATTTAACACACACATAAGGCGCACCGGAATATAGGGCGCGTTTTAAATATACAGGTACATGTCCTCTGCTACCTTTAAATACCTCTACTGCGTATTTAAAAATACAGCGGGAGCAAAACTCAGTATGACTGTGCTTTGTTCATGTATTTATTACAAAGTATTAATCAAACCTGGGAGCTGGCCGTGAGACAGACACATCGCTGATGACAGAGCACTGTGATCACTCCTAAATTAACTTAAAATCCTGAAACCTGCCGACGGAATATGTTCGCTTTTATTACCGGTATCCTGGTGCCTGCAGTTTAAATTATTTAGATGAAAAACACCTGCCAGCCGCCGCAGTGAACCCGGAGGCTACCCGGACTAGAGGCTGCTGTTGAAGGGATTTCTACTGTCGGCGCAACGCTGGTATGTGGGGGTCTGAGCGGCTCCGACAGAAATAGTATAGGCAGGATGATAATCTGGATGAACTGACTGCAATTATTAAGTTTTCAGGTGGACTTTCTCACTTAAAAACATATTAAAACTACTTTATTCCCACTGATCACAGCAAATATAGCTGCAAGATTTAGATTATTTAGATGAAAAACACCTGCCAGCCGCCGCTGTGAACCTGGAGGTGACCCAGCCCAGAGGCTGCTGTTGAATTACGTTTTCAGGTAGAAAAATAGAGCGGGAGCAAAACTGAGTATGATTGTACTTTATTCATGTATTTATGACAAAGTATTAATCGAACCCATCAAAGTCATCATCCTCTGTTTCTGAATTAAACCGCTGCGCTAAATCAGACATGCCAATTTCCCCTTCTTCGCTGTCAGAGTCACTTTCCGTGCCGGGCGGCTCCTCAGAAATAATGCCAGCTTTTGCGAAAGCTCGAACAACAGTGCCAGCAGACACGTTAGTCCAAGTATCTACAATCCATCCGCAAACTGTGGCGTAACTTGCCCGGCGCTGCCTTCCACTTTTCGTGAAACTGTGATCTCCGTCTGTCATCCATCGCTCCAACGTCGCTCGCAGCGGCCATCAGTGGCCGGTTGGTGATGCGTGGAAAAAAAACACCCGGTCTGCTTACATACACCTGCCTCAGCCACGCTTTCATCATCTCCTCATCCATCCAGCCCTTTATCGGAGTGATGTGTCTGTCTCGCTGTCAGCTCCCAGGTCAGCTTCTCTGATTGGTTGATGCGGCGCGTCCAGCAGCAAAACTTCAATTTTTCCATCTCGAGCAGCAGCGCGTTGGCGGCGCGTCAGATGCTTAAACGCTCCGGACGCGCTGCGCCTGCTGCTTAAATCGCACTGCGGGACCTTGTGCTGCGCCTATACGCGCGTCAACCATTGACTTTGCATGTAAACTCGCTGCTTCTACTGTGCCTGCTGCGTCCGGTTCACACCGATGTCAAGCGGTTGAATAACAGCGAGCACAGCATTCATTTGTTTCACCATGTTTTTCTCATCAGCTGTGAGATGGGCACGCATGGAGTCACAGATTAACAGCGATGGTGATGCGTGGAAATAAACCACCTGGCCTCCTTACATTCATTTCCCTCAGCCACTCTTTCATCATCTCCTCAATGAGGTGGTCTCAAAAGTCGCAGTTACAACACACATAGGGCGCACCGCACCAAAGGGCACACCGCACATTTTGAGGGAAAAAAAGACGTTTATGTGCGCCTTGTAGTGATGAAAATACGGTACTTTATTATCTGAAATCAGTTTAATCCCATCCAAAAGAAGTGACTGGCTAATCAGCTTCTTTTTCAGAGACTCTGGTCCAAAGACTATAACTTCTGTTTTGTCTGCATTCAGAAGCAGAAAGTTAAGAGTCATCCAGGTTTTTATGTCTTCAAGACATGCCTGTAATCTATGTAATGGGTTAGCTTCGTCTGGATTTATAGACAGATATAGCTGGGTATCATCAGCATAACAGTGAAAATTAATCCCATGCTGTCTAATAACTACCGATTGGAAGCATGTATAAAGTAAAGAGAAATTGTCCTAGCACTGATCCCTGTGGTACTCCACAGGTAACCTTTGAGTGTGTTGAAGATCTATCATTAACATGAACAAACTGAATTCGATCAGATAGATAAGATTCAAACCAGTCTAGTGCTATTCCTTTAATTCCAACAAAATATTCAAGTCTTTCTAAAAGAATATTATGGTCAACTGTATCAAATGCAGCACTAAGATCCAACAGGACGAGCACAGATACAAGTCCATTATCTGAGGCCATGAGAATATCATTAGTGACTTTCACCAGAGCTGTTTCAGTGCTATGATGAGCTCTAAAGCCAGACTGAAACTCTTCAAAAAGTTCATTATGGTGTAAGTGATCGCAAACTTGTTTGGCAACTACTTTCTCAGGAATTTTGGATAAGAAAGGAAGATTGGATATAGGTCTATAATTAACCAAGTCATCTAGGTCAAGAGACGTTTTCTTAAGCAGAGGTTTAATTACAGCAACCTTAAAAGCTTTAGGTACATATCCCTGTAACAGAGACAGATTAATCACATCTAAAATGGAGGAGGAGATCAAAGGGAATACCTCCTTAAATAACCTGGTTGGAAATGGATCTAACATACAAGTTGAAGGCTTAGATGAAGACAATAATTTTGCTAATTCAGAAAGTTCAACTGGATCAAAGCAGTCTAAACCCAGTTCAGATTCCATGACTACCTCAGGTACAATCGCGGATAGAGGAGTGCTTATGATCTTATTTTTAATAAGATCAATCTTATTTATAAAGAATCCCATAAAATCATTGCTGCTAAGAGCAGTTGGAATGGACGGTTCAACAGAGCTATGGCTCTGGGTGAGTTTGGCAACTGTATAAAAAAAAATCTAGGATTATTCTTATTCTCCTCTATTAATGAGGAGAAGTATGCTGCTCTTGCTTTACAAAGGGTCCTCTTATACAGCAGTAAACCATTTTTCCAGACTAGGAAGGACTCCCGCAGGCCTGTGGAGCGATATTTTCTCTCCAGTTTCCAAGCATTTTGCTTCAAAGTGCGCAGCTCTGCATTAAACCGGTTTTCATTTTCAAAGGAGCTGCGTTGTCTAAGGCATTACGCAGAGAACTAGCAACCCCATCAACAAAATCATCAACCTGTGAAGGGGAATAAGCTATGCTTTTGCACTCTGCAGCACTGCTCAGCGACACAGAGGAGAGAGAAAGTGAAGCAGATTCTTTAATATTTATAACTGCACTATCTGATAAAGATCTACTAAAATGTAACCTTCTTTTGGGGGAGGAGAACTCTGTTAAAGTAATCCTGAAGGTTATTAGAAAGTGGTCAGAGAGGACAGGATTGTGAGGAAATACTGTTATTTCTTCACATTCTATGCCGTATGTCAGCACAAGATCCAAAGTATGAAGATGAGAATGTGTGGGACTATTCACATTTTGAACAAAGCCAATAGTGTCTAAGATAGCATTAAAGGCTGCTCTTAAGCTATCGCCTTCAATGTCAGCATGGATGTTAAAATCTCCCACTATGATGACCCTGTCAGTTTTTAATACCAAATCAGAAAGGAACTCTGAAAACTCATCTAAAAATTCAGAGTAAGGACCTGGTGGACGATACAAAGTTACAAAAAGAAGAGGTTTTCTCGCCTTGAAATTTGGATCAGGGAAATTAAGGGTTAAATGTTCAAAAGAGTTGTAGGTATTAACTGTTTTGGGAGTGATCAGTAAGTCAGACTGGAAGATTGTTGCTACTCCTCCTCCTCGCCCAGAACTTCTGGGTATGTGAAAATTTAAATAGCTTGAAGGAGTTTCCTCATTTATGCTCACATAATCCTCTTGCTGCAGCCAGGTTTCTGTAAGGCAACACAAGTCAATGTGATTATCACAAATCAAGTCATTAACTAGCACACTTTTAGAGGAAAGAGATCTTATGTTAAACAGACCGCATTTAATTGTTTTAACTTTTTCCCCAATTGGAGTTATTTTGATTTTAATTAGATTATCATGATTTACTCCTTTGGGGATATTTGCTAATTTATTAGATTTTGGTCGTGGGCAAGACACTGTCTGGATGGAGTAAAGAGTGGGTAACAGTAGAGAAGCTGTAGAGATGTGTGTTAAACTACAACTCTGCTTCCTGGTCTGCACCCTGGGTGGTCAGGGTTTTGGAGGACTAATAAATGTGGCCATATTCCTAGAAAGAAGAGCTGCACCATCCAAAGTGGGATGGATGCTGTCTCTCTGAATCAGACCAGGCTTTCCCCAAAAGGATTGCCGATTGTTAATGTAGCCCACATTGTTTTCAGGACACCACCTAGACAACCAGCGGTTGAATGACAACATGCGGCTAGTGTTTAGTGTTTAGGGGCTGGTTTAGAATTGTGCCAGTCTGGTGTGGCTTTCACATTCTGGGGTATTTCGTGATTCATTGAGAGTCCAAGCAAGTAGGCTGCACCTCGCTCAGAAGATATACAGAAAAAGAGATGAACAGTGATGAAAACTGCATTGGCAGATTAATATAACACAAGTATATTAATATCTAGTCTTAGATTAATGAAAATAGCTTGTTTAAATGCTTAGAGAGTCAAATATGTTGAGGGTAATGTTTTGTTTATTGAAAGGTTTTATCTCTCCCGGTGCAAATGGGTTTGACATTTAACCAATACCAATATCTTATAACTGTGTTCTGTATTTGAATTGTATCACCACTCAGAGCAGTTACAGAGGATCACATCCTCCATAACCACTCTGCCTCACTCACGTATGTCTGGCAGAACACATCCACAGTAATATTAATTAATGAGAATATCTATTGCGACTTCTCCAAACGTCATCGTCCATGTGCGTGTTCTCCTTCCTTTATCATCAAAATACGGAGACTAGACTCCATTGGAATCCAGCCAGGTCAAGATCTGCAATTGCAATCGTATCAAACAGTGCGTCATCCTCAGGATTGTCCTGCCTTTCTTCAACTGCTTGGATATGATCTCCTGCCAGTTCTGCAGTCTTCAAGGCTTCGGCGTCTTGAACTCTCTTGGCAGCGTTCACCGTGTGGTATTGGCAGCTGTTCAACTGGAACCCACCTCTTCCTCTGGGCACGGACTGAACTTTAAGACCAGGTTAGTGACTCAAGCATTCCTAATCATCCTCCGTCAGATATACCTGTGTTTCCTTTGCGCTACCTTAGACGCCCTAGCAGCTGTTACCGCAGATATGTTTTTAAATAAACGCCTTTTTGAGAAATCTGGTTGTCTGTCCTTTTGAATACTGGTTCCTCTGTTCTGAGCATTTACACTTAATAGCAGTTTTTACCTTATGTAATAAACTGTGAAAGGAGGCTAATACATAAGTTACAGACTGCAGACTGAATGTCTTAGTTCACAAGCTGTAGCTTCACACTGACTACCACATGAATGGATGTTTAAATGAATGCTGCAGTAAATTAGTGGATCATTAACAGTAAATAGGTACAAAGTGTTGCAATTTACCTCCAGCAGTCTCTTGCTGCAAGGTGAGGCCTTCAATGTTACAGGGTCAAAAATAGGACACTAAAAAGTAAGAGGGGAAAAAAAATTCCTGTTCAATTCAGAGGCTTAAAACATATTCACTACACTTTTACCCCTTTCACACTGACCCAAAACCTGTATAAACCTGTGAACAATCTGCTTTTAGGTGTCTTGTAAAGCAAACTGGCTCTAGGAGACAGGCCAGATAAAGAGTGGATTCAAAAGCCTTTAGAATCACTAGAAAAACCAAGCTCAGTGAAGATGCCTTTTACAGCAGGCCAGTACGTCACCCTTGAGCCAGGCCTGTGGTTAGGGTTCTTCAGCGAGCACCTGGTGGATTGGTTCTGGTTGTCTCCCCCCTGTTGGGTTGTGGGAGTTAACCTATGCAACAAGCCACCAAACAGAGTATCAAGCCTTTTTACCATGCCTTGTGGTTGTGCTGAACAGCACCCCTATTAAAGCTACATGTGTAATTTTCAATTACATCTAATGGTCAGACTGAAGTGACATGAACCGGTCCCCCCACTGTTTATCCACCCAATCACCATTCTAATCAAGTGATAATGAGTTTTTTTGTATGTTTGTTTACATTAGAAATGTGTCAGGATTTTGTGAGCCAATCACCTAAATCCCTATCTGTCGAGGCACCTCCTTCCATGTCCCACAGTTAGCTTCTAGAGGTCATCCTTGACCTGCTGCCGTGTCTTCCCTCTTTGTCTCGCCGGTGGACTTGTACCAGTCTCCTGCTTCGATCTAATGCAGGTAGCCTCTATAGCTACCCACGGCCAGCCATAGCCTCTCCCCCGCCTTCAGTGCTCTTATAGCTTGACTTGAGAACTGACTTAGATTTAATTTTAAAGACTTGAAACTTCACACCTCTGCTCCATATAAATTTGTTAATTGTCTGTTTAAAATATTTCAAAAATCAAATAATTAATAAGATGTCAATACAGCACCAACATTTATTTAGGAAGAGTTTATTTAGAGGGCAAATGATTTGGGGTCAAAGAAGCTAAGGTTCATTTCTCTTATTTCTTGATTCATTAAAACTGTCACAAAACATCCCCCAGTTGTTATTATATTACTTATTTTGCTAGACCAGCCTAAGACCAGTTTAGCACTAACCTCTAAATCAAGTGCTGTTTTACTCTTGTTTTTTTTTTCATAGACAATGTCAAGCTAAATGTCTAAAAAAATCTTTGTGTGATTTTCAAAATTGATAAATAAAGGCTTGATTTTTGATTTAGAGGAATTTATCCTTTAATCAAAAACTGGTGCAGAGCTCCAACATTAAACTCTGTTTATTCTTTATTTTCCACAGAGGATCAAAGTATTATCCTGGTTTGGATGCATTACACTCAGAATGTTGACCACCAATAACATTGACATGGATGTTCACTTTTCTGATTTATGCAACAATGCCAGGGTTACTAAAATGTTCCCAAAATGACAATGCAGTGGATCAAATAGCAAACTTTTTAATGCAACCGCCCAAAAAAGTATTCAAAAGAAAAGGTCGAACAAATAGCAAACATCTAATTTCAAAGAAAGAAAAACTGCTAAAAAGAAAGGGGGGAGCATAAACGAGGCAACTCCTTCAAGCTATTTAAATTTTCACATACCCAGAAGTTCTGGGCGAGGAGGAGGAGTAGCAACAATCTTCCAGTCTGACTTACTGATTACTCCCAAAACAGTTAATACCTACAACTCTTTTGAACATTTAACCCTTAATTTCCCTCATCCAAATTTCAAGGCAAGAAAACCTCTTCTTCTTGTAACTTTGTATCGTCCGCCAGGTCCTTACTCTGAATTTTTAGATGAGTTTTCAGAGTTCCTTTCTGATTTGGTATTAAATACTGACAGGGTCATCATAGTGGGAGATTTTAACATCCATGCTGACATTGAGGGCGATAGCTTAAGAGCGGCCTTTGATGCTATCTTAGACACTATTGGCTTTGTTCAAAATGTGAATAGTCCCACACATTCTCATCTTCATACTTTGGATCTTGTGCTGACATACGGCATAGAATGTGAAGAAATAACAGTATTTCCTCACAACCCTGTCCTCTCTGACCACTTTCTAATAACCTTCAGGATTACTTTAACAGAGTTCTCCTCCCCCAAAAGAAGGTTCAATTTTAGTAGATCTTTATCAGATAGTGCAGTTATAAATTTTAAAGAATCGGCTTCACTTTCTCTCTCCTCTGTGTCGCTGAGCAGTGCTGCAGAGTGCAAAAGTATAGCTTATTCCCCTTCACAGGTTGATGATTTTGTTGATGGGGTTGCTAGTTCTCTGCGTACTGCCTTAGACAACGCAGCTCCTTTGAAAATGAAAACCGTTAAAAATAGAAAGCTTGCTCCTTGGTTTAATGCAGAGCTGCGTACTTTGAAGCAAAATGCTAGGAAACTGGAGAGAAAATATCGCTCCACAGGCCTGCAGGAGTCCTTCCTAGTCTGGAAAAATGGTTTACTGCTGTATAAGAGGACCCTTTGTAAAGCAAGAGCAGCATACTTCTCCTCATTAATAGAGGAGAATAAGAATAATCCTAGATTTCTCTTTAATACAGTTGCCAAACTCACCCAGAGCCATAGCTTTGTTGAACCGCCCATTCCACCTGCTCTTAATAGCAATGATTTTATGGGATTCTTTATAAATAAGATTGATCTTATTAAAAATAAGATCATAAGCACTCCTCTATCTGCGATTGTACCTGAGGTAGTCATGGAATCTGAACCGGGTTTAGACTGCTTTGATCCAGTTGAACTTTCTGAATTAGCAAAATTATTGTCTTCATCTAAGCCTTCAACTTGTATGTTAGATCCAGTTCCAACCAGGTTATTTAAGGAGGTATTCCCTTTGATCTCCTCCTCCATTTTAGATGTGATTAATCTATCTCTGTTACAGGGATATGTACCTAAAGCTTTTAAGGTTGCTGTAATTAAACCTCTGCTTAAGAAACCGTCTCTTGACCCAGATGACTTGGTTAATTATAGACCTATATCCAATCTTCCTTTCTTATCCAAAATTCTTGAGAAAGTAGTTGCCAAACAAGTTTGCGACCATTTACACCATAATGAACTTTTTGAAGAGTTTCAGTCTGGCTTTAGAGCTCATCATAGCACTGAAACAGCTCTGGTGAAAGTCACTAATGATATTCTCATGGCCTCAGATAATGGACTTGTATCTGTGCTCGTCCTGTTGGATCTTAGTGCTGCATTTGATACAGTTGACCATAATATTCTTTTAGAAAGACTTGAATATTTTGTTGGAATTAAAGGAACAGCACTAGACTGGTTTAAATCCTATCTATCTGATCGAATTCAGTTTGTTTATGTTAATGATAGATCTTCAACACACTCAAAGGTTACCTGTGGAGTACCACAGGGATCAGTGCTAGGACCAATTATCTTTACTTTATACATGCTCCCAATTGGTAGAGTTATTAGACAGCATGGGATTAATTTCCACTGTTATGCTGATGATACCCAGCTATATCTGTCTATAAATCCAGATGAAGCTAACCCATTACATAGATTACAAGCATGTCTTGAAGACATAAAAACCTGGATGACTCTTAACTTTCTGCTTCTGAATGCAGACAAAACAGAAGTTATAGTCTTTGGACCAGAGTCTCTGAAAAAGAAGCTGATTAGCCAGTCACTTCATTTGGATGGGATTAAACTGATTTCAGATAATAAAGTAAAAAATCTTGGTGTTGTTTTTGATCAGGACCTGTCATTTAAATCCCAGATCAAAGAGGTTTCTAAAATTTCCTTCTTTCATCTGAGGAACATTGCAAAAATTAGAAATCTCCTGTCCAGGGGTGATGCTGAGAAACTAGTCCATGCATTTGTTAGTTCAAGGCTGGACTATTGTAATTCTTTACTATCAGGAAGTCCACAAACTGTAGTTAAAAGCCTTCAGCTGATCCAAAATGCTGCAGCCAGAGTTCTGATGAAAATTAAAAAGAGAGATCATATCTCTCCTATCCTGGCTTCTCTTCATTGGCTTCCTGTTAAATCAAGAATAGAATTTAAAATCCTCCTTCTCACATATAAAGCCTTAAATGGCCAAGCTCCATCTTATATCAGAGATCTGATTGTTCCTTATGTTCCTAACAGAGCACTTCGCTCTCAATCTGCAGGTTTACTAGTGGTTCCTAGAATTTCTAAAAGTAGAATGGGAGGCAGATCTTTTAGTTATCAGGCTCCTCTCCTGTGGAACCAACTAACAGTTTTAGTCCGTGAGGCAGACACTCTGTCTACTTTTAAGACTAGGCTTAAAACTTTCCTTTTTGATAAAGCTTATAGTTAGGGTGGCTCAGGTTATCCTGAGCTCTCTCTCTATAGTTATGCTGCTATAGGCTTAGACTTTTGGAGGACATAGGGACCCCCATTTCGTCATTCTGCTTCATTCTCTCTCTGTTCTCCTATTCTGCAGAATCTGTTTGTTCAATCTCTAACCTTCTGCTCTCTCTGCTTTTCCTCAGAGTAGCTTTGCCTCGTCTGTTCCTGTTTGGCTGTGACGTCATCCAGGAAAGAAACATCAGCAGTGCTGCTTCCATCAACACCCTTGTTTGTAGATGTTGGAGATCGGCCTGTCTTCCAGTGTGGTCCTATTTCTCTGGCCGTGGCTGGGTGGATGTGCTCTCTTTGTCCTCTGGCATGGGAGCTGCCTTGGAGCTCGTCTGCCTGGCTGTGTGTTTCCTGGACGGGGCCGCCTTTTACAGCTGCTTTTTGTATCTCTGCTTCTGTCTCCTTGAACCCCAGTCGGCCTCGGCAGATGGCCGCTCACACTGAGCCTGGTTCTGCTGGAGGTTTCTTCCTGTTAAAAGGGAGTTTTTCCTCTCCACTGTCGCTACAAGCATGCTTAGTGTGAGGGATTGTATTGAGTCAATGAGTCAATGCAATTAACTGGTTTTCCTTAGATAGAAAACTTTGTATCAATTTGACTGTATGATCTGGTTGAACTGTAAAGTGCCTTGAGATGACATGTGTTGTGAATTTGGCGCTATATAAATAAACTGAATTGAATTGAATTGAACCTAATTGGAAATTTATATGGAAAATTTTTAAATAGAAAACCAAACCAACTTGAATAAATGATAAAGTAATCCTTACTTTCATGACTATCCATACATTCCTTAAATTATTAAAAACCTTCACAATTTAGAAATTCAGTAAAGTTATTTCAAGAAGGTAACAATAAAATACTCTTTATTAAAATGTAATACCCCCTTAGACAGCATGCTGAATGCAAGTAATGATTCAGTACACAAATATCTCAGTATCTATTTTAAATAGCCACTAAACTGATTGTCATTTTTTTTTTTTCCTTAGCCCATTTTCTTGTATTTTTGTTTGATGGAGCTTAATACTGCAGTACTAAAAGAAAATAAATTTAGAGAGTGCAAAATACCTCAGATTGTGGCAGAGGTCCATCTTTTAGTGGGAACACAAACCAATTCATACAGCCAGAGCTATAAGTACAAATTAACATACACTCAACTACAGTAAAAAATGACCCATTGAAATTCGAGAGTGAGAATCTGGAGCAAAGCTTGGACATTTATGTGGAAATAAACATCAGCTTTTACAGGCTTTAAAGCCTTTTGCCAAAAAGGAGTTAAACTTTGGGCAAATAAGCAATTGGATTTCTTATTATACTAATTGTTTGATCATTTTTTTCTTCCACTTCACAATCATGTCCTAAGTTGTGTTGGTCGTTCTCACAAAAGATCCATTTGAAAACTGCTTTAGTTTGTAGCTCTGATGTAAAAGAGGTCTTAAAAGGTCTAAGCTGGATACATGTGTTTGCTCGGTTCTGTAAATGTCAGAAAGCAGAAATAGTAAATGGTGTCTTGATATGATTAGTAAACGGCATCTTTATTGGGTACATTCTTGTCTCGTGTTCTTAACCTTTGGGCAAACCCAAACTTTTGTTCTTCATTTTTCAATATTATAGAGAGGTCACTACTACTAGATCATTTTAAGGTGCTACAAACATGTTCCTTATTTAAAAACATTGTTTTGAAGTCTCTCACCTGTATAATATTAAAAATCCTTCATATATACAAAACATCAGTTATTTAAGGTTTTCATATATCCAAAAATTATTTAAAGATTTCATGTCCAATCTGGGTAGCACTTTAATTTCATAGCAACAACCACATTACCAACTTCCACAAATCGATTAAATATCTGTCAAAATTTGACAGAGTTTTTGCAGGTGTGGGTGTCAGCTTCTGTCTCCAATGAGGCCCCAGGACTGCTGTTTCATCCCAGTTAGTGGGAGCAGAGCCCAGTGTGCTGCAACACTGATAGCACATGTTTACATTTCCCTCACAGGAGGCTTTAAGATAGATTAAGCTGCTGTGGAAGTCTGGAACTGAACTCATCCTCATCAGATTCCTAGAAAGGGAGCTTTACCTGACATACACACATGCCAAAAGGCTTTGAGTCATGTAATAAATTTATAGGCTATTTCAATTCCAAACAGGTCAGTGACAAATCCAGTGTCATCCTGAGTCCCCCCACAGAAAAGGTATTTTGTCAATGACGATATGAAATGAGCCGCTTCGGGGTGTAATAACTTCTGAATGAGGAGATGTTGGCAGCCTAGGAGCTAATTTTAACTTTCCAACCAGAAATGGCAAGAAATTAAAATGGTCCAAATTGAGTGCATGCTTGTAGGCTCCTGCTGGGGGGCTGTAAAAGAGATGTTGTGTGTGGCGAGGAAACAGTTACTTCCACCATCTCCCACTGCTCAGAAACTGTGTGAGTGATGTGTACCGATAATAGTCTGGCTATCTTTGGATGCCATGAGCTCTGTAACTCACAGAGAATACCTTTTTTGCCACTTTGTTCCCCTGGTAATGGTTTCCACTGGGAGCAAGAGGAAACAGAAGGTCAAATGAAAGGAAATGCTTTCACTAATGGTGCAGGGATGAATAAAGGCATTTTTAAGAAAAATGTTTAATCACAGCAAGAGGCACAAATTCCCTACAGTTTTGAGGAATGCTCTTTTCAAACTAATTGGATTTAGATTTTTTTTCATCGACAAGCGTCTTAAAAAAAGAAAACGATTAGTCAGTTACAGTATCTGGATGGCATTAATTTGGTCTTAGATAATAATGTAAAAAAAAACCTTGGAGTTATTTTCGATCACCCCTTGTCATTTCAATCCCATATTAAAGAAATTTCCTTCTTTAATCTCCAGAATATTACAACAAAAACAAAAAAAAGAATAGAAATATGTTCTGCATGGCTGATGGTGAGACATTTGTCCATACATTTGTTACTTTAAGGCTGGAATTGCATTGAAGGATTGAATTTGAGTCAATGAGTCAATGCAATCAACTGGTTTTCCTTAGATAGAAAACTTGAATCAACTTGGCTGCATGATCTGGTTGAACTGTAAAGTGCCTTGAGATGACTTGTGTTGTGAGTTGTCGCTATATAAATAAACTGAATTGAATTGAATTAAATATTGTAGTAATTGTACTATCAAAAAGTCAAAAAAACTGTAGATAAAAGCCCTTAGCTGCTTAAAAATGCTGCAGCCAGACTTTTGATGAAATTTTAAGACAGATCATAACTCTCCTATCCTAGTTTCTCTTCAGTGGCTTCCTGTTAAATTTAGAAAACATTTTAAAATAATCCTTCTGAAATATAAATAACCCTAAATAACCAAACTCCATCTTATATTAGAAATCTGATCATTCATTATGTTCCTAACAGAACATGTTTTCTCTCAATTGGCAGCCTTACAAGTGGTTCCTAAACATTTTTTAAAAGCAGAATTGGAGACAGATCTTTCAGATAACAGGCACCTTTTTTGTGCAACCAACTACCATTTTTAGTCCCTGAGACAGAAAGTCTTCTTTTAAAGCAAGGCTTAAAAACGTCCTGTTTGGTCAAGCTTATAGTTAGAGTATTTGTGGTTGTCCTGAGCTATCTCTATAGTCATGCTGCTATAGGCTTAGACTGCTGGAGGACATAGGGGTCATCATTTCATCATTCTGCTTGATTCTATCTCTACTTTCCAATTTTGCATCTTTTTTGTTATTTCAGTTAAAGGTTTGTGTCTGTTGTTGTTTTCTATGCTTTTTCTCATCATAGTATCTTCATATCACTTGGTTCTGTTTAGCGATGCCTGCCTATCATCCTGTAGGCAGGCATCAGCTAGGCTGATACAGTCAACTAGTTAATGGTAGATGATATTAATGGGCCTCTTCTAAATTTTTGCTGCATGCATTCTCAGTTTCAAAATTTACAATGACATAATGCAAGCACACATCTGGTGTCACAAGAGTAGGAGTGGATCATGCAAAGTTAATGACTCAATGTAATCAGCTGGGGTCCTTTGATAGGTAAGTGTAGTGAACATTTAATTAATCTCACTGTATGACTAGATTTAACTTTCTCTTCAAAGTTCCTTATCATGGCAAGTGATGTAAGTTAGTGCTATAAAAGTAAATTGAATTAAATATATTGGAAGGGAAGCAAATCAAATTGTCAGATAGCACTGGTCTCCAAAGTGGAGAATGTTAGGAATCCAGTTTGTGTGGCCCGTTTGTGTGTTTCCTTTTTCCACCACCAGGAGGTGCCCTGTCTTTGCTTTCCCTCCCTGCACACCTGTGGCTCATTGGACCATTATCTGGAGGATTATTTGAGCAGTGGGCTGTCACTACCTCGACGCCAGAGTATTTGCCAGTTTTGGGTACTCTAGCCAAGCTGAGTTTAGCTGAGTCTAATCTAGCTTTGTTTCTCTGAGTCTAACGAGTTCTTTGTCTTTGCTCTCCGGCAGGAAGCTTTCCTGTGTTACTGGATACCTGGAACTTCTCCCCCCTGGAAGGAAACACCAAGTTCACACTAAGTAGGGAAAACCTTTACATGTTCCGTTCAAGTTCCCATCCGAAATCCGAGTCCAGTCCACTCCATTACTCCTCCGGGTCCAACGCTTGTCTACCTGTCCGCCCTCCAACTTTTCACTGGATGCCCCACATAGACTGGATTCAAAGACTACCAGGCCCCACTCAAACGTGAGCTCCTTTCCTGCATTGTCTAATAGCATCCAAGATTCCTACAGTCCCCGAACTGACCTCTGAACGTCCCTTCTCACTTACAGTTCCGGTTCACCAGCTCACTGAGTACCAGATCCTACTCCTGTTGACTTCCACAATAAACCTGTTAAACTTTTACCGTGCTCTCTGAGTGGTTTCTCTGTATGTGGAACAGATTCGTAAAACAGAGAAGACTAAAGAGGACATAATTGTTGAAAACAAATCATAAAAAGCCAGACTGTAATTTGCCAAACTGTATAATGACAGGCCACAAAGCTCGAGTGATAATGTCCAATGGACAGATGAGAAACATTTGGAACTTTTTGTCACGGCACATCACCTCTACATTCACAGTTTAGAAAATTAATCCTGCCATTTGGCAAAATAAATAAATAATTAAAAATAATTTCAACATCAATGGGACATCAAACAATGATATTAAATTGTCATCATAATTTGGTGAAAAACATATAAACTTCATATCAATTCTTTCATATAAATTTTGTATATGTCAAATGATTAATTTTTTTATGTAATCTTGACATTACTTCAATATCACTATTACGTGTAATTTAACTACAACAAAGATATTGTTATTTTGACATTGCTTTATGTCAAACTTTGCAAATCAAACTTCATTTAAAAATTATTCTAGGCTCCAGTGGCCTTTATTCTGTTATGTTTTAGTAGGCAAACAGAAAATTAGAGAGGACATGCAGCAAGGGTCACCAGACCCAGGCTCAGCAACAGGCAAGGACCAAAAGCGTTGTTTGATTAACCCCTGCATAACCACTGCATCCTCAATTTAAATAATTTAAAAATACGCCTCACCTATTGTATTATCAAAAAAATTGGCTTAATTTACTTACATATACTTGCAGTTCCATGAGATCTTCATCCGGATTAAAAACTAATGCTTCTGATAGATGGAAATTGCCTACATGAAGTAGCGTGATAAACCAGCCTAAATGTGAGATTAAATGTGTAATTTAGTCTTACCCCGATGAATGAGACAAGATTGTTGAAAAAAATAACCTGTTGTTTTTTAAACCATGTCTGTGCCTTTTGGCCAACACTGTGACCAATGAGCACAACTGACAGTGACGTAGTAAGCGCGACAGAAAGCTGGTGGGGGAGTTTAAACAAACAGCCTGTCAGTAAAACAGTGAATATGTCCTTCTTAAAAATGAATGAGCGTAGAGCCTCTTCCTGCTCACGTTTCAACGAAAACCCAAAGTCTATAATTCTTCCAAAACTGATTCCAAAGCTGAGTCAAAAATCGCATTCAAAGCCAGCAGTCCTTCACACACGACTATGCTGAGAGAGGGCCACTGCAGACTGGCTGCAGTTAGCACTGGCTGCCGTTAGCCTTGGGGGTCCGCTGGTTGCCGCGGTCCTCTCAACTTCGGAAATTGTTTTTTTAATTACGCATTAAATCGGTAAATGTATCGTATAGTGATGCTTTAAAATATAATATTCTCACCTCAAATGATCTTAAACCATATTTTTATTGAACAACAGCAACAGAAAAGAGAGCTTTTAACTTTCAACGGAGTGCTCCATTGCAAGCTGCTGCTGCCGCAGTGCATTCTACTGTTCAATAGTTTTTGCCATGTTCCTTGTTGTGCTTTCTCCAGCGTCGTGCAACTTTGTTGTCACGCCCACAAAACCCCGCCTGCTTTGCATGCAGAAATTCAAAACAAATCTCTGCGTTGTGATTGGACCGCCAGTTCTAAAGCCTGGGGCATTGATCGAAGCTAGACCCACTCGCAGGCAAAAATGATTTTGGGCGCTGGCGGGTGGGGCTAGTTTACTAGGATATAAATGAAGCCAATTCTGTGAGCATTAGAAGCTGGTGGATGTTTTTAAATTCTCTTATTTGAGGGTGTTACCATGGTGCAGGGCGATGTACTGAGGCTTTGTTCTTTGACACAGCTGTGAAAGGTTTGAGTCCTGGCCTGATGAAGTCTGCTGCATGTCTTGTTGATTTCCTGTCTGTCTTAACAGCAATTAGAGTGCAAAAAAAAAAGTTTGACATAAAAAACATTGTTGAATTTACATCAGTTTTTCATTCTTTGAGTAAAATTTCAAATAAGCTTATTGTTGAAGTAATGTTAAAGACATCAATAAAATTATACTTTGACATACATCGGATTGATGCGATACGATTTATGGTTTTCACTGAATTATGACATTGAAATTATATGATATTATAACATTTTGGTATCAGTGTTTGATGTCATAATGATATTGAATGACACTTTTTCCCATTGGGTATTATGGTAGTCAAAATCTTGACCAGTCTTCAATGATGTGGTTAGTTATTTAAAAAAAGAACATTGTCACTACTGTGAAACATGAAGGGGGTTTTGTTATGCTCTGGGACTGCTTTGCTTCATCTTGCACAGAGCATCTTGAATCTCTGCAGGGTCCAATGAAATCTCAAAACTATCAAGGGGTTCTAGAGAGAAATGTGCTGTCCAGTGATATAAAGCTTGGTCTGAGCCTGAGCTCATGGGTCTTTCAACAGAATAATGACTAATGACATCCAATAATGGCTAAGAGGAAGAAATTGGACTGTGCGTTCTATGAGCTCGGACCTAAATTCTTTTGAGCATCCTTGAAAGGAGCTGAAAACATGCAGCTGGAAAAGGCACCCTACAACCTGAGACAAGAAGATTGGTTTAATCATGAATGAACCAAAATACCTGCTCATTCAGTTACAGGAATCATTTGATTGTAGGGATTTGCTTTTTTTTTTTTTTTTTTTACATTATTCCACTGAAGTATGTCTGAAAAGCAATGTCTGACTTTTATGTGTTCATTTTCATAGACTTTTTAAGTATTATTGCATTTGTCAGATTCAAGTTACCTCTGTGACTGTTGTGTTTTTTCGTTCATTAAATGAGGGATATCAACAATTTTGTCCATGTGTATGTGAATTTATTGTTCTAATATGTAAAAAATCATCTAATTTTAATTTTGCATTAATTTACTAAGCATCTGTTTTCACCGTCTCAAGCATGACATACAGGTTTTAACCAAAATAGATCCAAACTTAATGAGGTTTATTTACAGTATATCTTCTCTTCATGGTAGTCCTGTTATCTGAGCTTATGCTGTCCTGAGGGCTATTTATCATAAATTTGTCTTTGCTTTGAGTGCAGTCAGTGTTTATTTGGAATAAACAATGTGAAAAAAAGATGCAGATCAGTGCCTGGCGGATCTAAAGGTGTGAACACACGGTGGCTGATCTTCCATCTGTTATCTCGATGTCAGGGACTGCTTGTAAGTTCACTCCAGAAAGCTGATTGTTCTCTTGGCACATGAAGGGGAAAGCATCTGTCTCTACAGCTGCTTTTCTATTGCATTCCCATTGTCCTCCTCCGTGCATCATAGTAGACATGCTGTCCTTTGGGTCATGCAAGCTTTACTGTTTCCCGAAACTCCACAAGCCAAAAACAATTTAAAGCTGTATTATGATGTTATATGTGTATAGCACTCTCTCTAAAGGCTTCACTGAATCATCAGATTAGTGTTCTCAAGAGCTGATAACCTTCCTGTTTCCTTGATTCAGCAGACTTGAATCATATAAATGGTTTATTGGGGTGTCTGCCGGACTTGAATACATACAAAGGAGGTCATTCATTTCATATTTCTTTCATATTTCTGCTTTATTCTCCATCTGAAATGGCTATTTCTAATTCAGTTGTTCACGATACAGAACTTTGCATCCGAGGCCCGGTTTAAATGTATTAAAGCAACAGGTGACTCTGTTCCATCTGCCTTCAGATAATTACTAAGCTCTTCATGTGGTTTTTGTCTGATTCCTTTAACTGTATCTATAGAAGCCAAGACCTTACATGGAGCCTCAGCGTGAGGGGGACTGATGCTCATTTTATCATTCTTTTATTTCCTATCAATCTTTACAATTTATCTTATTTTTTGTTCTTGTTCTTGAAGCCTTATCTTGTTTCGTGCAAAGCTATTATCTTGTCTTGTGATTGCCTTTTCCCTTGGGCTGTTCAAAGTTGGTGGAGAAGTTGCAGTGCAATGTTTTGTAATTGAAGAAAGTGATTTTAAGGACTGATAACTGGTAACAACACATTGACTGGGCACACAACTTACCTCGGAACCAGAATTCTTGTTTTGATTTTAGAGGATATCTTACACACAAGATGTTTTCATCTTAACGGACTTACGCTTTCATATTTAAATGAACCTGTTTGTGTATGTAATTTTATTTATTCTCACTGAGCTTCAGTTTAATTCAGTTTATAGCACCACTTCACAAGACTTCATCTCAAGGCACTTTACAGTTCACCAGATCATAAAGTCAAATTGATACAAAGTTTTCTATCTAAGGAAAACCAGTTGATTGCATTGACTCATTGACTCAAATACAATCCCTCACACTAAGCATGCTTTTAGCAACAGGGGAGAGGAAATACTCCCTTTTAACAGGAAGAAACCTCCAGCAGAACCAGGCTCAGTGTGAGCGGCCATCTGCCGAGGCCGACTGGGGTTCAAGGAGATAGAAGCAGAGATACGAAAAACAGCTATAAAAGGCGGCCCCGTCCAGGAAACACACAGCCAGGCAGACGAGCTCTGAGCCAACTCCCATGTCAGAGGATGAAGAGAACATATCCAGCCAGTCACAGTTAGAGAAACAGGACTACACTGGAAAAAACAGGCCGATCTCCAACATCTTTAAAAAAAAGGTGTTGATGGCAGCAGTACAGCTGATATTTCTTTCCAGGATGGAGTCACAGCCAAACAGGAACAAGCGAGGCAAAGCTACTATGAGAAAGAGAAGAGAGAGCATAACCTTAGAGATTGAACTAACAGATTCTGCAGAGTGGGAGAATAGAGAAAGAATAAAGCAGAATGATGAAATAGTCCTCCCTAAGTCTAAGCCTATAGCAGCATAACTATAGAGATAGCTCAGGATAACCTGAGCCACCCTAACTATAAGCTTTATCAAAAAGGAAAGTTTTAAGCCTACCCTTTAAAGTAGACAGGGTGTCTGCCTCACGGACTAAAACTGGTAGTTGGTTCCACAGGAGAGGAGCCTGATAACTAAAAGATCTGCCTCCCATTCTACTTTTAGAAATTCTAGGAACCACTAGTAAACCTGCAGATTTAGCGAAGTGCTCTGTTAGGAACATAAGGAACAATCAGATCTCTGATATAAGATGGAGCTCGGCCATTTAAGGCTTTATATGTGAGAAGGAGGATTTTAAATTCTATTCATGTGATGATTTCTTGAAATTAGTTCTCATTCTCTTTGTCTTCATGTTTTGCTTTTATACATTTATACAACGGTCTGATTTCAAAAGACACAGTCTGATTATCAGCTCTAAGACAGATGGCCCCATGATCCCATCAGCCAGGAAACATTTGCTGCTGTGTCTGCATTCCCCTCTTCCACTCATCACTGTCTGAACACTGGCATGGAGATGCTGTGAGGATGAAACAGGACTGAGCTCCTTCTGGCAGCCAAGCAAAGAACTTCCATCTGAGATGCCATTTATCATAGACTCATCATGGCATCTGTTTAACATGCACACAGTGAGGCAGAACTGAAAGGGGGGGGGGGCGTCATTAATAATATTCAGAAAAGTTAATAATGGTTAATGTCTTGGTATGTCTGGTAAAAGTATATTGAGTTTACATATATGATAACATGACAGAACAAATATGCTTTGCTTGATTTTCTTTGATGATGTAGATGAGGTGGAATCTGCTGAAGAAATCCCCCTAAAGCACAAATAGGGAAGAAAGTCCAAATCAGAGCCAGCGTTCAGTCTCCATAGAAACCACTTTCTAAACTTTTTTGATGGACCATAGCAGCAGTTTCTACTAATTTAGTCACAGAATTTTTAGATGACCCATTTACAAAATAGTAAGTTTGTTTGCAGACTCAGCTCTGCCTGGATTAAAGTCTGTAGACTCAAATAACAATTATATCTCAAACTTGAATCAAAGATGTGGCTACAAGGACAGCAAAAACAAAAAAACAACAATCTCTTTTCTCTTTCTCAAAGCATTGGTTAGGTTTATCTTTATCTTCATGCAATAGGAAAATAAACATATATTAAAACACATGAAGGCAAAGAGTTTATGTTTTCCTACAATGAGAAAATGGGGCTTGTCTTCTTGCAAAGACACCAGAGACAGAGCTGATCTTTGGTCTTTGGAGGGGAAAAAAACCTGAAAAGAAAGTTACTAATGAGTTTATATTATACCAGAGACGAATATTTTAGCGTATGGATACCATTATAAGCCCAAGGAATGCACCAAACAGACACAAAAACACATTACTTATATTAGTCTTTATTTTAATAGTGATTCTGCAGCAGCCAATCAGACAACTTCACTTACTTGACAAAAATGAAAACACATTTTTTAATATCATTTAACCTTTATTTTACCAGGAAGAGTCCCACTGAGAATAAAACATCCTTTTCAAGGAAGTATAGATACAAATCTATCCATGCCCAATCCTGCAGTTCATAATGATGTTAGAGCTCCACAATTAGTAATACATTTCAGTATGCATTCGCTTGACCTGCAGACTTCAAACATACTTTACATATTCATAGAGTAATGACCTAAATACAAACTAAAATGTTGTTTTTATTTATACTTTCATGTCTTTGTGCAGTGCAGAACATCATAATGATAGTCATGTATGTTTTTCTCCTAATTACTTTAGTTTTTAACATAGTCCTTGCTGAGAGGAATTATCTTATGCACATTTTGGGCTGAAATTCTGCTCAGTGATTGTTGTTTATGTGTCTCATCTAGAATTGTATCCAGACTTCACCTATGTACAACTTTTTACCCTGCAAAATGAAGCAGCCTGCCTGTGCAGGCTAGAGGCTAGAAGACAGAAAGCTGACACATGTAAGTTGTTTCAAAATGTTCACTTTCACTTTAATATTTAGCTTTTATAAGGTTGCAGCCTCTTGTGCTTAAAGTAGATGCCATTGTTTTTTATATATAAGTAAAAAAAAAAAACTTCAAGGGGATTCAAGTGCAAAAACAAACAAACAACAAAAAGCAGTTTGTTTACCTAAATGGACTAAATTGACCTACAGCCACCCTCACCTACTTCATCCAGTAAGGCTGACCCACCCTATCATGACTGAGGTCAAATGAACCAGGACAAGCAGCTGCAACAGCACACCTTCTACCCTGAAGCTTATCATAGTGAGCCAGCTGAGCCACCTGTAATTGATGCTACGGGACCTCCACTCCTATGTGCAAACAGAGAGAGATTCTAGCATAACTGGGGAAGAGTGAATGTGCACAACAGAAACAATAGACCTCTGATGCCATCACAGGCAGCTGGATCCATTCTGATGGGCTGTTTTCAATTAGGGGACTTCTGATTGTATCTAAATTTAGTTGATTTTGTTGTAGGGTATCAGATGAATATAGCCTGAGGACAAATACATTCTAGAGTATTTACTTTTTTCATAAGATATTTTGAAGATCCCTATTTTCTTTCATCTTCATAATTATATACTTGTTTGTCTTGGTATATATTGTAACCACCCTGTCAAAGGTATTGAAGTCTGTTGGTGAAATATTACAGGGTGTGGTTAAATTAAATAGGTATTTTTGCAGTGGGTCCAGAACAGGTTTGCCCCACTCCAATGCTGAGATCTACAGAATTCAGGATATTCTGTTCTACAGAACACTTTTAGAGTATTTCATGGTATTTTTCCAAAATCCTGTGTCCCTGTGCCTGGGACATATGACCAATATGGGAAGAGCTTTAACTGGCCCTCACACTCAGGGGGTCAAAGTGTCCGGTGTTTTATATATTTATGTATATATATATATATATATATATATATATATGTATATATTGAAGCGCTTCGTGGCATGGTGTGGAAACAGTCATCTCATCATGGATGTCAACAAAACAAGGGAGATAATTGTAGATTTCAGAAGAAACAGGAACAAGAAACCTATCAATATCATGGAGGTGGCTTATCAGTACAAATACACTGGTGTTCACTTAGACTCAAACTACACTGCAGACACAACTGGGAAGCCTTCTATAAGAAGGGACAGGGCAGCTTGCACTCCCTAAGGAAGCTTAGGTCCTTCAGTGTTTGCAGCAAGATGCTACATATCTTCTATCAGCCTGTTGTGGAGAGTATGATCTCTTCTGCCGCCATCTGCTGGGGCAACAGCAGGGGTAATGACTTAAAAAAGCTCAACAAGCTAATGAAGAACTGTTCTAGGAAATCCTCTAGAACCTCTGGAGGTTATTTTACAAAGAAGAATTCTTCATAAAGTTAAGAACATTATGCACGACAGTGAGCATCCTCTTCATAAAATTTTTGAAAACAACATGCTTCAGGATACAATTTGGAAAAAAATAGGGATTGGCAGCAATTCAAACATCTTCAGGAGGGAAAGTCATGGCTGGTCCTGGAAATCCCAGATTAAAGATGCACCTGCAAAGCCGATTTCCAGTGTTTTATAGGCACAGCTTGATTTCGGTGAGGCTTTGTTCCCAGCAGGACTACCTTTGATGATTTAATCTTGCTTTTCATCTATTCTGTTGTCATATAACCAATTAGTGTTCATGTTAATATTGCAGAAGTGATGGTTTTGTCCCAAACTAATGGATCCTGGCAGGTAAAAAGCCATAATCCCCCCAAAAATGTCTTTTAAAGTAGCGTAGATCATTTCGCGTTGAATTGATGGGTTATTTTTGCTGTTTCTTTGAATTAAAGTTTAACAATTTCTTGTTAATCCATGTGATAGACAAGCCTCCTGGACCAGAGTGCATCTCACTTCCTGCCAACTGACAGCTGAAGATTAGCACCATGTCTAAATGCTTTATGTCTCCTATAACCAGCAGAGGAAAACATTTGGGAGTGACACCACCATATTTTGGGGGAAAGAAGCTTGAGGTGATCACAATTTCACTTTTGGATTCTTCTCTATAAAAATGTAGTTTTCTCTGTGAACTTTGTTGCTGATTCCTGTGCCTGTTCTTTTGGAAGGAAAGTGGAGGACTGGATAAACTTTTAAACCCACTTCTTTTTTCTGCAGCTATGCTAACCTGCTGCCAGTGGAGTGGAAGCTCTGCCCTGGTGGCTAAATTGTTCAGTAGGTATTTTTAAAGGAGGAGACAGTCCTTACTCTAAGATTGTTCACTTTGTTCTGCATTCTCTCTCTATTCTCCTATTCTGCAGAATCTGTTAGTTCAATCTATAATGTTCTGCTCTCTCTGCTTTTCCTCAGAGTAGCTTTGCCTCGTCTGTTCCTGTTTGGCTGTGACGCCATCCTGGAGAGAAACATCAGTTGTGCTGCTTCCATCAACACCCTTGTTTATAGATGCTGGAGATCTGCCTGTTTTTCAGTTTGGTCCTGTTTCTCTGACCTTGACTGACTGGATGTGCTCTTCATCCTCTGGCATGGTAGCTGGCTCAGAGCTCGTCTGCCTGGCTGTGTGTTTCCTGGACGGGGCCGCCTTTTACATCTGCTTTTTGTGTCTCTGCTTCTGTCTCCTTGAACCCCAGTCAGCCTCAGCAGATGGCCGCTCACACTGAGCCTGGTTCTGCTGGAGGTTCCTTGCTGTAAAAAGGGAGTTTTTCCTCTCCACTGTCGCTACAAGCATGCTTAGTGTGAGGGATTGTATTTGAGTCAATGAGTCAATGCAATCAACTGGTTTTCCTTAGATGGAAAACTTTGTATCATTTTGACTGGATGATCTGGTTGAACTGTAAAGTGCCTTGAGATGACATGTGTTGTGAATTTGGTGCTATATAAATAAACTGAATTGAATTGAATTGAATTTGCGGATCTGAGGTTTTTATGTTTATCAAAGAATTTTTTTTTATGATATTATTCACATTAACAACAGTTTTCATACATACAGTATGTAGCCCACAAGGATCACAACATGAAGATTATGGTACTGTACCTTGAAGGTAGAAATTACAAACAGAATACAATAAATCCACATTGATGCTCATTTTAACAGAGGTGATTACAGCTGCACTTATTCACAACTCTACCTTTGTTCATCACGACAACATAACAGTAAAATATTAATGGCTAATTTTCAGCAGGGCAAAAATAAAGCAAAATTTTTACTTATTCATCAAGGATTCGCTTTAGGATCAAAACTTCTTAAACAAATATCTTTCCAGTGATTTAAAAGCCTCATTACATCTCAATCTGACTTCAGTTCAGACTTTGACTAGGCCACTTGTCTCCCTTTTGATTTTTGAGCCATATCACTATTAACCTGCTGTTGTTCTTCAGATAACTGTCGTTTTGTATAAACCAAGTTTAGTTTCAATTTCATTTATTTATTATCACCTATTCACAACACGTCATCTTGAGGCACTTTACAGAGAAAACTCAAGTCATAAAATCAGATTGGTTAAAATCTTTCTATCAAAGTAAACATGCACTTGCTTTGATTAGTCTATTTATGGACATTAACTCTCAGAACCTTTAGGTAGAGAGCAAAATCCATGGTTCCATCAGTTACAGCTGGTTGTATATGTTAAAGACAGTTATTTCATAATGGAATAAAGGACCAAGAATACATAGTCAGTTAATTTTGGACAACTTTCTTATCCAGTTAAATAAATAAAATTGTCATTTGAAAGCAGTGGTTGCTGTTTCAGCTACAGCATCTTGCCAGGTATTGATATTGAAATATTACGATCAACTTGGACATGTGATGAAAAAGGGGGAAAATAAACAACCCAAGGAAAACTGTGGAAAATACTTTTTCACAGAACTGCAGAAGGAAAAAAATATTTTAGTGTCACAGTTTAACTCCTATTGATTGTTATGTTTCTTGGCTATATCTTAGAAGAGCTTGAATTATAAGCTGATTTCCACAAGCAGAGTTTAACCTGCAGCAACCAAACTCCCACTCACGTCATCAACCTGTCATTACATTCGGCCCGCTTGACTACCAAAGAACGTGTAATCAAAGCAAGCTGCTTTTAGTTCCCTGCAAAGCCTGACATATGAAAACAAGCTCCCTAGAGCATTATCATACTGAGTGTGTGCAGTTCATTCTGTGCAGCAGAACAGGCAGGTCTATGTTCAAAGTGAAAGAGCCTCATTCATGTATATTAGACGGAAATGATTCATCCCTGTGGTAACTGTTAGTAAAATACAGTGTAATTAAAGGGAGGTTTGAGTTTATAACATTACAGGCTAAAACACTTTAACAAAAAACAGGAGAACATAAATCACCATCCAGAGATGTGCTTCAGCCACCAGAAAGTTCCAGCGGACAAAGAGCTCCGGATTACTACTAGCTTGATGATAAAATGTGCTAAATGATGTGCTGAAGCATTACTTCAATTTAATTCAATTCAAGAATACTTTGTTGATCTCAAAGGCAAAATAAAATGTTACAGTTCATGCATTTTTTTTCAGTGAATTGTTAAATATACACTATATTGCCAAAAGTATTTGCTCACCTGCCTTGACTCACATATGAGCTTAAGTGACATCCCGTTCCTAATCCATAGGGTTCAATATGACGTCGGTCCACCCTTTGCAGCTAGAACAGCTTCAACTCTTCTGGGAAGGCTGTCCACAAGGTTTAGGAGTGTGTTTATGGGAATTTTTGACCATTCTTCCAGAAGCGCATTTGTGAGGTCGCACACTGATGTTGGACGAGAAGGCCTGGCTCTCAGTCTCCGCTCTAATTCATCCCAAAGGTGTTCTATCGGGTTGAGGTCAGGACTCTGTGCAGGCCAGTCAAGTTCATCCACACCAGACTCTGTCATCCATGTCTTTATGGACCTTGCTTTGTGCACTGGTGCACAGTCATGTTGGAAGAGGAAGGGGCCAGCTCCAAACTGTTCCCACAAAGTTGGGAGCATGGAATTGTCCAAAATGTCTTGGTATGCTGAAGCATTCAGAGTTCCTTTCACTGGAACTAAGGGGCCAAGCCCAGCTCCTGAAAAACAACCCCACACCATAATCCCCCCTCCACCAAACTTTACACTTGGCACAATGCAGTCAGACAAGTACCGTTCTCCTGGCAACCGCCAAACCCAGACCCGTCCATCAGATTGCCAGATGGAGAAGCGCGATTCGTCACTCCAGAGAACGCGTCTCCACTGCTCTAGAGTCCAGTGGCGGCGTGCTTTACACCACCGCATCCGACGCTTTGCATTGCACTTGGTTATGTATGGCTTGGATGCAGCTGCTCGACCATGGAAACCCATTCCATGAAGCTCTCTGCGCACTGTTCTTGAGCTAATCTGAAGGCCACATGAAGTTTGGAGGTCTGTAGTGATTGACTCTGCAGAAAGTTGGCGACCTCTTCGCACTATGCGCTTCAGCATCCGCTGACCCCGCTCCGTCAGTTTACGTGGCCTACCACTTCGTGGCTGAGTTGCTGTCGTTCCCAAACACTTCCATTTTCTTATAATACAGCTGACAGTTGACTGTGGAATATTTAGGAGCGAGGAAATTTCACGACTGGATTTGTTGCACAGGTGGCATCCTATCACAGTTCCACGCTGGAATTCACTGAGCTCCTGAGAGCGACCCATTCTTTCACAAATGTTTGTAAAAACAGTCTGCATGCCTAGGTGCTTGAATTTATACACCTGTGGCCATGGAAGTGATTGGAACACCTGATTCCAATAATTTGGATGGGTGAGCAAATACTTTTGGCAATATAGTGTATGTTATATTTACTAGCTATAGGAATAATGGATCTTCTGTGGAAGTCTGTCTTGCTCCGGATCAGAAGATACTCTGTTGATGTTTACCAGTCTTTTGAGGAAGATGCTCACAGTCCATACTGCTTTTTATTGTATGAAGAATTATTCTTTGTGAAATCCTCTCCAGATATTCTAGGTATTTTTAAGCTGCTTGTTGGGGCATCTTTATGTAATTTGCTCTGATGCTTTTACCTCAGCACTTGATTGCAGAAGTGATCATTCTCTACAAAACTTATAGAGGATATGCAGCATCTTCCTGCAAACAATGAAGGCTTCCTTAAAAAGTAGTCTGCTCTGTCCCTTTTATTGATTATATTTACTGTTACACATTTGTTGGTATCCCTGGTTCAATTAAAGAAAACCTACAATGGTCACAGAAATCAGTTGTATCTGACAAAAGGGAGTGGTGGCCTAGTGGTTAAGGCATAGATCTTGGAATCCTGAGGTTGTGAATTTGAAACCCACTCAGACTGCCACTCTGTCCCTGATTAAAGACCCTCAACCCCTACAAAAAGTAATAAATAAAAATTCTATGCAAATGAGAATCAGACATTGCTATTCAATCATGCTTCAACAGAATCTTTAAAAAAAATAAACTTCAAAAAAACAGGTCGGGACAAAAATACGATACCCTAAACTTTATAGATATTCTGAGGAAATTGCTGCAATAAAACAATTGCTGTAACTGTTGATGAGCCCAGAAAAACATAAGAAATTAAAGGTTAACTTCAAGCTGTACATCTCCAGTCTGTTCTCAGTCTGTGAAAGCCAATGTATTTCCACTCCACCTCCAATTAGTTTATAGGTTTTGAGTTGTTCCCATTTCTTCTGAATTCTACAACCATCTCACCTGTTTTGTTCACATTAAGGATAAGATTACTGGTCCAACAGCTCGCTGTACTCAGCTTCTTGTTCTTCTTCATTGCACCCAAATGCATTAAATAGAGAGTTTTATAGAGTAAAAAGGAATGGTAAGAGTACTGCCCCCTGTGGTGCTCCTGTGATGCTGACTACTAAATTAAGCAGTTGATCCAGACAGTTGGCTGAGTTTTCTTTGGTAGCAGAATTAGACACATCACATAAACCGTCTCCTGGGTCAGGCTAGGGTTGAAGAGGTGTGGTAAAATCCTACAGAGTTGCCTTGCCCAGGCCTACAGAGCTCTGGTCTGACACCATCTGGGCCTGGTGACTTATTGCCAGTTAGTCTCTTTGTTATCTCGTCACTTGACTTGTAGAGACACACAGTTGAAAGGAGCAGCTCCTCTCATTTAGTTGAGAAAAAACAGAAGTAGGAGGGTCCATTACAGAGGTGGAAGATGCAATATTTGAGGCGTGAGAGGGAAGCTTTGGGGCAAAGGAGGATGGGATGTCGGTTTGACTGTTGGCAGGAGAGGAGGGTGCTGAGCTTGTTCCTGAACTGAACTCATAAAAAGAAAAATTGACTCTGACCAGACTTTCATCTGTCTGAACCTCCATCTCCTTTAATTCTTTGATCTTTTTCAGTGCTGAGCACACATCTCTGATATTTTTCTGCTAGAGCTTGACCTGTCCAACACCATCTGTATTTAACAACCACTGCAACCAAGCTCTGTTGCATTTTCAAGTGTTCTATAAATATCCCCTCTCTCTCTGCTCCTGCTCTGCATCATTGGCAGATCCTTTCCAACTCGTCAGGGTCTGAATAAAATGTTTGTATTATTTCAGCTTTTGAGATGTTTATGAACTATAAAAAGATTGAAATTAAAATCAATTCAAAAAAACTTTACCAATCCAAAAGGGAAATTAAATAATTCATGTATAATTGATGATGATAGCAAAAAGCCTTTCAGCAGCACAGCATCCAAAATCAGAGGTCAAAAATAGAAATAAAAATATATAGTTAATAAAGTGTTGATCCACAAATGGAGGAAAATTTTACATCCCTTTTCAAAGTAAGGTGTCACAGTATAATGAAAAAAAACTGCCATTTGCCACTGGAAAAAAAAACAAATCTAAGTAATTCATTTTTTTTCTTGAAATAAGTGCATTTGTTCTTGGATTGAGGAGGTAAAAGAGACACTTTGCCAACGGAACAAGACAATTTACACTTAAATAAGAAAACACTGTAGCATTGTTCTATTTCAAGTGCATTTTATCTAATTATCTTATTTTAAGAGTAAAAATACTCATTCCATTGGCAAACCATCTCATTTATCTACTCAAATTAAGGTTAAATACACTTCATTTAGGAAATTTGTACTTATTTCTAGATCATTTTTCCAGTGACTTCCCCTTAATGCTGCTTAAAAATGTTTTATTTTCTCTCTGGGTTCCCATGTGACAGACCAAGATAAGCTAATTTAGGGGTTTCTGCAGGATATATATATATTTTGTGGAAAACAAAAAAAAAAACAGGAAAAATATTTTCTATGGTAAACTACATGTAATATATGATGTAGACGTATACCTCTTTAACTATATTGATATGATTCATGTAAAAAAAAAGTGTAACGGCTTATTTGGTTTCAATGCAGTTGAAACATTTTCAAAACCAGAACAAACCCAAGTGACCTCTTGTAGCTTCAATAAAACACTAGTCTGATTGGAAAGCAGCATGGGGGGAGCAGCTCAATCAGGCAAATTGTTGTGAGTTAATATAGTGTCTGCCTCTTTCTGATAAAGATGACTCAGTTATATTTCGGGTTATATTCTAAAACTTTTTTTTTTTATGTTACAATTGATCATATAGGGACATCTACTGATGTAAAGTTAAAACTACAAGGTCAGCTCCAAGCTTTATCGATGACCAGATCTGCAGTAAAAAACTGCTTTCTTTTACCTGTTCATGTTCAATCTTTCAGACACCAGGATGGCTTAATGACACAGCAAACACTCCGTTTAAACTCAAAACAAAGGCTGCTGAGTTTTTATAAATGTCTGTAGCGGAGGCTGTAAATGCCATTGAACACTACAGCAGTGCAAAATTTTATCTTTATTGTTGCTGTGATTGAACTATTGCCGTCTATGGCCCAAGATGGCCTTGAATGGTTTTTGAATCTCAAAGGGACTTTCCTGATCAAATACAAGTTAAATATGAGCTAGTTTGGACTGCTACCATCCTATGTATTAATAAAGCAGTGGATCTGTGACATGAACCGTCTGTTCTGGGACTGTGGGAAAATGTTCCGCCACTGCAGCAGGTAATTATCAAAGTTTTAACATACATGTAAACTAAATCTAAAGAACAGAGTAGCAGAATTCAGTTGTTTTTATTTTTGTTGATATTTTAGCTAGTAAAACAAATTCCACAGACTGAGATGGAGAACAGGCACAAGGGGTAGAGTGCAACGACATTTACGTGCAAACATCACTTGATGCCAGAGTTGTCTAAGTACATTGTCTCAAGCAGGGTTCCTACAGCATAAGGAAAGTTAAATTCAAGACTTTTTAAGACTTTTTAATGCCACTTGAAATAAAGATTTAAGACCAAATTTACAGGAAACACAAGAAAAACCCACTTGCGACAACTTTACCCAAAGGTTTATTTTAACATAAACCATTGCATTTCAAATTTTGAAAAAATGTCCATACAGGAAAGCTAAAAACACACAAATGACAGATAAATTAATAATTATTTAACTGAATTCACAAACTTTGTTTTAGCAGGGAACAAAAATCAGTTTTAAAGCCACAACATAACCAGTGCTAAGTCTTTTTTGCAGCTATTTTTCTTTGTATCATTTTCTTAGTATGTTTGATCTGGTGATAAGTGGAGGCGTTGCAGAGACAAGTGTGAAAACAAAACTGAGAAATACCGGCTGTTTCTCGGTAACTCGATTTTGACGATTTGTGTTTTGCGCTTCGCATGTGTGACTCCACTCCCTTAATTCCCATGGTTCCCAGCTTGAATCGCTTCTTGCACAAAATACACTGTGCCTCATGTATGTCACCTGGTATTGGCTTTAGCCATGTAGAAAACTCTTGGCTGGATAGACAATTTTCATTACATTTACACTTGCTCATATTTTCCAGACAAAAAGTTAATGGTGCATCTCCCAAATGTCCCGGCCGCAACAACACTTTATTGGTTCCGCTATCGGGACGGAAGCAATAATGGAGAGCCGTTATTTTTTTCAAATAAAGAATTGTCAATTTTAACGTTTTATTTAGATTACAAAAATAAATCGTAATAAAAATGATCCTATTTATGATGTTTTAAAAATTAAGACCTACGAAAGACTGATTTAAGACATTTTAATACCAATTAAGGCCTTAGTTTTATTTTGAAGAATTCCATGCCTTTTAAGACTTTTTAAGGACCCGCGGGAACCCTGTCATGTGACAGCTTGGAAGACGAGAATGGGACATGCTTCATTTAAGGACTCAAAATGAGGCAGCGGGGAATTTCTTTTTCTGATAAAAAGTGTAAGGTAATATTTCCCAGAAAGAAAAAAACTCACTCCAGCCTGGGATAAAACAAAGTGTAAGAAAGGAATAAGATATAGAAAATGTCACATATCAATAGATAGCCCAGACATGTCATGTCCCCAGTGAAAATGATTTTGTTTCAGGATTTATGCTAACTACAATGGAGACTTTCCGTAAAAATTCAAAAAAAATAATATCCACTGGACTTGGTTTCCAAGATTTGAAGACGTTTCACCACCTCTCCAGGAAGCTTTCTCAGTTCAAATTTCTGGATCCGCAGTGAGTTTGAGTCTTATATAGACAAAGCCTTGTATTTCTCAGCCAGGTCCTCCTGATGCAACACAATTATGGTTTTGATATGTATTTTGACAATGGAGTGTTTATAGAACATTCTGGTTATAGGTAATTTAGTTCTCATTGGTTAAGCTTAAAATAAAATACTTTTTACAACTTTTGTTTTTAAACAACTCAAAACAAAAGCTCTGCTGATAGAAAAAAAAGAAACATACGAAGATTCTGTTGTTCTCTGCATTTATTCTTTTCATTGCCGAACTCTTTGTGAATCCTCATAAATATGTTACAGAGTGAGAACATCAGTCTAGTTATTTACAAGATAAAATAACGTACAACTCACAATGTCTGCTTGTTGTGGCATGGAGGCAGAGGGAGAGAAAGGAAGGAGAGAAAACAACTAGAGCTGCTTTTACAGTTCATCTGATGGGATGCAGACTAGCAAGACTGGAGCTTTGCCTACAGAAAGAAAAGGACCTTGGAGGAAGCAGCTGCTGTTCGGTGGTGTGATGGCAGAATGAATAGGAGTCTCTTACAGGTTTCAGTTCACATAAAATACGTGGCAGTAATCTAATAAATAATCTGAGTTGTCCAGCAGCAAAGTGTTCAAAATAATTGGGTTACTTAGGTGTTTTTAGACTCAGCAAACTGATATGAACCTATACTTAAAAGGACAAAAAATTTATGAAATTAAATAGGAAAACATGGATGTGGTTCAATTTGTTAAGACTCTGGATCATCAGCTTTTACTTCCCTCTTCCTGAACACAACTTCAGCTGCTATGGAACCCCAAAAAAAACAACAAAGACGATTCAAACACTTAAAGAGTTTAAAAATACTGGATTTTTACTGTTAGAAACAAAAAAGAAATGCTGAAAGGTTATGTCTTACAAGGAACACGCAAGTTTAAAAACTCATTGAGGACCATAACTGTTTTTTTTATTAATGCTGCCTAAAAAAATGATTTAAACTTAATGTATAGGAGTAGTACATATTATAGCATTGACTTTAAGTAGGGTTTAAGTAGGGACTCTGTCTCCTGATTTATTTTTTAGGAACCTGGTATTGTTGAGTCACTTCGGGAAAACAAACCAGCATCTGTCCTCAACCATCAAAAAACTACCTGCTGTTTATACCATAACGAACGGTTATTTCTAAAGTTTGGCTGCACAATGTATTATTTTTCAGATATTGATCTAACAGGTCCAGATTTTTCCTCCCAATCTGATTTTACCCTCTATGACATTCAGTAAGAGAAACCAGGGAAGCTTTTTCCTTGTTAGTCTGCCTGCTTCATATCTGCTTTGCCTGTTGTCCCCAGCTGTAGGGAAGTGCCGTTTAGAAAGCAGCCAAAACTTCAGTCATAAAGTATCTTTTCTATAATAGTGTAACCTGCTGTAATAATCATACCATTAAAGAAAGAATATAGTGGGGCTTGTTTAATGAATTTCAGTGTTTGTTTCCAACAAACACTGAAAGGTAAGTTAGAAAAGACAAAAACAGACACGTCTTCATCCAGCAGCTATTTAACTACCAGCTCTAAACAGCCTAGAGGATATTGTTTCACCTTGTAATAAACTGAGTAAAACTAAGTGAACACAGGCATTGTGGCATTTCAGCCTCACTCCAAAGGAAGCCGCTTACAATAACAAACTCTTGATGTGATGGATCAGCTATCTTTATGGGGACTAAACATTGAGCTGCAGCAGACTTCCAACCCACCGACCTGATGCCTGTGGCGGTCGGTGATCCCGAATCTCGAGGCTCTAAGGTTAATATGAAATTCATTCGGACATGTGCAGCTGAAGCTAAAGTATGAAAAACCTTCTAATAGCTACTTTTAAAGATAGCGCCCAGGCTCTCACGGTTTGGATGTGGTCAGCAGTGAACCAGATGATGAATTCCTCTGCCTGCAGCCTGGACCAGAGCATGTTGACGGATCAAAACTAGATCAAAGCAGTAGAGCTTGATACTCCTACAGGGACAAGTTCAATAAACTAACACTCTTCACTGCAGCCATTTTAGCTCCTGACTGACGGAAACGAGGCGACTTAAATCTGAGGATTCTGTAACAAACTGAAAAAAGCTGCTGTGTTTTTTAACGAGGTGATCCCAGCAAGTAAAGAAGTAAAATGATCACGAGTCATGCTCTCAGAGTAGAAATGGTGTTATAGGTTGGGGGGGTGGGGGGGGGGGTTGTGCGTTTCGTCTTAAGTGCAAAATATTGAGTCTCAGAGGGAGCTCTGGAAAAAAGGAAGAGCATGTGGAGAAAAGAAGGCGTTTTTTAATTGCTAGAGGTGAGAGCTGTTCAGTCTCACCATCACACCACACACACCATTGAAATGAAGCTAATGAATCTACTGGAGGCGTCGGTCCTACTGTCAGTGAGTGGGGTGGGGGTGGAGGTCGCTGAGGGGCAGCATTGAGATGTGAGGGTTTCTTAGATGGGCAGCTGGAAGGTGATGTCCACTTGAGCTTCTTTTGCCAAGGAAACTATTTCTGAAAGCTTTACAACCTGCAAACAGACGACAAAAACCTTTTTTAGCTGCTTCACATTTTACCACTTAGTCATTTGGTAATTACGGTGTTTTGATTAGTTTGTATTCGACTTTTCCAGGTCACTAAGTAGCCAGAGATGCTTATGAACTGATTTTCTCAAACTCTTTACTAGAATAAACAATACAGACAATTCTAAAACTATAATTAAGCTATAAATAAAATGATCAGTCTCTGGTTTCAGAGGTTACTATGATTCATGTTCAAACCTGTGAGTCATTTCTGCTTTCAGCTGAATAAAAAGCAACACTGCTTTCATTCATCAGGTGTTTGGTTGTAAAGCTAAAGCGACCTTTCTGCTCACACCTCGCCTCATCTCTCCTCTCTCTCCAGCAGCTATGTTCTCCTCTGTTTTTCTCTGGTGCCGTCATAATCAAAACAAAGACCCTAAAATAAAATGTTTTTTTTTACCATTTTTGCAGCTTCGTCGAGGTCGTCACATGCCAGGATTTTGAGAGGACTGGCAGCGATCAGAGCTTTGGCATCATCCACTCTCGTCCCTAAAGACAAAGAAAGCTTTTTGAGTGAGTCTTTTTTTCAAACCAGAGAAGCTCGATACCGTATGTCCTTAACCAAAATTACATCATGGAGCAAAGAAGCAATAAGAGATCGACTGATATGGATGATCGCTTGCTCTGATTACTCTAGCAACTGTCAAGAAGAATAAGGTTTTAGTATTTTCACTGCAAAACATTTTGAAACCACCTTATTTGTATTTAGCAGATGCGTCTACAGGGCCAGACCTCTGCAGTAGCAGCCCTTCAGAATCGCCCTCCCCAGTCAAACGACAGCCGAATCGCAGACTACTCCCCTCCAGCTTCCAGCCAATGGCCTTCTCCTGGGCATGCTTTTTTTTTTACTAAAACTCCACTCTTTCACTGAATTACAGGGTCTGAGAATGAGATGATGCTTCTCTTTAGACCTTAATGTCTACAAATCATGACAGAATATTTTAGTACAAAGATCGATGTTTAAAAAGCAATGGTAGGGGACCAGCCAAGGGTCCATCAAGGAAAGTGGGGAAATTTTGAACGGCTACCACTGTATGCATCCTTGTCTTTACCTTCTTTTAATCAGACTTTATTATGGGTACACCTAACCACAAAGGGAAGGATTAGGGTTCAAACTTGTCTTTCTCCAATAAAAGGTATATTCAATAATTTCTTTAAGACAGAGTGAAAAAAGAAAGAGAAGCAATGTGCTAAAGGGGACTAGAGACAGTCCTGCAGTTTATAGCAGCTACTGAATGCAGAGTTTTAAATAATAATGACTCCAAGGTCGAAGTTAAGCAAACAGAATAATTAAACAGCTTTTCTGACCAAAAAGTGAAAAATGTAATTTAAAATGTAATTTAAAGTTTATGAAAAGATGCAGTGACTAAAAGGAGGATGTCTGCTTGTGGAACCATTGTGATGCCAAAATAGAAATCAGGAGCACAAGAGGCCATCCTCAGGGAAACAGCTCCAAACAAATATCTCTTTGCATATTTCATTGTTCTCCCACCAGCAAGGGATTCAAGCAAGCAGACAAACACCGCAGCCTCAGCTGCTCTCCCCTAAATATTGAGACTGTACAATATAATGCATAAACCACCACAATAAGCCCCAGCTAAGATTAGCTTGTCTTGGTGCATTTTTCCCCAAGTGAGAGTTTGAACTAAGAGACACACAGAGACAAGGCGTCCTGCAGAGCTGCCAGCTTCTGTTAGACAAAGATGAAGGTAAATACATGACAAGCTTTCTGTTTAGGGACTGTTCTCCATTCGACTGGACTGTCTGTTTGATTTGGGTCGAGATATCAGAGTTAAGCCTCCATGAAAGCAAAGAGGAGGTAGCCTCAGGGAAGTTCAAACAAAGCTACCGTTTTATATGCTTTCCTCTTACTGTACTGAAATGAAAGTATCTGCATGTTTTTTTTTTTCCTTTTACCTCTTTTTTGTGCTTTTAATCATTTAATCCATCCCTCTGTTGAATAAGAAGAATTCTTGTTTATATGGAGGGATTTTAAGGATAGTTCTGGATCAAATGCACCAGTTAATCAGTTAATGAGTAACAGATCAGTGTGGTGGGTAGAATCTAAAAATATTCAGCTTTGTCTTATCAGTAAATGCACCATATTGGTGCAAAGTCATGATAATACTCAACCTGAGTGAAGTTGGCCCCCCACCTTCCTTAAAGGTACACTATGCAACCGGTGTTGATTTTCCAGCGAGGCTCCCCCCAGAGGGCGAAAGTAAAAGTGCACTGTCGTAAATATGCACAGCTGTTCTCCTGGTTTCTCCGTCAAGCCAGGCGCGGTTGTTTTGAGCTTAGCAGACAGGCGAACGCAACGAATGACTAAGCATCTGTCGCGCGTGACGCGCCGCAAACGCGCTGCTGCTCGAGATGGAAAAATTGAATTTTTGCTGCTCGACGCGCCACCTCAACCAATCTGAGAAGCTGATCTGGGAGCTGGCAGGGAGAGAGACACAGCGCTGATGATCAGAGCGCTATGGTCACTCCTTTTAAACAGTTTATTGATGGCTAAATTAACTTAAAATGCAGAAATCTGCCGGCAGAATATGTTCGCTTTTATTATGCCGCTGCCTGCAGTTTGGATTATTTAGATGAAAAACACCTACCAGCTGCCGCACCGCGAGGAGGCGACCCTGCCAGAGGCTGCTGATGAAGGGATTCCTACTGTCGGCGCACCACTGGTATGTGGGGGTCTGAGCGGCTCCGACAGAAAAAATATTGTAAGGCAGAATGATAATCTGAATGAACTGACTGCACTGATTACGTTTTCAGGTGTATTTTCTCACTTAAAAACATATTAAAACTACTTTATTCCCACTGATCACAGCAAATATAGCTGCAAGGCAGAGAAAGGATAGTGAAGCTCCGCCCAACGCGCCTCAGACACACTTTTGCACCGCGCAGCCACGCGTCAGAACTAACTGGTACAAGCAGTAAAAATGAAGCAGCAGACGCGATTTTGCTGCGTCCGGTGTGAAAGCAGCACTGCACAAAGATCGCCACTGTGCTAGCAACGAGCATGCTTTTAACTGGGGGGTGTAGCAGTTCTCGCCGTAAAGCAAGACCGTCTCTCGCGAGACTTCTGAGCCTGTGGGTGCGGGTCGGTGCTCCTGCAATTGCAAGTGCGGTATTTCCCCCACAGACCACCAGGGCGGCCGAGAATACCTTTGTTCAACCTGAAATGACTCATTTCATCATCCAAAACGTTATGGAACACATTAATTAACTGAAAAATGTTGCATAGTGTGCCTTTAAATCAGACAAAATTTGTGTCAAACGCTTGTGCTACGATTGTGCTGGTTTGTGCAACAAAAATTGTCGTTTGTGTTGCTTTGGCTTTGAAGATATTAATGAAAATGTAAAGGTCAACCAGCCCCCCCACCTTTCTTCAAATTAGACAAAATTGGTGTCAAACGTTTGTGCTAAGTTTGTGCTGGTTTGTGCAGCAAGAATTTTCATTTGTGCCGCTACCATTTTAAAGATATATAGAAAGGTTTCTAGAAGTCATTAAAGGTCAACCTTGTGCACAAACCAGCACAAACATTTGACAACAATTTTGTCTTATTTGAAGAAAGTGGGGTGGCTGGTTGACCTTTAATGACTTCTAGAAACATCTCTTTATATCTTTAAAATGGTAGCAGCACAAACGAAAATTTTTGCTGCACAAACCAGCACAAACGTAGCACAAACGTTTGACACCAATTTTGTCTAATTTGAAGAAGGTGGGGGGGCTGGTTGACCTTTTGACCTTTACGTTTTCATTAATATCTTCAAAGCCAAAGCAGCAGAAACGAAAATTTTTGCTGCACAAAACAGCACAAACCAAGCTAAGTTATTGACACCCATTTCGTCTGATTTGAAGAAGGTGGGGGGGCTGGTTGACCTTTTGATGACCTCTAGAAATATTTCTTTATATCTTTAAAACGATAGCGGCACGAACGAACACTTTTGGTGCACAAATGTAGCACAAACGTTTGACACTAATTTTGTCTGATTTGAAGGAGGTGGGAGGGCCAACTTCACTCAGGTCAATACTCATCTGTGATGTTGCAGAATGAAAAGACTCATTAGCCATTTGTCATTGCCAGTGATCAGGTATCTAAAATGAATTCAAAAGAAGCAAAGAAGTGGGGCGTAGCTTTTTAAAAGTGCTTTTAAAACATGAAATATAGAGACATGAGGCTTATTTTTAATGAAACATGAGAGCAATTTACAATTTTAGGCATCAAATAAGGTTAAGTAATAAGAAGTGGCTGTCAATGGGAAAAATGAAGGTTTAAGGACTTTTTCTTAGCTATTTAATGCAGTGACCAAGTCTATTTATCACTAAATGTTCCAACTCGAACATAGGATCACCTCCTGCAATCAGAGCATCCAATCAGAGGTCTCCACTTCTCTGGCTCTTTGATTCCTCCTGCTTGATAAATAACTTTCAAGTCCAGCCTTTAAGTTAGAATATTTTTATCCACTCTTAAGGGTAATCTCAGAACTTATTCTAAGAAGTTTGATAAATTTACTGCTGAACTCAAATCATTTTCTTTTTAAAAGACTAACTCCACTCTAAAACACACAAGGTAACCATGTCTGCTTCTACTAAAACATGAATACAAAGAGGGATCAAAAGCTGCTAATTAAAAAAAAAAGAAAGAAAGTTTTAAAATATCTAACTTCTGATCAGTTCATCTAAATATTTATTCTGCTAACTGAGGGAAATCAAAGTTGATGTAAACAGTTTTTTGTGATTTATGCTCTCTAGAAAGCAAAGACCTGAACAATACGTCTAAACTCATGTGAACCAATGAGTTTCTATCACTACTTTTATCACTACTTCCAAATTAGGCTCAGATTGATCATCTCACACAATCATTTCCAATACCAGCCCTATGATGTATTATTAGAGATAACATCATTTAATTTCTGTTATAAGTGCTCAGTTTTATGAAACCAAAGCCCATAAATGTGTGCAGGGTGAGTTTTACCCTAAAGCAGACGGACAATAAATTCAGGTGAAGCCCTTTTAAGCTTGGTGTTTGGTCCTCCATCCTAATATTAAAGAAAGGATCATAAAGATTTTCACTGTAGAAATCTGGTTTATTTTATTCATTTCTTTTTGTTATCATCAAATCTTCAGAGGAAGTCAGCCAAGAGGATCCTGATCAAACACTTGAACCATGAAGGAATTCCTCACCTCGTCTCCAAGGGTAAGACACACTTCAAAGGAGACTAAATTAGGAAGTTCCTGTTTGCTTATTTATCTCAAACTTTGGGACAACAGATGAGGATTATAATGAGATTAGCAAATGAAAGTCTTTACTCCCGTTTCCCCATAGCAATAAAACAAAGACCCCAGTCACTGCTGAGGATGCTGCAATGCATCAGTCAAGCACTCTTCAGGGAAATACGATAAATAGCTAAATTATATGTTGCAGGAAATCTAATCTACAACAATTTCCTCTTGTTTGCTTTTTAGCATTGTTGGTTCACTTTTTATGAGTTTTTACCGAGTGTGTTCTGCTCTGTGTACCTTGTAACCGTACTACGATGGGGATTTTGAGATCTAGGTCTCTGACAGCCATAATGATGCCCTGGGCGATGACATCACACCTCATGATGCCTCCAAAGATGTTGACCAGGATGGCCTGCACCTAGATCACATGGAACAAAGAGACAGAAACAAACATCAGACACAAATATGGAACTTTGCGTTACATGAGACAGAAGAAGAAGCAGCCTAAAACTTCCAGGTAAGTAGAGCGTTTGCTGTGGAGCTGTTCTAGGAGGATGAGGAAGAGTTTTTACCTTCTTGTCTGAAGTGATGAGTTTAAACGCCTCCGTCACCTGATGAGCAGTGGCTCCGCCTCCTACATCCAAGAAGTTGGCCGGTGTGCCTCCGTGGAGCTTGATGATGTCCATGGTGGCCATAGCCAGACCAGCACCATTTACTAAAGACAAGGAAGGCCCGTTGGTCTAATTAAAACAGTATAATCATACTACATTTCTCAAAGAGACCTTTGAGAAATGTAGTATGTAGCAGAAAGAAAAATAGCAGAAATGTATCAGAAAGGACAGATAAGAGAAACTATTTTCAAGGCATAGTGGAGGATGTACTTTTTCTGAGTGGATCATCAAAATAAGCGGCCCTTCTAATTGTCCATCATTGTGGTGATATGTTTACATAAGGCTCTCCTACGTGCTCGTCACCATTTTCACTTGCCGGTGGGGAGTCTGACATAGTGGAAAAATTGCTAATCTCCTTTTGGAAAGTAAACTTGTATGAGTGATGCAAACAGCAACTTTTAAACAGACCGTGCACCAGGAGAAATGGGCTCCTGCATGCTCTCGGGAGCGGGTACAGGGTTGTACATGTACATGATTTAATCAGAGTGGAGAGGGTGGGGCTTTTCAAAAATGAGCAAAAATCCTCCCCTATGCTTTTAAATTATATTATGTTCTCCAAGTTATGTCCGCAGTTAATACTGGCTGCAAGAAAATTAAAGGTGAAAACTAAAAAGAATTTTTAAAACTTGATCTTTAGGAATTAAGATAGGAATTGATCCAGATTTGGAATATTTTTTGTTTTTTTAGAAAGGCCTAATAAAGACTATAAAATCCGTCAGTCATAAAAACTGCTGCCACCCATCAGGCCAAGCTCAGTAATCAGGTCAGATTGAACTATAGAAATGTTAGCAACACAAACTGTACTTATAGTAGCAGTTGATGCTAAAGGCTGTTCACATCAACTACATATTTTTGTTGTTGCTTCATTTGTATTAGGAGACGCTGCTCCACAGCACCTGCCCTCCCTCACATTCCCAACATGAGGATCGTTCATTTCTGCTGCTACTATAAATATTCACTGATAGCTCGTCACCAGAGGGCGTCCTAAACTAGTTAGCTCTTAAAAAGAATCAGAATCAGCAAAACTGGGTGTCAGCAGCTCAGGCTGAACTAAAACCAGATCAAAAACTGACCACAAACTTTACAAACAAAAAGACTTTCATATTTTAAATCTAAACTTTTGAAGAGATAAGAAAAAGAGTCTTCCTGAAAACTGTTTTGGTTCTTTTTTTTAATATGCAAAAATGACTTCTCTTAACTCAACTGGGAAAACTAACAACCTACATTAAGATTGAAATATTAAGATAAAGATATAAGAAAAAAAAAAAAAAATCCCTTAAAATCACAAACCCAGGCAGCCGATAGTCCCGTCCAGGCCTATGTAGTTGAGGTCAGCCTTGGCGGCCTGCTGGTCGCGGGGGTCCTCCTGACTCCAGTCACGCATTGCGAACACTTTCTCCTGGCGGTACGCTGCGTTGGAGTCAAAGTTGATTTTGGCATCCATGCACATCACTGTTGACATATTGGGACAAAGAAAATTTTTGCTCTTATTGATTGATTACAGTTTCTGAGAAGCTGTTGACTTTATACGTTAATCTCCTATTAGTTGGTTATAACTTGTGCTTGGCAGGCCAAATATTGAAAGATCAGATATTTTTCCTAGTGTTTAAATGCATCTGAAATTAATATTCTCACTTTTGCTGATGATGCTTTCCTTTGATGCAATTTGCAGGCTAGCATTAGCATTATTTCTCTGTTTGATGGGAAGTTTTTTGAAGAGTGTTTTTCAAGGCAGTCCAAGTAAAACCAGCTCAGGCAAAACTTCTGTAAATTTTGCCTGAGCATAACAGCATTTTGTTCAGGATTTGTAATTTTTTTTTTGTAGAAAAAAAAAATCCTGTTTATGTTTTTTGTAGAATAAAATCCACTTTTTATGTTTAATTTTTGTGCATTAAAGCTCAGTATGACTGCTGAAGAGATAAACCATAAGTCATCGAGATATGTGATTTATACCACATAAAAAAAAGGATATATTAGCCACTTTAGCTGGAATGATCTAAGAAAAAAACACAAGTTGGGAAATCCTGATTTGCACAAATATACTTCACTTTTCAAACATAATACATAAAAAAAGAAAATAAAATGCTATAATTTGCAAACTGGCTGCAGGAAAAAAAAATGCTCCAGAGGGCTAAGCTTAGGTTTAGTGGACATATAATCCCAAAAGGCAAAAGGCCGGTTTGGTCAGGGATCTAATATCTACAATACATTTTGGTTTTTACCTGAATTAGTTTATGATAGTCTTTAATGCCCCCCTTGTGACTCCCTGGAGCTTTTTCAAAAATGAAGAAAATGCAAAAAGATGGATTTTTTTTGTTTGTTTTCATATGGTGTGCAGGAGGTCAAACAAACATTCATCATGTTTTCCAATGCTAACATTTTTTTTATATCAATCATTTTAAACTAATTTTAATATTTCTGTCAAAGATTTGCGTCATAGTCTGCAACACATGTTTCAGCGCGGCGCCGTGCCAGGCAGGTGGCTGTTGTAAACAAAGTGGGGGGTGTATCTTAGGCCATGGATCCCAAAGGGAAAAAATATATATAACTGATGAGAAGAGGATTTAAAGAAGAAAAAATTTACAGCCAACCACCAAGTTGGGAGTGAGAGAAAAAGTGTGATTGCAGAACTTCTGGATAAATTACAGGAGCACAAAGATAGATTTAAGAAGTGGATTGCATCTCCAAACTCTACTAATGCTTCTAGTTTGGTTGTAAGCATGGAAAACCGAACAGGTAGCGCTCTTATGCAGGTATGTGAACTTTTTTCCATTTTTCCCCCCAAATCGTCAAAATAAAAATAATACCAAAAATTTGATAAAATCTGATTTCTTTGTGTTTCTCTAATTTCCTCAATGTGCAATTTTAAGCACTCTTGTTTTGAAAAATAATTTAAACATATTGTGATATATATCATGTATCGCTGTTATATACTATATAAATAAACTATTATATACTATTATAACGATATTGTGGTATTTGATTTTTTTCATATCGCCCAGTCCTACCCCTGACCTATAGGAACTGATCTGAGAAATAATTCAGTATCGAGAAATCTAGTTTTACTCACATTACTTTTTATTTTTCTTTAGAGCCCTATGCAGAGTAACCAGCCCCCGACCCCACCGCCAGCACCCCCACCTTACAGTTATTTTCACATTTTAATCGATTGATATATTCCAGTCTGTGACATAAATCCGATTTTTTTGCCCACATGCGACCTGTATCGAATCTTTTCATGACAGTCTGAACAACTCAGCTCTGTTTTTTTCCAATGCGACCCAGGTCGCTTGGCTATGTGGGCCTGAATCTGATACAAAGCTGATCTTTTCAAATGCGGCCTGTGTCTAAACGGCCAGGACGCATTAATTCGACCTGTACGCCATTAATAGAAGAAAAAGGTCCCTATTCTGTGTCTTGCGCAGGAGATCACATATACAGGTCACATATATTTGGAAATGTGAACGGCAATCCAAAAAAAATCGAATTTCACAAAAATATCGGAATTGAACATTAAGGCCTGCAGTGTGAACGTAGCCTTATATTGTAGTGAGTTACTAACATTTCAACATTAGCATTGTCCCATTTAACATAAGCTATGCAGCTCTTTCAAAAAACAATCATAGAAATTCTGGAAGAAAAAAAAAAGATTCATCAGTAAAAATTATGAAATTAGGAATGAATTAAGATAAAACTGTCTCTGCTACTGGAGTCGAGCAAAATCTGGAACAGCAGCAACAAGGCCCCATGAAGGCATGAACACATTTATTAGCATGGCTGGTAAATATGTATGAAAAGCCTTAAAATAGAAACATATGACCAAACGAAACAATGCAAAAAAAAAAAAAAGTTTTAGTTTTAGTACATTTACTCAGTGGGGATCTCCTGTTCATACTTTGTATGACACACATGTTGCCAATAAAGCAGCTTTAGGTTCTCTGTAACCTTGAACCCAAGCCAGAGAACAGGAACAACTATCTTTGAGGTTCCCTCAGTGCACATCCTGTCCACAGCTCTGGCTACTGCTCTACAGAACAGCGTTTAGGTCTGAGATAGCTGTGAAAGGAGATTGCTTTTTGTGGGTTCATCATTTCTGGAATTATTTTAGCATATTTTTTTTTCTTACTACAAAAACCAAATAGTACCCAATTTCCACTTACTGCGTGACGCCACAGGATTTCTCTTTAAAAAGTCACAGTTGCTCAAAGAGTTCCTGATTCTTAGCATTCTGACAAGCTTCCCAACAGCACCTACAGTGTAACCATAATATTCACTCCTTCAATGTGGCAGAAGCTCTTTGTTCCCGACTCTATATGTTTACATTTGCATTTCTAGATGTTTTCCCACGTCTTAGAGTGAAAAATACCAAACTAACACTAGGAAACTCATCTGTATGAAATAAGTGAGAAAACTGTGGGTATGTAGTGATGAGAACGTCCTCATTAAGAAACTATGTTTCTACCAAAACAGGAATTGGTTGGATAGAAACTAAAACACAAAAAAAAAAAAGCCATCATGCTTTCAACAACATTCCCAATAATCACAGCTTTGTTCATACCGACGCCAGAGGAGTCCTCCACCATGGGGTTGATCTCCACCATGGAGGCGTCATACTTGATGAAGAGGTTGTAAAGCTTGATCATGTTCTCCGCTGCCTCGTCAACCAGAGCTGCTGGGAAGCCCATCTTCTGAGCGACCTGTGGCGATGCACGGAGCACATCACAGACCAATTGTCACACCTCATGAGGACAGCTGCACTCCATGCTGACATTTACAGAGGATAATAGTAATGCTTTGGATCGATGTTTTGAATCGCTATCTTTAGCAACAGCTGGAAGACGCTGACCTGAGGAGGATCACTCTAGAATAGACTCAATAATAAACCTCATAACTGCAATAGTCTAAATGTTATCTATATGCTAACAGTGATGCAGAATCTAAAGCTCCGCCTCTAAACTATTATCAGGCTTAATAGAAACCAAGCTAAACAAAACTGACTGAGACACAGACAGTTTATCCATTACAGCTGCATTGAACTGAGAAAGCAATTATTTGTTTGTGTGACACTTTAGGTCCTGTTGAGCTTCGGTAAATGTAATAATACATTTCAATAATAATGTAATCTTAATACCAGAGGTGTGTGATAAATAGTTATACCGAATATTCATATTACAAAGTACCGCTAATTTTACTTGAGTAAACATTTGGGCTAGCTGCTCTTCCCTCGGGTAACTTTTCTGGAGAACAAGGACGTTTTCACAAAAAAAAGCTTCAGACACTAGGGTTGTCAAAAGTATCGAAACTCAAAACGTTGTTTCCAGATACAATACTCGTTTTTAAAAGTATCGATACAGTGCCACCACCCGTGGCACTAAGCAGTCATTCATCTAAAGTACAGAATAGAGGACAATGCACTTTCTGAACATTGTGTGATTGAATAATTATGTGCACTTTTCAGTTTCAGACTTTTTTTGTAAGAGGTGCAGCTGCTGAGAATTATTTTTGTTTAACCAGTTTGGCTAGTGTCATTGTTATGTGTGCAAAGCATAGCCAAGGAAGGAACACTTAATTTTAATTTTATAAGTTTTTTATGAAGCTTGCTTAATATTGTGCACAGTATACAACCTCAAAATATTGTTCTTATTGTTTATTGTATTTTATTTATAAATGAAAATATTTCTGTAGAATTTTGGAGTCTTTGTTTTTATCCTTGTGGTATCGAAAATGACATCGAGTATCGAATATTTTCCTTAGTATCGGTATCGAGTTGAAAAGTTTAGTATCGTGACAACCCTATCAGACACAGAACAGTTTATGGAAAAGTGAAGATTCTTGTCTGCTCCTAAGTTTTTCTTTTAGTGTAGCTCACTATCTGCTGAGTTATTAAGTTAATAGGGATTAACCAGTACATGCTGTCACTGAAGGGACTAAAAGTAATTGTCTGTTTATTTGTACTTAAACTTTGATGAAATCATAATCTGAAATAATCCCAAAGGTTGGTGAAGATTCTCAGTCATCCAGGTTATAGTCATTCCAAAAAAACTCCACTGGACTTTGTTTCCAAGTCTGAAGACGTTTCTCTTCCCATCCAGGAAGCTTTTTCGGATGAACAGGTCCACCCCTTAGGAATGGGATTTGGCCCCCATTCCTAAGGGGTGGAGCTGTTCGTCCGGTTTAATTTGCACGCTTTCTAAGCCAAAACAAGGCTTTGTTTTTTGTCCACTTTATAAAGCTTGGAACTCAAAGCTAACTGTGACATTTTGAATTGAAAAAAGCTTCCTGGATGGAAAGCGAAATGTCTTCAAACTTGGAAACAAAGTCTAGTGGATTTTTTTGTAACTTTTTTGGAATATCCCAAAAGTTTTCTTATGTCCATTTTTTCCCAGCTGTACCTGAATGCCGCATTTTGCAGCAGTTAAGCAAATTCCCTCTGTATCTCCTACTCTGTATATGTTCATGTATGAGTTTGGAGGAACCATGGACCTTAATGCAGACATGAGGTTTTGGTTTAGTTCACCTTCCGTTCTGCACAGTAGCTCTAGTTTGGTGCAATCTGGGAGTGCACTCCATTTTGCTCTGGTGTATTTTTTAAATGCAGACTTAGTGAAGATTGGCCACTTAGATCAGCAGTGAATCATTCTGCATGTGTTGAGGTATAAAACAGTGTTTTTTAAAACATGTACTGAACAATCAAGGCTGATATTTTTGGTACGAATAGATACCTTTACCGCCCCCAACATTCAGAATGATCTACTGAGTTTTTAAGTTCCATAGGTCAGAACACAGAAATATTATTATCTTTAATCTGAAATGAAAAAATATTTTCTGCTCAACAGGAATGTAAAAAAAATGCCAGTTTATCAACATTAGCTGCTTTTATTCAGCTAATAATTATTCTTTAACTTTACTTCTGAGTTTGTCAGGCATCATGCCATAAAACTTTAATAAGAAGCAGATATCAATGGCAAGAATGAAGATTAAAGGACTGTTTTTAGTTGATTAATACAGTGACTAAGTCTGTTTCGCAGCAAACAAAATGTTCTAACTTTGATGTAGGATCAGCAATAAGAGCATCCAGTCAGAGATCACCACTTCTCTGGCTCTTCGATTTCTCCTGCAGCTAAAGTCAAACAGTTGAAGCAGACAGCTTTGTCCACTATTGATTATACCTTGACAGCTTGGTCCTTTTTAATACCCTCCACAATGTCGATGGGCTCTTTCACAATGGCGTCTGGATTTTCTGCGGCCACATCTTCGATGTTCACGCCCCCCTGCGAGCTGCCAATCAGCACAGGACCCTGAAAGAAACAGGAGACGGAGCATGACGGCAGTTGTAGTCTCAATATCCATAAAACAAGTTTAGAAAAGATTCACTTTTTTAAGGTGTTGTAAAACAGCTTCTCACTGGTTTATGACTAATTTTCTGCAAAGTACCGGTAGTCGTATCGCTTCAATTGTGCCACAGCAGAAAATAACACTGGACCTTGTTTGGGTCATTCTGACAATTTTTTTTTTTCTTATGCAAATAAAACCCCTGCAAAGCAGAATTCATCTAGACTATTGGCTTAGTTTAACCAGCAGCCCAAAGAGCTTTAGATTTACAATTTGGTTTGTAAGACTAAAAAACAAACAAAAACAGGGATGAAAAATCAGTTACACATTCTTATCACTGAATAAAATAATTAACAGAGTGTCTAAGCAAAGGATCCATATTCATTTTAAGGCATTCAGCTGTATCACAATACATTAATCACTTCAGCTCTCACACGGATTGATTGCGAATGCTAACTATTAGCTGCAATGACGAGCTGCGTTCGTCTGAAGATTGCAGCTGCATAAATAAAAACTTTTTCAGTCTAAAGATCATGAAGAGAAGCTGTGCAAGATCCAAACCCCCGTTCTCTGGTTTCTCCAACATATGATGCATAAAACCCTGAGGAGTTTCATCACCTCCCTTTATTCCCCTCCTTCTGCTGTAGGTGGATCAATCACAACAGGAAGACACCTGGTGAGATTAATTGAGATTGGCTACAGAATATTAATACTAAATTATTTTTTCCTCGGGAAGATATCAGGATTCCAGTATATGTTAACTATATGAAGTGTCCCCCACTTCAATAGCAGGGGTCTTCCTTGCAGGGTGATTAACAAGCAGGCAGATTGATTTAATTACAGGCTGAGGTCAGAAACTCAAGATTGGCTAATTATAGTGTGATTAAATATTCTGTGTGTTTACACTCCTCTACTGTGTCTAACTGATCTAAATCTGGGACGCAGCTTCTTCAGGGACTCCTCCTGTCATGCATAAGTAATGTCAACAAATAATTAACATTTACTTTTGATACAACACTGCCCCCAAGTGGTATCATTCTGCATTAGTTAGAACAACTCTGTGCAAAACATGGACTCTGCAAACCTTAATGATGCTCTGAGTTATAATTCTGACTTCATGTAACTGATGTGTTATTTTCATATGGCATCTTAAACCCATGATCAAACACATTTAGAGATATAAAAACACAGCCCCAGTCTGATAGAGGGCTCCCTCACCTGAAAAGACCTCTCCATCGTGATGGCGAAGTAGTACTCTCTGCGTGGGTATCTGCGCTCACAGATGAACACTTGGTTGCAGATCCGACCCGCCTCTCCGGTCTGTTTGGTGTAAAGTTTTCGACCAATCATCTGAGAGGAAATTTCTCGGGCCTCCTCTGGGCTACAGATAAACGATGGGAGAAAGTAAAGGTGCTCTTAGGGTCATAATTAGGCTAATAAAAAAAAGAACAAAAAAGGCAATCAAATAAAATAAAAAACAAAAGTTTAATAATTCCTTGACATACGTAATTTATTTCAGGAGTAAAAAAGGAGCAAAAAGCAAGTTTACAGTTCAACCGAAGCTAAAGATCATTGGATTTCAGATCATAGATTCAAAGCAGGTCAGGATGTTTTATGAAACTTTGCAGCATAATAAACATTTCAACTTTTATTATTTTCACAGTTTTGGATGGACTGTAACTATATACATCAGTTTAGTCCATGTGCAGGTAAAAACCTTGTGTTAGTAGCCTGGTGAAGGGTAGAATGTCAAGGCCTGGTCAGCCTTGGGAAAGCAGCCAATAAAGATAAAAAAAAGCCCCAAGTTAGTGGGAGAAATCAGCAGCGGCATTCAGTCTGCTGTGCAGAATGATACCTGTGATTCAAGTGGAAGATCTTGTGCTGACATACGGCATAGAATGTGAAGAAATAACAGTATTTCCTCACAACCCTGTCCTCTCTGACCACTTTCTAATAACCTTCAGGATTACTTTAACAGAGTTCTCCTCCCCCAAAAGAAGGTTCAATTTTAGTAGATCTTTATCAGATAGTGCAGTTATAAATTTTAAAGAATCTGCTTCACTTTCTCTCTCCTCTGTGTCGCTGAGCAGTGCTGCAGAGTGCAAAAGCATAGCTTATTCCCCTTCACAGGTTGATGATTTTGTTGATGGGGTTGCTAGTTCTCTGCGTACTGCCTTAGACAACGCAGCTCCCTTGAAAATGAAAACCGTTGAAAATAGAAAGCTTGCTCCTTGGTTTAATGCAGAGCTGCGTACTTTGAAGCAAAATGCTAGGAAACTGGAGAGAAAATATCGCTCCACAGGCCTGCGGGAGTCCTTCCTAGTCTGGAAAAATGGTTTACTGCTGTATAAGAGGACCCTTTGTAAAGCAAGAGCAGCATACTTCTCCTCATTAATAGAGGAGAATAAGAATAATCCTAGATTTCTTTTTAATACAGTTGCCAAACTCACCCAGAGCCATAGCTCTGTTGAACAGTCCATCCCACCTGCTCTTAGCAGCAATGATTTTATGGGATTCTTTATAAATAAGATTGATCTTATTAAAAATAAGATCATAAGCACTCCTCTATCCGCGATTGTACCTGAGGTAGTCATGGAATCTGAACCGGGTTTAGACTGCTTTGATCCAGTTGAACTTTCTGAATTAGCAAAATTATTGTCTTCATCTAAGCCTTCAACTTGTATGTTAGATCCAGTTCCAACCAGGTTATTTAAGGAGGTATTCCCTTTGATCTCCTCCTCCATTTTAGATGTGATTAATCTATCTCTGTTACAGGGATATGTACCTAAAGCTTTTAAGGTTGCTGTAATTAAACCTCTGCTTAAGAAACCGTCTCTTGACCCAGATGACTTGGTTAATTATAGACCTATATCCAATCTTCCTTTCTTATCCAAAATTCTTGAGAAAGTAGTTGCCAAACAAGTGTGCGATCACTTACACCATAATGAACTTTTTGAAGAGTTTCAGTCTGGCTTTAGAGCTCATCATAGCACTGAAACAGCTCTGGTGAAAGTCACTAATGATATTCTCATAGCCTCAGATAATGGACTTGTATCTGTGCTCGTCCTGTTGGATCTTAGTGCTGCATTTGATACAGTTGACCATAATATTCTTTTAGAAAGACTTGAATATTTTGTTGGAATTAAAGGAACAGCACTAGACTGGTTTAAATCTTATCTATCTGATCGAATTCAGTTTGTTTATGTTAATGATAGATCTTCAACACGCTCAAAGGTTACCTGTGGAGTACCACAGGGATCAGTGCTAGGATCAATTCTCTTTACTTTATACATGCTCCCAATTGGTAGTTATTAGACAGCATGGGATTAATTTCCACTGTTATGCTGATGATACCCAGCTATATCTGTCTATAAATCCAGATGAAGCTAACCCATTACATAGATTACAGGCATGTATTGAAGACATAAAAACCTGGATGACTCTTAACTTTCTGCTTCTGAATGCAGACAAAACAGAAGTTATAGTCTTTGGACCAGAGTCTCTGAAAAAGAAGCTGATTAGCCAGTCACTTCATTTGGATGGGATTAAACTGATTTCAGATAATAAAATAAAAAATCTTGGTGTTATTTTTGATCAGGACCTGTCATTTAAATCCCAGATCAAAGAGGTTTCTAGAATTTCCTTCTTTCATCTGAGGAACATTGCAAAAATTAGAAATCTCCTGTCCAGGGGTGATGCTGAGAAACTAGTCCATGCATTTGTTACTTCAAGGCTGGACTATTGTAATTCTTTACTATCAGGAAGTCCACAAACTGTAGTTAAAAGCCTTCAGCTGATCCAAAATGCTGCAGCCAGAGTTCTGATGAAAATGAAAAAGAGAGATCATATTTCTCCTATCTCTTCATTGGCTTCCTGTTAAATCAAGAATAGAATTTAAAATCCTCCTTCTCACATATAAAGCCTTAAATGGCCAAGCTCCATCTTATATCAGAGATCTGATTGTTCCTTATGTTCCTAACAGAGCACTTCGCTCTCAATCTGCAGGTTTACTAGTGGTTCCTAGATTTTCTAAAAGTAGAATGGGAGGCAGATCTTTTAGTTATCAGGCTCCTCTCCTGTGGAACCAACTACCAGTTTTAGTCCTTGAGGCAGACACTCTGTCTACTTTTAAGACTAGGCTTAAAACTTTCCTTTTTGATAAAGCTTATAGTTAGGGTGGCTCAGGTTATCCTGAGCTATCTCTATAGTTATGCTGCTATAGGCTTAGACTTCTGGAGGACATAGGGACCCCCATTTCATCATTCTGCTTCATTCTCTCTCTGTTCTCCTATTCTGCAGAATCTGTTAGTTCAATCTCTAACCTTCTGCTCTCTCTGCTTTTCCTCAGAGTAGCTTTGCCTCGTCTGTTCCTGTTTGGCTGTGACGTCATCCAGGAAAGAAACATCAGCTGTGCTGCTTCCATCAACACCCTTGTTTGTAGATGTTGGAGATCGGCCTGTCTTCAGGTGTGGTCCTGTTTCTCTGACCGTGACTGAGTGGATGTGCTCTCTTCATCCTCTGGCATGGAAGCTGCCTTGGAGCTCGTCTGCCTGGCTGTGTGTTTCCTGGACGGGGCCGCCTTTTACAGCTGCTTTTTGTATCTCTGCTTCTGTCTCCTTGAACCCCAGTCGGCCTCGGCAGATGGCCGCTCACACTGAGCCTGGTTCTGCTGGAGGTTTCTTCCTGTTAAAAGGGAGTTTTTCCTCTCCACTGTCGCTACAAGCATGCTTAGTGTGAGGGATTGTATTTGAGTCAATGAGTCAATGCAATCAACTGGTTTTCCTTAGATAGAAAACTTTGTATCAATTTGACTGTATGATCTGGTTGAACTGTAAAGTGCCTTGAGATGACATGTGTTGTGAATTTGGCGCTATATAAATAAACTGAATTGAAAATTGAATTGAAGAGCAGCAACAGGAATAACTCTGCTTGTAGAAACATATAGTCAAATAAATTGCTCTTTATATGAGAGAAACTCCTTCAGAGAGAGCAAACAACTTCGACATAAAACTCTCTATAGTTGTATATTGATTACTGATTCGTTCTAAATGTACAGTATTTATACTGTAAAAACACATTTTTTTATTTGTTGTTAACTCTGTCACTTATTCTGTTATTTTTATACACTTTTTTTAAGGTCCTTATTTGTGTGAACACCTTTGCTATAATCTTTTGCTGCTGTAACACCAAAATTTCCCCATTGTGGGACAATAAAGGGATTTTCTATTCTATTCTCCATAGAGTTTAGGACGCCATAGAAAAGCCATGTTACACTTTATCTTCTCAATGAGAAGCAGGAGGATAGAGCGAGAGATCACTGAGTTTTAACTTCTAGACCTCAGAGAGTTTAACTTTAGGCTTATTGAGCCTTAGGGCCAAAGTGTCAATGAGAAGAAATGCAAAGTATTATATCAAAATGTACTATTTTATTTTCAAACTAAGCAATTTAGTTCAACTGTGCATAATTTTTTTTTCCATAAATTTAAATCAAAGTCAATCAATGCATTGTAATAAATATCCAAATATGTAGTAGTTGTATGGTAGGAAAATAAGACTGAGCAATAAGATATCTGCAATTTAATCACAAAAATGCACTTTCAATAGCAATTAGATTTTACTCTTCTTGCACTTAACAAAAGTAAAACACTAACATTCCAACTGCAGCCCTCTTAGACGGCACTAATACACATATAGTGGTTTGTCGCTACACAGAAGAGAAGAGAGTTTCAGGTAGCATACAGATCGGTGCCGGCGAGTCAGAAGGGAGAACTTTTCTAAGCAACTGTAAATCCAAAGACAGTGGACTCTGGACAACAGAGCATTTAAGGTGGGGATGCAAGTTATTAATTAACGACTTAATCTAAAAGTGATTGATTATATCGATCGACTAACAGTGATAAGCAGCCATTTTCTTAAAACCCTTTTTTTTATGTATCAAGACGAACTTTCAACAATATGAAGGACCTTATCTATATATATCTATATATATATATAGATATATATAGATATATATATATATATAGGAGCTTCAGATGCGTGAAGCTGAAACCCCACCAACTCAGCAAAAGGACTGAACGATGATTATTAAAAAATGAAAGAAAAAAAAAAAGATCACGTTGTTTTTTAAGGATTATTTTTTAGGCCATCCAGAGGTCAACTATGCTCCCATTAAGCTCTGAATTGAATAAAAAAAAAAAATCTACCTTTTCAGTGCTACTTTGTATTTGCAGGTAAAATATCTTTTGTGCTGATTTGGTTTCAAAGAATTATTGCATGTCATTCCTGTGCTGTTACTGAATATAACAATGGGCAAGTCTGTCGGCATTTCAAAGTAAATGCACAGGTGAAGCTTAACATCACAGACTCCCGCAAAATTTTTGTTTATCAACAACTTTGTAATCGCCTTGGGGAGATCTTTTTTTTAAAGCCCCATAAGCTCTGAAAAAAAAAAAAGAGTCCACTTTGGTTCATCCAGAGGCAGCTCTGATTCGGTCCGATTCGGCAGGTAATCTACCCCTGCAGAATCCACCAATGCTGGGCAGTGACAGACCAAGCTCTGTGCTGGAGGTGTGTGAGGACGAGCAGTGTTTCTAGGACTAAATTAACTTCTTAAGATCAACCTGACAGCAGGCGCTCCATTCTTGTGTATTTACGGAACCCCTAAATGTTTTGACACACCAAACGTCATGGATAATGATATATAAACTGCAAAGATTACTATAAAACTTGTCCAGAAGTTGTTATGTCATCAAATGTCAGTGTGGCAGAACTGAAGACTTGAAGCTGTTATTCTGAAGGTAAGAAACAATAGGAGGATGTTCTATAACCTTACGCTCTTTTAGTTCTCTACAAAACATAGTATAGAAAACGTGTTACCTAAGTTTGTTTGTAAAGTTTTCTAGTAGGGTGTTACTACCTCTTTAGTTTAAAAATGACACTATGCAACATTTTAGGTATAAATAAGTCATTCTGTCTTGAAATAGGTATATTTCCTTTGACGTGAGGAGTAAGGCTAAATGCAAACAAAATAAGATGATTTAGGTCAAAATAAGGAAATAAGCAACTCCATTATCTTATCTTAAGTGCATAATATCTAACTATTTTATCTTAAGGTCAAAAATATGAGTTTCATTGGCAGATCATCTTATTTTTGCAGCTCAAACTCAGGGAAAAATACACCAATTTTAATAGAATTTTTCAAATTTTACTTATTTTTAGATCAGCGTTTTTTGTGCAAAGGAGACAGAAAAGCTTCAAGCTCTCATCATTCACAACAGGGTGATAGAGCTGGAAATAAGAGCTAAGAATGAACATAGCATTTCATTACCTCACATTTTCTGTGAGATTTAACACATTATAACTCATATTCACAATTCAATGCATGAACTGTGTATACTGGCGATGTCTTTATTATCAACGTTGGTGACAGAGAAAAGCTCTGTTAGTGTTTAAGGATCTGCTGATCAGAACCAGTAGCAGCCCTTTTTTTTTTACCAGGCTGCTGTTTGCAGACTTACTTCCTGAATGCATTTAATTAAACCTTTAGTGCGTAATACCACCTTAGTTTATCATCAGAACAACCTCCGGATGTTTGTTGAATCCTGAGGCAACAGAAGATCAGGAAATGCTGTAAATGTACTGATAACTTCTGTTGCCTTGGTAACTGCTGCTATGTTTGTTAGGTGTGTCCAAACTGAAGCCACAAGGCCATTTTCAGTCTTCAGGATTATTTAGAGGAGCACAGGACCACATTTCCAGAAGAAAACAACTGTTACCTCCTGGCAGAGGTAGCTGATGCAGGTTTTTAGGGGTAGATTATTTCAGACTTCAAATCAAATCAAAATGAAAAATGCAGGTTACAAAATAAAGAATTTATTTCATCAAACACAATTTTTACTCCCATTTTAATTCAATAGACATCCACAGTCTCTTATTTCACCAATATTTTAATGGAGCAAGACTTTTTTTCTGAAGAAACACGGTCGAATGATGTGTAAGAAACTATGAAAATCCTTAAAAATATAAAACGTTTGATTTTAAGAAGACATACTTTCTATTAATCATGCCTGTACTTACGAGTAGACGATCCTCACTCCGCCTTTCAGCCCGCCCTCAAACGTGCCCTTCCCTCTGCCTCCAGCCAGAACCTGAGCTTTCACCACCAGATCTTTGGAACCTGAAAACACACAGGATGTCAGAACGCCATCATTCTTACTGTATACTGTACTGTATACTGTACTTAATGTACTCTATACAGCAAACTAATAGGGGAAGCTTACATAAAGAAAACATTAGAAAAACTCAGATTAAAAAACGCTAATGTTTTGTAAAAGAAACTTGAAATTAAACCTATCTCATCACAATGGATACCTTTGTCTGGATCAAAAAAAAAAAAAAGCTGAAAACCATGATGTCACAAAACAGTCACGGTGCGGTATCAGCTGTTGATCAAGTCCCAGAGCTGTATCTGGTGTTTGTCACAATGCGCTATTATCCAAGTCATCTTGAAAATGTTGGCTACATATTGTGTGTTTTTTCTCTGGCCAGAAGTTCAATGGCAAATCCTCCCTCTTCAAGTTGGCAATCCAATGACAAACTGTCCATGGAGGATCAGGAATCAGAAAGGTGAAATAACTGTTTTTCTGTCACTTTTAACCGCATCCAACTGCCATGCATGTAGCCATTGTCAGTTTAACTATAGTTCTCATGAATTTCAATGGTGAAAACCTCTCAAAATCTTAAATAATTGTTGTTGATTGCAGATGTGTCTCGTAGTTCCCATTGATTTTGCTTGTAAAGCGGGGAGAATGACGCCAAGCTCACAGCACCATGAAGTCACTGCCGGAAGATGTCAGGAGAGAGGTGTTACTGTATTTGGGCAAAAATGGCCGCAACCAGAATCAGTGATTGTAACAAAAATTATTTTTTTGCTGATTAATGCTAAATTCATTAAATGACTACAAACGTATTAGCTTTAGGTATAAATAATGATCCACTGATTATTCCTTGCTGACTGGACCTTTCCATCAAACATTTCTTTCAATATCACCTTTCTTAATAAAGGATCTGTTCTGGTTTTTCATTTTTATTTGCAGAACACTGAACTCGGGCGTTTTAAATCTTAAAAAGTTAAAAAGTAAAAACTTATTTTTCATTGGAGAATTTATCTGATAGAGTTTTGTACAAAATGATGAACTTTGATTTATCCTGGCATGGAGATATAGGGCGTGGTGTACCACAAAAAACAGAAGGATTCACTCCTAAAGCCCTGCCTCTTTCTGTGAAACCAGCTTAGAAAATGTTGAAGAAGAGGAAATAAAAATGGAAAAGATATTGAAACTAAAGATTTAGTAATTTTAGGCCAATGCAGATTAAATTGAAATCAACCATCATTAGAAGAATAGGGGCTGCTGATTTTGGGGGGATTCTTGAAGCAGAAATTGTTTTCTCTTCCCACAGTTACATAATGAAACTCCCACGATGATAAGTTTAAAACAAATGTCAATTTAAACAACAAGAAAAATTGTTAAACAATTAATAAACAAATCTAACAAAGCATAAAAATAGAAAGCAAATGAAGGCAGCGGTGATGTTTCTGCACCAAGTGATTTCAAGGCATGCTGCTGAACGCACCAATTAATCAGCCTTTGCATGCATTAGCTAATACTGATACATAAAAAAAAACAAAAAAAACACTTGGCTGCATGATATATTTAACAAAAAAAACAAACGAATAGTTTTATTAGAGATGCATCAATCAGAATTTAGAAGAGTTTAATCATTTGTAAACAATGAAGACTTTCCTGCTACCTGCAAGAAAAAGGGATTACAGGGTTTGTATCATGGTAATTAGCATAGTTGGCATCACAAAAAACACAGTGTGTGCAGGTTGCAGAGAAAAGTACAGTAAATCTTTGCCCTCTTCCTGCCGCTCAAAATAAAAACCTGAATGTTTCCAAATCCTGTCTGTTCCATTGCAGACAGAGGTTAACACTCAAAAAGATAAAAACAGACCAACGTTCCTGTAGTTTAGGCAGCCTTACTGTCCCCTTCGAAAGTCTTGCTCTTTTCTATCTTTTTCTAGGAACTATAAACTTGTCAAATAGATTAATTTCTAAACATCTCAAATATTCTTGGAGTTGGTATTTCCTGCTCATAATGTTCCCACAGTACAGCGATTTTGTTGGAGGAGCGTGGCAGCACATAACATGGTGCATTCACAAACCAGATTTTTTATTTTTGTCGCTTAGTGAAAGGTCACAGTCAGTGCTATTTCAGCTAAAAGTTCATTTCAAGATGTTATTTAACCCATTTGCAGGCTCAGAGTGACAAAGCACTATATTTAGTTTTTACTTTAAGCCCACATGTGAAACTGCTTGGATTTTGAGTTCTTACCGATCTGCTTAGCCACATTGTACGCCTCGTCGGAGGAGCTGGCCACCATTCCCACCGGTACAGAGATACCGGCCTCTTTCAGCAGGCCTATGCTCATATACTCATGTAAGGAGAGGTTCCTCTGCTGCTGCAGGTGGGGGGGATGCAGCTGGGACACATGGCCGCCAAACAGACCTGTGGAGCCACCAAGAACCTGAGAGACGAAGCAGAGGACACAAAAACCCAACCAGTAAGTACTGATGATGTCTGAACAGTCTGAATTTGATAAATGCCAAGCAGGTGGAACCTGAGGACTGTCTTTTTATCGTTTATGTCTCAACAAGCTCAGTCAATCATACATAATTAACCTGAAACTGGGTCAATTTTGTCATTGATGGGATTTATACAGTTGGATACTTTAGAAAGAAAAGATCTAAAACATTTCTATACATCCACCAAATCAAGTGACTGGAAGAAGATATCGCTTTACGGACGGCTACAGTCTCTTATACGGTCATGGAGCGAAGGCTTTTATTGTACTATTTTTCCGCCTGCTCGACCCATCGGACCCAGTGGCTGTTCACTCAGCAGCTGGTCCAGCTCGCCCTAACGGTGCTCTCAAACGAACAGCAGCATTTCTCACACTCCGAGCTGAACTTAGACGCCTAGCGTGTTCCCAATCAAAAGACACAGGAGGGTAGCCAGCTGACTGTTGACTTTTGCGACAGATCTGCAGCGCTTGTGGCCACAAGACGATGGCGCTGGTCGGACTCATCAATCTGGAGGAAGAACAAGAACTCCCTTATTTGTACATGCGCAGTCGTCGAGGTTCTTGTAAAACGGGCCATAGCTCTGCTTCAACAGCAGGATATTTTGACGAACACCTCACGGTGGCGGGCCTGAATTTCAAACATGTTTGACTTTCCCCCGACCTTACAATTCCTAATTTGGAGGCTGAGACTTGGCCCGATCGAAAAATTCTCGGACCACTGGAGAATTGGCCCGGAAAGGGCAAAAAAAGAAATCATATATAGTGTATGGCCGGCTTCAGTAAATTCCCTAACAAGACATTCTGACAGATGAACCAGGTCAGTTTAGAAAGAGTAGCGCTCCAAAGGGTTTAACAGAGGTCCATCCTGACCACAAAGCAGCAGATCTGCTGTTAATCCTTAGAATGTGGAGAAGATATGAGTTAAAACCCAAAGTATTTCACCATTTAGCAAGATGCAGGCTTTTGGACAGTCACCAGACACCTTGGCTTCTTAGGTAGCCCCCCCAGCTCACAATCCTGCTGTCTGCAAGAACAGCTCAACCACTTTAATCTGCTGAAAGGAAACAAAATCAAAACGATCGCCTTAAACCACAACACTAAAGAGTAACTTGGTTGCAACATAAAATAAGCGTTTGCTGCCTGCTACGTTCCTGAAACTTTGGAAAACCCGGCTGAGGATGTGAAACAATCCGTTTCTCACACTGAGTCAGCAGGACATCTAAGTTTGATCCTTAGCAGAAAGATGTGTAACTCAATCTGACAAGATCCAGAGCAAGTGATGATACTGGGAAACACAGTATGTTCCAGCCTACATAGTACTTAAAATAATAATCATTTAGGTCGTGCTTTGGTGGCGCCCACAACCCATGTATGGAGGCCTTAGTCCTCGACATGGGTGGCCCAGGTTCGAATCCTACCAGTGGTCCTTTCCTGCATGTTTCGCCTACCCCTCTCATACCCCCTTTCCTGTCAGCTTTCTGTCCATAAAACGCAATACTAGTGTCGTAAAAACTCAAAAAATATATCATAATAATTTTAAAGATTAATTTAGAACCATGGTAAACGCTAATCACTTCATCTGATTTGGTTCAAATATGTTTAAGAATATGTTTTATTCTTTTGAAATAAACTGTGTGTAAATTGAAGAAATTTTAAAGTGAATCATAAGACTCCTCAAACCTCAGCTTCCTCTATAATGGAGCTGCACTGCAGGTCCTATTCACTTAGTTATACAATATTTACAACATTTATTTCTTTAAATAATAAATCTAAGCCCCCCACCCCAATGTATGTGATGTAGTGTGGTGAACAGTTTGTATTGAAACTGAAATCTCAATAGCAATGTAAATTGTAGTTGACAATAAAGTTGATTGATTTAAACCCTGTCTTACAAAAACTGAAATGCAAACAAACTGAACATAACTTACTTAACCTTCAGCATCATTCACTTTAGTTGCTAATTTTACATTGAAGGTTGTGTTTGATCCACTATGAAGCTCAGGTAAATTTATGTTTTTAGCAATCTGTAAAAAAAAAAAAAATCTAAAAAGAATTCAGATTTCCATCCCCTTCACATTGTTTACATTAATAGACAAACATTCTCATGGAAATGAAGTGTGATCGCTGTTAGGGTGGCAGCATCAGAGCAAATTACATAAAGAAGCTCAACCAGATAAGAAAGATCAACGGTTCTGTTCAAGGAAGCCATCTGAAACACCTGGAGATGGTTTCACAAAGAACAATTCTTAATTAATAAATAACTTTATGAACAACTTACAGCATCCTCTTTAGAAGACTAGAAAACAACAACAGTGTCTTCAGCCAGAGGCTTCTAAGGACCACGGTTAGAGTTGCAAGATAACCTTTATATGACTGAATGTGATTATGGCGCAAACACAACAGGTGTCCTAAGTTTTGATGAATTTCTGGTTTTTCACATCGATCAGGAGGGGGGAAAATGCTGATTTTTAACTCTGGATGATTGATTAGCTCCTCTCTAATGAATGACGGGGGGGAAAGCCTGTGACTGTAAAATAACAAATTTAAAAGAGGGTGGTGGATCCCTTTTTCAATACTATACAGAGTATCCTGAGCCGTTAATTAAGGCCTGGTCTAAAGAAAATCACATTTATAACCAATAACGACTCAAACTTAGTCCATGTGACTGCACGAAACATCACGAATGAGATTTTATTGTTTCTTTTAAGAGTTAAACACCAGAAACAACAACATTTCCATTTCAGGATCCATCTTTAAGCATTCCCAGCTGTGAAGGCAGCCTGGTTGTCTATGAATGGAATCTGCCGTCCTTTAATCCGAGAACTTCCCCAAATGCTGGGGTCTATCCGGGGACAACGGCTGCCTGTGGAGGTCACTGAGCTTCAAACCGCCCTTCAGCTTCACAATCCTAAATTACACCTCAAACGACCAGTAAACTGAGACCAAGGCAACCGTCTGTAAGCGGTCACTCATGTTGCTTCAACACTGACAGCTAGCCATGCTAACAGCAGATTCCCGCTAGTTAGCCTATTAGCAAAAACAACGGAAACTCAATGGAGTTGTGCTAATGTCAGATTTGACCCCTTCGGCTATTTAGGAAGCTGTATTTGTAAGGAGGATGTGCACCGATGAATGGGACATATGTTCCTGAAGCAAAGCGGATTTCCTTTCACTTCGGGACGTTTTTACCTTTGAAGCGGAGCTGATAGAGCTCCTGGCCCCAGAGGATCTCAGGCTAGCCGTCAAACAGCCGCAAATCAGGGACGTCGCCATGTCTCCCGATACAAGACAGAAGTGAGAAACGCGCATGCGCGGCAAGCTTCAAACTTTGGCAACCGCGTGTGACGTTTAAGTACTATCGGAAATAAGGGCACATAATTTTTTTGAAGACAAATAAACTCCAAAGAGGTTTTAAAAAATCGAGGATTTTGGAAATGAATAATTTTGTTAAGAAAATGCTGAGTTATTTACTAATTAATGAGTTTGTTAAGAAGGACCTTCAGACATTTCTCTAGTAAATGCAAGATTTTTAAGCGTTTCAATGATAGGTTTAAATAATTTCCAATTTCTTCCGTCCTCCAACAACGTTTAGGAATTTGGAAAATAATTTAAGGTTCAAGAGATCCAAATTAAGTTTTTGAGGAATTATAAGGGTTTCCCGAATAAAATCAGGACACAAATAAAAAGGAATCTACCCTGTACTTAGAGCCTTTAAAGGAAGCATGGTCAAGGTCTTCAGCGCCTTATAAATATAGCCATACTTTCACCTTTAACCTACATTATGATAATATCTTTGATATACAAAAATGTATTTAAAATGTACTTTTCAGTTCTATTGTGGTTTATTTGCTGGTATAGTATTCAATTCATTGAGCTATTTAACACTTTTTGTATAACTGTCTGTATTAGTATCAGACTTCTGCTTTAAGGTGTTTTCATCCAATCAGCCAGATAACCTCTAGCATTTAAAATGTTCAGTTAAAGGGCACTGAGATTGAAAAATTTACATCAAACTACCAACTTTAGGTCTTTTTTCAGTTTTAACTGGGATACAAGGTTAAATTGACAAAAGTTAGATAAAGCTGGCTATACAAATTTCTGCATTATGAAGTGTTATATTTACTTCACCCCTAATTCCAATAAAATTGAGATTATTTTGTAACAAAGAAATTAAAACCGAATACAATAATTTAAAATCCTGTCCAACTTCTGCAAACAAATACATTGCAAAGACAAAATCTGTATTATATTAAAATGAATAACCTTTTTCTTTCAAATATCACTCTTGAATTTGTGGCTTCCAAAAAAAAAAGAAAAAGAAAGAAAAAGAAGTGAACATGTTAATTGGAAGCAGGTAAGTCTCATGTTTGGGTAAATAAGGAACATCCCTGACAGGCTCATTTAAAAGCAAGGAGGGGTGAATTTTGTAAACAATTGAGTAAGCAAATAGTCATTAGTCTACAATCTTAGCAGATGTAGAAAATGTTGAGTCAACGAGTCATCTCCATGGCATGCATTTATTCTGAACAAATGCATGCCATGGAGATGACTTGTTGACTCTCCCCTCCTTTGGTCTATAATATCAAAAGAAGATACAAAAGAACCCATGCAAGCAGTGAGGCAAGGAAGCCTTAGAAGCTTGTAGTTACAGCTACATATGCAAGTTAAAACTTTACCATACAAAGGACAAGGAATAAAAAGGACAATCCACATTTTTAACTGTATAAAATTAAAAACCCAGCATCAGTGGAAAAGTGTGAGTAATCATGGTGTCTTCCGTCAAACCAACATGATCATTAATGTTGGAAAGTAAAAACAGATTTTGAAGCAAAATATATTTTTATGTAAGCAACTTCCTTCCTGGGAATGTCAATGATTATTTTAACAAGACATTACCAATCCGCATTCTCATTAAAAGCCTGTGGCGCACTATGAAGAAAAAAAAAATAGTCTTCAACTGATCCCAAATGCTGCAGCCACAGTTCTGATGAAAATAAAAAAGCGAGACCATATCTCTCCTATCCTGGATTCTTGTTAAATTCAGAATAGAATTTTAAATCCATGCGACAAGGAAAATTTAAACTTCTTCACATATTTAAAGCCTTAAATGGCCAAGCTTCATCTTATATCAAAGATATGATTGTTCCTTATGTTCCTAACAGAGCACTTCGCTCTTAATCTGCAGGTTTACTAGTGGTTCCTAGAATTTCTAACAGTAGAATGGGAGGCAGATCTTTTAGTCATCAGGCTTCTCTCCTGTGGAACCAACTACCCGTTTTAGTCCATGAGATAGACACCCTGTCTACTTTTAAGGGTAGGCTTAAAACTTCTCTTTTTGATAAAGCTTATAGTAGCTTTTATAGTAGCACTTCATGAGCTAAAAAATACATTTAAAAATGAAAAAAAAATGCATCAATTTAAAGCTAATGGAGGTCATTGATTAATAATACATGGTTCAGTTCTCATCCATGTTGTTTAGTATTGTTCTTTGAGTAAAATTCTTGATCAAACCTTTTCCAACATATAACCCAGAAACCTTAAGTTATAACTTACGCATGATTCATGCTTACATCGTATCATTAATGAAAAGCTATCAGAACACCCCTATTGCAAACATAAAAACTAGATGCAGAAAAGTTCATTCAAAAATGATTTATTTACAAGGAAACTATTGACAAAGTTATTTACACATTGTATGGCCATATTTTATCACCCACACACACTCACACCATGACAACAATCAGTCATGCAACAAACTCAGCGAAACACAATCAGGAGACGAGCAAATAAATAGTTTGAGTTTGGTTTTCTTCAGGATTAGAGTTGCCTGCAGACACATTTTAAACAGTAACAAATGCTGTTTTGGAAAATGAAAGACTAACAAAATGATCAAACTGACTGGTGAATGTTGGCTTAATTTAACCAGAGGGCTGGTTAACTTTACTGTAACAAACCCGAGGATCACAGGGTTTAACAGGGTTTTAGGTTTCTGCCTATGAAGGAAGATGGTCCTCCTAAAAAAGTTCACAAAAACATCAATCCTCAGTTTGATTGAATCCAAATGAAACTCCACCAACTTCACAGCCAAAGTAAACATGAGATGATTTTACAGAAACATCATTCCTAAAACAAAGATGCTATTGATCAGTTTAAAAGCTCCTGCAATAAAGTTTGTGTCACTTCCAAAGGGGCGATGCAAAAGCCATCAAACGCGTTAAATGAAGTAACTTCTTTGTGTCTTTCTGAATAAGTTGCCCTGTTTAGGCTGACAAATGCTCAGTTTGTGGAAACTCTAACTTCTTCTATTAAGTATTTGTTTCAGAAGCTGAAATCCTGTTTAATATTTTAGTCCTTTAGTACAAGGATAATTAATTCTTTCTTAAGAAGTCTTATTTAGATATTTAGGAATAAATCTTCAATTTTGATCATCTTTCTAAATAAAGAATTAATCTCATATGATCAATTAGTATATTTGTATTTACTATTACCTATTATCATGTTTAGTAAAAAGAAAAAAGAAATTAAACCAAACATGTGAAGGTAAACAACTGGAAAACAAAACAAAAAAATCAAAGTTTACCTTCCATTGTTTTAGTCTTTGTATACATCACTTTAAATTTCATGTTTTTTTTAAAAACCAGAACGATATAAATATGATTACATTTTCTGTTATTCAAATCTAACCAAATTGAAAACTACTAAATAAAGACAAGTTTGAAAATCCAAGCATTAAACTCTTAATTCTCAACTTTGAGCACATTGAGATGCAACATTTCAAAGACCTTTTCCAGAATGTAAATATTTGAACCCAAAGAGTGAGGAGCAGAAACGAAGGTCTGCAAACCTCAACACACCAGAGCATAAAGGAAAGAGGAGTCGGTCAGAATGAATCCATTTGAGACTTTAAAAAAATGTCACTTGCTATGCTGCAAAAAATGTTTAAAGTTAGAAAACAATATTTTAGTTGGCTTCTTAACCTGACTTTAACTTTTTATGCAAATTAAAAAACAGAGAACTATCTGTTGTAATTTTCTTAAAAAATTAAGAGATGTACTTCCTTTCTTGAATGTAAATAAAGAGAACCTGAGATAGGTACTCATTGACCACTAGAGGGCAGTGCCTACTTTAATCTATCCATTTCACTATAGAGGAAACAATTTAGCCTTTAGGAGGCATGATAATATAAAATATCAGGGATATGAATAAAATTGAGTAAATTTGTATGAAGATGCAGTCAGATTATCTGAGCTCAAACAAGAGCAGAGATGATTTTTATGTTTGGAAACAAACAAAACCATCACATTTCAGATTTGAACTACAAAGACAATGAATACATAAGCACTAATCATCTTTTAAAGTCTTTAGTCAAGTACCTCTCAATTTATTCAGCCTCAGACCTCACCCACTGTAGTTATTAATGCATAAATGGTTGGTTATAACTTCACAGCAGAGGCAACCTGTCTGCTCAGACACATCCTGTTCAGACACATAAGGCGTGTAGATGTGCAGTAAAAGATGTTTGTGTCACTTGTGCTGCGTTTTATGAAGGGCAAACCAAACCCATGACCTAAAAACCTGCGTCTCGGTTCCACGTAAACAAGGAGGATTAAGGGTTTCAACAAAACAGCTTTTTGCTTTGCAAATTATTAACAGCATATTTATGAAACTAGCTTTACCTCCATATGAATGCTTCTCACATTAGGTCAGATTTAAATAAACCTCATGAGAAAAAGGGTGTTTAAATGCTGCCTAAGTCAAAACACACACAAACACACACACAAACAGAAAGCCTGATTTTCAGTCTGAGTCACTGCTGCTGCTAGACGAGTCTGTTGACATTGCTTCCACATCATCCTCGTTCTCCTTGTTGTGACCTGGGGGCTCGAGGCCGAAGTCGTTTCCATGGTGAGGAGGGAGCATCCCTACAGAGACATCTGAGGACTGCCAGGGGTAGTGAGGCGTCAGAACATCTGGGGACCAAAATAAGACCACTTTTAATAGGATAACATGTCCGTTATGAACTAAGGGCTCATTTGATTCTCCTCTCTAGTGTTTGCTGTAAAATCTACTGTAGAAAATTAGTCTGGAAAAAAGGAAAATATTCCTAATTGTCTCCTTGTTATTCCCACAACAAAGGAGAAAGAATTTAAAAAAAAATCAGAAATACGTATAAAGCCCAGCATATGCTGTAAACCTTTTACTGTTCTTGGGATGATTTTCCAGTTGTGTGACAAGTTTGGAGATCGGAGCGACTCTTGGCCAAACCGTCTGTCGTGCATTATACAAGTGGGTCACTAGAGGAAATTGGCTCCTCACGACAAGCTCTCGATCAGAAATTGTGGATCACAAGAAAATCAAGCTTGATATTTTGGTGACAAAGATTTTCACATTACGTATGCACGAAACAAAAACAGAAGTAAACCGGAGGCAGTGTTTCTTACTCAGTGGCTAGCTACATCTATTTATTGCGCTGCATGTCAGAATGGTTCAAAACCCTGAAGTGTCTTGTTTGAGTTGAAGTTTGAGTAGCCAATTCGGATCAGAGCGTCGGTTCGTACAGTAAGGATAAACATCGCACGCCGTGAAGTTTTGAACTGTGTAATTGATTTGCACAGCAATGATTACATGCCAGGCTTAGGTCTAATGCCAATAATATGGTCAAAGCTCCAGACACTACAAAAACAACCACACCATGTTCAGAAGATTATGAGCCTATAGTATCCAGTATTACTGGATACTATAGGCTATATAAGGTATACTATATAAGGTATACTGGATTGAGCTTCCGTCCATCAGTCAGTCAGGAAAAGAAAGAAATCAAAACACTGAATACTAAATGTTAATATTTAACTTTTCTTCTCTGATTTTAATAGGAAGAATCACCAAGTTCCTCCTGTTTAAGGAGAACCTCTGGGTTCTTCCATCTTAAACTGACCAGGTAACCTTCCAGCAGCCAGAGCGTCACCGGGCAGATGTCCATTCATCCCATTGGTTGGCAGGTTGGCCATGTGTCCCAGCATTCCGCTGCGCATTTCCAGGTCAGTGGGATAAGGTCGGCGTGGATCACCTGAGAGCAACATTCCTGTTATCATCTAGAGAAGCAGACTAAATATCAAAGCAGACACTGAAGGGACTCACCTGGCACCCAGTTGAGCGGGGCGCACACAGCATTACTGGCACTGATTCTGTGAGCATACTTGATGATTTCTTCTGAAGATATGCTTCCTGCAGAGAACAAAGATACATTTGGAGTTCATTCATAAGCAACCGGAAAATCAAGGTCAAGCTAAATGCTGCAGTTCACCTTTTCTGGCCTTTTCAATAGATTTCAGCTTCTCCTTTGCCTGGTAAACAGCCGTGGCCTTGGAGAAAAAAGACAAGAGAACAAGTTTCCATTAACATAGCAGAAATCATGAGGGACACAATCAGACAACTGTAATAATCTTTAAGTGATGTTCTTAAACTGAACATCGAAAGCTAAAAATATCTGTGGATGTGATCAGTTTTTATTCCTTAGTAACAAGTCCCCATGGGTAATGATCATTAAAGCTAGGAAATTCAGCTGTATCACAGTGAGTAAAGCTAAGTGTGTTATAGATCTTGATAACATCTAGCTGTACGACTGCAGGAGAAGCATGACTTGGTTTTACAAATGTTTTAATGCTACCTTCAGACTGCGTGCAGCAGAAGAAGCAAAAACAGACGTGCTGCTTCATTTTTTTAGCTTGTACAAGTTTAGCTCTGATGCACAGCTGAAGCATCTTTAGGCTGCGGTGGAAAAAGTGGGTCAGATGCATGGTGGGCGGAGCTAACCTATCCTTTCTAAACAATGGCGGATGAAATCGAGAGAGTCGCTTGGCTTAGTTGAATGAATGATGCTACGTTTAGACCGCAAGTGCTTCTGCTACTTCATGTTTTATACTTGTTCACAGTATAGTGTGTCCAGAAGCTTCTGATGCTCCTGTGTTCAATGGCAGAGAGTGGCTTTGCTATCTTTGCTGTTATAAGCGGGTAAAACATAGTTTTAATATGTTTTTAAGAGAGAAAGTCGTCTTGAAAACTAAATCTGTCCAGTCAGTTCAGGATTATGATCCTGCCTTCCAATATTATTTAACTGTCCGAGCTGCTCAGATCCCCACACACCGACGGTGCGCTGCCACTGGGAATCCTGTTTAACAGCAGCCTCTGGCCCAGTCGCCTCTTCACAGTTTCACGCTACTGTTCAAGGCGACTGGAAGGTGTTTTTCACGTATGTAATCCAAACTGCAGGCACCAGAATAATGAAAGCGAAGATTTTTGGCTAGCAGGTTTCGACATTTGAAGTTAATCTATGCGTTAAAATGTTTCAGAGGAGTGATCCTAGTATCTTCATCAGCAGTCTGTCTCCCTGTCAGCCTCAGATCAGCTTTTCTGATTGGTTGATGTGGCAAGTCGAGCAGCAAAATTTCAATTTATCCAACTCCAGCAGGTGCTGCTTGTGAAGCGCATCTGAGCATCTGACGCGCTGCTCAAAACACGCTGCAGGACCTTTTGCTGCGCCTTGATACGCGTCAACTATTAATTTTGCGTGTAAACTAGCTCCTTCTGCAGCGTCTGGTCTGAACGTAGCATAAGAGCTTCGGTGCATCAAGGATCAGTAGACATGGTCAGCAGAAAAAACAAATCTGCTCCATACCAGGATGTGTTCAGCTTCCTTCAGCTGCTTCTGCAGCTGCTGGATGTCGCTGTCTCTCTTCTCCACCTCCTTCTCCAATAGCTGCATCTCCTGGTGAACCTTCCCCTGCTGCTGGGCCACCTCCATCAGCTCCTGGAACTCCTTGTCCCTCTGCACAAGCATCTCTAAGATCTGAGGAAGGACCAAACCCTCTTTCAATGTCTACAGAAGAAATGCTAACAGGGAGGAGAACAACTTCTCTAAAAGCAGACACTAAATGGAGGTTAAAAAAAATAAAAAAAATTATATATAATATAATTACAATGATTTGCCAACATTCATAACATGTAGGCAAATCACTGTCCCCCAGACATCCGCAGTTATATTTTTTATATTTCTATTTTTTTAAAACAAAGCGGAGTGTGCATGACGTCATCCGCGCTCGCCGGCTACCATTCATTCATCCTGTCCACTGAACTGCTGCTAGTTTTACTTACATGCCTGGAAGATGTCTAGTGCTACTACCACAGATGATCTCGCTCTCGAAATGGAATTGAACGATTCAGATTAGCTCGCTGAATGAATAGAAGGGTTTAAAAAAAAAACATATATTTATATGTTTTTAAAACATATAAATATAAAAAATATAACTGCAGATGTCTGGGGGACAGTGATTGCCTACATGTTATGAATGCTGGCGTAACATAAAGAATAAATTGTGAACTGTTTAGTTTGTGGTTTCAAGTCGTTGCCCATAGGAAGACGTTACTGAATATCTTCAGAACAGCTCCAAATGACACAAAACTCATATGAGTGAGTAGAACATGATGTAATAACGTAAAATCAAGGGCCCAATGTAAAAAAAAACGAAATTCCCCTTTAAAGCTGTAATGATGTCTAAACCTCGATAGACATCATTACAGAAGCTCTAAGAAAGCTAATAGAAGCTCTAAGAAAAGCTTCTATTAGAAACAAACCACCTACTATTGAATATGATTACAGTGAAAACATTTCAGTTAATGACGCCTTTTGAAAAAAGATCTAACATCAAAAACTTAAATGATAGCCACCCTTTTAGAAACCGTAAGTTTTCCAAGATCCTCAATTAAACTGATCTCTCCACCAGAGAGGAGCATCAAGTGTTAAAAGCAGCGATCAGTGGATCTTTCAATGGCTCCGGAAAAAGTTTTCTTCAGTGCACAACAATAAAAACAACGTGAGCAGTTTACTGCATACAGTTGTCAGGAGCTCACTAATGACAAGGTCTGCAACTAATGATTATTTTGTGAATCTATTAATCTGTCTTATAATTTTGTTTTTACATTAATCGATTAATAATCAGGCTTCTTAAAGAAGATTTTTTACTAAATTAAACCAGTTGAAACTAAAATGTTTCCACTTGAGGAGTTCTTGAATGAACGTATTGATGAACGAAAACTTTTTTTTATTTCAAATGTAAAATGTTTACATATTTTCTTACAATTTTGATATAATTACTGCTCTAAGCATTGCTCTGTAAGCTAAAGGCATGTTTACTAAAATAATCAAAATAAATAAAATAATTTCAATAATTGATTAATTATGATTAATTTGGTACATTTTTTCCACCCTACTAATGACCTATAAAACTAAGGTGTGTTTTTTTATTGAAAGTTTGCAAACAAACAAAGATACACATATACATCGCTTATCATGAGTGTTGGCCTAGTGCAGAGGTCACAGATTAGCAGATCCGAACCCACCTGCTGGCTAATCCGGACCCAACCTGATTTAAAACATTTATAAATAACCGCATGTTGTCCGACGACAGTGTCTAACTTCACTTGCATCGCTCTTCCTGTTAATATGGTAAAACCGTCCGGAGCGTACGGCACCAGGCTGCAAGGGACAAAAATTAGCCAATGAGCTGCTGTCAGTCTGGGTTGCTGCTGCTACTTTTAGATACAGCAGGCAAACCTGTGGCAAGCCAGGCAATGGGTAAGAAGGAGAAGATGCGATATAGAGCAGAGGGAAAGTGTGGACTGCTGGAAGAACTACTTTGAACTCGTGAAAGAAAAGGGAAATGGTGAGCTCAAAGATGACCCTGCATATTTTCAGTATGTTTGGCTCAACCCACCATGAACATAATCAAAAATAAGGAGACGAGAATATAGAGAATTTGTCCTCCACCCTATGGGTTGCTGAGCAAAACCATTAACCCCACACTGTTTCTCTGGTGCCACACAATGGCAGTCCACTGCTCTCCAAGTGGATGGGTAAAATGCAGAGAGTGAATTTCCCCATTCTGGGACAATAAAAGGATTTACATTTACAACCAATGAGAGTGAACAAAGCTGCATGGAGTGTTCAGTCCACATAAACAGACCTTTGCAGGTGAGTGAGTTTTTTGGTACCTGAGTGTCTTCTCCTGGTTGGGGGAGTTTCTGACCTCTGGACAGAGCCAACATCTCTATCAGCTCCCTGAAATAAAAACACAAAAACAGTTGATAACAGCTGAATAATAGCTTCAGCCAAGAGCAAGTATAGCTCTGCATAATTCTGCTGCTGCTGCTTGTTCATCACAACTACGAAGCTATGGATAAAATAGACTCTAAAGTAGACTGAAGTGGTTCCAAGAGCAGTTATTATTCGGTTAATTCAATTATATTTTAACTTTGTGCACTTTTAGAATATACAACCGGACATAGCTGGTTCTGACCTAACCTGCAAACAACTCGTAAACTGTTTACGCCACTTTAAATGGGTTGGAAATTAAGAAAGAAAAGCATAAAACAACTTCGCAACAAAAAGCAATACACCTTTACCGAGATAAAACCTCTAAGTCATCCAACACAGACAGCAGACGCTCCTTCGTTGATTTTTCTGCTAGTGCCGCCATGTTTGCCTCCCTCTTTGAGATGACAGGATGTGACGTCTAAACTCTCATCCTTTGCGTTGTTCAATCGTCGCCCCCTACAGGTGATAGTAGACATTACAGAAAACTGTTCGTCATCCCAGGGACCATCTATAAGCTCCTGGCGATTGCTGTTTTCTGTTAAACAAAGTATACATGATTAAAAGTTTGGCTAAAGACCCAAATATTGTATTTTAACACTTCACCATTTCAAATCATATCTGATATTTTCATGGTCTTGCAAGACTTTTACATAAACTATACCAAGAACTCTATGTGAACAAAAATGACAACAAAAGTTGTCTGAGTGTCCAAGTCAGCATGTTCACCTCCAAGATGATCTGAGACCAACAGTTGTTGATATAATCCATCTACAAAACCAAAGAACTTCTGCACAAACTGTCAGAAACCGTCACAGGGAAGCTCATCTGCATGCTTGTCTTCTTCAACAGGGTCTCCAACTGACTCCAGTTCATCGTTGTAACTCACTTGAATGGGAAACTGCTCATATTTGCAGGCATCTGGCATGTTGGTGAGGTGCTCTCTTCACGGATGTATCCCAGTTTACACTATTCAGGAAAGTTGTGGGTGAGCGGTTTTCTGATGTCAGTGTTGTGGATCGAGTGGCTCATGGTGGCGGTGGCTTTATGGTATGGATAGGCATCTTTTATGGACGAAGAACACAGCTGCATTTTGTTGACTGAATTTTGAATGCCAAGAAATACTGAGAGGAGATCCCGAGGCCCATTGTTGTGCCATACATCAAAGAACATCATCTCATGTTACGGCAGGATACAGACGTTTACAGCTTCTTGGAAGCTGTAAACGTCCCATTCCATGGCCGGCATACTCACCGGACATGTCACCCGTTGTGCATGTTTGGGACCTGCTTTCAGAGTGGCCTTTTATTGTGGGCAGTCTAAGGCACACCTGTGCACTAATCATGGTGTCTTATGAGCATCTTGATACGGCACACACCTGTGAGGTGGGATGGATTATCTCAGCAAAGGAGATAACTAACACAGATTTACACTGGGTTGTGAACAATATTTGAGGGAAATGATTATATTGTGTATGTGGGAAAAGTTAAAGATCTTTGAGGTTATCTCATAATAAAGGGAGCAAAACCAAAAGTCTTGCGTTTATATTTTTGTTGAGTGTTATTCTTCATAGAAGTGTTTATATTCAGAAATGTGGGAAAGCCTACTGCCTTAGGATTCATATTTATCTATTCTAAGGAATGAATTTGCTTATATCCCATACAAACAGAAGGACACATTAGAAGAACATAAGTTGTCACAAATCCTCCTGCTGTTTATACTAGTATTTACCAAAGAATTTCAGACTGTGAGGCTTCTTTGATGCCCGTCTTGTCCTTGACCTTTATATTGAGCTGTGCTCACACCCTTCTGGTGCCACTGGTGAGCAAGCTCTGTACTGGTGGTTCCATGCCTTAGCAGGGAAGTTCTGAGGGGAAGACAGTCCCGGAACATGCTAATTATCTTGGATATCTTAAAGCCTCAGTAGCTGCATTTCTCCCCCCTGATCAGGGGCGGATTTAGGAAATTTTGGGCCCTAGGCAAAGACAGATATGGCCTTAGCCTATTGCTCTTTTCTATATACCCAAAAAGGCGAAGGCAAAAGTAAATAACACATTTTATTGTAGACAAGCCATGATCTGTTTATCTATTCTCCATTTTTCATTTGGATGAAATAATAGTTGGATGAATCATGACAGCAGACAAGATAGAGGAGAGCAGGAGGGTTAGCTATCTGTTAGCAGAGTTCAGTGCTTCTATATGTTGTCGTCAAAGTCTCCAGTAGCAGAAAAAAGTCGCTAGGTTTGGCACTAGGTGCTCTTTTGAAATAAAAGTGCCAGAGGGGTCTGAAAAGTCACTAAATATAGCGACAAAAGAGCTAAGTTGGCAACACTGCTCTTTGCACCATTTGTTTTTAAATGGTTTGCTGCTGTCTATTTCCTGTTTGGTAACTTACCAGCTTGTTTTGTTTGTATGACTGCAATAGTGGAAAACGTCTCGGTAAAATGGAATGCTGGGACCCTTTGTTCGCCTGGATCCCTGCTCTCTTTCGCCCTCATGTCCCTCCGTTGTCGGACAAACTTGCCCCCACTTCCTCAAAGCGTCAGTAGTATCTAGAGCCACAGCTAGTTCGTGTTTGTTCCTCTTGCGTTGTGGCATGGCATAGCATAGTGCAGACCACGCTTCTATATTGGGCATAAATCAAAAATATCTGCGACATACCAGCAAAACACTGCTGTGGGAGTATAACCAGCCCTTTAATATTATAAGCATTCTGATGTCATTTTAGCGGAACGATTTTTATCAAAAACATAATTAATGTGCACAAATAAGGAACAGTTGTATTAACTATACTTGTAAACAGAGTTTTATGGCCTGCCTTTGTATTGCCTAATGGTAAATCCCTCCCTGCCCCCGATCCTCTTCATGACCCAGAAATTTGTTCTCACATGCTGTAAAATTCCCAGTAGCTGCTCCCACATCTGAGATCATGCAAATACAAAGTGAAGCTGGCTGAAACTTTATTTGCAACACAAGAGGATTACTCCAAACACTTCTGTTACTCTTGATCAGTCAGTTCATTGAAATTTAAAAGCTTTACCTGAGCTGCAAGAAGTTCTGATCAGTAAAATATTCAAAAACTATATGAACTGTCACCAACAAAAATTAAGTTAAACTTGAAAAACTTATTTGTTAGCTGCTCTGTTCTTCAATACTTGACACCCTACCTTTGATTGAGACTTTCTTACTATTCAGAAACGTTGAACAATTATGGCAGCTTCTACAAGAGGAATCTGATGACCCTTTCTGTTGAATCAACTATTTTAGTTGACAGTCGTAATATATCAGACCTAGACTGTGATCATATCTGCACAATTCTGCTGACGTATCAGAATCAGATTTAGAATCAGAAATACTTTAATAATCCCAGAGGGAAATTACTTTTGTTACACGCTCCAGTTACAGTTTTATATATATATATATATATATATATATATATATATATATATATATATATATATATATATATATATATGTGTATATATATATATATATATATATATATATATATATATATATATATATGTATATATATATATATAAATATATATAAATATATATATATATATATATATATATATATATATATATATATATACACAGGTGCTGGTCATAAAATTAGAATATCATGAAAAAGTAGATTCATTTCAGTAATTCCATTTAAAAAGTGAAACTTGTATATTATATTCATACATTACATACAAACTCATATATTTCAGATGTTTATTTTGTTTAATTTTGATGATTACAAATGACAACAAATGAAAATCTCAAATTCATCATATCAGAAAATTAGAATATTGTGAAAAGGTTCAAAATTGATGGCCCCTGGTGCCACACTCTAATCAGCTAATTAACTCAAACCACCTGCAAAAGCCTTTAAATGGTCTTTCAGTCTAGTTCTATAGGCTACACAATCATGGGGAAGACTGCTGACTTGACAGTTGTCCAAAAGACGACCATCGACACCTTGCACAAGGAGGGCAAGACACAAAAGGTCATCGCTAAAGAGGCTGGCTGTTCACAGAGCTCAGTGTCCAAGCACATTAATAGAGAGGCGAAGGGAAGGAAAAGATGTGGTCGAAAAAAGTGTACAAGCAAGAGAGATAACCGCACCCTGGAGAGGATTGTGAAACAAAACCCATTCAAAAATGTGGGGGAGATTCACAAAGAGTGGACTGCAGCTGGAGTGAGTGCTTCAAGAACCACCACACACAGACGTATGAAAGACATGGGTTTCTGCTGTCGCATTCCTTGTGTCAAGCCACTCTTGAACCACAGACAGCGTCAGAAGCGTCTTGCCTGGGCTAAAGAGAAACAGGACTGGACTGCTGGTGAGTGGTCCAAAGTCATGTTCTCTGATGAAAGTAAATTTTGCATTTCCTTTGGAAATCAAGGTCCCAGAGTCTGGAGGAAAAGAAGAGAGGCACTTCATCCACGTTGCTTGAAGTCCAGTGTAAAGTTTCCACAGTCAGTGATGGTTTGGGGTGCCATGTCATCTGCTGGTGTTGGTCCATTGTGTTTTCTGAGGTCCAGGGTCAACGCAGCCACATACCAGGAAGTTTTAGAGCACTTCATGCTTCCTGCAGCTGACCAACTTTTTGGAGATGCAGATTTCATTTTCCAACAGGACTTGGCACCTGCACACAGTGCCAAAGCTACCAGTACCTGGTTGAAGGACCATGGTATCCCTGTTCTTAATTGGCCAGCAAACTCTCCTGACCTTAACCCCATAGAAAATCTATGGGGTATTGTGAAGAAGAAGATGCAATACACCAGACCCAACAATTCAGAAGAGCTAAAAGCCACTATTAGAGCAACCTGGGCTATCATAACACCTGAGCAGTGCCACAGACTGATCGACTCCATGCCACGCCGCATTGCTGCAGTAATACAGGCCAAAGGAGGCCCAACTAAATACTGAGTGCTGTACATGCTCATACTTTTCATGTTCATACTTTTCAGTTGGCCAACATTTCTATAAATCCTTTGTTTTTATTGGTCTTCAGTAATATTCTAATTTTCTAATATGATGAATTTGAGATTTTCATTTGTTGTCATTTGTAATCATCAAAATTAAACAAAATAAACATCTGAAATATATGAGTTTGTATGTAATGTATGAATATAATATACAAGTTTCACTTTTTAAATGGAATTACTGAAATCAATCTACTTTTTCATGATATTCTAATTTTATGACCAGCACCTGTATATATATATATACAGTATATACAAATCCAACAACACAAGATAATAAAGATACAAAAAATAAATAAAAGAGATAAAATATATACACATATAGCTCTTCTCTCTCTCTCTCTCACTATATATATATATATATATATATATATATATATATATATATATATATATATATATATATATATATATATATATATGTATGTATGTATATATATGCATACTGAGCGTTCGTCAAGGGAATGGCAGCTGATGCATCAACAGATTTCCCTCCTGAGTAAAGAGAAAATTGAAAAGGCAGATTTTTACATTTCGCACTGCTGCTTGTTAAGCGAGCAGTCAAAAAAGCAAAGAAAAAGGCGCAGGGACAACTCAAACAGAGTTAAATTCAAATGAATTTAAAACAGATTTCATAAAGGATGTTTATTGCATCATGAAATAGTTTAGAAATTAACGTCCAAAGCTGGACTGTCGTGAGATCTGAGCTTTCAGTCTCACAACAACGTAGAAAATGTAGAAGTCAACTCAGTTCTCAATCTGGCTACTGCCAGGTTATGTCCAAAGTGCATTTCTGGGGATAATAGTGGCTCATGGACTGACTTTACTCAGCCCTCGACTGTAATTCAAGAAGAAAAATTCAATTTTGGCCCATTTGGTCGATCCAAATAGAGACTTTGATGACTTTTAATTTGGGTAAAATGTTTGGTACACCAAAAAACATTCATGGCTTTTAAAATCTTCTACTGTTAATAAGACCAGAGCAACCCAGTGACTTTATCTATAAAGAAGAATTTGATTAATAACTGAACTTTATTGTTCTCACATTGGAGAAATTTACCTCAGCTTTTAACCCATCCCTTTGGGCAGCAGTGGGCTGCCATCTCGGGACGACCATGGAGCAATCGGGGTTAAGGATCTTTGCTCAGAGACCCAGAGTGGCAGTCTGTGGGAGTGGGAATAGGATTCCAAGCCCTATACCCTAACCACTAGGCCGCCCATTTCCCCCAAGCTTTCCTTTTATTGAGTTTTTTTTTTTCTCTAAATACAGAAAGCATTTTCAAAGGAAGAGTAAACCAACCCCAGTTCTTGTCGCTGATAATAGATTATTTATTTTTGTAGCACATTAATTGCAAAAGCCAATGGCGTAACTATTGGTAAGCAGAGATTGCATTTGTTTAGGGGCCACTACCTCTTAAGTGCCCCATTACTGACACCTGGTAGGCCACCTACGCAATTGTGGATAAGGACGTCTCATTGCGAACGTAATGGTTGGAAAAATTCCTCTTAAAAACCCACCTGACATCAAAATGACTGACCAGACCTCATTTATACCCCAAGACATGCCAGATTTCAACATGATGGTGAGCCCTTTAAACACGACACCAATAGCAAAGCAGACAGCAGTACTTTTAATTACTATGTTAATGACTGTGTATAGTTCATTAGACGGTTGGTAAAAAATACACTCATATAATTTGTGTCAAACCGCAATAAAGATCTTAAAATAACGATATATTTGAGTATTTTATTTTTTACACTACGACTTGGAATTATGTGTAATCCAGAGTGGCTGGGGGATGGGGTGATGTTGTACTTCATGTGCCCACCCAGATAATGTTGCTCACTGGTCTATTGTTGTGTCGTTACCCATGGGAAGAAGCCTCCAATGAGCAAAAATTAAGACAAGTTAATTAGGCATAAGTAGATTACTTTGCTGGACATGTAGTTACATTAATAAATAAACAGCAGCATTTTAAAGTTTTAACTTAGTAAATCTTTCATTGATCCTCTATTGCTGAGATTGAGATGTTAAATAAGGATTAGTTTAAGAACCAGCAGGCAACCATTTTAAGCAAGGGGAGGAAGCAGCTGGTTGGAGTGGGTGGGGATGAGTATCAGGGATCATTTGTGGCCGAGAGTAAAGGCAAACTTTATATCGGTAAGACCTAAAAGCGCAATGGCCGCCTGCCAACCCCCCTCCCCCACCGTTTTCATCTCCAGATGATTTCCAACAGTTTACGGTGCCGATAACTTAGACACACAGAGATCTTCCTCGCATGCGCTGCAGAGCGCCGGAACCATCAAGAACTCTGCACTTTTGTTTATAGTTCAGATCATTATGAAGCTGGAATTTTGAAAAGACACGATTTCCGGAATATGTAAATAGAAATAAAATAAAACAAACGGCAACACTTTGAAAAAAAAAAAAAAAAAAAACTAAAAAACGGATGTTTTTTATCAAAGGAGGCCATGAAATATATCCATTTCAGTTTTATACGAGAATTCAATTTTGAATTTTAATTGAATAGAAATATCGAAGCTTTAATATATCAGCTCTTAAATGCATTATGCAAATCTTTTCCGCAAATAAGGCAAAGCCTGGATGTTTAGCCCATTTTATCTAAAGAATTAAAAAACAAAATGCCTGGTTTTATATGATTGAAACATGTAACAACAAAAGGTGACATATTAAGGGAAAGAATAGACAGGTTGAAATATAAACACACGTGAATGATGTTTTAAATCAATATTTTAAATATGAAAATCAACTTCCAAACAAATTTGACTTAACTTTTGACTGTCTAAGAAATTATGGTTCTAGTATTTTTATCCTTTTATGAGAGTTAATCTCTGTTTTATTCCAGTTTCTAGTCCAGCTGGAGATAATCCCAGCCGAGCAAATCTCCATGTTTGGATCTGTTTCTGGCTGCAGAGCAGATTTAAGCCAAAATACCTGAGATATCTGTGCAGTTGATACACTGACTTAACATAATGTAATACAGTGCTAAGCCATTTCGTGGTTTATACACCTTTCTAAGTATTCTAACATCTCTAATAAACAGGGGGAATGTAAGGACTTTAGCACTATAGGGTGATATGCTCTAATTTATTAGTTTTAGTGAGGATGCTCCTAGCAAGACTCTCACACAGCTGCAGCTCTTTGATAAACTTTAAAAGGCAGACCTGAAGATACCATTGCAGTAATCAATTCAATACAATCCTGCTCGGACATTAGTTCTTTAATCTTGAAAATGTTTTTCAGGTGATAAAAGGCTGACTTTGTTAGTCTGTGGTTCAGATCTGAGTCCCTCCCAACACCCAGATTTCAGGCCTTATCCATGGTTTCTAAGTTACCTGAAGCAGTGTGATTAATCCTGTCTGCTCCTCCTTCCTTTGGTCTAAACGTTTGTTTGTTTTTTTGTTCATAAATGTATGGCACATCCACACATTGGTGTCTGTGTGTCTTGCTGCTCAAAATTATTTTAGTTCCAGCAAAGCCAAAATGAAGCTCATATATAAACATTGATTAAAAAAATACCCATATGCATTTTGATTCAGATATCAAATAGTTTAAAATTCCATATAAGCAAAACTCATTTGCACTCATTTGTTTATAATTACAAAATAAGTTGTATCCTATATATATATATATATATATATATATATATATATATATATATATATATATATATATATATATATATATATATATATATATATATATATATATATATATATATATATATATATAGCTTATGTGTTAAATAGACCAAACAATATAATATTTTTATTTTAATATCTTATTTTATTTTATTATTTATCTTGTCATTGTTTTCTGTAATATTTTCAGTTTTTGCTTGTTGTCCTCCCGATTGTTTGTTATTTTATTTTGGCGGGTCAAAGCGGAAATTACGCAGTAGCTCCGCGCTGCTTTCATGACCTATCGGCTGTTATCACAACAAATCAGACTTGGCTAAAAGGAAAGCGCGACTACTTCTCTTCGGAGCAACTCTCGGTAGTTTATTGTTCTTTCTACCGGCCTGTTTGTTGCTTTTTGTCGTGGGGAGTTTTCCACTGACGGTTTCAGGATGGTGAAAGTTTCATTTAACGCCGCTTTGGCGCAGAAAGATGTGAAGAAAGATGCTGAAACTCTTATCCCCGAGGAGAACACGGTAAGAAAAAAAAAAGGCTTTTAGGGCTGAACACAAGAGCAGCTCTGGCGTGGAGGGGCGAAAGTAACCTGTACTTTAAATACGTTTTAAGGTGGTGATATGTTACTCAAAAGTTGACAGTTGTGAATATGTCATCGATGTTTTTATTAAATGAAAGCTGTTTGTGTGAAATATATTTACGTCGTAAGAGTTTTGACGGACGTTACTTCCTGATTTGGCCTTTAGCTTCTTGTTTAAACAGCAAACTGCAAAACTGCTAATTTTATAAACTTGTTTGTTTCAACGCTCGGTTTTTTTTTAAACTCTTACCCGGTGAATTCAAGAAATTGCCCAAACAAAGGCAACCTCTTTTGTCTTTGTCATGTAAACGGATGTAATTCCGTTTATTCGCTTTTTGCTAAACGCAGCGCGAAGGTCAGATTAGAGATTATTTGCCCTCAATTCAAGATTTTTTCCTTTTAAAGTTGTTTAACTAATAGAAATATTATTTCTATATGATAGAATATATAAAAATAAAACATAGGCTACAGTTAATCCCATTTACCAAGCAGACGGAATTCACCTACGTGTGTAATTTGGTTTCATATGGCGTTTTGATCACATTAATTGCAGTTAATGTCATATCAACATGCCAATCGGATCTTTTATTACAAACTTAACTAAATAAACTGTTTTTTTGTGTGTGTTTAAGTAGAAGTTGCACGTATTTATTTTCAAACTGGAACTTTAATTTTAGTTAATCCTCTTAAAAATCAAGTTTTATTCTGTTTTCGCCCCAGTTTTATGAGAGTAGCTTTATTATAGGGAGCTGTGGAGTCTCAGGATAATTAGCTTTAAGGTGCTCACTCCCTGTTAAACACTAGACACTAATAACAGAGTTTTAATGAGGATTTGGTTGGATTCAGGAGAAGGATCTCAGTTTAATTGGTTGTGCCCTATTTACAGAAAAACCCATGATCAAACAGATGATATTACATTGCAGCTGTATAAATACAACTTTCACAATATAAAGATGTTTTTTTGTACTACCAGTTCTTTTATATCTAATAACAAATGCACTTTTTGTTTTTTTCTGTGGCCGATATAAGTTTGGAACAAAAAGGATTACAAAATAGCCTTCAGTTGTTCATTAGCTGGTCTGTTTTTAACCTTTTTTAATATTTAAATAAACTCAAAATAAAGCAGATGCTGGTATTGTTGTCTTTAGATCAAATATGGAAGGGTTTTATTTTGCTGACTTAAATAATCTCAATAAATAATTTATATATTTAGTGTTTGACTTCACTAAGCCTAATGCTGAAATGTCTCTGTTGGTTTCTTCTTTTCTGTAATAAGAGGATGTAAAAGAAAGTGGACAAGCTGAGGAATTCCCCACCTTTTATTAACTCCCTGAGCATCTCAGCTGTGTTTGGTTGACAGTTCATCATCTGGGCTGTTTGTCTGACATGCTGGTTTTATTGAAGGGAATGGTTTACTCTAAAGCCGATGATAAAGAAGTAAGCCTTTCGTTTCAGTATCAGTCGTAAAACTAAAGGAGTTCTGGGTGAATTTCTTTAGGGGTTTTCCTGAGCTCAAAAGTGGGCTGAAGTCAGTGAAGGTCACTTATGTGTTCAATCTGAGCCCGTTTCTTTGGTTGTGACTGTTTTTATCATGGTGTTCACTAGTTCAGATGTTTACATTTTATAACAGCTTTGAGAGCTGAGTGATGTAACCCTACAGACTCACTGGTTGAATAATTCAGGCTCTCTGAGCAGAGTGCGGTTAAACATCTTGGCTGCTGATTTGTTTCGACGCTCTTGGGGTAAAGCTTATCAGAAGTGTCTGTGCTCAGCTATTTCCCCACCCTGCTGTAAAACCAAATTTTGTTTTTCTTCTAATGCAGGCAGAGGAAGTTTAAGCTATGCGTGCAAGTTGAGAGAGAACACAGTAAGCTCTGTGCAGATCGTAAGTCTGATGAACAGCTAAAACAAATGCATGTTCATAAGATTACGAATAAAGATTTGTGCACATTGGAGAACGTTCTGTTCTTCATGAAGGCTTTTCTGTCCAAGTTTTTGTTTTATTGCTGCAGACTTTGAGACTTGAGGCCTGTAGACTGGTTCAGTTTCAGTCTCTTACTCTTATCTTGATAATCAGAGCTTAATGTTTCCCATTTGGGAATAGAGTGCGTGCAAACCCAGCAGGTGGTCTACTTTGTGTGGATTGTACTGGAGAACAGAAAAAAAAAAGATTGGATTTGCAATGTTTAACCTCTTTTTATCTGATTGATCCAAATTCTTTTAAAATCAGATTAATTTTACAAAGAACTAAATAAATAAAATACTATTACATGTTTTGAAAGAATAAAAAATATGAGCTAAACAGATCTTTTGGTTCTTAAAAAAACCCAAAAAAACTAACATTTGTACATTGTAAAGTTGCACATCATTTTAGGTTTTAAGTGACTTAAATTTTTAAAAAGATATGAAAAGATACTTTTTTTGAATGACTGAGTTGTGATATTCAGTGACAGATTATTTTTTTCGTTTTTTATTCTAATCATTCTGTGCCTGATTGCTCTCTGTAGAGTTCTTAGAATTGAAGCTGTTCAGAAAAAGGTTTAGAAAGAAAACTTATAAGAAAATAATTTTAGGACAGTGAATCTTGGCTTAAATGTAGATCTGATCAACCCCATTAACACATTTATGTTTGTAAAACGATAATAGTTTCTACTTTTTAACAGTTAATAGAGAATATGACTAATGCTGAGCATAAAATGCACTTTAAGTTTAAGGACAACACAAGTTACATATGAAAAATTTAGAAAACCATTTAACAGGAGCTGTTTCTGCTTTCCTTCTTTGCTGTGAACTTCTGCAGTTGCCTGATAAAGTTTGTATATTTTATCATTGCTAAGAAGTGACTTAGAGGGCTGAATGGCAATCTTTAAAGTGTCCTGTGGTTGCAACTAAAGCTTAATAAATAAATATTTTTACCTTTTATTCTCTGTTCCCAGACTCTAAATAATTTTGTTTATTCATGTCTGCTTCGGTGACAAAGAGGTCCCATGACTATCGACAAAAGGTGCTACCAACACAGTTGGGATTGTTCTATTATATAAAAACCAGCCCAAACATTGTTCTTTCCTTCGTTTTTCTTTAAACTCCAAACCAAATGGTCAGTTTATAAAGATACCTTTGTTTTTTTTCCCATTTAGTCTGAAACATACAGGGGAAAATATTCGTCTGACTCTGTCCGAATCTTTAAAAAGGGAAAACACTCTAAAGCTTTAGAAAAAGTATGAAGACTTTATAGGTTTACTAGCAGAAAACTCATTAGAAGAAAATACAATTAAACTTCAACAAACTAATTTTAAGGTAGAAATAGTTGATCATCATGTTTATGCGACATGAGAAGAAAACAGAGTTTGTTAGGAACGATTATTACTTGCAAAACACAAAAGTAAACAAATAAATTAATAAACTGAGTTAAAATCTTTATGCAGACATTGACCTCAGATAGTCTCCTTTTCAGCTCCATCTAAAGTAATTTTACTCAACAGATGTTCATTTTACATCTCTTTTAACTACGGTATGTGAAAACCTTCCCTCCACTTTACCTTCTAAAACATTTTTATCCTGCAGTAAATGTAAATGAAATTATTTAAAAAAAAAACATAGTTGTTCATTTTAAATTAATTTGCAAATTACAACAGATGTAAGAAGTATGCATAAATATATTCATATAAAGAGTTTATATTTGATGCTTTGTCTCATTTACTGCCATATGCTGTTATTCGTTTAGCAAAAAAGGCATGTTTTTCAAAACAATGACTTTATATGTATATATAATGATCAATAATTGATTAATAATGGTTAATCAGTCATCATTTCAGCCCTTATTAAAACGCTTTAGTTTTTATAAAGACTTTTCAGTTTTTTGCTTCAGTTTTTCTCCTGTGCCATTAGGTACTATAGTCACCCACCTGCTTTTGTAACAGCAAAAGACACTATCCACAGCTAGGCTAACTTATCTCCTATTATTCCTCCTGTCTGTAGAAAGTGTGGGCTTTAATGTATATATATATTTTTTCCATTACTTGAAATAACTTTGCTTACTTAATTTAGAAGAAAAAACGCCACCTGTTGTCTTTGCCAGAAGGTTTCTGATCACAATAAATGGCCCGTTAAATAACTCCTGTGATGCTGTGCTTCGATATGTCGCCATTAAAACGACTGTTTATCTGAGCATAGCTAAAACTGGCCTCCATTTCTGCCCAGTTGATGTCTCTCCAGTTTGAAGGGATGATTAAGCTAAAATCTGCTGCAGTATCAGGAATTCCCAAACATTTCAGCCTTTACAAAGCAATAGACCGCTGACCCCTTTTCCTTCACTGTTCATTCTGCAGTAACACATGTTTCTGGTTTGTTTACATTCTGTGTCCCTCATTGTCTAAATGATCAGCACCCTTCGCTCCTGGTGACTTGATCTCACCCTGATCCATTTGCCTGTATGGAAATGTTTGCCTGACTCTGCTTCCCTGCTTAGGAAACTCCTCTAAAAGTCTGACCACACTGGTTCTAAATCAAACCAGGAAATAAAATGGTTTTCTCTTGTATTCTCAATAATTATCTCATTATTTCTATTTTAGTTGAATATCAAATAAAAACATAGATCCTAACTTTAGTTTTCTGTGTTATTGCAGAAGGCAGGATTTCTGGTCCTCCTTTGTAACCTGAGTTGACCTCAGCTCCATTTTGTTTTTGTCTCACAGATCATTTGAACTTGCAGGTGCTACAGAAGGGGAATTTCTTTCACTTTCGCTTAGTCTGCAAAGTTTACCAATAAACCAAAGTGCCAGCATGGAGGCGGCTGGTTTTATGGGTTTGTCGGATAATAGATGGTAGGATTCAGCTGAGCTGATCACGACTGATGAGTGTGAGACAAACGGTGTAACCAGAGTGTAAGCCTCCTGACGAGGTGACAGGACGGATCAACCCTGTTCATTCCTTTAACCTGTTTAGTTTTTGCACAATTTGTGGCTTTTTAACGTTTTAATCTCCTTTCCTAGCTGAGACTGATTGTCTGGCTGCTCTTCTTTTCATTAATCCACGATTGCTAGCATGTTAGTGTTTTTGTTTGGTAGTTTGGCAGCCTTTCCTCTCTTCAGACATAATTCGCTTTATTCTGACACCAATAAAATACTTTAGTGTTACGACTGAGTCCTGCCTGGGGGTTTTTTCTGTATGTTTTGTGCCTGTGGTTAAAGTTTGACTTTATCTAGACTTGGCTTTTCTTGGCACAGAAAGATATTTTTACCCAACAGAAGTTTCTGGTTACATACATGCGCTGATATAGCTTATGGAGATAGTTGTTCTCCTGCTTCGAAAGCTGAATAAAATGTTTCAGCTGCGCTCCGTCTGATCACACAAGATCACACAGAACAAAGGGTGGGTGCATTGTAGCTTTCACTTTCAGCTTATTGAAGTGAAACCATCCTTGGATTTCCAGAATAAACTGGGTGGCCAATGATCACAAAATGCAACTTAGGGGAGCAGGAGTTGGTTTAATCAGGAACTCTGATAAGATCAGATCAGAATATCTCTTGTCACTGCCACATGTTTAATCATGACCTTTTGGACAGATTATTTTGATTGATCAAGATTTGAGGCTCTAGTCTCTCAGCCTGATAATGCAAAGCTGTCCTGCTTGAAAAGCATCAGAATTTGGTTTGTGTCTTTATGTTGTCACACTCTGAATTCAGCCTATTTTATTTATCTGAAGCGTTCAGGGAACATTTATGAATTCATGCCATATAGTGTAGTCCTCATTCCTGAAGCAGTTCTTCTATTAATGTTTTAATTGATTCTGTCATAGAGAACAAGAGAACTCAGTCTAGGTACTTTAATTAAAAGTAAAGTTGTTTAACCAATGTTTTTCCATAAAACTTGCAGATAACTGAACCTCTAGTTGGCTTATCTTAAGGTTAGCCCGATGGGGCGTCAGAGCTTATCTCCTTACAGGTTGATAAGTCACTCTGCGTGCTGCGCTGTCAGCGTGCAGCAAAGATCCTATTTGAGCTGACGTGTGATTAGGCAGCAGCAGCTGTAGTGTTTGAGTCTGGCTGCAGCTCAGCATTCAGGCCGCGTCGATTCTTCACCCTCCGTGTCTTTGTTGGGGATGTAATTAGGCGGTTCAGGGATTTTCATCCCAGCTACTTTCACATCCATCACTTTTCACTAATCGACTTCTGGGCTTCAGTGTCTTTCTATCCTTTCAGTTAAAAGTATTTAAAAGGGGAACACTGTAAATGGGCTCAGCTAAAGCTGAGTTAGTTTCTTCAAGATTTCCTTTAACGTTGAAAGCTTATATTATTAAATTGATCTATACTAACAAACATTTTCTGTATCAAATGTTTTAAATGTGCAGTCAAACTAGATTTATATTATATTCATACTAAACATATTAGAATATACAAGTAGAAATGCTCTTTTAAGTGGGCAGAAAGATGAAAAAAAGGTAAAAAGAGAGCAGAACTATTTTACTATTTGTTTTTGTAGAGTAAGAAGGCTTTGAGTGGCAAAACAGGGAAGTGCTGTAAATGAGGAAAGTTACATTACATTTGTATAGAGGCAACGCAAATATGTAGAGAATAAAGGAGAATCATTAAAATAAGATCCTTAAAGTCGTATTTAAATTTCAAATCATTCTGGCTTAAACATGTATATAAATGTACCCTTTATCAGACTATATTGTCCCAAAAGTTAGAACATTTTTATTTAAAAAAACATCCTGTCTTAAAATCTGTGAGGGTTTTTTTTTTCCATTATCTTATGCAGACCAGTTAGTTATACTTTAGCTTGTACACCTAAATTCGGCCGATCATATATCGATGGTCATCTGTCAATCACATTTTTTTAGTCATAGGATCTTGATGTTGCATGTTTCTGCTGTCCATAGCGTTCCTTGACAGTGTTGTTGCTAAATGCTACTTGGTCCCAATGTAATTTTCCATTGGGAATCTACTATCACTAAGCTGCTAACTGGTTCCCAAGATGCTTCCGAGACACCGGTGGTTTGTTGCTGGATAAGCCAGAAGTGTCTGCTAACTTTTAAACGCTCGATGCATGGGTGTTGGGACATCCATGCATTGATTTCCTCTACACATTTACCCAGAACCCACATGGGTTCATAGTCGCCTGGTGATCTTTTTTTTTTTTTTTTAAAGATGATGGCCACCTTAGTCACCACTAAGATCCAAGCTCGTGTTCAGTTCATAGAATCAGGCTGCTCACTAAATTTATGTCCATGTTTAAAAAGTTAATGTAAAACTTTTTAAACATGGACAACCAGAAACCTTCCTGGATGCGAACAGGGTTGATCACACTGAGGTCACTGTTGGTCCTGATGGGTTTTTAAACAGAATGAGTAACATTACTTATCAGTCAACTTTCACCTTTTGGAAAGTGTTGGCTGATGAAGCTGCTATGAGTCATGCTTGCTCTTCTTTTCTATCTTTCTGTGTTCATTTTAGACTGATATCTGGAGGTAGAGTTATTTTATTTTAGTTTTATCTGTAAAAATATTTCACGTATCCTGTTCTGAACAAAGCAGGACTAAACAGCTAAGTTCATAATTAGAAAAATTTCCAAAATTAAATGTATCTTTTTTTATCATGATGTGCAGTGTCTATGTTTGCAGGAACTGAATCTGCAGCTACGCAGTGGAGTGATTGCAGCCAAAAATAGTCCTAACTGATATCAAGCTCTTTTTTAGATTGATAAACTAATCTAACAAAACGCACGCATAGTTTTTGTCGCCTAAAAACTCTTTTTCATTTGCGCCCTTTACCGTACAGGAATGAATTTTTCTCCGATGTTACCAGTGTCATTTCTTTAAAAACGATTGTTATTTGATTCTGTAGACCGTGGCCCCTGAGCAATCACTTATATGTGAGTCTTTATCTTATAAAGAAATCTTTCCTTTCTCTGGAAAATGAAAAACCCTTTAAAAGAAACAAGGTCATGCTTTAGTGGTAAGCTAGCTATACTGGTATTATACTGTAGTGGTCATCAGAACTATTAACTATGTCAACCCAACTGTATGTTTTTAATCTTTTTTATGGTAGTTTGGGAGAAAAACAGTAAAAAGGAAACTGGTAGAACACTATCAAAGTGAAAGGAAAAGGAGGCAAATTAAGCTTCAGAAATCTATAATTACTGGATCTCTGTTGCTTTTATCATTTCTAGAAGAGTTTATAGGTGGTAATATTTATTAGATGGGAATAATTTTAAATAAAGCATCTAGATTATGTTGTACATCTGAACGTTGTAGTTAATAAAAAACTATGATGTTTTACTGAAAGTTAACAAATACTGACCTGTGCAGAGATCCTGGTAGATGGTTGTTAGATTTTTAACCTGCATGTCTTTTAAAACTTGTCCCCTGAACTAAAAAACATGTGTCCACAGACACTGGAATAGTGTTACTATGTAAACAATGTGGTGTTAATGCAGAAGTAGCTTCATTCAGCGTCTCTGTTGGAGAGCTGAAACAGAATAACACCTAAATGTTTTACAAGTTAAAGACATTTAATGATCTAATATTGAAGGCTTGACAGCCAAACCAGTAAAGAAAAATAGACGTTTAACTGATAAAACACATTTGTGACCCCAAGTGTTTTTCTATGTTTAGATCTTAACGATTGCTTGGGAAATTCGTGTTCATGTGTGAGAAAGAGCACACAGTTGATTTTATCAGGAGGCTTACAGTGAATGAGGACTGGTTAGTCATTATGTGGTGGTATGTCAGCCTGTACACCACATTATTAAACCGTCGGTTTGTGTCGCCAGCTGAGTTTACTTCCCTGTCTGCCACTTTCTGTCAACACAAGTCATCTTCTGAACACTTCTCTTCCTGTTTTGATCCTCATATTTTGCTGCTGCGACCTCCCTCTACATGTTAAACGTTTAGTTACTGACCTAAAACTGTCTTGGCTCCAGTTTGCGGTTTTCCAATCCTTTGCTCTCTGGTTAATATCACAGGCATGTGGGCTGCTTGAAAAGGATTACAGCCTAATCAAGCAGACAGTCAGCGACTGAGCTTTAGCTGCCTCCCTCCGAGCGCCACCGACCACTAAAACTCAAGAAGAGGGGGATTAAACAGACGGGTAGGAGCTGAGTCCAGCAGCTCTGAGGCCCACATAGCCTTCACTTTGTGCAGATTCCCTCCAAATGATCAATGCTTCCTAAGCTGCTCATGATAACCGGTCAGCCCCACTGATCACTCTTCCTAATGTTTGTACCCAGATGCTTTAAAACCAGTCTAATGGAAGTCCAAGATTTAACTCTTTATAATCCACTTAAACTAATTCCAGTGTAATTTATGGAGCCAGATAAAAGCAGATTTCCTTCCTTAGAAGCTCTACTTTGGATATTTATAAATGTTAAAAGGGAAAAAACAGATTTTTGTCATTGGATTTTATCAAAATGATTAAATCGTGTCGGTAAAGTAGTGACTACCAATGTCCTGAATGGGGTCCTCTCCACCGCTGTAACCTGTTTTTAGCTCTTATGCAAAATAAAGGTGTAGAGTTTCATATGTGTGTGTCGGTGCACGGAAGTCAAACCTGTTCTGTACAGATACTCACCTGTCACCAGAGAAATGCAAACACAACCTTTCATCAGGTGGATTAATGCTTATGATTAATGAACTATGATCTCCTTTAAATGGATAAAGTAATGAGAGAAGTACATCAATTACACACCTTATGCATTAGGACTTTTTAAACACGTTTACTAACATCCATCACACTTTTACTGACGTTTTCCGGTTACTCATTTATTTATTTGGGACAAAAACTGGTTTCTGTATCTATATTATATTTACAGAACATAATTTGCTGACTTTCAAATGGATCAAAATTTGGTTATTTGTCTTAAAAACATTCCTCTTCCCTTTATGTTTAAAAAGACATGTCTCTAGTGAAGAAGTGACGCCATTGCCCACTAGGTTGTTTTTAACATTCTTTGTTTTTTTTAAGAGACTTTGAGTAACTTCTTTATTTCAAGAAAAGACAAGGAAGTAAAAAATAAAAAAAACCTGCTGCATTAAAGCAGCGTCTGTTCCAGTTAAAAGGCTGCCAGTTTCCTTCAGAATCATGTTAAATAGATATTTGACTTGTCAGAACTTGAACTCGCTTCCAAATACTCAAGCTTGTATGGAAAAGTCCAGGAGTTTATTGACCTGTAAAACTTCTTTTGGCCGCCATTGATTGAATGTGGTCAGTGGGGGAATTGTCTGTTCGACCACCAGATGGGCAACCACGGGTCAGAATGGCATAAAACTATTTTAAGATGCGGAAAGAGAACGCTGCAGCAGTTAACTGCACTGTACAGTGTTTTATGTTTGCTGTATTTAAAACAAACACTAAACACTTCTTCTTTACAAGTGGTGCTGAAATTTGTCAATTTAATTATGTTTTGGTTACATTGTGGCCTGATGTGTTCATAAATATGTCACTGATTTTTTTACTCTTTCCTTTCTGTCATGTAACTGTAGCATCGGACATAAACAGTAATTTCAGTTGCAATATATCTCATCTGCAAAAGGCACGGATTTCATTTTTTCTATCTATTCCACTACTTAATCACCGTCTGTTTCTCTGACTACTGTTACATATTTTAGGTTATCTTATTATTTAGTCTTATTTAGATTTATATGATTTTATATTAGAACTCAAACAACCAATCAGATAAATTATTAATTGATCATTATAATTTATATCCATCAATTTAGTAATTGAATAATTATTAACTGGTTGTACAGGCTATGAAGTTTAATAGCTAGAAGAAAAACCATCTTAAAGCCGTGATTAACCCCAAAACAGGTAAACAAATCTTTTTTTCCATTTATGATGAAGAATCTTCTTTGTCTGTAAATTGGCTCCTAAAGTTACGTAGTTTTCGTTTCACCTGCTTCAACTATATTTAAAACGGGTCAGCAGCATTATCTTTGCTGATTTTCAGGTCTTTGCTAACTGAAAGCGCCATGATCTGTAGCTGCATGTTGACGTGAAGCAGACTTAACACGCCTTTTCTCCTCGCTGAGGCGTCTGCATACTTTAATGTGCTGCAGAGTGTGGTAATGAGGGCGTGTGTACGTTGCAGTTATGAAACGTTCCTCTGAGGGCCTGTTGGGTCTTGTTGGTCAAGTTTTCTAGTTGTGGTTGTTAAACCAGAATATCTCAGCCTCTGGATCCAGATATGACTTTAAGAAATGCCTTATTATGTGGACGGGGTTCTTGTTTTAGAGCCTTCATTCAGGATAAAACAATTTAAATTGGAACAGATAAAACATTCTCTTACACTGATTTTGTTGATGGGAACCCGTCTTCAGACATAAACTTCACTCCCTTCTACTCCCTACATCTGCGAGGACTCCCTCTAATGAAATCAGATTGTAATCTTTAACTTCCTGTGCATAAATACAGTTGTGATCCAATTTCCAGACTGATCCATGAAAAAGAGGGAGCGACTGGTTTAGGACAACATACCGGTATAAAAAGTTTCTACTGGACTTTGAATCCGTTCTTGGCTCAACAGACCTGTTGCTGCAGCAGTAATAGGAGTGGCTCAATATGTTTATAATAGGCTCTAATTTATGCTCCATGTTGAACACGTCTTCCAGACATTCTTTGACTTGTTTTGAATTTTTCTGGAAGTGCTGTATTAGCTGTATTTCACTCCCAAAAGACTTCAGAACTGAATCATGACTCAATCATTTGTGAGGTTTCATCTTCCTCTTTTTAATCCTCTTTTGTTTTTAGTTCCTTTTTTCTGCTCATGTCAAGCTGTCTGTGCCATGTGAACAGACCTCTTCTCAGCAGGAGCTGAGCTTTAACGCTTCTGCCTCAGGAAATGTCCCCTTAGCACAGATAGCCTGTGCCAGCGTTTCTCTCGTTCCTCATTTCTCAACAGCAACTCTGCTACTCTTATTAGTTTCCAGGGAACATCACTAGGGGGAGTTTTTTTTTTTTTTCAATTTCCTGTTTGCTGAAGGGAAGGCCTATAAAAGTGCAGACTGTCATCTTTTAATTGCTGAGCATCTGTAGTTTTATCTCATAAGTTGGGGACTTGTTTTTGTGTGAGCAGCAAGGCTGAACATTCTGACCTGTTCTCTGCTGAACATAAAGGGACTTGGAAACGGATTGAGATCAGGAGCCACTGACCCATAACTCCACATCAAAGGGCCTTGGAGGAGAGGCGGTTCTTGAAGCTGATGTTGCTTCTTCTGATTTACATGATTAAAACGGCACAAAAAACTCTGTTTAAACAAAAACTGTTATTAACAAATAAAAGAAAATGGTCAAGAGTGGATTAGCAGACGGAGGGAGCAGCAATTCAACTAACTCATCCTTTGGCCAGACAATTCATCACTTAATCTCTAGATACAAACCTTAGCCTTAGTGTCTTTTGAAAGAGATGACCATAGACACATAGCTAGAGCTAGACAGTTCTGCTGGAATGTCCTAGTCAAAGTCTAAATGGAGAATCTATACCAAGATTTAAATAATGTTCTTCACAGCTGCCCCTGATTTAATCAGACTAAACTTGAGTAGTTTTGCTTAGATGTTCAAAGCTAGATGATGAAAGTCTTCCTGCTGTAACTACAGTGAAAAAGTATTGACTTGTAGAGCTGAACACAAACGCATGCTTTGCCATTCTGTTTTCCATTTCACAAACAATACAGCTTTTTTCCTCCACTTCAGTTATAAACTGTTTTCTATTGGTCTGTCACAAACAAACACACTCCAAATAAATTCAGTGAATAGCGCCTCTTTAACACAAGAATGAAATACTCAAGGCTGTATGAACACTTCTGGGAAGGACTGATAACAGCAAGACAATAGCTGCATAAAACAGGACATCGTGGACATATTGAATGTTTATTCTGTAGTCTAAAACCAGAAACATTCGGCTGTTTCAAACCGTTCAGTATTGTGAAGGAAGAATTTTCTTTAGTAATGAAGTCATATAAAAACTTTTAGACCTGAAATTACTTTAAAAAGTCAAAAGCTATTTCAGTTTGTGTTTTATTTCTGTTTTCTATTTCTGGTTTAGCTGCCGGTTTGAGTGCATGAGAACAACAGCAGGAAATGTTTGTGTCCCTGAGCTGCACTGGGTGGTACGGCTGTAAACAGTGTCAAAGAGGGAAGCAGAAAATATGGCCGCTGCTGGGAAGTCAGTCAGTGTGTCCAAAGTGGATTAACACAGATATTAATATTTTACGAAGCATAAACTTGGATTCCTCCATGACAAAACAGGGTTTTTATATGCTTCTCTTGTTTAAATTAGACAACTGAGGTGATTTTAGATTAACTAGTTTAAGTATAATGCAGACATATGCTTGTCTTTTTCCACACTTTGAAACTTGATGCTTTGATTATTTGTTGAATTTTAATTACTTCTTTTTTATTACTATTTTAAAGAGTAGTCAGCAACCCAAGCCACAGACGTGCTATTGAGTTGAGGTTGAAAAGCAGCTGTTTTTATTCCCTAACCCTTTTTTATTTCCCTTTCTATAACCTGAGCCTTTCTGTTCCTTTTACCTGCCGCTGGTCCATATCATTACAAGCAGCCTATTCTTCAGGTGCTTGTAAAAAAAATTCTGCACCTTCATCGGTTTGATAGAAATGTATTTTATTTTTCCAAGCGATGATCCACCCTGGTCTCCCATCACACCCTGGCCTCTGGCAGGCTGTTTCTGGAGAATTTCCAGACTCAAGAAGTCTGCCAATTATGATCAAACCCTGATTCTTTTCTGTTCCCAGATCAGCAGCTGTGTCACAGCTGGAAACGACTGGAAGTATTTGACTTTAAATTTACATTCAACAAGTAATTTACTGTTTTGTGGATATTCTTAAAGAACCCCTCAGTAGATTGTTGGATAAAAGCAGAACTTATATCAGTTTGTGATAAAACTATTAAGGTAATCACATGAAGCCTGGAGTAGGCTTCATTTGAAACTTGTTCCCAGACTGAATGTGGCCTAAAACTTTTCTCTCTTCTCTTCTGCAGGATGCTGAAGCTGCTGTGTTGGTGCACCGCCGCTCTCGCGTCTGGTGCTGGTGCATGTGCCTGGGTCTGGCCCTCATGCTGTCTGGAGTGGTCGTAGCAGGAGCCTACCTGTACCGCTACTACACCCAGGAGGTGAACAAAAGTCTCTACAGCTCTGAGGAAGAACCTCAAGTGAGGAAAAAAAAAAGATTTAAAATCAGCGCTTTTTTCATGGGTTTAGCTGTGAACTGAATGTCAGGATGTTGGCTGAGTTCTTTCAAATGCTTCCTGCTCTTCAGCTCCCCTGCAGGCTTTTTATGGCATTTAGGTCCAATGACTGCTCTGATGAATTGTATATATTTATTTTAAACCTAATCTATAGAACTGCTCTTATTTGACTCGTTTTATTAGCTGAATATGGGTAGAAAAACAACCCCAAAACCAGCCCTCTAAGTCTCTTCAATTATGATCAGTTTATAAAAAGTTGGTCATTCAGATAAATTACAGACAGCATCTTAGCTCCTGTTTCAGAGAGAAGAGTTTAAACAATTAATTTAGGTTTAAAATGAGAGGACTGGTCTCCACACAGACTGTCTTCTTATGAATTACAGCCAAACAATACATCAAAAACATGTGTTAGGTGTGCAACTTAATAACATTGCAAGTAAAATCCTCATTTGGTGAAGAGAAATAAAAAGCCAAATGAAAGAAAGGAAGTAGAAGCAGAGCGTTTCAGTGAGTTTGCATGCTTCGCTATCTCAATGTGCTGCAGCTCCTCCAGTCCAGGAACATGGCTGTTAGATTAAATAGTTGCTGTAAATTTCCTTTAAGCTGATCACAGTGTGTGTCTGTGTCGCCTTGTGATGTCATCGACCTCTGCATGTTTGTATAGATCCTAACATTTTTTATTTTCTGCTTTGAAGCCGGTCTACTGGTGTGGAGTAGGTTACGTTGAGGAAGATTACATGGTTCCTGATGAAGAGGTTTGTGAAAACTGTACTTCCTCTATTGTTGTTTAGTTGAAAGCTGCTTACATTTTATTCAATAACTTAAAATATAAAGATAATTAGTCAGGAAGTTTTATTCTGAAGCTCCCACTGCTCCAGGGTGAAGCAGTATAGTGAAAGTGCTCTTCCTTTAACCTCCACAGGTTGAGAGGCCCAGCAGGATCGTGCAGAGGATAGAAGAGAGGATCAGGGTTCTGGAGCGGGAGCAGGTGGAGCTCATCAGCGTTCCTGTGCCTGAGTTCGAGGAAGGAGACCCTGCAGATATCGTCCATGACTTCCAGAGGGTGAGACGGCTCAGAGCATGATATAAGAGTCCAGGAGGACGGTTCTGTTTTGATGATGGGTAGACCATCACTTTTGTTTCTTTTTTCAACAATCTGAGGCATTTCTAGACCTCCTCATGTTAGCTCCTCATTTAATACTCCACACCACTGAGTTTGTTAGTTTAATTTTAATTTGGATTGATCCGTCAGTTTTGATAGAAACACTCTACCTGCCTTGAGCAGTACCTGAAATCATTATAGACCAGAACTACTTTCATAGTAATAGTTCATCCTCTTAATATTTATCTCTGTGTTTTGTTTCCTCTCTCAGAGGTTGACTGCCTACCTGGATCTGAACCTCAACAAATGCTATGTTATCCCAATCAACACGTCCATCGTCATGCCTCCCAGAGACCTTTTGGATCTGCTCATCAATATTAAGGTACCAGATGGCTCCGTGCCAGAAATCTGACCTCAACCACGCTGGATTCCTTGTTAGTTGTTTAGCCTGAAAGACTAAGATCTGATTCTGTCATATTGTTTTTCAAGAGCGGTGAATAAAATGAAGATTTAGAAATTAAGCAACATGTCAGAACAGGCGCTCTGTCCTTTAGATGCAATAGGGCCTGATGTAACATGTGTTAGTCTAAAGGAATGCACTGGGTACATTTTTAATCGCAGTCAAATGTTCCAACAAATCGTTATTGACGGAAAATGATGTGACTCATAAAGCCTCAGGTTATGTGGTAAAATGTTAAAACTCAGGGTGTCAAAGTATTTCTTTTGGGTTGGTGAGCATTTAATAAAAATGTGTTTGACAAAAATGAAAGTATATTTTTCTGTGATGGATTTGTTTAGCATTTTTCTCTCTGTCCAGGCTGGTACCTACCTGCCTCAATCCTACCTGATCCATGAGGAGATGGTGGTGACGGAGCGCCTGGAGCATGTCGACCAGCTTGGATACTTCATTAACAACCTCTGCCGTGGGAAGGAAACCTTCAAGCTGCAGCGCAGAGACAGAATCCTGGGTGTGTACCTTTTTTATAACCATTTAACAGCAGCTGTGTCACACAAACAAAATACTGAGCAGGTTAAAGAGTAACTGAACCGAAGGAAATAAGGCCCACTTGATCTTTTGAAGGGGATTCACACCCTTTAACCCTTCAGCAACTTTAATATATTTTATTGGGATTTTATGATGCTTAATTCCCCCCACTTAGGGAGAGAGGATCAGGCTGAAGGTGTTTAGATGTTTCCTCACCAGCTTCATACAGCTGGATGCTTATTTTTAATTTATTTTACTTTTTGTTATTCTGCTTTGTTAGTAGCTCAAATTTAGGCAGATTGGTTAAAATATTCATAAATATCCATTTGAGGTCTCACCATTTCTCAGTTATAGTTCTAGACTTAGCCAATTGAGAATAAGATTTTAATCAAAGCTGTTTGTAAAAATAATTAGTTTTGTTGTATTTTTATCAAGCGATGTAATAATGAAAGGGAGCGAATACAAATTAATGTTATAAAGTTTATGTCAGGGTTTGGTTGAGGTTTGAAGACCCAGATGCAGAGGCTGAGGAGATTTCTTGCAGTTTTATTGATGAAAAAACAGAAAACAAAGGCAGGAATCCAAAAATCCAATTAATAATGTAAATCAAACCAGAACTACGGAGACATTTGGGGAAACCAAACATGAGGAGCCAGGGAAGAGACGAGGTAGGTAGACAAAAGCATGGGAAGACGGCAATGACAAGGAACCAACAAAGAGTGACAGCAGAGGCAGAGTATATGTAGCTGACTGAGACAAAGGCAAGGTTAACGAGCGGATAAGGAGCAGGTGTGAGTGGCGACAACGAGGAAGCCAAGGGGAAAGGAACACACACAAGAGGGCAAAGAGGACAAAAGGAAAAAACCTGAGAACTAACATAAATCTAGAAACTACAACAAAAATAGAAATTAAACCAATAAAACTAGAAAACAAGGAGAAAAGTAAAGCACAACAGAACCAAGACCATGACAGTTTAAGAACTTCATATCAAACAGGAGGTTTCTTCCTGTTAAAAGGAAGTTTTTCCTCTCCACTGTCGCTACATGTATGCCTGGTCTGAGAGATTACCTTCGAGTCAATTAGTCGATGCAATCAACTGGGTTTCCTTAGATAGAAAACTTTGAATCCATCTGACTGTATGATCTGGTGCCTTGAGATGACATGTGTTGTGAATTGGTGCTGTAGAAATTAACTGAATAGAATCAGTTTCCTCTCTCTTAATAATTATGCTTTTATGTTAGTCTGTCAAATAAAGTTCAGAGACTATATATTGTTTTCCATGAGAACTTGAATTTGAGCTGCAAACTACCATTTCTGCAGCTTGATAACAAACCTTTTTCCATCTCACAGGTATCCAGAAGCGTGAAGCTCTCAACTGCCACAAGATTCGCCACTTCGAGAACAAGTTTGTGGTGGAAACTTTGATCTGCGAGCCTTAAGACGCCTCGCCACAGCTCTTAAAGCCACTGGCGCCGAGTGAGATTGTGTTCTTGATCCTACTATTCTGCAATAAAACGTTTGAGCGACTGAGGGGAGTGAAATGTGAAGCTGTTTGGTAAATATCTACTGAATGTTGATTTAAAAAAAAAAAAAGGTAAAGCTTATAATTTTCTTCTTTCTGCAAGGGAATCATCTAGGAGTATATTCAAGAAAATACCTAGCTTAAAATTTGCTGAATATCAACGTATAAATTATTATAATCAAAGCAGCTGCAGAAGTAGCAAACATTTGCTTTTTTAGATGTGACGTAATCTCTGATTTTCTGTTTGAATATAAAACCTTAGGCGACAGGGCAACCTTTGTATCACTGATTCTGGTTTTTCAACCTCATCAGTCTAGGGAGACTATTTTTCTAATGTCTGCTGTAGCTGATAGTATACTGCACCAGTTGTTTCCTATCTGGAAATCATTCTTAATGTAAGATTTTGGAATTGTTTTGTTTGTTTTCAACTCTTAAAAAAACAGGAAAAAAGTGGAAAGAGAAATAAGAATTAAGGGCTACCAAGAAGCACACTTATATGAAAGTCTTTTTCAAATATTTTTTCTAAAAGTTTCATTTTTGACAACTTTTCTTGTACTAATTTGTGTATATAATCTCGTCAAAGAAATAAACAAACCAACACAATAAACCAAAACTGGGAAAAACATTTCTTCTGTCTGCTTCATCTCTTAAATAATTTAACTATATTGCCTCGTAGCCAGTAAGTGCATTAACCCCTGATGGATCCAGGCAGTCTGCAGCCTTCTTCATGACATGGCCTCCGTAGGCGGGGAGCATCATACTAAATATTGTATGGGTGCTGTGCTGCTGCCTCCCTGGAGACTGGATCAGCTGTCAGAGCGGGCGCCCAGGCCGGTGTCATCTGATCACAGTGGAAATTCATTTGTAATTAAAGTGCTAATCGGAGAGCACCCTCACACAGGAGCATCATGGGAAAAAGGCCAGGAATTAGGCTGTGGATAGATGGATGGGTCACCTTGAATGAGTATGCAGGATGTCTTGTTGGTACTGAAACATACAGTCAGATTATCCAAGAAAAAATTATTCATGTGCTAAAGTAAGGCGCCTGATTTTATGCCTCCTGGTCTTAGTTGCCATTTTGTTTGTTTAAACTTGGATCTATGTTCTGACCAGTTGCTGGTACCAACTAATATGAAAAATATCATGAAATCATAACCTTTCCTTCAAGAGCCTTTGAAAGCTCCAAAGAAAAAGATCAGGTTGCTGAAGGAAGACAATAACTCCAACTGCAGGTGAAGCAAAGGACATCCTGTGACCTTTACCAAGATCCATGGTTCCACACAGGAGAGCCAGCTCCTCAGGAAAAGTATACATTCTAAGAGTAGGGACATTCTGTTGAGGACCGAAAAGGTGGTTTAAAAGCTGAGGAATGTGTAAATAAGAAACAACTGAAGAGAAGAGAATAGATTTCTACCTTAAAAACATGAAATGCAGCATTAAGCCTGACTGAGACTGATTCCAACATCTTATTTATTATAAACAATACTATGGCATTTGGAAAAAACAGATGGTTAGTTGTAAAGCATTACAGTAGACATGCTAATTTAGTATCAGCATGTCTACCCATGAAAGTTCAACCTTTTTTGTGAGCAAAAGTCTGTCCAGGCTAATGTTTGGGGGGGGGAAGGAGGTAAAATGCTGTAAATGATGCTTTAAAACTTTTAACTAGCTGCGATTGCAGAAAGCAATTTGAATTAAAGGGTTTTGACATTTTCTTCTATGAAAACCATCCAGTTGCTTTGTTTTCTGAAGTCAGGGCATTAATAAAGTAAACTATACACAAACCCCACATCAAGTCTATTGCAATATTCACTGAAGTAATCATTTCTGGTTCATTGCAAAGAAAGTAAAAAAAAAAAAATTAATAAAAAAAAAGCACCTATATGATGGGCTTTACCTTAAATGGAATTCTGTACTCATGGCAACACAGAATACTCTTCAATTTTTAAGAACAAATTAGTGCTGTGATGCAGTGGAGATTATTCACCAGGTAATCATCTTATAAGAATCTCACACCAGCATATGTTTTTTCTTTATAGTTTGGAACCAGATACGCAGTATACAGGAAATTTTGGTCTAGTAATAGATTTTGAGTTTGGTTGTGAATAAAGTAGCCACATTCAAAGCAATGAAATTAACACCCAGTTCTCGTTAAATTGAAAATGTTTTCGTTTTTATACAGATTTGATCATTGACCAAACTTTTATACATATATGTATATAAATATAATAACATTTCAAATCATTCTTGGAATCTGATCTTTTATGTGATCTATTCAAGTCTTAGTAGATTACTTTTAAGAAAACACATGTTTAACAGAGTTTTTTTAAGTCTTCATGCCAACTTTGAGAACTGCGAGTTGTGTTTTTATTGTAGGGGATTACTAAATGTGGCAATAGACTGCTTTGAGCTGTTACTGTGAATAAAGGTCCAAATCTCTGTTCTGAGGATTTAAGTACACCAGTTTCCTTTTACTTTGGCTCCTAATCTTCTACAGATCAAGTATATGAGGGATCAGTACTTCTGCCATTTAGTTACTACAGCATACTGTCAGTCAAGGTTTAATTTTCAAAAAGGAAAATAAATTTTCAAATGATGACATTTACAGGAGAGGAATTGTTCTTCAATGTGGGAATTTCTAGACCAAATCAATAAAAAAGAAGGTGAAAATTCTTCTTTAGCACGGTTTAAAATTTTTGAGGAATCATTATTTTCCAATCCTCAGCACTCCGTGAACTCCAACAACTACATCTCCCAGTGTGCTCTGCGGCACCTACTCTAGCGTACCCTGCTGTTTTTTTTTTTTTACATTTAAAGACAGACATTACAATGACGTCTCACGACTTTTAAACTTATAACTGTTTTCTGTGTCTTTAAACTATGTAAAAACTGCGTTTATTCAGTCCCTAAACCGTAAGTAAACATTTCTTTTATTTAAGTATATAAAAAAGGCAAAACGTATTTTCCTCCCGGACGAAGAAAGGTGTAGCTGGTTTTGCTAACTGTGTTTTTTGTATCCATGGCAACGGTCGTGTTCCGCTGAAATCTAAGTTGAGTAAAAAAAAAGAAAACTTCTATGCGATAATGGGAGTTAATAATTTATGGTAGCATAATTCAAACGTTTAGTATCATACAGATCTATATTTCAATCTACTATTATGAATAATAGTAGTATAATAGCATTATCTATCTATCTATCTATCTATCTATCTATCTATCTATCTATCTATCTATCTATCTATCTATCTATCTATCTATCTATCTATCTATCTATCTATCCATCCATCCATCCATCCATCCATCCATCCATCCATCCATCCATCCATCCATCCATCCATCCATCCATCCATTTATGACTGTTTGCAGTTTGAATATGTTTTTGGTGCCACTGCTTACTAACACCTCCCTGATATTTCTGTGTCACAGCATTTTTCCAGTTGTTATGAATGACTATGAGCTGATTTGGCAGATCGGAGAAGGTGCCTTTGGTAAAGCCTTACTCGTTAGAGACAGGAGGGTGGATGGAGAGAAGCTCTGTGTGGTGAAACAGATCAGCCTGAAGAAGGTAGAGCACACTGTCTGCAGGCCGCTCTGCTTGCCAAACCACCACCTGTACTCATCTATCAAGGAATTAGGAAGCATGATCTGCTTTGGATTTTAAACAGATCCTAGTACTGAGAGATTTTGTACACTTCTAAAAAAAAAAAAAAAAAAGTTCCAATTATTTATGGAATTGTGATTTAACAACATTTGCCTCTCATTGGCTTTTAATTGTCACACCTCATATTAGTTAAAATTATTCCTCATCTTTAAATGAGGAAGTAATAACACCTAAACTATGGTAAACAATATTTTTCTTCCCTACTTAGACATTTAATCCTCGCAAACAGTTATCTATTTTTTTTCCTAAAATATAACCTGTGTTATATCATCATCATCCATTAGCTTCAGAGAGGTCCTTTCCCTGGAGCCAGGTGGTTTTTACCCTTAGCCAGAAGGTGTTTCCAACTAAAACCTGTTTCGTGTGTTAAAAGAAAAACTCTGTGTTTACTTTTGTCCTCTCTTAACCTTTAAAATGATTTTTATGAATATGAAAAAAGGTAAAAAAAAATTTAATAGAAAGTTGCTTTAAACATCACTTTTAGTTCTGTTAAGACTTTCTCATTGACAATGTAGTGTGTTCACTGTTTAGATGTCCTCGAAAGAGAAAGAAGCCTCTAAGAAAGAAGTTATTTTGCTGTCGCAGATGAATCATCCCAACATTGTTTCTTTCATCACTACATTTCAAGGTGGGAACAGATCCTTTTCAGAGCTTTCTATGTATTCATTAATGAGTGAAATGACAAATAAAACATAAATAACTCATATCACTGGTAGATTAAGGTTTAAAGAAATTGCTAAACTTTTCCGAAAGGCTTTTACTGACAGAATGGATCTAGCATTCTGGGATTAAACCAGTCAGTCTTCACCTGACTAACCTGTGGAGGAAACTAAAGATTAGGATGATGGCATTAAAATAATAACAGATACATTAAAACAGGAGGTCAGGAAATTAGGTGGGAGAGTAATGACAAATTATAATTAAGAAATAGTAGAAATATTTAGAAAAAAAAAGGCTACGCAAGTACTGAGTATCTAATCTACTTGCTCTTTAGCATCATAAAATCTCATTTAATATTTTCAAATGTCAAATTACACAACATGTTCAACGGGTAAAATAAGTATTGAAGGCACCACCATTTTTCGCAGAAAATATATTTCTAAAGGTGCCATTGATATGACATACTTACCAGATGTCGGTAACAATCCATGCAATCCACCGATACAAAAAATCAAAGTATAGATCGCCAGAAATAAATTTCTGTGTAATAAAGTGAAGTGGCAAAGGGAAAAAATATTGAACACACTTAATGAAATTTATTTGGTACTTTGTACAAAAGCCTTTGTTGACAATGACAGCTTTAAGACGCCTCCTGTATGGAGAATCAGTCGCATATGTTGCTCAGGTGTGATTTTGGCCCATTCTTCCACAAACAGTCTTCAAATCTTGAAGGTTTCGTGTGCCTCTATTATGAACTCTGATATTTAGTTCATTTCACAGATTTTCTGTTAGATTTAAGTCAGGTGAATGACTGGGCCATTCTAGGAACTTTATTTTCTTTCTCTATTTGCTTGACTGTGTGTTTGGGGTCATTGTCTACCTGGGTTATTTTTTAATGTAAACAAGTCTGTTCTTCAATAAGTAAAATTAATCATGATGGGTAAAGTCATAGTAGTGATACTTTTTCGTAGTTTTTTCGTAGTTTAGTAAAAGTGCAGTACAATGATATATAAAAGTAGTTTTTTTCAAAGTTAGTGAAGTTAATTTAACTAGATACTATCCACTCTGGTCAGGAATTATCAGAATTTCCTCTCAGAAACAAACTTCTGGGTTAAACTGATAGAGTTAGCATGTAAGTCTTCCGGAGCTATAGATCTTTTTAGGCTTATCTGTGGATGTGAATGATTTCCCTGCAGAGAAGGGCGGTCTGTACATAGTGATGGAGTACTGCGATGGAGGAGATCTGCTGAAGAGGATCAACATGCAGAGAGGAATACCCTTCTCTGAGGAGCAGGTACTCAAAGCATAACACATCATAATCAGAACCTCACCTGTTTTGGACGAATTCTCGAACTGAATGTAAGTCACTAAAGAAACAGGAAGAAAAAAAAAAGTTTTTTGTTAAATTGAGAAATATGTCCCAGACTGAGATTAATGTTTGTGTTTCTCAGATAGTGGACTGGTTCATTCAGATCTGCCTGGGCCTCAAACACATCCACGACAGGAAGGTCCTTCACAGAGACATCAAATCTCAGGTATTTAACTGTCGCTAACTCAAACACAAGGAATGAAAATATCATAAAAAATCAACCCATTCATTCACTGAAAATGTTCAAAGTTGAACTCAAATAAAAGATAAACTACAAAAATAAAACATAGTTTTTATAGTGTTTTTATAGTGTTGTTGATATTCAACTAAGCATTTGGCTAACATATAATGGGACATTCTTTTATCGTTAAAACAAGTCTGAAATCTGTTTGGGTCGCAACTGATTCGTAAATGCAGACAGGATCTAGAAAAACATTAAACATAAGGTGATGCTGATGCTGGTGGATGATGATCTGTTTAGTTTCAGGCCCGACTGATTTAAAAAAAGTCTTAGTTAAACTTAAAACTGTGAAATGTTTTATCTATGAACTGATTGACAGTTGATGTTTTATTTTAATGGTTGTCGTGGTTGGAGGTGATGTTATTCTAACCATTTTACTCTGGTAGGAAGCTTTATAAAGTTTTTTTGGCTGGGTGTCTTAAAGTTTAGATCTTTATCTATGGGACAGACTTTTATCATGTGGCGTTACGGTGTTGAAAAACACTCATGAGGCATTAGAACAAAATAAGAACTTCTCTATCAGCTCTGAAGGCCCTCAGGTATAGAGGGGAATAATTAATCCTTTGTTTTGTCTTTATAAAGTTCAGTTCAAAGGTTGTTTTTTTATTTTTTTTAAAGAAAACAGTATTGTGTATTGATTTTATGCACAACAATTATCAGTTTAAAGCTTGAATAAAACAGCCAAACTTCCAGCCATCCGTACGGAGCATTAGCTTCAGCAGTAGATAATAAGGTCTTATTGCCTTTAAAAATCCATAGCCTTTTCTGCAGTATAGAGGCACGCCAGTATCAAAAACGAATTAGATCCTTTTTGGATTATTTTTCTTATTAGAGTGTCTATTTGAGTCAAATGAAGATGTAACAGCCCCAAATGTGCATTTGCCTGACATTTATCTAAATGTTTGGTAGTTAAATGAGCCTTAGTGGCGACGGTTTCCTTCGTTCCCTTTCCTGACTTATGGCCTGTTGGTATGAATCAGGTTTTTCCTGAGTTGCTCTGACAAGATGAAATGAAATCCTTTCTGGAATCTTCTAGAGGTTAGAGCGGAAGGAAAAAAGCTTGATTGCTCAATATTTTCAGTAGTACAGGGACAGGATGCAAACCAACAGAGGATATTGGTATCCATGCTCTGAATAACCCCTCTTCTTGCTCGAGGGTTTTCAAATATAACATTTCTGTCGGTCCAAAGCTTACAAGTCTTATAATAATAATAAAAAAAGTATGTATAATTAGGTATAAAGTAATTTATTAACAGATTGAAATCATACATAATTAATTATCTTCATCAGACATGAAACCTGGCCTTTTTATTTATTTTTTATAAATATCTTAACCCTGTTTCCCTCAACTGATCAGTCTAGGTGATTGAAGCTGGCCGCTGTGTTTCAGCTTGTGGATAATAAACCACTAAAACACATCAGAGAATCTCAGAGAGAGAAAAAAATAGGCTGAAAAGTCTCCATGTGAACGCAGCCAAAACAACACGTCTGTTTTGCTCCACAAGTGAAAGTGAAGCAGCAGGAGGGAGTAAATGCAGGTGGAGTCAGATAAAGAGGAGGAGAGACATGACCCAGCAAGGACAGACTGAGGACGAGGTTAGAGTAACTACTAAAAGAAGTCAGCAGTTATTCACAGAGATAGCTGTGAAGTTATACACAAAAGTCACAGAAAATATTAGCACTAGAAGAACTAATAAATGAGGGAATTAGGAAATAGTTATTCCCTTCAAAGGGTCACAATTTCACTGTATTATATAATATAAGGGAGGGTGTTGGGTACTAACTTAACCGTGCAGTATATTTCCATAAAACATGCCATCTTGTGGAGGCCTATAATATAAAGTGGTTAATTCTGATGTTCTGAGTTGAAGCCCCACCCCCACGGACTGCTACTCTGGGTCCCTGAGCAAGGACCTTGACCCCACACTGCTCCCTGGGCGATGCACAATGGCAGCCCACTGCTCCGCATTTTTTTATTGGTTAGAAGTATTCTTAACCCTAACATTTTTGCAAAAACCGATTTATAACCACAAGTTTAGTCTATTTTATGCAGAGATCAACATAAAATAACGTAGAATTATGGTTTTCGATTTGTTTTCTTTACAAAATAAAAAAAAAAAAAAGAAATCTTGAATAACCAGTTTCGTTATATTTTCCCTTTTACTTTGAACACACCATTCCCTTGTTGAAGCATGGCAGTGGCAGTATCATTTTTTGGGAATACTGGGCTTAAAAGTTAAAAGGAAAATTATCTTAAATCGAAAAAAACTTGAGTAGTATTATCATAACTGGAAAAAAAACTTCCTGATTAGGTTACATTATACTGTGTTTTTTCAAACACTCAAAATGTGGGTTCTTTAGATTACTTTGGTTTAATTGCTAAAATCAACCTTACAGATAAAAAATATAAATAAAACAAGACCCTTCAAATTTAAAAGTACAGGTTTTAGCCAGTATATAAACTGATGTCTATAAACACTTTGAGCATCCTTTCTCTAATCTAATTAATTAACAGGCATTATGATCACAGCTCTGTTATTGTCCAGCTGCACTGTTCTGAGATCAGATTTGCTCTGGACAAAGCCCCCACTCTGTGGGAGCTCACCAACAATGACAACAGACTGCATTTCTGTTCACAGCCATCACTGACTTTCATCAGTCGTATTAGTTTTCAGACACACTCACATCCCCTTAACCTTCCCCCAACACACTAATACACACACCACACAAATGTGCCTTTATTCCTACTCTCCCTTTTGCCCAGAATATCTTCCTAACCGACGGAGGGATGAAAGTAAAGCTGGGGGACTTTGGAATCGCAAGAATGTTGAATAAGTAAGTTAGCGTGATCCTCGCACACATAGACACACACGGCGCAGCTGCCTGTCAGTGAGTCTGCTGTAGCTTCATGGAAGAGCTCCAAACATCTTATTATCATTCCTCAAAGTGACAAAGAGGACATGTAAACACAAGAGTGTAGAAATGGTAGCCAGCTGGTAGCGTCTGGTTGCAGAAATTGGTTTGATAGCATGATAGAGTGCAATGCTTCCCTGGCTCCTTGTCTTTATTTTTCTACTTTACTTACATTTAGCAGAAAAATGTGAAAGACAGACAGAGAATGGCAGATTCATTCATACATTTAGAGAGAAGTGGACAATTTTTTTAGATCTATAGATATATGAAATCAAAAGAAGACAGGATAGGAAGCTTTTTTGGTAAATTAAATTAATTTACCACTCAAAATATTTACTGTGGGCAGGCTCTGGAGGCGCAGTGGTTAGCGCACACAACCTATGTACAGAGGCCTTAGTCCTCGAAGCAGCTGAATCAGGCATGTGGTCCTTTGCCGTATGTCTCTCCCTTTCATGTCAGCCTACTGTCCAAAAAATGAGTAACTAGAGCCGTAAAAAAAAAAAAAAGAAATGTTTACCACAGAATATTCTATAGGTTTAAACCTCATATTTCCATTTTTAAAAAAAGCATCCAATTGATCGTCATATTTAGGCTCAACGGAGGGTTCAGTGATTGATTTTATTTCTTACTGTGCAGCACGCTGGAGATGGCTAGGACCTGCGTTGGGACACCATACTACCTCTCACCGGAGATCTGTGAGAGTCGCCCCTACAATAACAAAACGTATGTACATCTTGACAACCTGAATTCACCCAAAATCATGTGTACAGAGGAATGTTTCCTCATATTTATTCCAGTTATTTAGTTGCTTACATTGTTATTGGTATGAAATTTTTCTACAATACTGCATTTCAAACATCAATGCTAAAAGATGATATAGGATTCTGGCCACCTCTTAAACAATCAGGACAGAAAGAAGAACAAAATTTCACTCAATTTGTTTTTGGAACTTTTTATTTTCAGTAACTGTTTTATATCAACATATACACATGTCCACTCTGGTCACATTTTACATTTCGTATCTTAACATTTTGTTTATACAGATGATTTTAGACATTTTACCAACACTAAGCAACAAGGCTGTTAAGTTCCTGCTCTGCCAAAAGTTATCCAGGGGTTGGTGATGATTAATTTCCTTCAAACAGACATTGTTCCCATTAAGAAAAACTTATACGAAAGAAAGAAAGAAAGAAAGAAAGAAAGAAAGAAAGAAAGAAAGAAAGAAAGAAAGAAAGAAAGAAAGAAAGAAAGAAAGAAAGAAAGAAAGAAAGAAAGAAAGAAAGAAAGAAAGAAAGAAAGAAAGAAAGAAAGAAAGAAAGAAGAAAGAAAGAAAGAAAAAAAAAGAAAAAACAACTTTAAACAGAGGGGTTTGACTCAGGTTTCAGCTTTCAAAAACCTACAATGCAGCAACTGAGCTGATCCCTTCCCACTATAATCACAACCCCAACCGCTTTACAGGGGAACAGAAAACCTCGCCTATTCAGCCAGGCCAACAATTTCCTTTAACAACCCCCCTTTCAGAGGCCGTTTCTCAATATGTGTGCTTGTGCGTTCTCATGTGCTTGTGTACTTGTGAAACATCATCAGCCTCAGCCCTAGTAATGTTCCAATTCACAAGATGAGCAGACCGAGAACAGACAAAGTCCCCGGATGTTGACCTCGCCCCTCCCTCTTTACCGAGTATGTATCAGAGAAGACTTGTCCGTTCTTGAGATTGATAGCTGTCCCAGCATGCACTGCGACAATAGCAGCTTCCAATGGAGCACTCACAGAGAGTATTAAGTTAAAAGTTCTCTTTCTGTTACTGTTGTTTATTAAAGGTACATTTTAAGATAATTTCGAGGTGAGAACATTATACTCTAAGCATCACTATATGGCTTATTTACTGATTTAGTGCGTGATAAAAAAAAAAAATGTCTGAAGTTGAGAGGACCGTAGCAACCCGCAGACCTCCAAGGGCAACTGCAGCCAGGGCTAATCATAGCCTGTCTATAGCAGCCCTCTCTCGGCATAGCCGTGTGTGAAGTACCGCTGGCTCTGATGGCAAGTTTTTTGTTTTAATTGGTAAAATGTGCATTTGATTTGTGTTTATCTGACTGTGTTAATTATTAACCACCCACTAAATGAAAAAAATAAGAATTTATTATTATCTAGAGACTATTAATATCAAGAGGTGAAATGCAGCTCCAGACATGCCGAGTGTGTGGTGACGTCACAAGTACGCTTCTGTTCCAATTAAACCAGATTTTTTGCTGCATGCTCCCTTACTCCCAGAGTCCACACTTTCCTGTGTTCTTCTCAAGAGCATACTTGGCGAGGACACAAGTTCATACTCTTGTTCTTGTGAATTGAGTAGCTAGAGACATAGACAGGTATCAGGCATTACAGGCTAACAAAGAAACCAAATGTCCCCAATTCCAAAGGGCTGGACCTGTTCGTCCAATTAAATTTACATGTTTTCTAAGCAAAAACAAGGCTTTGTTGGGCTACTGTATAAAACCTCGAACTCGAGCTATTTCTGACATTTTGAATTGAAAAAGCTTCCTGGATCCCCCTTTCAGAGGCCGTTTCTCAATATGTGTGCTTGTGCATTTTCATGTGCTCGTGAGCTCATGAAACATCATCAGCCTTAGCCCTAGTAATGTTCCAATTCACAAGTCGAGCAGATGGATAACAGACGTATGTTATGGTGTATGCCATATACCATAACCGCAAGCGAAACGTCTTCAAACTTGGAAACAAATTCCAGTGGATTGTTTTTAAACTTTTTGGAAAGTTATAGGTCTCCACTTTTTTTAAAAGGCCTCCATCTTGATGTTGCATTTCCCATAATATAGACTTTTCTAATTCTATCTCTCCACTGTGTAATACTGGGAGGTTGTGGTCTTAACCAAGCATATGTTATACACAGCAGAACTCTGATCAAATATTTATTGTCTCTGTCAATCATGTCTGCGGGGATTATTCCTAAAAATATATACAGATATATCCAGATATAAATGAGTGCCCAAAATACTTTTTATCTGTTTGCACATTTTTCCAAAACTCAGTAAAATTAGTTAGAACATTCCATTCAAGAGTATTACTGCTGCCGCCGCCTGTAGAGAGAAGATGCTGTGAATTATGTCCACATTAGATCACCTGGTAGGAGTGGCCATCGGGACGGCCAATGATTGGTTAAGGGTTGCCATGGCCACCCTTGGCCCCCCATCTGGTTCCACCTCTGCTCAACAAGGGAGGAGTTTTGTGAACATTGTATCAAATGAGTTAATTTCATGTTTATCACTGTTGATCTTTCATTGTGGGCGTAATGATAAGCCATAGTTGTGTAATTCTGTTTTTATGATCTAAGAGAGCTGCTGCTTACCCAGAGGGGATTTTCATTTCGACAACATGTGTAGACAAAGAGAGTGAAACACATTTCTGTGCCCTGCTGGCCAAATTCTTGCATTTAACAGATTAATGACGCTGCTTCTCTTCTGGTTTTCTCAGCTGCTCTTTCCTGTCGTCTTGTTTTCTAATGCTGAGGTCAGAGTTGCTTCCTCTCACAGAGATGTTTGATTTAACCTGCGCTGTTATTTTAATTTTTTGCACGCTTTTTACCTCAATCCACAAAATGCACATAAGCAGTTTTCCTTCATCGTTTAAAATGACCTGTTTTTCTAGGCCTAAGATGTCGTCAGGTTCCCACAAATACTCAAAGTGCAGGTCTATTCTACAAGTCTAAACCAAAACAGAAAACAGAGCATTTTTTCACAAGATTTTTTTTTTTTAACCCAAGGCGAGCTCAGTTATCTGATCTCAATTTGTTTTTTTTTCCTTCAGGCTTAGAGGATGTGAGCTTTTTCAACAGGAAGCATGATATGTAAGATGTAACGAATTTGGTGTTATATAATGACCTCAAACATCCACTCAGTGAATCTGTTGGACCCATTCCTTTCTCTTTTCGGCAGGATGTTTGGGAAACAGTGCACTTATAATCAGGAAGCATTTCTATTAAAGTGACTGATTTTGATAAAAGTCAGCTTTTGTTTTTGGTTTTGCTTCTGCAGAGATATCTGGTCTCTGGGTTGTGTCCTCTACGAACTCTGCAGCCTGAAACATCCAGTAAGTTCCGCCTCTCTACTGAGTGCTTTACCTGAACAGCTCCCCATCGCTAAGCTATCAGTGAAGCTGATTTGGCTGACAGAGTTTCCTGTTACCTAATGTTCGGTTTCTGACCACAGTTTGAGGGCAGCAGTCTGAGGCAGCTGGTCAGTAAAATCTGCAGAGGCCGCTACACACCTGTACCCAGCCGCTACTCCCACGACCTTCGCCTGCTAGTTGCCCAGCTCTTTAAGGTCACAAACACTCATCCTCTTTCTTGCAGCATTTACATCTGACACAAAAAAGTGAGGTTACACAGCAAGTTGTAACAAGAGCGTTTTAATCAGCTGTTAACAAGAGTATGAAACAAATTTCATACTGGGTTTATTAGGATGAAAATGACTCACTGTACAGAGGTGAAAGTTTAGTTAATTTTTATTTTTTTTTTACTTTTTGTATGTTAGTAAAGTCCCACTGTATTATTGTTAGTTTACTCTGTAACAAACCTACAAAATAAGATCAGTTTTAGGAGTTCAGCCTATTTAAACACATTCATACCTGCCATACACCATAACCTGCAATGCAAATAGCTTTAAACCAAAGCTTTACTGCTGGTAAAGGGCAGAATTATGGTCCTCCTGCATGGTTTGGTTTATTGTTAGAGATTTCTGAATTCAGAGTTTCCCAGTTTTTCTCATTTCTATTTTAAAGTCCTCCTAATTGTTAATCATTCTGGTTATATGTTTATGTAAGGCCATCCTACATGCTCGTCCCCATTTTGTCTTACCGCTGATGAGTCTGACATAGTGGAAAAATTGCAAATCTTTTTTTTTTAGTCTGTATGAGTGGTGCAAACAGCAACTTCTAAACATGCATAAGGAGTATTGTGTTCCTGCATGCTCTTGCATGCGTTTAATAGGGGATCCCTCTTGGGAGCGGGTACAGATTAGTGCAGGAGCATTTCTTTAAAGTGGAGAGGGTGGGTTTTTCAAAACTTCATGAAAATCCTCCACTATACCTTTAAGCAATATTTCCAAATTGGACATTTCCTATAGACATTTTTTTTATTTTTTTTAATTCGATACAATTTAGCAGCCAATTATGGGAATGAAAGAATTGGTTAAATGGGAATACAGTAATTCTTTCTTATCTGAACCTTAGAAGCAACAGGTTGGATTAGTCAGAATCAGGAGGTGCATATGTCACATTGACATATGCACCTCCTTCGGTATCAGCCCGAGCTTCTTATGATAGAGTCCCCATTGTCTTCTGTGGGCGCTGCAGCCATCTCCTCTGTCATTAGAAATACACCGAACGCACAGCTCCTACTCTCCTATTTTCCTCAGTAAACAATGAAAACTTCTTGGAGTCAACTTTGGTCCGGGTTGATTTTTTACATACAGTTTGGGTTTTTGGTTTGACCACAAACCCAGATGGAGGTTTTAAATCCCAAAGCATGAATTTAATGTCTAGCATGCAGGTGACCAATGATGGGACTTAAAATAAAGATCCATGATCTGGATTATTAGATAAAAATGACCTTTTTTAAAAATACATTAACAATATTGGTTTATCCTTGCTGGGTCATATTTTAGCTCTAAGACTAAACAACCAAAAGATATACAAATCTTATCAATAAAAAGATTGTTTAAGAAAATAGGTGTTCTAGTTATGAGAAAATATTAACTTATTTCTAACTTGATGACCTCCTGTTTGAGTGGAATTGTTAGGAAATAATAAAGTAGAAAACAGAGGTGGCTGTTTTCTTTCAGGTCAACCCCCGTGACCGTCCCTCAGTGAGCTCAGTCCTCCGTCGGCCATTCTTGGAAAAGCACATCAGCAGACATCTCAACACTCAGGTAAAAGGTTGGATTCATTTCTTGAGTAATTGATAAGGCCATCATCTCAGTGAAGGAGCTGAGAAGATAAAGTTATAGAAGATAAGATAAAGAAAACATTTAGAAAAAATCTTAGCATGGAAATGCAAAGCAATCATACTGTAGCAGTTTTGCCATATTTTATCCAATTCTCTAAATTGGTATGAGCACAAATTGTCCATAATTGTGAGGTTAGACATATAATACAATAATCTTGAAAGTATATACAGTGTGTATGTTCGGTTTCAGGTTATTATTATCCAGAAGGGGAACTTCCAGCTCAGTCTCAGGTATTTTGCAGACTCAGTTCAATTCAATTTATTTATATAGCGTCAACTCACAACAATTAATCTCAGGCCACTTTACAGAGACAATTAAACCAGATCATATAGTAAAATTGATTTAAAGTTTTCTAAGAAAAACCAACTGATTGTATCAATGCCCTGGCTTCCTTACATGTTGTATGCTAACTCTGCATGATGGTGTCACCAGACATGCAGCGGCGGGGGACATGCAGCTTACCAGCGGCCAGCTGTTTTTGCCAATGGGAAGGGAGCCAAATGCAGATTGTTAGCTGGTCGACCCATGTTTGAAAGACCCTGGTTATCCTATTATTTTCAGTGGGAAAGGGGCTTAAGAAAAATTGACTGATTGATTGATTGACTTTATTGATCTCACCGTGGAGAAATGTACTCGTAACATTGGCTCAATATCAGAGAGATAAAAAGATGGCAAAAGGAGGAAAAGGTGGCCAGGGGGAGGACGCATGAGGAAACAGAACTCCACTGAAAAACAGGCTAAGCTCCAACATCTATGAACAAAGATGTTGATGGCAGCAGCACAGCTGATTTTTCTCTCTGGGATTGTGTCACTGCCAAACAGGAAGAGACCAGATGAAGCTGCTATGAGAAAAAGCAGAGAGCATACGTCAGAACTGAACTAACAAATACTGCAGAATGGGAGAATGGAGTGAAGATAAAATGATTAAAAGGGGTCTCTATGTCCTTGAGTAGTCTAAGCCTATAAGAATGTATCTATAGAGGGTCTTAAAGAAAATATTCCCACAGCATTATGATGCCACCCACATTTTAAACCCGTTTAACTTAATGCTCTCCTTGCTTATTAGTATCAGTGGACTTGGTATGATTACAGGGCTGTCATACTGATTCCATGTTCAGAGACAGGGTTAAACGGAGCTCTGTGATATGTTCAAAGCTTGGAATATAGTGTTATAACCTAATCCTGCTTTAAACTTCATCCCAGACTTTTCTGCTGCCTTCCTTGGTCTTTATGAGGCTTTTTGCAACTGGATTCACACTGAGGAGTTTAGACGCTGTTTTGGTTCTTATAAAACAAAATGAATATTATTAGCTTTTGTGAAAACTGTTTCCTACGAGCTGTCAGTGTGTACATATGTTTATTGGTATGTGTGTGGTTTCTGTTTGCAGATGAGGCAAGATGAGTTTAACCACATGGCTTCACATCGAAACAGATTTGCAGCTGCATCTGAAACTGTTAAAATAAGAACAGGAGCAGAAAACGCTGCAGGTACAAAGAACAGCCTGCAAACTCATGAACATTATTCGCTTTGTTTATTCTGATACAGATCTGCAAGAGCTCATTGATCTCTGATGCTGTAATTCCACTAGATTAATTTCTGGTGGAGTTTGTTGGCCATCTTACATTAAATATAAAGTTTAGTGGAGGAAAACAAAACTTAACATTTTCAAAACAGTACAGTTAACAAAAACAAAACGTTTCTACTGCCCAAGGTCTCTAAATGTGAAAAAAATTATATTTTTAATAACAGAGATTTACAGAGTGATAGAGACTGGTAAGAAATGACAAAAAACACACTTTTTCCCTACACTGTTGTTCAGTAAAGGGACAGAAAGCCAGAGGAGCAGAAAGGCCTGGGGCAGTAGGCAGAAGACCGCCTGGTAAGCCTGACTATAGGGTCCCTATCCGAGTGAACAACCCCCCTCAACACAGAGTAAGTTATAAAGAAAGTCTCATAGTTCTACAACAGGGTTAACTGCATTTCTGCTATTTACATTTTTTATTGTTGCAGCCTCTTCATCAAAGAGCAGCCAAACCAGCTGCAGACAGAAGGTTTGCAGGGATTCAGAAGTAAGTAGGAAGTAAAACCTACTCTAAACTCATTAAAATGTCTGCCATGTGAACTGTTTATAAAAGTTAATAGCTGATGGTGAACCTCTAAAGGCCTTTGAAGAAATCAGATAGTTTGTCCTGAGAAGAGAGCAATGATCATAATTCAGCCATTGCTGGAGGACCAGGATGCTCAGACAAATCCATCTCATACCTCTGGCTACAGATTTGATGGGCGGGAACCCGAAAACCACTACCAGCACTACCACGCTCAGCTGGATGTCTTTCAGCAGAGAAATAAAGACGTTCCTGCTGGTGCTCCACCTGTAGCTCCTAATCCAGCTGCTGCCCCTCAGGGTCCAGTCATGGATGTGAAGCTACACAATGAGGAACAAGATGGTCGTCCTGTGGAACCCTACCAACTGTATGCAACACAATAAGAAACAGCGAAGTTCTACAAAAACCCTTTACATGATTGTCATGAATATCAGGAAATATGTTTTTATGTAGAAATTGATGAATCTAAGTTAGTGTTCAGTAATGAATTCAATATAGATTTTCTACAGAGAAGTCAGAAACCATTTAATTGAAGCAGGACTTACTTTTTTTCAAACTGTTGTATTGCTAATTAGAAGTATTAGTGAGTTTAATTGTGTTTTTGATAAAATGTAGAATCCTAGTTACTTGACTGGTACCATTGTCACTCCTCCTCACCCTCACCTGTCCTGTCTGTTAGTGTGGCTGCAGCTCGTAACGAATACCTGCAGAGGAAACAGGAGGCCAACCTGTATAAACTGAGAGCAGAGAAACAGCTGGTAAGGCTAAGCTCAGCGGATTCACTTGTATCATTAACGAACTCAGCAGTGAGCTTGTTTGGTTCTGATTCTGTTTTTGGTTTTTACATTTTTCAGACAATAGAATTTAGGACTACCTTCAGAAAACACGTTGAACTCTGATATTTGTTACTAGAATTAATAAATTATCATATGACTGGATCAATTTGGAATCCATCATGGACTGTTTTTAAACAAACATTCCATATGCAGTGTGTCTGGATCAACAAAGAGAGGAAATATTTAAAATATGTGGTGTTAATCAGAAGCTTTGAAAGTTATGAACAACTGGATCTTTAAGATAATCAAATTCCCTTAAAAGCAGAAGCTTATTTTGTATTGGGAGAGACTTTTGTAGAGTCTAAATGAGGGGAATTCAAAGTCAGTCCTTGATGACAGCTGTCCTTCCTGTTTTAAATGTTTTCAGGCTTTAGCAACTCTTATATGCTGTATCGATTGATGGCTAAATACCAGCGGTTAGTTGAACATTAATCATCTGATTCAGGTGTGTTATAGCAGGAAATCATCTAAAACCTGCAGGAAACCAGCCACCAAGGACTGACTGTGTGGTGTTCACATTTGCCATGAATTTTTCAATTTAGTTAAATTCAGGTAATATTAATGCACCAATTAAAAACAATATACATCATCTCAATTCACTTTACTGAGACAATTCAGTCAGATCAATCAGATTGGTTAAAGATTTTGGTTCCAGTTTTTCAGTGGACTGGTGGCTTAGTGACTTAGAGACTGCCTCTCTGGGTCCCTGAGCAAAAACCCTTAACCCCACACTGCTCCCTGGGTGCCGCACAATGGCAGCCCACTGCTCCCCAAGGGGATGGGTTAAATGCAAAGAGTTCATTTTGTTGCTCTGTACTTGTGACAGTGTAATGGCAATGGAATAAAAAAAAAAAAAAGATGGAGCTGGAAAAAAACTTTGTTGTTTGTGATTATAGTGAGGGGCGCTCTATAGACTGGGAATACATTATTTATTAAACCATTTAAAGGACTTTCCTCAAGTGCATGAATAGTTTATTTGTTTCACTTAGCAGCTATATCCCAACATACATTCTTAGATCATATCCTTCATTATCTCCAGGGTTTGCGGCCATCTACAGCTGAGAGCAACAGGAAACTAAATGGTGCGGAGCAAGAGATGCGACGCCCTGAAAACCAACACTTTCCCCAGGACAGAAAATATGAGGGACAGCAGGTGGGACACAGAGGACATGCAAGTCCATGCACACATTTCTAATCAATAGCTAATGAAAGGAAATTCATCTGTAGAATAAAGTAAAGTGTTTAATAGATATTGAAAATGAAGACAGACAGTGAGTGTTGGTCTGTGTGTGTGTGTGTGTGTGTGTGTGTGCGTGTGTGTGTGTGTGTGTGTGTGTGTGTGTGTGTGTAGGAATATCTTCGTCAGCTGGATCTGATCAGGCAACAATATCATCAGGAGAAGAGACAGATGAGAGAAAAAGCAGAACCAGAGGTATGAAAATGAAATTTGATTACAATAGGTAAGATATTGTATTTATATAGTGGAGTTTTTTTACTCTTAAGAGAAGCCCTGGAGTGTTTTTTTAATGGTCATATTCGATAAATCAGAGAACACCGTCCGATGACGATTGTTTGTCAGATTTAAATAACCTTTTCAATGGTATTAAACACACTTTTCTTTAAGCCCAGTTTTTGTATTAAAGCTGGTTTTAAAATTGGTCTGATTTAATATTCTAATACTTAATCATATTTTATCAACTGAAAAAAAACATAATTTAAAGGTATACTATGCAACCGGTGTTGTTTCCAGCGAGGCTCCCCCCAGAGGGCGAAAATAAAAGTGCACTGTCGTAAATATGCTCAGCTGTTCTCCTGGTTTCTCCGTCAAGCCAGGCGCGGTTGTTTTGAGCTTAGCAGAGAGGCGAACGCAACGAATCACCATGTCTACTGCGGTAAGTTACTATTTTGTTGTTTTGTTTTCATACATTATTTGTTATGCATGTGTCTAAATAACAAAGATTGTAGTTAGCCAAATCCTCGCCGTAAAGCAAGACTGACTCTCGCGATGCACGAGACTTCTGAGCCTGTGGGTGCGGGCCGAGGGCTCCTGCAATTGCAAGTGCGGTATTTCCCCTACAGACCACCAGGGCGGCCGAGAAAACCTTTTTCCGACCTGAAATGACTCTTTTAATCATCCAAAACGTTATGGAACACATTAATTAACTGAAAAATGTTGCATAGTATGCCTTTAAAGGAATGTCAACTTAAAAACATAACTTTGTGGGTAATTAATATATGTAATGTGTTTTACCTGAGTTTTCTGAAATAAATAAACTTGTCAATAATATTGTAATTTATTACAGAGAGACGTAAAAAGCAGCAGTTGTAAATACTAGATATTCTGTACCTTTAAATGTAGAATAGTAGATCATTAAATTAGAAAGAAAGAACAGATTCAGATAAGATGCTAAAACTTTGTTCATTTTTTCCCCCTGAAATATTCATACATAGATATAGATGTTCTTTTATTTCACAAGAAGCGGTGAGGTTTAAAAGTGGAACTGGCTTATGGCTCGTTTCGTGCAGACGTGCTTTTTCAGACATTCTTTCATACAGAATCTACTGAGCACAAAAACCACACAGATAAAACAGAAAATTCTCTGGTTTTCTGTGTGGTTTCGTTACATCTTTGATGTGACAGCTGAATAACGTGAATCCCCAAAGCTGCAAAGCATCTCAGCTACTATCGCTAACAGAAGACCTGCAGTCTAATACGTGTGTGATTATTTGTCAGCTACTAGATAAACAAGGAACCTTTGTGGTTGAAAAAGCACGAGACCTGGGTGCTGCTTCAGATGCTGAAGAGCAACAAGAAACACCTGTTCAGGTAAGACAGAGCAACATCAGCCTGCCTTGTGCTTATCATCATTTACCAGACTTTGTTTTGTAGGAAGGTTTTAGCTGCATACAGATTAACATGTTCTAAGTAACGGCAGTTCTATATTTAAAGGATCTAATAGTTTATTTTTTAATGCATGTAGCCTTTGTCTTGTCCAGAGATGGCAAAAGTACTCACTTTCCGTACTTGAGTAAAAGTAAAGATACTTGTGTTAAAAAATACTCTGGTAAAAGTGGAAGTACTGATTAAACTTCTTTACTCAAGTAAAAGTAACAAAGTACAGGCTTGTAATTGTACTTAAAGTATAAAAGTAAAAGTAGAAACCACTTTTTTCATGCCGTTGCCTACATTTTAAATGGATGTCTGCCAATAGGACTAGATCTCCGTTGTGTTCATTTTCAATCATCTCGTCGTCCATGCTACTATGCTAACGCCACCGCCACCAAGCTGCAATGATTTGCCGCGAATGAATACCGCCGAATCTGTCGATTCATCTTGTAGTGGTGCGTCAAATGCAACGTAGATTCCCATCCAATTAGATTGAATTTGGTATTGATGACGTGAAAAATAATAACGGTAACTCCATTGAAATGATTCAAAACTAAAGTAACGAGCCATTTTTTTAAAATGTAAGGAGTAGAAAGTACAGATATTTGTGTAAAAATGTAAGGAGTAGAACTAAAAAGTCGCCATAAAAATAAGTAGTAGAGTAAAGTAAAAATATCAGAAAAATCTACTTGAGTACAGTAACGAAGTATTTGTACTTTGTTACTTCCCATCTCTGGTCTTGTCTAACACAGAGCCTGAGGACAGGTCAGGGGATGATGGACAGCTGGTAGATTAGTTCAGCCAGAGTCCTGACTTTACCCTATAGAGGAAACCATAGATTAAGGTGATGGTAACGAGGCCTTCAAACCTTAAATTCAATTTAATTCAGTATATTTATATAGTGCAAATTCACAACACGTCATCTTAAGGCACTTTACAGAGACAATTCAACCTGATCATAGTTACTATCTAAGGAAAACCAGCTGATTGCGTCGACTCATTGACTGCAATCCTCCACACCAAGCATGCTTGTAGCGACAGTGTAGAGGAAAAACTCATTTTCCAACAAATCTCCAGCAGAACCAGGCTCAATGTGAGCGGCCATATGCCGAGGCCGACTGGGCTTTAAGGCGACAGAAGCAGACATACAGAAAGAAGCAGATATATAAAAGGCATCTGTCAAACAGCTCCAAATTTTGCCCCGTGCTGGAAACACACAGTTAGGCAGACAAGCTCAGAGCCAGCTTCTATGTCAGAGGATAAAGGAGAGCACATAGAGTTGGTTAGAGTCAGAGAAACAGGACTAAAATCTGAAAAGTGTGGCATGCAGCCCTTTTCCCTCTGATACCCTTAAATAAATTTCAGTGCTACCAACCAAGCTTTTATCAGTTAATCAGGGGATATGTGTGTGTAATTTGATCTCAGTATAAAAGCAGAATTTTTTTTTTTTTCTGGAGAATATTAATGAACAGACCACATTATTAGGACGAGAGAATACAGCTGACAGGGCAGGAGGTAGGTTGTCAAAAAGTGGAAATAAAGTTGAGTTATAACAAAATCCTCCCAGGTGCAATAATCATCAGTCAATGCAGCCAGTAACTCTGAGCAACTGGTTAAAGCTACAAGCCATGTAGGGGGCACGGCAAAGGTGGAAGAGGATGCATCGATCACATCAGACCAAGTTTAAACTTTTAGAAGCAAAGACTGTGACTGCACATCAAGCTTAACATTACAATCCTCACTATGAAACATGGTGTTGGTGGGTTCATGCTGTGGAACTTTCTTCAGCAGGGAGAGCACAGCTGTCCAAAGAGAATATACAGACAAATGTAAAACTCAGACAAAATACCTACAGACAAAATCAGAATCCTTAGATGTAATGCTTACAAAATATAAGACTCCCTCAAAACGAAAAGGTCAAATATTAAATCTTCTTAGAGAAAAAATAGAAGAGAAATTTGTAGAAGAGAGAATAGAGCACCTGCAGAAAATCTAGACATATTATAAAGAAAACAATATATGCATGTAAATGTATCACGTAGTGTTTTCATAAGCTTGTGCGTGATTGTCTGACTATGGGGGAACAATGCCTTCACGGTTTTGAGAAGGAAGCTATTTATAAGTCTATTCATTTAGGATTTAATGCTCCAGTATTGTTTTCCAGAAGGAAGTGGGACAACCGGTACATTTCCTCTGTTTTAGCTGCCAGATGCGTGTCTTGTGTAAATGCACCTGGCCCTTTTCTGGATTCATGCATCATAAACCAAGTCATACAGTCAGATCAATAGAACAAAGTTGTTTTTTGTGCTTAGCATATCCAAGTTCAAGCTAGAATCCGTTCACATCGGTTCTTCTGTAGGTTCTGTAGGTATTTAGGTTCTAAACATGTGGAACTGGTTGGAGATATTCTTGAGATTAGTTGTAGGTGTTAATGTAGGGAAATATTGCTTTCAGGTATGCATTTGTAAAAATGTTAATTACATGTCTTATTTGCCTTATTGTTCACGATCCACAAAAAACACACAAAAAGTTTAAGATCTTAATGTTAGTTGTAAAAAAGTCCAGCACTCTAAATAGTTTTGCAAATTCTTTTTAAATGGTGTTATTGTTTTGGTAAAGATCATAACACAGCTAAACCCTGATAGACTGAGTTAGTTGCTTTTTTTGGTCGATCGCTTTCTGTTCTTCTTTTCTTTTTTTCCTCTTCTTTTCTTTTTTTCTATTATTATTTTAGATAATAGAAAACTATTTATGACTTCTTTAAATCCAGCATATTTTGCCATAAATTCCTCAGATTTTTTTTCCCACTGCAGGATATAGAAGCAGCTCTGAGGCAGATCAGAGACGAGAGCAACAATTATTTGAAGAAAAGGAACAAAGATAAGGTGAGATTCACCCTGATAAACCTTAGACTTAGACTCAACTTTATTTATCCCTTGGGATTACTCCTTCAGGGAAATTCTGGTTCCAGTAGCTTATTTAGAGCCCAAAGGGAGATAAAGTAAGATGCCATTAAAGATAAAAATACAAAAGACAATAGAAAAATAGTGCATATAGTACAAAAAAGCATTAAAAAAAAAGTTGTAGTGTCCAGAAATATCCTTTAGATATAAAAAATATCTGCACAGTGCTAAGGAAAGACTAATCAGTAGTTGACTTGGATTATTGCACCTGTACTGCAGAGATGTACTGACCTATAAATAAGTAAAAAATTACACAGGTTACACAGTACTTGGCATGTGTTATTGCACAGTGAGAGAGAAGAATATTGCACATGAGAACAAGATGTCAAAAACTTTCAAAAGAATGGATTTTAATTTGAACAAGATATCAGTGCGGCATTGAACACCAGTCAGATCTAACAGGACTTGAAAAATCAGCAAATGGGCAAAATATATAGAGTATAATCAGCTTTAGGTCCCCCATTAAAGGCACAGCATGTGTATTAAACGGATGACTATTATTCTTATTAAGTCTTAACAATCATCATCAGTTGACAGCTTTATCTGAGAAAATATGAAGTAAAAATGTCTGAACTTGACTGAAGCATCTTAATTTTTGGACTTTTAATACCTGCAGAGAGGAATCACGTTTGAGATCCGGTTGGATGAAGAAGAAACCAAAGACACCGCAGAGGAAAACATCTCTACAGAGGAGATGAAAAGCAAAGAGGACGAGGTAGAAGATAGAGGAGTCAGAATGAAATCCTTTTCTCTAGATGTCTTCCTTCTTTTCTTTTCTCACTCTTATGCCAACTCATAAAACAGGAAGTGGATCGTCTCAATCATGCTTTAAGCTTCCAGGAAGGGGAGGAGTTAAAACTCAAAGATTGGTCAAAGGAGAGAAAGAAGTGGAGCCAAAGGATCCCTCAGACTCTGCTGGACGACCTCGCCAACATGGACATCAACTCAGTTTATAACACAGCAGCAGCTGAGCCTGAAGAAGGTGCAGCATTCAGGAAAAGTGAAATATCCTACCCATTTTGAAAAATCTTGTCATGTTTTAGTTGTATTTGTTGAGAACTGCTGCTGTCAGCGGGTGCTGTCCTGAATGTGTCTCAACCTCTCAGAAGGTCGCAGGCAGTGGACCAGAGGCCCGGCTAACTCCCTGCTAAACGCTCTCGCTCAGAATCAACCTTCATCACCTCTGGACTCAGTCATTGCTGGTCAGGCATAACAGGAACATTAAAAAATGATTTAAAAAACAATCAAAAAACCACACTAAAGTGTTTGTCCTTTTAGATTTTGATGCAGTGGAGGATGAGGAGGAGAAAGAGGATTCAGATGTTGAAATGGACAAAGAGCGTCTGGAGCCAAGGTCTGATGATGATGACACGTGAGTTCATCTCTGAACACTGGAATTGCTTTTTTGAATATGCCCCGCCTACTTTAACTTCCTTTTTAAAGATCTTACAATGGCAGGATTACAGCTTGGAGGAATGATGATGATTAGGAGTGTGAATCTGCTCAGTCAATATAACAAATAGTTTTAAAGAAATAAATCCCTCACCTTGATTTGCTGTATGATAAAAGCCTAAATATTATAAAGGGGAGGCAGAAATAAATACATGCAACCGTCTTTGTTCAGGAATTTTGAGGAGTCAGAGGACGAGCTGAGGGAGGCCGTGGCTGACTCCATGAGGAACCTTTTCGTTATGGAGAACTCCAGCTCAGATGAAAATGAGCAGGAGAAGTTAAAGGAGGCTGGAGAGACAGAGAGGAAGAGCGGAGGGGCAGTTAGTTCCTCAGATGAAGACTCACCAGGACCTGAAAATGATGTTTCTACTAAATCTGAAGAAGATCCAGATGGTCCAACTGATTCCCAGCCAGACAGGAACACGCCTCAGAATAAGCATCAGGCTACATGAGTCCTTATTTCAGTGAAACACTGAACTGATCTACCTGTATGTTAGAGATGGGTTTACTCTGAATCATCTGCCCAATAACATGAGAAGGAGTTGAAAGCTTTTCTCTTGGTAAAACAGATAGTTACAGTCATTATTAGTGTAAGATATACATATTAGTTTAAATAGATAATTAAAATTTTTGTGCTACTACCTGCAGTCCTCACAATATTGTTTTGTTTTAAATCCAGGAGTACATAAATAAATCTTGAAATAAAACAAAATAAACTTTTTGAATAAAACGGCTCTTCTTATCAAACAGCTAATTAGTATTTACTGTGTAATGTAGGACAGAATAAAAATGGGGAAGTTCCGCAAGAGCAAGGATGGTGCTTTTGGGATGGTACTCATCATTCTTTATATTTTGGTCTCATCTCATCTGACCACATGATTTTCTCCCATGACTCTCCCATGACTCCTCTCGATCATCCAAATGTTGATTCTAAAAGCAGGGGAACCTGGAATCTGTGCCATGCATGTTTTCAAACCATGACATCTTAGTGTGTTACCAACAGAAACCTTGGAAACGGTGGTCCCAGATCTTCCCTGTTCATTGACCAGTTCCTCCCCTGTAGTGCTGGGTTGATTTTAACAATAGATTATGAATTCATGTGTTTGTTTGTTTTTTTTTTTAAACATAAATCTCATTCCATTGAAAAACTATCATACTTACCTGCTCAAATTAAGTAAAAGTATGCTTATTAAAAAAAATACACTGCAATTTCTAATTTTTGGAGTGTTTGGCATGTTTTTTAGACTGATTTAAAACTACATCTAATTTTTACACACAGGAGAACTTGCAAAAATAGCAGGGTGTTTAAATACCTATTTTCTTCACTGTATATAGTACATTTTAATTAAATTCAGTTTATTTCTATAGCTCCAATTCACAACACATGTCATCTCAAGGCACTTTACAGTTCACCAGATCATACAGTCAAATTGAATCAAAGTTTTCTATCTATAAAATATAAATTATTTTGATAATCACATGAAACCAACTGTTTTATTCAGCACAGGAGCTCACTTTTTTAAACCCTATAAACGCAACAAATGTGTAGAATTCAAACAGCAATAAAACATGTAAAAGACATGAGGAGATGATTTAAAAACACATGTTAGAATAAACAAGAACATTGAACATTGGGGGAAAAGTCTGACTGGATCACAATACTAGGAGAGAGAAAATGAAATAAAGGCATTTTAGAAAAAAGAAAAGTATTCAGCCATTTCATATTTTGGTTATAGTTTTTATTGAATGCCTTTGTTTATAGATGTTGGAGGTATTTTTCAGTGTAGTCCGGTTTCTCTGATTCTAACTGCATGCCCTCTCTTCATCATTTCAATATTTCATTTAGCATAGGGAGCTCCTGACATATAAGCTATAGTTCCCCACAATCCTTTGCACAATCCTGTGTCACACATGCACATATAGGCACTTTTTAATGTTTTGGTTTGTGTAATGGAGAGATTCAGCTGTTTATTACACATGCTACTTTTGTTTTAGTATCTTCTGTTTTAACTCACATCACCTATGTGTGTTTCTGTCCTGTAATGACACTGGGGAAAAAGTATTAACTTATGAGGATGAATCAGACATGCAATCTTGACTGTGTTGCACAACATTATATTTTACCTTTCAAATGTACCATTGCTTGAAGAACTGTGAATATGCAAACCTTAGTTTGTTACCAGTGTGAAGGAATGTTTGGCCTTAAGAGTAACTGTGCATATAGATTCAGCTACTGTTGTTCGCATCTGCAGACCAAAAAGAATAACATAACTCCCTCTGGCACCTGGATACTTGTGATGATAAAGGGAGTCATATTCAAGGTTTTTATTGTGGGAACAGACTGAGTTTACACGGTGAATCTTCCAAAAGATGAGGTGATTTAGAAAGCCTCCGACTGCTTCTGAAGGTTGAGGGGAAACAGGTAGGAGATGCAGTCTCCCTTATCCATTTATTAATACATTTCTTAAATTAAATCTCTCTTAGTCATGACTTCACTCTGTCAACTAAATTAATCTTAGGGAGGTGATGTGGAAAAAGAATATCCTGTTATTTAATTTGAGCAACATTCAGCATTTCAGACCAGAGTTCCTTTTCTATCTAAAATAGTTTTCTTTTTGTTGACTGCATGAAACGTGAAAGAAGAGAGGCTAGGCTTTCTTATGTAGGATTATGTGCTTAAAAAACACCTGTTCTCACCTTAATGGTCCGGCTGTTTACTGCCTGCTTGAGCAATTGTAACTGTGACAGGACAGTGCTTTAAAGAGAGACTGTTTTCAGTTGACAAAAATACACTGAGATTTTTCATCTGTTTATTTTTTAGCGAGCTTCTTTCGTCACTGTCTGCACTGACAATATGTGGAACACACTCATTCACTACAAAAACTTTTAAGAATAATTTAAAGTTTCCTAAATTAAGTTAATATTAATAGGTACATCCATGATGTGCCAAATGAATGAGTATACTGCTACTTAAAATAGATTGGATATAATAATAAAAGATTATGAAATTATGTTTTTTAATTTTAAACATAAATCTCATTCCATCGACAAACTATCGTACTTACCTGCTCAAATTAAGTAAAAGTATGCTTTACAAAAAAAATACACTTCAATTTCTATTTTTTGTAGTGTTTGGCATGTTTTCTTATAGATCTGTATTTCCAAACGCAAAAACCCGTCACACCGAAATTCTTTTCTATTAAAGACTGATTTAAAACTACATCTAATTTTTACACAAAAAGATTGTGGTTTAAACTTAATTTTTTTCATGCTAACAAAAATTAGGCCTTTTGGCTCTAATTATATTTGCCCTCCAATAACACCTGCTTCTTTGCTTAGAACAGTAGAGTTGGATAGTTTCAGTTTTATTTAAGACTGTTAATGAAAACTTAAAGAAGTCATTCATCATGAAAACTTGTTCCTGTGAACTGATCAGTTTTTTTTAAACGATCTGCCTAATCCAGCACATGGCTGCTTGCTGTCTTGCATCATTTCTACTGATCAGTGTCATTTTCTTTTGTTAAAAAGATGTGTCTGTGATCTCTAAGCGGTAATAAATCTACACCAATATATATGTAGTAGTTATTTTAGAAATCCAAAAAGGAGGCATTTTCAGATATTTGCCTGGTACTGTGTTTTGTGTTTTTTCTTTTAACAGATGCAACATGAGAAAAGAAAAGAAAAAAAAACATGTTCAGGAGGTATTTGGTTTAACCTACTTTTTATACCAGGAGTAAAAATGTTTTTTTTTTTTTCTTTTTCTGGTCTTTATATTGTAATGAAAGTCTCTGACCACAAGGGGCAGCACACAAAAATTTACTCTTTATTTTTACAGTATTATTCAAGTGTATTTTCATATCTCCAACAATATAAACATTTTCTTTACATAAACTTAAATAGCTTTAATGCCTCTTTAATAATTATGGTTTTATTTCATACCATTTATAATAATATCATGCCTGGATTTTATAAATTGGTGAAGGAATGCAGAGAAAAAAATAATTCAGACAATATAGATAGATTTGGCCATAACCTCAACTAAACCTTCATCTTCAATAAAATAACAGAGATTGCACAAAGCTGCAACAGAATAAGCCCTATTTAACTAAACATCCACTGAGATAAAAATAACATTTAAATTTCAGTTTTAGAGATCATTAAATAAGGTGACACATTTGGGAAAATAAAAATAAGTAAATACAAAAAATTTATATTTTTGGATAGAAAGACTAAAGAAGAGCAGGTTTTAAGAAACAATCTTCTGTTATTCTACCCAGAATCAACATAAATTTGATCTCCAGTGCAGAGATGCACTAAGTCCAGCTTAGTTTAGACACAAACACCAAAAGTCTTGCTGCATAAGTCAGCCTGTTATACCTATACTTGGAGGCAGGAACCAGATGATTGACCTATTAAACAATTATAAAAAGTTCTGTTATCTTTTTTGGGATCAAATATCAATGCAAAAAATTTTAACGATACCTGGATTCCTGCAGGGGATTTAAATATCTGTGTTCTTATTCCTAAATTATTTTTAAACTGTTCAGGGAATAAACATCCACCTGCAAGCCTGTTTAAACCAGAACATGAAGCATGAGGTGAAGCAGCAGGGGAGGATCTGCTTCTTGTTCTCATTCTGCACACAGTGGATGTTTTATCCGTTTTTAAACTGGAGTTCTGGTGAACAAAGAAATTGATTATTTTTTACATTTGTTCTTATTTCCTGGTAGTTAAACTAATAATGAGGCACCTTGTTACACCATCTTATTCTGTTTTAACCGGACATGAATCCCAATTCAGCAACATCAGGACAAGACATGAAGGAAGCAGGGAAGCTTTGAACGAGTCCAGAGTTCCAGTGAGGTCATGAAAAGAAAGCAGAGGGGAAGTTAGATCTGTGCCACCATTCTGTTCAATCTTCCTCACCTTCACTACAAATTCAGCCTGATGGTTTTCTGCACAGACAGAAAACCCCCCAATTCATTCCTACTCCCTGGTGGACACCACCTGTTCTTCCTCATCGGACCACTTGGTTCAGCAGAGGCTCAGTGGCAGCAAGGAAACAAGCTTCGAACTCCTGGTCTGAGAATCGATCCACCGATTCACGGGCTGCGCGTTTTATCTCCAGTTTAGCTGAAGGCGACAGCGACAGGATGGTCTCCATGGCTGCGGCGTAGCTGTCCTCACTGTCTGCCAGGAAGCCCGTCTGCCTGCCATCGTATGGCACCACGATGTCAAGCTTCGGACCTCCTGACTTGTGGGCCAGAACGATGGTGCCTGCAGCCATGCACTCCACCACACCTGGAGACAGAGAAGGGGTGAAAGACTTAACCAGGGGATCTGATCCACTCATCACAAAGCGGATCAGTTTACAGGGCAAACATCTGAACAGTGTGGCATGCTTGTGTTTTCAGCCCCTTTTCTCTGTAACCTCCATGTTAAACCTATGGTTATTTTTCCATTGGGATACATTGATTGGTCATAGTATGGTTAGAGGGGACATTTATCCAAACAAGCTAGCCCTGGATATCACTCTGACCACCTCATACCCTACTACAGACACAGTGAAGCAGCATCATGCTATAGGGTGCTTTTTTTTTCTACAGGGATATATATGGGGGTAAATACTCAGGGATTGTGAAGGAAAACTGAGCTGAAGATGATCTGGAAGGAAGAAAATCATCCATCATGTTTATCCCTGCTGGGGTCGTTGAGATGCTCGTACCCGTCTCCAGCTTTCAATGGGTGAGAGGCGGGGTAGGAAGAAAACCACCTAACAATATTTCCCCTTCAACATTACAGACTGTTTGTACCATTAGTCTCTAAAATCCACCTGAAATGTAACCTGCGAGATGAAACCCTGGGATCCTTACCGATGCCAAAGTGTTCATTCCACATGGTGTGCAGCCCGATGCTCGCGTTCACCAGCTCCCTCTTCAGCTCCTCGAAAGAAACGTTGAGTTTGAAGTCTACACAGTCTGAGATGCCCAGCTCCTGACAGAGTCCTCGCAGCATCAGCACCCTGTCCTCGTCTTCTTTATTCCTGCAGCCTCCTATCAGCACCAGCCGCAGCGCCTCCCTTCCCCCGGGCCCCTCCCTTTTCCTGTCCATCAGCTTACGGAACGCTCTGATCTGCAGCGGGTGGTCCTTCTCCGGCCTGAACTGACCCACAGAGACGATGGAGTGGCATTTCCTGTCTACTCCTTCACCTCTACCTTCCTCTTCACTCCCCAGCTCGCCTCCCAACTCCTCCCAGCCCTCCTCCAGCTCCTCCTCGTCCTCTCCCTCGAGGGGAACTTCCAGAAACGCCCTGACATCGCAGGGCGGGTAGACGACGCTGGTGCGGCTGGGCGAGCGCCACAGAGCCAGGATGTGTCCAAGCGTCCAGGTGGAATTCACCATGACGACATCGCTGCAGGAGCCAGCCAGGCCGTAGAGAAGGGCGAAGCAGCAGTAGTACACCACCTTCAGTGCGCTCAGCACCGGGTTTCTGGAGATGAAGTCTGCGTTATTGAACCTGGGATCATTAATGAAAGAAAGGGGGTTTATGGGAAATATTTCAATTTTATTGCTTTAAACCAGCTGAAAACATTTAGTGTGGAAGCAGGGAAAGGTGTGGGTTTGTACCTGGGGTTCCTCTCTCTCACCACAGACAACATGTCCGTGCTGACGGTGGGATAGTGAACATAGCTCGCCACCTTGCAGCCCCCCAAATATCGGAAAATTGGAAGTGTAAAAGCGTAGCCCATGGAGTCTACGTAGAGGTCAGGAACAAAAGCTGTGAGAGCTTCCCACCCTAAAACACACAAACACACCATTAAAGCTGGTTTGATGATAAAAATAAGAAAACCAGAGAGGGATCCTGTTTGCAAAAGCAACAATATTAACCAATGGTTTGTTGGAGAAATATAATAAAGGTACTGATGATTAAAATCCCTGATATTAACAGCATAAAGTTAAGCTAATCTAGACTCCTTTTTTTCCTCCATTAGTTAAAACCCATCTTTCAATACGCTTCTTCGACATCTCACCGAGGAACATGGAGCCCAGACTCTGGCCAATTAGAGTGAATTGGGGGTAGCAGGCAGCCTCCACCAGCCCACGGTGATGCAGGAAGACGAAGGTGGGCGGTCGAGGCAGTGTGATGTTGAAACGCTGCCGCACCCCCTCCAGGATCTGCTCCCCACTCACCCCCTGATCTCCCGTGTAAACCACAAATGAGACGTTGGGGTACCTGGGATGATGGGAAAATAAATAAATTCTCCAAGACTGGGATTAAAACACACGGAAGAGGAGTAGGGCCACTGGAAAAAAAAAAAAAAAAAAGTCCGAATTCTGAGATTAAAGTCTGAATTCTGAGGAAAAAAAGTCTGAATTCTGAGGAAAAAAAGTCTGAATTCTGAGGAAAAAAAGTCTGAATTCTGAGGAAAAAAAGTCTGAATTCTGAGGGAAAAAAATCAGAATTTTGGGATTAAAGTCAGAATTCTGAGGAAAAAAATCACAATTCTGAGATTAGAGTCAGAATTCCGAGATTAAAGTCAGAATTCCGAGGAAAAAGTCAGAATTCCGAGGAAAAAGTCAGAATTCTGAGGAAAAAGTCAGAATTCTGAGGAAAAAGTCAGAATTCTGACTTTTTCCCCCATACTAAACTGAAATAAAATTTAAAGATCAGTTAACTTTTTTTTCCCCAGTGGCCCTAATCCTCTTCCATAAAAACATGTTCATCCTGGGGTCTAAAAATGTTTCTCAAATGGAATTAGGTGGTGTTATCGAATCTGCTGCAGAGGGCCACGTTGACAGGCGGCTCACCATGACCTGACACTTGTTTGCTCACCTTTCCAGTTGTGTAAACAATGAAAGGAAACTTTGCTGCAGTCTGACAGTTTAAATGGAGCAGATTTTATTGACATCTGAGGCAAAGCGGCTGTTATGAAACTAATGTGACTAAACTTTCTGTCTATTGAACATCCGGACGGCTGGAGCAGTGAGTTACCGGTTCATGAGGGCCCTCAGGCAGCACCACAGCACGCGCTCCCCGCCTCCTCCGGCGTTGCAGTAAGGATGGAAGAAGGCCACCGCCGGGCCGCCGTCCTGGGCGCGGCGGGACTTACGGCGACCCTGCAGCCACATGCGGAGCCCCAGCAGGACCAGGAGCAGCAGCAGGCTCAGGGCCAGGCTGAGGTAGACGCAGGGGACAACCAGGGACCACAGCAGCCTGCAGAGCAGCAGACAGAGAACTGAGGGGGGGTCGGAGACACCATGGCGGTCAGCTGGAGCCTCCTAAGCAGTTTAAATCCTGTTTACCTTCAGCTGCTACATGCTAGCTATGCTAAACCTAGCACCGTCATCAACTTCAGGAATTAAATTCCTTTATCTCACCTCAACTTTTATCTGCTATAAAGACGCTTTTATTCCTATCAAACTTTATCCTTTATATTGAAAAATGAAAACATACAAACCTCATTAAGTCGCAAAAACACAGAGAGAACTGGTGATGATGATGTCCGTGTCCTGCCATTTTGACAACACAGCTTCTGACGTTGACGTCACAACCTGTCATCTGACCAAGCCTCCGCTCTGTGATTGGCTCAGAGTTTGTTTACTTCAACGTCATCCACATGTGATTTGAGGCAGAGCCTGCTCACTTTTATTTATTAAAAAATGTATTCAATTGAGAAAATAGGAAACCTTAGCTTGCCAAAGAGTGAATTACTATATGAATATTAAAATGAAATTACTTCCTAAAATCACTCAAAGACATCATATTAAATATATATTGCCTATCTCACCCCCACCAACATTAAAATGATCCACAACAAAAGGCTGTTTTACTTGCTAAAAGAGATTATTGCACATTTATTGACCAGTAAAATCTAATTTTGCACAAAATTGCTTCATTCCACTATGTAATATACCTTACACATCCTACTCATCAACATTAAAATAATCCACAAAATAGACAAAACGTAACTGTATTACTTGCCAAAAACTGATTTTTGCCTTTTTTTTTTTTTTACCTTTACTAAGTAGTTTCTGTGTAAAATGTCTTTATTCCACTCTAAGGAAATGCAATGTATTATATACATATTATATACTCCCATTTATACTGTAATAATGCATCTTTTCACCTAAGAACAGGGTAAACCAGTGATTTAACATTTGGAAATTGATGCTATATCACTGTTGTACATTACCCTTCCCTTGACACACATCCATGATAGACTTTCAAAATAACACTCCAGGGACTCTACAAAATAAAACTCAATGTTTATGAGGTGTATCAGTCACCGCCCAAGAACATCCAAAGACCTACTGTATGGTAGTCGGTGCAGACTTCATCCACTTCTGAAGCCCTGCCCTGAGTTTTTTGACCACCTGGTGACTGCAGTTTGGATAATGAACAAGTCCAAACCAAAACATCCAGTCTTCCCTTCCACCAGGAAAGGAGTGTCTGCTGGGTTAAGGAAATCCTCAAAGTATCAATTCCACTGTCTGACAATGTACTCAGTTAAATTCAGAAGCTGCCGCTCTCACTGAATATAGTATTAGCGAAGCCCTGCCCCCCCTCCAGAGGCATTGCCAGAATTACTTTGAGGCCCACCGGTAGTCTGTCTCCATGGTTTCAAAAAACTCCACCCAGTTTTTGCCTTTGCAATCGCCCTGGCAGTGGCACCCTGGACCTCACAGTAACTGTTTGCTGCCCGAGGATCCCAATAACACAATCAGACTAAATAGGCTTCATCTTCAGCTTCATGGCATCCTTTATTGCTGGTGTCCAGCACTGCACGACAGGCACAGCACACCTTATGGCCACAGCTACAGGTGGCTTTATCAACACTAGAGGCAGACGACATATTCCCCTCAGACTCTGTTGCCTGCTTTCTCCAGAACCAGAGAAAATCTCTACCAGAAGTAGGAGTTAAATACATATCTGATAGAAGACAGCCTGACATCCCCAGCAAACCCTTGCTACTTGCTTGGGCCTCCAGAGGCTGTCTGGCTCTGATCTCTACAAGCACATAAACAACTCATAACCAGGTGTTGATCTCTGGTCAGTTCTGATCCTCTCATCCCCCAAGAGTTGTCATCTTTGGTCCTCTTAAGCTCCTTCATCCGAAAACCACTGTCGCCCCTAGAACCTTAGAGAAGTTCTCTAGTTGAATACATACCTGACCAGTGTAAAGACATGTGGTCGTGCACCATATTTATTTTTGCACGGCACTGAACCTTTTCATATTAATGCCCTTTTACACCATTATTCTTAAACCGGTTTCTTTTTTTCTTACAGTGTTTACATTCTGATGACTGCTGCACTTTATACTAGTACTGTTTATCTTACTCCATCTGCAATATCAATACATTGTTGTGTTAGGATTGTTGTGCAAAATTATATCCTGCATATAATGAACACATGATTAACTTAAAGCATCAAATAGAAACGTGGATGGGGAGACACGCAGTTCGGCCTCAGCTCTCTGTGGGTCCATCTCACCAGGGGTGCGTTGGCTATCAAAACAGAAGCTTTCTCCTGCCGATAGGCTGTGATTTCCGTAGCAAGGTCCTCACAAACGGGGGGAAATCCACACGGCGTTCAGCTTCGAAGATTCCCGTCTCACCCAGTTCAGTGGGCGTTATGCACGATGGGCCTATGCGATCCGTGACTTTTGACAAAGAAAAACAAAAGCTACTTCCACTTAGCTTTCTTTTAGCATTTCATGTGAAACGGGCCTAGGGTTATTTCCTGTTGGGGCTTCAGCCTGCTTGTCAGCTGACTGGTCCATGTGTGAGCTGACTGTTTTTTTTGGCAGGAATTTTCCAGACATTCTTTGTTCTCTTTCTGCAAAAAAGAAGGGGGGTGGCTTGAAATGGTCATCAAATTGATTTAGCTCCATTGTGGTAATATAGCCTAACATATCCCCCCTTTTAGCTTTGAAGATTGGGTATCCATCTCAGTCTTTAAAGCTAACCAAATCCAATAATCCATATTGCCACAAGATTCCATTTAGTCCTCCAATGGGTGACTTGATAGTTCATTAGAGGTGTGTGCCGGGCTCGGGATTGGCGCTTGGGCGAGCTTATTTCTACCTAGCTAACTAAATGCCATTACAATGTAACCCAACAGTGAGAAGTGGACATTTGTTGTACATTCACCATTGTTCTAGTATTCTTGGTTCAGTGTTTGTCTTTAACAAAGAGGAGACAGGAAAGAAGCATGCAAAGAGGAAAGAGATAGATAAAGAATACTAATTGTGGTTCATAGCTCATTCTTTCAGAGGTTCTGAATCTGTGGTGCTATGAATCTGGGGCAACAAGGGTGAGGGTGTCTAGTTTGTAGTTCTTATTCCCTGGTACGCTGATTGTGCAGTTGCTGTAGTGAAGATCCTGGAAATAAGAAGAACAATGGGATGGACATTGCATAGCATCTGTGCGGTCATTTCTATGAATAGTGTTTTGAGCAAATCCAATAGGTATCTTAGCTTTGGTGCCGGATCCTAAGTTATGGATCAGATTGAGCTGGAGATTGGTGTCAGTATAGGCTAATATTGAGGAGTTTTCAGGTGGACATTGATTTTGTCTTTTAAAAAACCCACGTTTAACACGGAATTAAGCCTATAAGCATTAGCTCTTTAATGATTGGGAGGTTGAGCATGAATTCAATTTCTAAGCTATCAGAGTTTGCAAATATTGGAATGGATGTTATAAGCCAGGTGAGTTTGGGGTGGTGTCAGGCATTAGAGAGCATTATTATTTTTTATCTAGAAAGGGGATCAGATGTGTGTGATCACTCTTTTTAGCAAGCTGGTTCCAGATGAGTCATCTAACCTGCGAATATTTCTGACCACTTTAGAGGATATCATGTCAAGTTTTGCCACTTCTGATCCAGTGCATTGTAATCACAAAGGGTTTATGGATATTTTGACCTCATATTATTTCCCTTGAGAAGAGACTAGTTTATAAGATATATTATAATATAATATAATTATTAAAACACTGTTTGTCCACAGCACAGAAAGCACAGTGAAGCAACATAAAAGAAGAACAAGTCATCCTTCTTTACACCATTCAGCTGCAGTTTCGAAAAGTAACCACCAGGGGGAGACAGGGTACCTTCGCCTTGGAATTTCAAACTGTAGTTGCAGTGACACGCCTACGCCACCAGATAGCGCAAAAGAGCACTACACAATTTGGATCTCAAAACTCTGGGATCAACTGAGTAGTTGTAATTACCACTAGAGGGAGACAAAAAATCTTGTTCAGTGGATCTCTGTAATGTGGCCTACACTGACCCAGTTTGATGTGACTTTAAGAACCTATGTAATGCAACAATCCACAATTTGATCTCACAGCTTCAGAATAGCAGCAACCAACAAACAACGCAGCTGAAGTCCAAAATCAACAATTCTCTATTGGATTGAGATTTAATTTAATTGAATTAACTGGCAGTTAAATCCACTCAAACCCGCTAGACTCAGTAGCTGCAACACCGCAAACACACCCTGTATATTTTCAGCAGGAGTAGCATTTTTAGCTATTTTAACCAAAAGCAGTCTGTATTATTTATTTGTTATTCATATAGCGAATGTTTCAGTCTCAGGCCCACCCAGGGTCACACCAATATGTTGTGCAAAATTATATTCTGCAGATAATGAATAAATGATTAACCAGAACTGGAGTTGTAGTTGATTATTTAAGTTATTCAAAATTGGAGTTGAAACCAATTTAGTGTTCTTAGTTGAATATTTTTACCTCTAATTTGCTTACTTACCAGGGTTTATGCTTTTCACCTTTGGATGGTTCCTTGACCGGTTGTTAAAATCCAGGTATCCCCACCAATTTAGTGACCTGGGCTAGGTTATCAGCAGAGCTATTAATTACCAGTCAAAGAACTATTTGTCTCTGTTTATTGAAACTATTACCAAAAGAGGGTGGATCTGGCCTGAGTGATAACTGATTTGACGCTCAGTTTCCTTCTGCCTCTATGTGATACTGCTAATGACACAGGTAAAGACTTATCCTTCAGGGGGTGTGGGAACACCTCGGCTCCAAGACTCTTATGGTTCAAAGCTGCTGTGATAACACAGGGTAACCTGATGGACTTGTCCTAACATCGAACTTTCTCTACCAAGACCAGTAACAGGATGGTTCCTGACTAGTTCACATAGATTCACACACATACATTCACTTACTAACACGCCCACACACATCGTTAAAGACTCGCAGGACACACAAGGGTCCACATGGGAATGATGTTTTCTCATACACTAACATTCAAAGAACTTTAATCACCTTCAATGGGGAGAGGATAAGAATTTACTAAAAATGCAGTTATAAGTTTAGAAGAAACTAAAACTTAATATGCTGTGATGTAAAAATAGTTTTAAAACATTGCCATGAATTAAATGTTACCATGTGTAAAACAAGGTTAAATGCTTTCTAAATATCTACAGGTTCCTTGAATGAGATTATATTAGTGCCAGTAATTTGAGTTTATATGAAAAAAATAATGAGCTGAAACATCATAGCATGTTGAGGCTGAATACAGTCTGTTATAAATAACTTTCAACTGCCAGACATTGAAAGGTAAGATATGTTTAATGTTTTTTGAATAGACCCTAAAACAATGTGCTGAATAAGCATATACCATAGTCTACAGATCATTTAAATGTAATTAATTTAATGATGACTTTAGGGATAAAGTGAAAGTGATTGTGCAGGAGAATATCTGGTTGTGACTGCTCTTAGTTTTTGAGTAAATAACAAATTACTCATTAAAGACGCTGCTTATTCTGATAAGAACATTAATTGCACTCTCTTGTGTGCTGGAGGATCCCGGAGGAAAGGATTGCTGAATTGTGATGAGAACACTCCATGAAAACCACCACATGGATTCAGCATCTACACTTCCATCGGACTGCATGGAGACCAAAGGGGCTGTGGAGGAGGCCATACGAGACTCTGGTTGATTAATTAGATTGATATGTGATTGAAAGACTGAAAGAATTCATCATCATCAGTGATGTTCATCATTTGCCTTTAACTAGGATAATTCTTGGATTTACCTAATTGTGATTAATACACTCACCGGCCACTTTATTAGGTACACCCGTCCAACTGCTCGTTAACACTTAATTTCTAAGCAGCCAATCACATGGCGGCAACTCAGTGCATTTAGGCATGTAGACATGGTCAAGACAATCTCCTGCAGTTCAAACCGAGCATCAGTATGGGGAAGAAAGGTGATTTGAGTGACTTTGAACGTGGCATGATTGTTGGTGCCAGAAGGGCTGGTCTGAGTATTTCAGAAACTGCTGATCTACTGGGATTTTCACGCACAACCATCTCTAGGGTTTACAGAGAATGGTCCAAAAAAGAAAAAACATCCAGTGAGCGGCAGTTCTGTGGGCGGAAATGCCTTGTTGTTGCCAGAGGTCAGAGGAGAATGGCCAGACTGGTTCGAGCTGATAGAAGGGCAACAGTGACTCAAATAACCACCCGTTACAACCAAGGTGGGCAGAAGAGCATCTCTGAACGCACAGTACGTCGAAATTTTTGCTGATGGACTACAGCAGCAGAAGACCACACCGGGTGCCACTCCTTTCAGCTAAGAACAGGAAACTGAGGCTACAATTTGCACAAGCTCATCGAAATTGGACAATAGAAGATTGGAAAAACGTTGCCTGGTCTGACGAGTCTCGATTTCTGCTGCGACATTCGGATGGTAGGGTCAGAATTTGGCGTCTACAACATGAAAGCATGGATCCATCCTACCTTGTATCAACGGTTCAGGCTGGTGGTGGTGGTGTCATGGTGTGGGGAATATTTTCTTGGCACTCTTTGGGCCCCTTGTTACCAATTGAGCATTGTTGCAACGCCACAGCCTACCTGAGTATTGTTGCTGGCCATGTCCATCCCTTTATGACCACAAAGTACCCAACTTCTGATGGCTACTTTCAGCAGGATAATGCGCCATGTCATAAAGCTGGAATCATCTCAGACTGGTTTCTTGAACATGACAATGAGTTGACTGTACTCAAATGGCCTCCACAGTCACCAGATCTCAATCCAATAGAGCATCTTTGGGATGTGGTGGAACGGGAGATTCGCATCATGGAGTGCAGCCGACAAATCTGCGGCAACTGTGTGATGCCATCATGTCAATATGGACCAAACTCCCTGAGGAATGCTTCCAGCACCTTGTTGAATCTATGCCAAGAAGAATTGAGGCAGTTCTGAAGGCAAAAGGGGGTCCAACCCGTTACTAGCATGGGGTACCTAATAAAGTGACCGGTGAGTGTATGTTTGGCTTATTTAGATTTTGTTTTGATAAAAAACGTGGAAACATTTTGCCCCAGACCCACCAAGATCAAGTTTTATGCCACTTTTGCTTTGATATAGAAAGAAATAGAACCTGATTAGCTTAAAGGTTGTTAAATTAGTTGGTAATGATAATTGTCAGATTTTTTTTCTTGCTCAGATTGGCCGAGATCGGGATTTCCCTGGGGTCACCCTAGTTTTTTACTACCTTTTAGAGATGGTATGGTTTTCCGATGGAGAACGGCCAGGCCTGTCCTGTGACGTTCCCTACTGTGACTGAATGATTGGTATGATTTGGATGGATGGTTTATCCATGATGAGGGTCACATTTAGTAACTCTAAGCAATTTCTCTGATCTGAGGAAGATTACAATTTCTATCAGAATCTGTTGTGATGTCTCCTGGTTCTTTAATACATAAAAGTTATGAAGTGTTATTTAAAGAGTTTGTCCCAAGTGATCTTTTTTCAGTGAAAAGAACCGGAGAGATAGAGCATCAGTGTGCATACACAGAGCCTATCTTGAACAGTTGTAAGCTGTATACAACATTTTTTTTTGTATAAACTCTGTGCATACATAATTACAATCATTTTTGTCTAAGTGAAAGTCACAAGATACAACATCAAAGTCGGTTCTTGTCCTGTGACCTTGAGTGTCTTGGTGCCAAGTGCATTAATGGACATTCTTATGCTTGAATATTGTGTTCATTATGGACAATTCATGATTTAAATAAGTCAATAACAAAAAAACAACCGGTTTCAGAGCTTTGGGTCGATTCCTCCTGATCACACCGCTCCAGGTATTACTGTTATTTTCCACATAGGAATTAAGATTCCCGAGCAGAATGATTAAATCCCTAAAAGGATGCTGTGCAAAACCTCCTTGCAGGGATACGAAGGAGGTCTAGCACTTCTTCCCTCCTCTTTGCCTCTGAAAACTGTCAGAGACCTCCATCCTATCTGAAAGTGCAGATATGCAATGTCTTCAGATTTATTGCTCCATGGTAAAAAAAAAAAAAAAAAATCACTAGAAAAGCAGTCACTTTCTCATACATTTACCACAAGCAAAAGGGAGCAGAAAGGAGATAAAAACTTGTTTTGTCTGCCCCAATCGAAAAACTGAATAACCTTTGCAAAGCTAATTACAGTCGTAACAAAGCAATGAAATTACAAACATCTGTGTTCAATTGAATTAATAAACATATTTTTATGAAAATATCAATTTATATCGGTCATATAAGATGAACAATACATATAAGGAAAATATAACATGAACCTTGTAACATTTATACTGGCTTAATATAATTTGTTTACATACACATATATATATATATATATATATATATATATATATATATATATATATATATATATATATATATATATATATATATATATATATATATATATATATATATATATATAACGGAAATATTTTGTTACAACTTTTAAAATCTTCAAAAAGTGAATTTCACAATTTTATCCCAATGATGACCGCTCCTCGTCTGGCCCGTCACCCAGAACCTGTTTGCCATGGGAGACCCTACCAGGGGCATTGAAGCCCCCGACAACATAGCCTCTGGGATCATCTGAGCACTCAAACCCCTCCACCACGATAAGGTGGCGGTTCAAGGAGGGGATTATTTATTTTTATTAGTTTTGTTTTTATTTGTTTGTTTGTTTTTAGGTTTTTTTTTGTTCTTTTTTAATGTGCATGTTGAAAGCTGTTGCCTTTATTTAAACATTTTGAATTTGGATTTTTCATAAGTGCTTCTGTCAGCCTTGTGGCCTGTGTTTGTCTAGTAGCCACTGTAGGGAGGAAATCTTCTCTTTGCCTGCAGGCCTCTGTTTGGATGGTGGTTCCCATGTGTGGGGAAGCCTTGGTTCATGTAGAGTCCTGCGTCTCGATGGTGGCTTGTATGCAGATGATGGCCAGCATTTATTTAGACGCTTGGGTTTGCGTTGAAGCCTCCGTTTGTATTCTGTCTCCTGCTTTTATGGTGGGGGCCTCTAACTGTGGAACCACATCTGTTTCTTTGGGGCCTATTTTGCATGGGTGCCTCTTTTTGACTGGAAGCTTCAGTTTTCATGGACTCCTCTGTTTGTGAGGAAGCTTCATGATGTTCTTTTTTCAAAGAAAGTTTCAACTCTGCTGTCAATTCTGAGACTTGACTCTTCAGAGATTTGATCAGTGCCTCCTGTTCCTTGAGTCTGGAGTCATTTTCAGTTTTAGTCTACAGCTGTTCCTCATATTTGAGCCTCAGCTTTTGTTCTTCTACAAAAGCCTCTGCTAGCTTCCCTTCTCTAGAGGCATTTTGTTCAGCCTGAGTTGAGAGACGCAGAGTCAGCAGAAAGAGGTGATTTCAGTTGAACCTCCACCAAGGGGGGACCCTCAATTGCACCATAAGAAACTGCTTCCCCTTGGATATCTGGACCATCTTCTGCTTGGCTGAGATGCAGCTCGCTGGTGACAGAGCTGTCAGCTTCTCTTCAATTGGGAAAATAATGGCGTCATAGTCGACCTGGAGGGGGAGGTCAATCATGTCTTCCCATGAAAGTTTAGCTGGATTGGTTTCATGTCCACAAACAATCTGTTTTTGCTCCATGTCTGACTTTCTATAAATCAGAATATCTACCTAAAAGGCGTGTGATATCTGAGAACGATGTCTGGCTAGTTTCACTAATATTGTTGGGATCCTCAGGCTTGCCCACCTGAGGGCGCCGAGGATCCCCTTCTGCTCTTTGTTATTTTCCCTTAGGGCTGGAGTTACTGTTGGGATCTGGAGATTACCCTCTGCCTCCAGCAGAGTGCGCCGTGGGTCTTCTGGAGCTGGAACCTTCCAGCACACCTGATTTCCATATACTCATCAGGAGACCTCCACTTTATAAGCTCCTGCCAGACCTTGCTTCCATGCCGCAGTGTTGATCTTAGTTGGTTAGCTTCCTGAGCCTCTGTTACAGATTGAATCTTGGTTGTCTCTAGTGTGAGATCTGATTCTAATCTCTCCTTTGTCTGTGCCTCACTGGAAACCAGTCTCTGGTCTGAAGCTCTGGGAGAGCTGCATCACTGGAAACCAGTCTCAAGCCTGAAGCTCTAGGAGAGCTTAACCTGCTAATCAGCCCTGGTGAGCCAACCTGAAGGTTCCTATGTGGAATCACCCTGTAGAATCCTATGTGGATATTCCCTGTTGTTCTCTGCAATGAGCTGGAAGCTCACCCTGAAGAATCCTTTGTGGATATTCCCTGTTGTTCTCTGCAGTGAGCTGGAAGCTCAGATCAAGGTCTGCCATGCTAAGCCTGAAGCTAGACGCTTAGCTTCCCATGAACTCTGCTAACCAACAGTCTCCAGTCCCAGTCAAGACTTTAGTGAACCAGCCCTGAACCTGTTCCAGAACTTATTCTATTCCATGTGCTTGTGCTTCAATAAACTCTGTTAAACTTTTCATCAGACTCCGTTGTGTTCTGCATATTGGGCTTTCTCTGAACCCTTCATGACAAATATTCAAACTTGCTTTCTCAAAAGTGGACTGTCGCGATAAAGGTCATAAACAGATAAGAACACTGAGTAGGTTGATGTCATTTTATAAGGTAAGATCACTTTGAAAGTCTGTGATTTCCTAAGATTTAACGTGATATTGAGTATCCTAATTCCAACTGCAAAATTACACAAAAAAGAACCACTCACACTGAGGTTTATCCCTGTTTAAAGGGAGTTTTTCCTCTCCACTGTCGCTACAAGGATGCTTAGTGTGAGAGACTGCCTTCGGGTCAATGAGTCGATGCAACCAACTGGTTTTCCTTAGAAAACTTTGAGTGAATTTGACTATATAATCTGGTTGAACTGTAAAGTGCCTTGAGATGACATGTGTTGTGAATTGGTGCTATATAAATAAACTGAATTGAAATTAAACTGTACTGTACACTCTCAAGTATGCCCCAAGTGGCAGACACCTCCAAAGTTTCCTTAGGAAGATTTCTAGTTGTCTTTCTACTGCTTTATCCAAACTCTATTATAACTCATAATAGGGTGTATCAGTGAATCTCAGCGGTTGCCCTCTTTATCCCACTTTGTTTGCAGAATGTTGGTTGAGCTCTTTAGCGATTAAAGTGAAACTAATGCAGTCTTACCATAATCTCCTAAGGTTTAAATTAAATAATAAAAAAAAGCTTTTGGTTTATATTTATTTTTAATCATCCTGCCTCATTTTCACAGTTTCAAAGTACAGAGATTTAACCTGATTCATAATCCTAGCTCCTATAATATAACTTTTTTTTTGACTGTTGTAAGAACAAGACATTAAGTAAGATCCCTTGAATGGTAAAAGCCTTATGCAGTATATTAAATGAAACCAGAGAACTATCTGCAGGGTGACCACAAGACTGACAGCGCTGATGATGCTTGGTACTGTCGTAAATAGTAGTCTTCTTGTTTTAGTTTTTCTTATACTAAGAGTTATTTAAAGAATTAAACTAACCCGTTAAACTAGCCTAAGAGCTCATAGTTGGGCAGCAGAAGTAGATTTCTCCTTCAGACAGAATCTGTTAGGTAACATCTGCAGGAGCCTGATGTTGTAAGCAGACATGATGAAAGTCTTTGCATATTTACCCTTCCTAGCTTCACAGATTCATCAGTGTTTTTAGATATAAAGGACGAGATATTGGACCCATGGTGTTAGCTCAGAGACGACAGCAGACGGGTTTTAGAAAACCTCAGCAGTAACCTATAGTGAAACAAAGACTCAAAAGTAGACCTGACGTGAGCAAAATCAAGCGAGCAGTGCACCACTGACAGAACTGGCAGGGTTTCTGCTGCTGGAGTTTGATGATTGGTTGGAAACAGGAGCTTCTGCTTAGCAGGAGGCACACAGAGACTTCCACCTCCAACCTTCTGTAAACATGACAGCACCATGAGGGAATGAATAACTATGTCTTTGTGTTTAAAACTGCATTGTAACTTTGTAGTGAAAAATTATGACATATCAATTGACTCATGTTTAGTAAAAGGAAGAAAAGGCTATTTCATTATAGACATATGCTTAGTAAGCCTTTTTAGAAACTCCCCCTGAAGATATGAATGAGCCAAAGCTATTCACTCTCCTGGCAGTTTAAAGCTTTCAGGTCAACTGTGTGCTCTGAAATCAAAGGGTTGATGGTTCAAGCCACGGCTCCGGGTTTCAGAGTCGTTGTGTCCTTGGGCAAGACAATTGTCTACTGATGGTGGTCAGAGAGCCCGGTCGTGCCAGTGTACGGCTACCTTGCTTCAGTCAGTGAGCCCCAGGGCAGCTGTGGCTACATTGTAGCTTGCCACCATCAGTGTGTGCGTGAATGGGTGAAGGACTGAATGCAGCGCTTTGGTCAAGTCTCCTGACTTGAAAAAGCATTATATACGTACAGGTCATTTATCATTTATCCCCCCAAATAGAAAACACTCCCAAAGATGGGTTTTGATCAATACCAAGTATAAATGTTAAATAGAAAGGCCATGAGACATGGGATATGCAGTTATTGAAAGTTTGGCCTCAATTCCTGTAAACTGGACGAAAAACATCAAAGAACTTAAATTTTCCTTGACTCAGGGTGGAAAAGTTCAGTTTAGGCAACTGGACGTGAAGTTCTCTAGGAACATCCCTTGTTCAGTTAACTGAAGAAGCCTCTTGGATGGAGAAGCGTCTTCCAAAATCTTCACAGATATGTTCACCGTGACTAATTTTTACATTTGGATTAATCTGCTTGTGCTTTGACCGGACCATTCTTAGGCCTGATTATGCTTTTATCTCAACCATTCCCAGCCTTCATGAGCTTTGACCAGCCTCCCCGTCACTGACGTCTTGTTCCACTCATCCTTTAGCCATTCAGGAAAGACGCAAAGCAGATTGGCTAATCAGGTTTTTGTATTATTGTTTAAGATGTATAGCTCTGATGAGCTGCTAAGCCCACAGCATATCCAAACATGGCAGCGGAGGAGGACGAACACGTAGCAGGTCCATTCACAGCTGTTTGATTACAATTCTGGATTTCATCCTTGAAAGAGGAACAGAAAGAGCATAAAAGGTTAAGCTATTGTATTTTCTAATGGCATTTGCTGTCATTTCATTTGTTACCCTAATAGTCTAAAATGAAACTTTGGTAGGCAGGCACTGGGCATCGCCTCGCCCAATCAGCTCCAAAGGTTCTGTTGAACGTCCCTCCTTTCCAGGAACAGATTCAATTGGAGTAGCTCCAGATTAATAATGTACTGAATAAGTTTTCCCTCTCAAAACCTAAGAGGAAAAACATGTGAATCACTCGTATTTAACAATAAACCCGAGTGCTTGACATATTACTCTATCCGGCCAGGTTTGGAAAAAGCCTCCCCACAGGATGATGCTACCATTGCCATGTTTTACCATGGATTTGTTGGTCAGATGTTCAGTGTTGGTCTCATTCATTCGAGTCTCATAGCTGACCTGATGTGCTACTCAAAGAAAAAGTTGAACCAATAAGTATATATATTTCTAACTGTACTTTAAAAGGTATTTAAGATTTTTTGACGGCTAAGTATTATATAAGGCTAAGTAATATATAATTTCTTTTTAGTTGTTAAGCACAATGTAGAACCTTTTATTCATTGACTTATACATAAGTAAAGGTCAATCAGTACTTCTACTTCTTACAAAGAATCTGAACTTTTAACTTATGATGCAATTGGGTGCGCCTCTATATATTTAGGATGCTGTCAGTTCTTCTCAGAAAACCTGTATTTCTCCCACAATGAAATTGTATAAAGTGGACTCCATTTACTAATCAGATGGTGGCACTAATTTTAGCTTTCTATTTGAAAAAAAAAAAAAACAACCAAACAAAACAGAAAAATGTTTTTCTTCTATTTTTGCCCCTTTTTGTGTTGCTCCATCAGATAGATCATGGAAGTTTGCCATTTTCATTTGAAACCATTCTGAAATCGTCCTAAGGGGATGATGATTTGCAACTAAATCAGCAGAAAAACAATATCTTGCTCTCACTTGTCCATGTCAGCCTCCCCAGGGTTTCCTCATTCATGCATACTCTGTCTGGCCTGTTACATCTCTTGACTGGGTTCTCTTGTATTTCTCTGTTTCTATGGATTAATCATTATTCATCACTAATCACCAGTGAATCACACAAAAGCAGACTTCAAGCATCCAATTGTGTCTAATTCATAAATCTTTGATATAACTACCAATCTTTTTTTCTGTGAACTACTTTCTATCTGAATACGTTTTCGGGACCTCCTGAATGCCTCGACAATCAACCCCAAATGGACTTGGGGGTGTCACCAGAGCTCTGTGAAACTATCTGCTGGAGGTCACCTGAATTGCAGCCCGCGTGCATTGCCATATAAAGACAAAAGCTCTTTGATTCCTGTTTCTGAAGTGTGGTATGTCACTTCCTTCCTCGTAGATTTGAATAGATGAGCTGAGGCCCTTCAGTCTGTACCGATTCAGAGCGGTGCCTGTCAAGCGTTGAGCAGCACAGCGACCAGAAGGACCGAAGAAAGAAAACTATACCCTGCCCTCCTGGACACCATCATCAGCTCCCTCACTGCAACCGTCAGGTAAGGAGATGGAGATCAGGTGGCTGCACATTGGTGCAGGTGTCGTCTGAAGGCATCAAAGTCAGATATCAGGTTTATCTGGGGAAGTAACTCCTCGAATAAAATAGCAGAAAGGATTAAAAAAATGGCATAAAAATAGAGAATATGTTTCTCTGACTGTTTAATACGACTTATATTGTTGCACACTTGCTGCAATTCTTAACCCTGAGTTTCTTCAACATTATATGATTTTGTTTCTATGTTTGAAATGATCTTTCACATGCAACTCCAGAAATGCACGGCTTACTCTCGAAGCCCTCTGCAAGTTTTACTTAAATGATTTAGAATCTGCTAATGTATAAATAAGAATATTAGAGCAGTTAGAAGTAAAGTTAAGTCTACGAGGAGAGGAACTAGAAGCTGAAGGTGCAGTTAAAAGGAAAGGAAGTTTGTGGTTAACTTAGCTTCAACTGAAAAAACTTCCTCTAAGGCAGCGTGGGCCTGAAGAAGCACCAGATCAGGACTTTCAGCATTTCATCTTTGATTGGTAGTACTTATTTAAGATCACCAAGAGGCGTACCACATGTTTAGCACAAGTACTAACCCTGGTGCACAGAGTTTACTGATCTAGATCTACTACTCTACCTCTGCTTCGATGCATTTTAAATTTGCTGGTTAATCTGATGCCTAACAGATGCAGATCTACAGGGATCTTAACATTTACCTCCATTTTTATGCAAAAAGTCTGTCATAACTGTGAGTCACATGACCTAGTTAGAAAAATTTGCCTCGTTTTGCATTTCATTGGTTGCATCAAATGAATAAAACATGTTTGCTGAGGAGACATATCCCACAGATTGAAACAGAGACTGAATAAGTCAAAGGTCGTTTCTTAATGTGCAAATATCACCCAGATCTAAAGACATTTTATTTTTCACTGAGGTTTTATGTTTTCTTCTTCTATGGTGCTTTGATTCTTTCAACGCGTCATAGCTCCCCCTGTTGCCTGTTCTTCATTAAATAATATCTAGAAGAAAGTGGATTCAAATAAATATTTGGATGTGTTAACTCTCACCTTATCAATGCAAGAAGGAATCCAAACAATGTCTGTTATATTTTATTTATTTTTAACCCAGCAGAATCATTTCATGATGTTATCAGACCAAAAAAGGTAAAAAAGTTGAATGGTATCAGTTTAGGAGATGCGTTTCATTAAAAACATTTATTTCAACACAGATCTTATATGAAAGTAAAGCTCACTATATTTTTTCTAATGGAAACTTTAACTTTATTCATCTAACAGAACTGTGATCAGCTGTTTCCTTATTTTTATGTCTAAATCCCTCATCGTTGCTGCATGCAGAGGGCGATGGCGCAAAGCAGGCTCCATTCTAACCCAAACGGAAACACAGTCTTTGAATATATATAAAAATACTCACAGGCTTTAGATTAAATTTCACTTCTTTCAGGCCTTTTCGGCAAACTGCGGTTTAGGAATACCCATAACATCAAACATTCTGGTGTAAAGGTTAGACCATAATAGAAAGATCTGGCAGAATAGGCTGTACTACTGACCACCAATCAGCTCAAATTTTTTTCTGCAGGACTATTGAAATCCTTAGTAAAAAGGGAAGAAAGCTTTAAGGAGCAGACTGTTGCTGCAGTGTTTTAATAGACTCAGAGGCTCGAAGCAGGAGAGTTTTCATCATCTCAGCAGATAAACCCAATAGAAGCAGCAGTTTGGTCTTAATCAGTAATTTCACATTTTAAACGTCGCACAACTTCAGTTTTCACACTCAAAGCGGACGAGAAGCAAATGTTCAAACTGGTCAGACCTGCTATTTAGCTGAGCTTGGTTTCATTTCTGCTTTTGATCTGCTGTCTGCTGCAAGAAACAACTTCCCTGTTGTCTCTGCCTGGAGAGCTAGGGACAGCGAAGCCAAATGTCCCCAAAAACGTCACTGAATGGGTGTCTTCTTATTATCATTATATTATCAAGATGATATTTATTTCCTTTTAAGGCTATCCTTGTTTTTATCTTGACACAAATCCGCACCCAACAAAAAAGATTTAGCCCCAAACCTGAAAAATAAAAATCAAGTATTTGTCGTCCTTTTTTACCTCAAACAGTTTTGTTTAAATTGGCATCTAGCTAACAGGTATTGTCTCCTAGCATGCCTCTTGCTATACAAGAAGAAAGGGTAAATATTTAAATGAATCTCTGACAGGGATGTTATGACAGGATATAATTTCAACAGAAAGGAGCACTTCCTCTTCGAGCGCTTCAAACTCTAAAATCAAAACTGTTGAAATGAATCAGTCAAGCTGCCATATAAGCTTTCTGACATTTAGGCTCTGAAACAGATGAAAAGGAATTAAAAGAATTATTGAAATAATCATTATAAACTAATATATTTAGTGTTTAATCATTAGAAGGATTATTTAATTTCTAAAAAAGTGTAAATTGCTGAAAGGAAAACAAACTCAGAGCATAAATTAACCTGCAAATGTATAAAAGGATATAGAAGATTCCAAAAAAAGTAAAAAAAAAAAAAAAAAAAAACAATCCACTGGACTTTGTTTTAAAGTTTGAAGATGTTTCACTTCCCATAGCTTCCTGGACATCTTCAAACAAAGTCCAGTGGACTGTTTTTTTTTTTTTTTTAACTTTTTTGGAATGACTATGACCTGCATGACTGAGAATCTTCACCAGCAGATATAGAAGATTCACACTTAAGCTGAAAAAAAAACCTGCTATTGGTTTGTTAATCCAAAGAATAATCCTCAGATTAATTGAGTAGCAAATGATTTCTGGTCTGAGCCCTGGTTTCATTAAACCCCTGGAAAGAAAAAAACAAAAGCTTGTTTCAGTTAGGTGTTGGCTGGACCTGCCTGAGGCTTCCATTAATCCTTTCTGAGGTTTCTGAGCTCAATGGGTGTTTGTCATTTGAATAAATGTGACAATCCCGAAACAAATAAAATGTTAGAATGTAAAAACTCCAGTTCTTCAGATTTAATCCGCTTCTAATCTGCATTTAAGGACCGTTTAGCAAGTGTATCGCCTTAGGGTACACTTTCTAAGAAACGTCTCATCTTAGAGCCAAAATTCACCTTCAGCTTTTAATCTAAGGATTGATCTTTTTTAAATCATGTTTCACCATCATGGTTATCTTCACTGCAGAGATGCAGGAAGTTCAATCACCGAAGCTGCAGAGCTCAGAGTCGTCCCTTTTGTGGCTTCAAATGTCCTCTGAACTGCAAAAAAAGGATCTGCGAATACAGAGACGCATTCAGGGTGAATCATCACACCCTAAAATAAAATGTCCCGTGTGTCATGTAATCAGCTCCATCCCACTTAGAGGTGTTTCATCTTCCTCGCCTGCTGCTTTTCTTTTTTTTGTTTTATGCTTTAATATGAAACCAGAGGTTAAAAGCCAGAGATGTATGATCAGTTAGTGTGCAGGTAACATTAGCTTAGATTTTAGCACAAGCTAAAAGAAATCTTAGTTCTTCTCTGAACTGACATTTTGATTTAATGACTCTTTATGATGACAGACAGTATCAACCAATATTGCGGTAGAAAATCCAGAAAAAATGGGTCAAGCAGAAAAAATAAATAAAACAAAACTAAATCTAAGATATTGCACTTCTACTTTTCTGCAGCAATATTGTGATGTTCCAGTGTCTGCTGCAGGCTGAGCTCTGCACTGTCAGCAACTGAAAATTTCTCAGCAGGAGACTAACAATCTTTCACATTTGCTTTCTAATGTCAATATCCCTAATGAAATGTACAGATCAGATTATTTATGATTAAAACAGGTCTTCCTCTGTGGCTTTCTAATTAAGTCATTCCCTGAGTGATCTGTTTTAATTTAAGGCTGAACACAATGAAATCCTTTTCATGGTAGCACATTTGCTGATAATTTTTTTTACACTTGTCTTTGATTCACATTTATTTTAGAAAAACATAACTTTGCTCTTATTTTTAAATTGCACAACATGAAGTGGGCTGTTTCCTGTTTTTTTGGCTAACTAGTTAACCAAAGAACGTCCTATACCCTGTTCGACCAAAAAGTAATCCCAGTTCCAGGTTTAAAGAGAAATAGAAAGTTCTACTGAAGTCAGAGCTACAAGTTAAAAAATAAGGCTTCCCAATACGATCCAGAAGAACAAAATCCAATATGGCCGCCATGTGCTAACTCAAACTAGCGCCTTAACACTTTCTTATACCACTGAGAATGTGTATTTTATTATAATAATAAATTATCAACCTTTATTTCCCAACATGTTTAGTTTGTGTTTAAGCCGAAAACCAGAGACAATTTTAAATTGTACGGCTAATTGCAGTTAGCATGTTCCCTCTAGCTAATGTAACGCCACCCGCTCTTTGGGTTCATCTGCTTCAGTTTCTGCTGATCCTGGTCCTTCCAGAAGAATCTCAATTTGTTTAAAACAGACCTTTATTTCAGTCATGGACGAAATTTTGATTTCAAAGTGGGGGGTTGCCGGTATTTTTTAATAAAACTATCTTCAGCGTGTTTGACCGTCCAATCACAAACTGTGACTGTGGCGCATCAGATGTTTGTAAAGTGAGCTCCTCAGGAGTGACAGTGATGACAGCCAATGCCACAAGAAAGATGGTTGGCCAATCAGGAGCTTTTGGGCGGTCTAAACTCAGGGAAGCAGGCGTAACATTGTTTTTGAGAAGTAAAACATGCAGGGGACCAAAATGGATGTTTGAAAAACTGCAGAGAACATGCCCCCCCCCCCCAAAAAATAAATAAAAATAACAAACATGATTTAACTGTTTTTAAAGCTAATGTCAGCCTAATGTATTTTAACTTGTTACTAACATTTCCTCTGAGCACCACTCAAAGCAGCTGCAGGGGCGTTACTTAAATCATAGTCTAATAAAAAAGCATGACTCATGTATAAATAAATCTGTTAGTGCTCTTACCATGGTTAAAAAACGCTGATCAATCTTTGTAGTTGGAGTTTTTTTAACAATAAAGTTCTGTAATAATCAGGTAGATTTCAGTTTATTTTTGTGTTGCTGCTTCTGATCAGAGACACGCTGGGGATAAACAAATCACCACCAAGCAGAGAGGAAGTATTTTTAAAATGGAAAATGTGTTAAAAAGAAAAAAAAAAGATCTTGGTCCACTTCCTAAGGAACTGTTCTTGTAATGTGACTCTTTTAGGATGTGTGCTTTATCTGTCCACTGGTTGACGCCATGGAGTGTACATCAAGAAGACATAAGAAGTGTTGTTTTTCAGACAGGAAGTGCTGCAGAAGGAGGAAGTTTCAGAGTGGCAAAAGTGAGAACTGTGAAGGCCTTTCATCACAGCATTAAATCAAGAGATATCATCACTTAGTTTCAACCTGAATTGCTCTGCATGTCGGGCCTGAATGACAAGCGCCCCACCCCACCCGACCCCACCCCCCATTGTAGCTTTTTATTAAAGCTCTGTGTGTTTCTGCTTTGGTCAGTTTTAAGGTCCACATCTGACTCCAGCTGCCACCATGGCCACCATACCGATCTCTGCTGAGGAGATGGAAGATCTCAGAGAAGCTTTTGCCAAAATTGGTAAGAGGATCGAACTTTGTTGCTCTCATTTCCTCTTGTGTTTTCAATAGAGGAAGGGTAAGGAAGGAACTGGTGTTGGTTTTCTTAACAACAAACTATCCGGTACTTTAAATGCCTCATTAAGAATAGGGTGATTACTTCTTACCTTCAGATTATTTTTTGCTTTGGTCCCTGAAACTGCTTTGTTTGATCCATTTCAATAATACCCTGACAACCGGAGTCCTTCTCGTCTTTGTCAGATGTGGATGGCAATGGCTTCATCAGCAAGGATGAGCTCACCGAGCTCTTCAGGGCTGCAAACCTGGCTCTGCCGGGATACAGAATCCGAGAGATCGTCCAGGAGCTGACCAAAACCAGCGACAAACTCACCTTCGAGGAGTTCACTGAGGTAAGCAACTCCACAGAGAAAACACATTTACCCCACATTTGCTCATCACTGTTCTGTCAGACTTAGAGTTTTTTCTTTCTTGGTTTCAGATTGTCCATGGTCTAAAGAGCTCTGAAGTGGCCAAAACCTTCAGGAAAGCCATCAATAAGAAGGAAGGAATCCGTAACGTGGCAGGAACCTCAGAGCAGTCCGGCACTCAGCACTCATACTCAGGTAATACTTTTCACACAGAGGGAGGGGCCTTTGCCCTCTGAGCTCTCCTCTCTTTCAAAGTGTGTGATTGTGATGCTGATCCTGCCGTCATCTGGGGTCTGATGTGTGATTCTCTCCGTCTGCAGAGGAGGAGAAGGTGGCTTTTGTGAACTGGATCAACAAAGCTCTGGAGAAGGATCAAGACTGTAAACATGTTCTCCCAATGAATCCCGACACTGACGACCTGTTCACCGGGATGGGAGATGGAATCGTCCTCTGGTACTTTACGATCTAAATGCTCAAACTTTTAGGTTAATTGACTGAAATCAGCCTGAATGTGCCCCTTCTCTCCTGTTAGTAAAATGATCAACCTGTCAGTCCCCGACACCATCGATGAGAGAACCATCAACAAGAAGAAGCTCACTCCTTTCACCATCCAGGTGAGACTCCGGCTTCATTCCTGTCTCCATTTTTATTCAGACTTCTGCAGCTTCACTTTAACATGTCTCTGCTGCGTCCTTTGGCCTGACAGGAGAACCTGAACCTGGCTCTGAACTCTGCGTCGGCCATCGGATGCCATGTGGTCAACATCGGGGCCGAGGACCTGAAGGAGGGCAGGCAGCATCTGGTCCTGGGTCTGCTGTGGCAGGTCATCAAGATCGGCCTGTTTGCCGACATCGAGCTTAGCAGGAATGAAGGTCGGTGTTCATGTGGATCTGAGGTTGAACCTGAATCATTATGTTGGATTGTTTCCATTTGAACGCGTCCAGTCAGCCTGTAGATCCCTTTATTACAATATTTTTTTATTGTTTATGCAGCCCTGATTGCTCTGTTACGGGATGGAGAGAGTCTGGAGGATCTGATGAAGCTTTCCCCTGAGGAGCTGCTGCTGCGTTGGGCCAACTACCACCTGGAGGAGGCCGGCTGCGGAAAGATCAACAATTTCAGCTCAGACATCAAGGTGAGAATAGAGAGCGAGACGCAGAGGCCTGAATCGATCCCATTAAAACAACCGCAAACTTTGGTGGATTTTTATTTATTTATTTTTAATGAAAATCTGAAAAGTGTGGAATTCATACATATGGAGCATCAGTAGGTCACTGCTCTGTAGATCCAGGTCTTTTTATGAATACCTCTTCCAACTTTGAACATTTAGCTTGATCTTGTGTGGACTTTGACGAGGCCATTCTAACACATAAACATGCTTTGATCTAAAATGTTCAGCTGCAGCTCTGACTGGACATTTAAAGAGTTTGTCCTGCTAAGGCCAACCTTCATCCCAACCTCAGATCTGTTACAGGCCTCCTTCACAGATGGTCTGTTAATTAGTTTAAAGGAAAAGTCAGATCAGCAAGGAATAATCAGTGGATCATTATCTAAACCTAAAAATAATATGTTTGAGGTGATTTAATCAATTTAGCTGTAATCAGTAAAAAAATAAAAACAATAATTTTCTTTGCGATCACTGAGTCTGGGAGCGGCCATTTTTGCCCAAATATAGTAACACCTCACTCCTGACATTTTCCGGCAGTGACGTCACGGTGCGGTAAGCCTAGCGCCATTCTCCCCGCTTTACAAGCAAAATCAATGGGAACTACTAGACACATCTGCAATCAACAACAATTATGAAGATTTCCAGAGGACTTCACCATTTTAATTCACCAGAGCTATAGTTAAACTGAAAATGCGCATGTGCATGACAGTTGGATGTGCAATACATCGGGTAGAGTGCAAAAAAATGTGTTATTTCACCTTTCCAATTCATGATCCTCCACGGACGGGTTTATCTTTGGATTGTCAACTTGTAGAGGGAGGATTTGCCATTGAACTTTTGGCCAGAGAAAAAAACATGTCATATGTATCCAACATTTCGTTGATAAAGGTTTTCAAGATGACTTAGATAATAGCGCGTTGTGACAAACACCAGATACAGCACTGGGACTTGCTCAACAGCCGATACCGCACCGTGATGTCACAAACCAGTAGGTGGCAGTAGTGTTCTTTGACAAACATGGAAGTAAAGCACATTCAAATGAAAATGACTCTTAATTAAAAACACTTATCATTTATTAACCAGTATGTAATAATTTCATATTTAAAGTACTTTTAGAAGTTTAAATTCTGAACATGACCTGACTTCTCCTTTGAACTTCCCACAGCATAATCCTGCCATTGCTTTATGTTACAGCAGGTGTTCTGGGTGAGGCGAAATAATCTTAAATTACTTACTACGTTTGTTGAGTGCCCACCATGACTCTTGGCAAACGTCTAACTAGACAGTCACATGGTTTCTTTCTTTCTTCCATAAAGCTCAGTTTTTTTGACTAGCAGTTAACAAATTCTTCCACCTGAGCCGTGGATCTCTGCAGCTCCTCAATTATCCTCACCCTCCAGTTTTTCACACTGAGGCTCTCCAAATTAAACATCCCGGTGTCTATTGACTAACTAGATGTTTTCAAGGCATCTGGTTGCAGTGGATTTTAGGGGTATTGTTACTTTCTGTTGTTCCAGCTGCTTAAATATTGTGAGGTAATGTCAGATGTTCAGACTGCCGTGAACGGTCAGAGTAAATAACTTTGTTAGAAGCTGACATGAGTCTGGTTGAAGCAGTAACACTTAAATTGGTCTTTCCAGGACTCTAAGGCGTACTACAACATCCTGAACCAGGTGGCCCCCAAAGGAGATGAGGAGGGAATCCCCCCCATCGCTGTGGACATGTCAGGAATCAGGGTAAGACTGATCAGCAAATCAGAAACGTTGGAAACAAAGAGACAGCCGCTTCTCTTAGCCCCCACCTCCTGCTGCCTCTGCAGGAGAAAGATGACCTGAAGAGGGCCGAGTGCATGCTGGATGAGGCCGACAAGCTTGGCTGTAGGCAGTTCGTCATGCCTGCAGATGTCGTCCGCGGCAACCCCAAGCTCAACTTGGCTTTTGTTGCCAATCTGTTCAACAAGTACCCGGCTCTGAAGAAGCCAGAGAACCAGGACATCGACTGGAGCTCCATTGAAGGTAATTCCTCTCTTTCAGACAGAGACTCACATCTTCTCGGGTGTTTCAGATTATTTGTGGAGGCCTGATCCTTTTTCACTCATTTTCCTGCAGGTGAAACCCGGGAGGAGCGAACCTTCAGGAACTGGATGAACTCTCTGGGCGTCAACCCTCGCGTCAACCACCTTTATGCGTAAGAAAGCTCCACGGCCTGTCAGCCACCCAGCTGGATGTCCCAGAGACTAATGTCTCCCGTTTGTTACAGAGACATCGATGATGCCCTGGTTATCTTCCAGCTGTACGAGAAGATCAAAGTACAAGTAGACTGGGACAGAGTCAACAAGCCTCCCTACCCTAAACTCGGCAGCAACATGAAAAAGGTAGAGCAGGAAACTTTGTCTGCTCCAGTTATCATGTAGAAAGTTTCTAAAGGGAGGACCTGCTGTCTGGTTTCCAGCTGGAGAACTGTAACTATGCAGTGGAGCTCGGCAAGAAGGAGGCCAAGTTCTCTCTGGTCGGAATCGCCGGTCAGGACCTAAATGCAGGGAATCGAACCCTCACTTTGGCTCTGCTCTGGCAGCTCATGAGGAGGTAACAAAATTATCTGGAGACTTTTTAAGCATCTTTAGCAGCATGAGGTCCGACTCCTCCACGTCGTCCGTCTCTTTCTCAGATACACACTTAACATCCTGGAGGATCTGGGCGACGGACAGAAAGTGGTGGATGACACCATCGTCTCCTGGGTCAACGGAACACTCACAAATGCTGGAAAAGGCACCATCTCCAGCTTTAAGGTAAAACTTCTGGCTTAAGTTTGGAAGATCTAACAAAGTGCAAATGGCGGTACTGTTCACCAAAACATTCCAGAACATTTCTAGTCTCTTATGAAGGATCCAATGAGGCTCTAGTTGTTTTGACATAAAAGCTTTCTGTCTGTCCAGGACATGTCTATTAGCAACAGCATACCGGTTCTGGATCTGATTGACGCCATCCAGCCCGGATCCATCAGATACGACCTGCTGAAGACCGAAGACCTGACAGAGGAGGAGAAACTCAACAATGCAAAGTAGGAAGAGAGTTTTTGTTTTCCCTGAAGCAGAGTCGGTTCCATGGGTTTAGGTCAGATTAGAACCTGAGCTGTGAAATTTTGCCACCAGGTACGCCATCTCAATGGCCAGGAAGATCGGCGCCCGCGTGTACGCACTCCCAGAGGACCTGGTGGAGGTGAAGCCTAAGATGGTGATGACGGTGTTCGCCTGCCTGATGGCGCGTGGCATGAGGAGGGCCTAGAGGGACCGGACCGCTGACCCGACGCATCCAGAACCAGAGAGCCGAGCGAAGAAGCAGATCTATTTTCTTTCTAAGCATGCAGGCTCTGACACATTTTAAAAACCGTCTGTTACATTTTTATACGTTTAGATTTCTAAATGTCATTTCCTTAAACTCGGACCGGACTCAGATGATTTCTGTCGACGATTGTCAAAAGTAGAAATAATCTTGTGTCTAAAACATTTTTTTAAGGGATATGAAGTTAATTCTGAACATCTGTAAACTCAGTCAGATTCTGCCTAAAACATAGAGAACAAAACCACCCAAAGACTCCAGTCCAACCAGGCCGATCACCCATGGCTACCTGATGCCGCCTCATGCAGGAATCTAAGGCTTCAGATTTAAACTCAGTATTATTTATTTGTTTGGGTCCAGCTGATCTGACTTGTCAGTTAAAATTTCTACTTCCATTTCATTTCACTAAGTCTTATCTTTCAGAACCAAAGCTGTACAGCTCAAAACATGAGTTCCTGTTACTCCGGTATTGAGCAAATTTACTCCATCATTGATTTACAGCTTTTCACAAGTGTATAAACCAAATAAAGAGACTTTTTTATTAGAAGCTTGTTGTTGTGTGACTGTATCCTGCAGGTAGAAACTAAAACCTTGTTGGTCAAACATGGTGCTACAGAGAGGAAGAGAGGCGTTCCATCTCCTGCTGATGCTAAATTTATGCTGGTTAACAAAAAGAACAAAATGAAAAGCAGTAATTTAGCTGCTGCAGATCAGATCACAGACAGTCCATCATTTAACTCCTGGTAGAACTGATCACTGCGAATGGTAGAAATATGATGGTAGGATCCAAAACAAAGTCCATCTAAGAGGTGAAAGGAAGGCTGAGGCTGAGGTTGAGTGGTGGACAGGAACGTTCTTCCTCTCCCTCCAGCAGCAAGGCAGCCATTAAAGGAGAAGGATTTACCATAGAACTGCTGGCCAAAGGAAAAAACACATAATATGTAGCCAACATTTCTAAGAAGAATGTTTGCAAGATGACTTGGATAATGGCGCTCTGGGACTTGCTCAACTGCCAATACCGCCACGCGACGTCACAAACCAGTAGGTGGCAGTAGTGTTTTTGGATGCTTCCAGTAAAGCACATTCAAATGAAAATTACTCTTAATTAAAAGCCCTTATCATTTATTGAACAGTATGTAATAGTTTTATATGTAAAGTTCTTTTTCTGAAGTTTGAATTCTGAATATGGCTTCTCCTTTAATAAACAAGGTTCAGGTTATTGGCCATCCAGACCTCAGAGCTTCAGAGGAGCAGTCTCTGTTCCAGATGTGTCCCCCACCATCATACAGATGATTTAAAGGGTTAAATCAGATATTCTGGGGATACTCTGGTTATGAACCATCATTTCAATCAGGTGTGATCCATAAATGTGTCTGATGCCGAACCAAGGACCAGCTTCATAGTGAGGAGTGGTCCACTGCTTCCCCGGATGTTTTTGTTGATGTTCTTTCATAATGAACTCTTATAAAATCTCAAACTGCTTACAGGTTAGCATTAAAGCCAGGACATTTTTATTTTTCTCCCAATACAAAGTTAAACAGTGAGTACTCTAAAAAGGTTATCTGTCTCTAAATAACCTGCCAGTTTTAAAGTCCTGCCACATGGAACAGCCTTAATATGTTTGTAAGTGTAGGTTTTAAAATATATATCGAAATTTTTACACATTTTAAGTGGCTGTTTGGACATGAATCAGCTTGACTGAATGTGTATTTATATCTGATGTTTCTTTCTGATCATAATACAAATTACAACCAGTAACAATAGGAATATGGAGATCATGAATTAATTTTAAGACATCCAGAATATTTTTCTTAGAAAAATTAAGTGTCATTTTATTTAAAAAGTTCATTTAGACAAGGAAAAATGTATTTCAGATATCAAAAATACCTATTCAGACAAGCTAATAAATATCTAAATGGCCTGCCATAGCCTGTTTTAATCACGATAACATTACTGAGAAAAATGTATTTAGTGATCCAATGGCAGTGGATCAATGCATCTATTTAGGTGAAATGTCATTGGCAAGAAGCGCACCTGTCAGCAGGTGAAGACGGAGTATATAAAAGTAGTTCAAACAGGTAGGACATGAGCATCATTTCATGGGATTCCTCATTTTATTTGTCTTCCATTACACAGTAAATAAGTGACTGACAGTGCAGCCTGACATTGTGAGGCGAATCGGTAGCAGCAGTTACCTGAATATAAAGGAAACTTTATTGCAGTCTGAGAACCTTCTTATAAATTTAATTCTCTGAATTAATGCTGATCATTCTTTAAATGGATCCTTGTCAAATGGACATGCTAGGTTTGTGTTTTTAACACCCAATATGCCTAATGGATCTACTGACTGCCTTTTATTGTTCACACAAGATGATGAAACTCTCCTGAATAAATCAGGAATTAAAACGATGTGATTGGCTTAAGGAGAGCGGAGGCAGAGGACAGAGTATTGAGGAAAACCTGCTCACAACCAGGTTCGCTCTGGGGAAAATGTTACTATGGTAACAGAAACAGAGGTTGAGTAAACTCTCTTTGGGAAATGGAACAGCTTAAATGTATTTTAAGCTTTTAAAATACAAAAAAAACCCAAAACTAATTAAGCTGAATAATAGATTTTCTATAGGCTACTATTTGATGCTAAGGTGAATGATAATAAAACACAATTTTCAAGCTAATTTAAAGGAAAAACTCTAAAATCATATTTCTGGTGCTTTTACAGGTTGAAGATCTCTGGTCTAGTTAAATCTGGAGGTATAAGCTTAATCACAGCATTTATCCTTTAAGTCTCTAATGTGTCTGAATAAAAAAAAATCGGAAATAAGAATGAATTGAAATTCCTCCAGTGATGCAAATGACACGAGAATTACGTCAAAATCTGAAATTAAACCTGTTTGAGCTAAAACCTTGAAATGTGACAGAAAAGCTGAATCTGGTCTCATAAACCCGTTTGGTTTCTATGCTCAGCTGCTTTCTGGACTCAGATCTTCTGTTTTTATTCATGGAAAATCAGATTTTTATTTTTACTCCTTTAATCATGCTGGTGATTGAAACGATCGGACATCATCTGAAGCGCTGGTTAGTGATCAGACTCGTCCGTGCAGCTCCAATTTTCTCAAAGCTTTTTTCCTCTAGCAGGTTTCAGAAAGTATTTCAGTAGATCAGCTCAGAATCAAAAAACACTAAACAAAATTCAGGAGGAGGACGAGTTCTTTACTTTTGTAAGAAGAGAGAAAATAGGTCAAACTGCAGTTGGTGAGATATGAGTCAGAAGAGTGTCAGATAAAAAAATACATATTTACACTATTTACTCTGAGTACAGTGAGGTGGATCCAGGTCTGAGTCACAGATTTTATAGTGAGCCTCCTAAAGGAAGCCATGTTTCTAACATGTCCCTCCGTCAGAGCAGCGTCTCTGTCGATCTGCATTCATTTGGCCGGTTTGGCCTCAGACGGGTTTTCTCCGGTGTCCAGAGTCTTCAGGAGCCGGAAGAGGCCGGCGGCTTCCCGGATACGGCTGAACTCGATACAGAAGGCCTGGACCTCGATGAACAGGTCCTGAACATTGATGATCTTGTTTCTGATCAGCGACTGGAGGAAGACGCAGACCAGACGGACCAGCCGGTTCTGGAACATAGAGACACAGGAAATGACGGAACCAGAGATAATAGCTTCCAGAAGTATTCGCACCTCTGAGCATCATCGCCAAAGATTTTAGTACTTTATTTGGAGAAAACAGGACAGCTGAATAAATAACTCATTGATGATTCTCCACGTGAGCAGCAGTAACTCTGCAGGATCTCTGCAGCTCCTTCTTTCCTGTCTGCTCTGTTTAATAAATTCAACCATTTTTATGTAGGTTACAGTCTTTTTCACCTCTTGCTCAGAGAGAAACAAACTTTGCTTTTACAAACAAACTCTGCTTGTACTTCTTTACGGCATCATTCCTGTCACTGCAGAGACACTAATGGCTCTGCTCTACATCAAGCCGTTTGTTCACAATTGTTTTTAATTTGGAAAATAAGTCTCCTGATTAAGGTTTGATGATGGACGTACCTGCATGTACTTGTCTTTGATTTGCTCACAGGTGGAGATGCAGTTAGAGATGTAAAGGTGGATAAACTCTGGAGGAAGGTCCACAGCTGTGGTCAATCTGATTGAATGAATGAGGAAAGAGAAAGAAAAAAATCTAAATATCTCCTTCAGAGAGAGATTAAATACGGTCCAGTAACCCTGAATGGTTAAAAATGATGAAAAAGTTTCAAAGGACCTAAAGTTACATTTCTTCTCAGCAGGTTTTCAAACAGCATCAGGTTAAAATGTAAACCAGAATATAGAGGTGATGAGACATTTTAAATCATTAAACCATGAGTTAAGGGTATAGAGGACGATCTTGTATGCCCGGGTGGATCATCCAAGTGGTCCTCCTCCTTCTGCAGTAAACCGTCGCCTCACCTGTTGACGACCTCCATGGAGTGCAGAGACATGTCCATGTTGACCAGCACTGAGAAGTACTCTGTGATCTGGCTGCTCTGCATCAGCTTCAGCAGCATCTCGATGGCCACCAGCGGGTTGTTCTCCACCAGGTCGGGCAGCTTCGCCGGCGACAGGCCGATGTGGTAAACCAGCTTGGGGTCCTTCTCCAGTTCAGCCAGCAGCTGCAGGCAGAAAAATTACAGCTAAAATAAAACACTGCAACAAGATTTAACAAAACAGGCTTTTCAAAAAACTATCTTCCCTCAGTGGCAGCTGGCCAATAGAGGGCGCCACCTCACCCACTCAACGACCCTGATTTTTATGATTCAATTTTAAATTAAAATCTAAAATAATTCGAAATATTTTGCTATGTATTTTTAGTTGTACAAGATAAATATTTGATCTTTAATCAGAGGTAAAGCATAAATTTTAGTCGGATTGGAGAGAGAGAGAGAGAGCCTGCAAGAAACATCCTTTTCCAGGAGCTGGTTTAGCAAGAAGGCTGGGCTAACTGCATGGAGCGAGGCTAACGCTTTATCCTGCTTTCTCTGCCTCCTTTTTCAAACATTAGGATCTGACCCAGCATGGATAAAGTCAGGTTGGACTGATTTAAAGCATGTTTTAGAAAAGGCAAAGAAGAATGAACAATCTGGGATCCACATGGGAAATAATATTACATAGTGTCCTTTTTCTAGATGCTTGTTTTTTTTTCTTTGCTTAGTTGCTCATAAATAAACACATTTTCAGGAAATAATTATTTTTTATGTATTAAAAAGATATAAAATAGCTTCTCCATTATTAAACTGGTACATTATTTTTTTTAGGTTTTATGACACAATTTTGGACCATGTTAAACACAGATTTGCCTTCACAGACTCAGAAAGGCAAAATATCTTAGAAGCAGAGGCTTCTAAGATAAATGACCACTGACTGCTCAAGGCAGGAAAGCTTTCAGGAGACATTCGGAACCATTTTTATGTTTCCTTAGTCCTAAAAGAGAAAATGGATCTCTGAAATCAGAAAGCTAATGCTTTACAGACTAGAAATTGGAGCAAGTGAAAAGAAAGTCAAGGTAACCACATCCATAGTTTTCACAATTTCAATATGAAGTTATCAGTTTATTTTTTAGGGATCTTGTTAATCAGAAACATGCTGCTGATGCTCCCTCGTTTTTTTGTAAAGGACATTCTGTCCTGTTGCGTCTGTGCTAAATGACACCCCTCTCCGCCATGAATCAGGGGTGACCCACCTGTGACTGTTGCTGGGCGGACAGCGGGCTCTTAAAGGCCTTGGACATGATGCGTTTGATCTCCACACCCGTGCTGTTCTTCACACACATGGAGCGATCCCACTGAATGCTGTGATCCGGCTCGGTGGGGTTCAGCCACGCCAGCTCGTCCTCACAAACATGGAGAGGGGGCGGAGGCCGGATGAACTCAGGCCGGAAGTGACCTGAGTAGAAAACAATCAGAATTTATCACTTCACTGAACAGTGAACTTGTTGCCGATTTATCAGCCGCTTTAAACATACAGGCGTTTCGCACCACAGGAGGGTTATTAAAAACACATCAAATCAACTGAACTGTCCCAAACACTCACTCTCCAGGGGAGGGCGTGGCCCTGTGACCAAAGACTCTATGATCTGATTGGCCACAGAGCTGTCAAAGCCTGAGTTGGAGGAGTCTGGATCGGGGTCGTTAAGGATGCTGGGGAAGCTGGCTTTGCTCTGAGTAGGGAGCTCTGACTGACGCTCTGCAGGATGAAAAACGCATAGAAAACATTCAGGATGAGGTGAAACTAAAACAGAAAAACAAATCAGTTCTTCAAGGTTTATTCTAGCCTGATAAACAAGACTAAATGTGAGATTAAATGTGTAATTTAGTCTGACCCTGATGAATGAGACATCAGAAGATTTTTGATGAGAACAACCCGTTGTTTTTCAAACCATGTCTTTGCCTTTTGGCCAACGCTCTGACCAATGAGTGCAACTGACTGTGACGTAGTAAGCGTGACAGAAAGCTGGTGGGGGAGTTTAAACAAACAGCCTGTCGGTAAAACGGCGAATAGGTCCTTCTTAAAAATTAATGTGCGTTGAGCCTCTTCCTGCTCACGTTTCAACGAAAACCCAAAGTCTAATCATTCCAAAACGGATTCCAAAGCTGAGTAAAAACAAGAACTGTTCAATAGTTGCTGCCATCTTCCTTGTTGTGCTTTCTCCAGCGTCACACAGCTTTGTCGTCATGACCTCATCCAGAAATTCAAATCACATCTCTGCATTTTGATTGGTCAGCCAGTTCTAGTGCCTGGGGCATTGATCGAGGCTAGACCAAACTCACAGACAAAAATGATTTTGACCGCTGACGGCAGGGACTAGTTTACTAGGCAAGGTTTATTCATGACTTTTAATGCTGGGATCCAAACAAGTGAGGAATGTTGCTCGCTGACCTGCCAGCGCCAGCTGCAGCCCACTGATGTCGATGGACTGGGGCATGTTGGTGATGTCCATGCAGGACACTTGTCTGGGCGTCTTCTTAAACAGATCTCTGGGCGGTGCCAGCATCAGCTGGGAGAGGAAGAACTTCTCAGGCTGGGTGATGGGGGGCAAGAAACCTAAAATAGACCAAATGGAGAAACGTTTTAGATGAAACAATGGACAAAATAACTAATGCTAATATCTTAAAGATTACATTTATCCTCTTGATGATTTAAAATCTCATTACACTCTCTTCATCTCATGGAGTTTTGTGAAAAACCAACCAGATCTGTACCTGAGAGCACCTTCTCCTGCTCCTCCCCGGGTGCAGGGTTCAGCAGGTGGGCGAATACAGCAGCGAACGGGTTGGCAGCCAGAGGCTCGGTCCTGTACATCTCCCAGAGCAGGTAGAGGGCGGTGAGCCGCTGCGGGGAGCTGGGCAGCAGATCGGGCTGCTGAAGGAGCATCACCAGCACCGAGCCCACTCTGAAGTGCTCTGCCTTCCCGAAGTAATGATGGAAGTGGGTGGAGAGGCTCTCAAAGGTGTTGGAGCAGGCCTCCTCTGAGATGATGCTCAGCAGGTTGGTCAGTTCCTTCGGAGCGAGGGTCATGGCTGTGCTCTGCTCAACCGAAGGAGTCTTCCTTTAGCTAAATTAGCTTCCTAGTTCTTCTATTTAAATAAACGATTGTAGAATGATTTGTTCGCGAATAAAACTCAATTCATGTTTGAATAAATCTGGAAAAACTTCTCCAATATAAATCTTCCCACGCCGGAACTGTTAGCAACCCCTTAGCCTAGTTTACATGCTAATGCTAACTAAAAATAAGCGTAGAAGTCATTACAAAACTTGACTTTCCGATCCCTAAAATACCTTTTTAACATTTCTGTGATTACAACCACTCGTATAAAAGCAAAATACTCAATTTGAATGGGCTATGTAAGTCCAAACGCGTTTTAGCGGCCTTAAAAGTTCAAACAGTAACAACTAGTCGTTTCAATTCGAGATAGGACACTTCCGGTAGGATGCATCATGGGATATGTAGTTTTAAGTATAAGGTAGCGACAACTAGTCCAGCAACAGCGATGCGTCGAGCCGGATTGCAAACAACTTCGAGGTGCATACCGCCACCTACTGTACAAGAGTGTGTACCCTTAAGGTTCCACCTACTATTTTCTATTTTTTAAATTTTCTGTTATGTAAAAATAATGCTTTATTAATTACCCTAATTTCCTCCCTATCTCCACCTGTCCTAAAATTCCTTTAATAATCCATTTTCTCCTTTTTTTGTGCCTAAATACTCTCATCCTCTCTCTTTCAGTTGCATATTTATAGAAGTTCATCAAAACATGATCCATATTTTCTTTTCCTTCACGACCCTCACATAAATCATTGTTTCTCTTCCCTAATATAAACAATAACTCATTAAAGTAGGTGTGTCCAGTTCTTAGTCTGATGGAGATGATCTTCCCATCTGCTTCTTTCTCCATAATGTTTAAGTACTACAGATTTTTGAACCCTATATAATCTTCTTTCATTCTCATCTTCATCCCAGTTTTTTTTTGCCATCTTTCGATTTATTTCTTTTTAATTATTATAGAGCAAAATCTGTGCATGTGTTGTTTGAAGAAAGACATGTAACTGATACAGGAGTTGTTGGACTGACTCACTAAACTGTGTTTAAAAACTGATCTGTCAACATGATGCATCTGCTGAAAAAATGTCTCATCTTTTCAGTTTTATCATTACAATTATCAACAATTTTGGAGCAGCCTAAAAGGAATGGGAACGTTTCAGCCATTGCGTTTTATTTGATTTTCAGTTATCACTCAACTTATCTTAATTAAAACTTCAAATGGACTCTTATTTTATTTACTGTTTTTCATGTACTTATCATCTTAAAAATATGATTCTAAATCCTAGTCCAAAAGCATCCACATTCACAGCTTCCGCTGAGTTTTCACATTATATGTTTACATTATTTATTGACTGCATCTAAAAATATCTTGATTTAAACATATACACTCACCGGCCACTTTATTAGGTACCCCATGCTAGTAACGGGTTGGACCCCCTTTTGCCTTCAGAACTGCCTCAAATCTTCGTGGCATAGATTCAACAAGGTGCTGGAAGCATTCCTCAGGGAGTTTGGTCCATATTGACATGATGGCATCACACAGTTGCCGCAGATTTGTCGGCTGCACATCCATGTTGCGAATCTCCCGTTCCACCACATCCCAAAGATGCTCTATTGGATTGAGATCTGGTGACTGTGGAGGCCATTTGAGTACAGTGAACTCATTGTCATGTTCAAGAAACCAGTCTGAGATGATTCCAGCTTTATGACATGGCGCATTATCCTGCTGAAAGTAGCCATCAGAAGTTGGGTACATTGTGGTCATAAAGGGATGGACATGGTCAGCAACAATACTCAGGTAGGCTGTGGCATTGCAACGATGCTCAATTGGTACCAAGGGGCCCAAAGAATGCCAAGAAAATATTCCCCACACCATGACACCACCAGCCTGAACCGTTGATACAAGGCAGGATGGATCCATGCTTTCATGTTGTAGACGCCAAATTCTGACCCTACCATCCGAATGTCGCAGCAGAAATCGAGACTCATCAGACCAGGCAACGTTTTTCCAATCTTCTATTGTCCAATTTCGATGAGCTTGTGCAAATTGTAGCCTCAGTTTCCTGTTCTTGGCTGAAAGGAGTGGCACCCGGTGTGGTCTTCTGCTGCTGTAGCCCATCTGTCTCAAAGTTCGATGTACTCTGCCTTCAGAGATGCTCTTCTGCCCACCTTGGTTGTAATGGGTGGTTATTTGAGTCACTGTTGCCTTTCTATCAGCTCGAATCAGTCTGGCCATTCTCCTCTGACCTCTGGCATCAACAAGGCATTTCCGCCCACAGAACTGCCGCTCACTGGATGTTTTTTCTTTTTCGGACCATTCTCTGTAAACCCTAGAGATGGTTGTGCGTGAAAATCCCAGTAGATCAGCCGTTTCTGAAATACTCAGACCAGCCCTTCTGGCACCAACAATCATGCCACGTTCAAAGTGACTCAAATCACCTTTCTTCCCCATACTGATGCTCGGTTTGAACTGCAGGAGATTGTCTTGACCATGTCTACATGTCTAAATGAACTGAGTTGCCGCCATGTGATTGGCTGCTTAGAAATTAAGTGGTCACGAGCAGTTGGACAGGTGTACCTAATAAAGTGGCCGGTGAGTGTATATATATATATATATATATACTCACCATATATATATATACTAGCATGGGGTACCTAATAAAGAGGCCGGTGAGTGTATATCATAAAATCAAATAAGATGCCTGTAGTGTTTTTAAAGGTCCAGCAGGTGTCAGTATTCTGCGAGACAGTATCAACCCAGTGTGAATACAGTTTGGTATGAAGCTCTTTATAGGGTTTCTGACCAGCTCTAACATATTGCACCTGTTTTAGCCACAACTGAAACAGAGATAAAGCTCTCTCATGAAGAAAGCCCATATAGGTCAGAGACTGTAACACAATTTTTAATTATCACTTTATTAGTAATTATTAGTGTTGCACCAATGCCATTTTTGGCCCCGATACCTATTACTGGCTGTGTAGAATTGGCCAATACCGGTATCATTTGTTTGAAATTGATGTGTGTATATATGAGGAACTGCATACTACTTGGATGTAAAATGATTGCCATCATGGCTTTGTCAAGTTGCTGCCTACCTTTGTGAAGCAGGAAAAAGACTAAAACAAAGTGAATCCAGTAGAACTTTTTATTGCCTACCTGGAATGGGTGACAATAGTTGAATAAACCTTTGGCTCTCAAAATGGTATCGGTGCCCTATTTGCTGGATTGACGCCCCGCCTGATACTGGTATCAATGCAACACTAGTAATTATGTGAAATACATTAGTCACGTTCTGTATAAAACAGCTATTTTAAAATCACCAACATGATATCTAAAGCACAGCACATAAAGCTAGCCCTAGCTTTGTTAGGAACGGTCCGTTACCCAGGGGTCCTTGTGGTTTAATTTCCCATGTTTTTCCCATTTTTCCTGTCAAGTTCGCTGATCTCCATTTATTCAATGCTGCAATGAAGATGTGCTGATTCAATAACATCCTGAGAAGGAATCCTAAAAGAATGACAGATTTTAATGACGAGAATTCAGTAAGGAAGAAATGGGCACGATTTGACACCAAACCGTGTACACAGGTGGACATTCCAGCCCAGCTTGTGATGGCTCCTAGTACAGATAATCCAGGCCTCATTACCGTACCCATTACCATCTTGCAAAAAGGAAAATAAAATCTTAGTTTGGACAATATGACCTAAAAATGAGCGTTGCAATTGAAATTAAGCTCCTAACGACTGAATTAATTTTAAGACCTGGCAGAACCAGGACCCGGGCTCCTTTTTAAGTTACCCAGAATAAGTACCAGTAGTAAGACAGAGGAAGAACCTTTAAGCCATCCACAACAAATAGACCGAAGAATCCACTTTCTTGAGTGAAACTGAATGCTCCACATTAAAATTCAAACATTAAAAAAAGGAACTGCGGGGCACAGAAGCCATCAAAATACTTATGTGTGGATATGGTTGGAGACGGCATCAGAAATCTACTGTTCTACACAAATCTGTTAAGCTGCAGGACAAGAAATATTAAAGAGAGTATTGTGAATTTTGTCATTGCCAAAAACGAAAAAAAATCTGACGTGAAATGCTACTAATGGGAAAAAAAAATGTAATCTGAAGGGAGTTTCTGCTTTTGAGTTTTCTATTTGGGTCGATGACATCAAATTATTGAGAAACATGTTGATGTTACTAAATGGTGTTTAGTAATACTTATTTTCAAGGTGTTTATTGTCATGACGGTTAGATTACTGTGAGCTTTTAGATCATTTTAAGTTAATTGTAACAATCTTTAGTCATTCCAAAAAAAAAAAAAAAAAAAACTGGACTTTGTTTCCAAGTGTGAATCTGTTTCGCTTCCCATCCAGGAAGCTATTTCAATTCAAAATGTCAGAAATAGCGTTGAGTTCAAGGCTTTATAGAGTGGCACTAAACAAAGCTTTGTTTTGGCTTAGAAAACATTCACTTTTATTGCTTAAACAGAGGGTTTGGGCTCAGGTTTCAGCTTTCACCAGCAATAATCTTTAGTATAACTCCTTGGCTATACCGTGTGCTTCCTATTACATCTAGGCTCTTCACAAACATCACTGCCTTTATGTACAACTCACACAACTTCCTGAAACTAAGTAAAATCAAAGTTCAGGCGTTCAAGAAACTACTTGATTTAAAACATGCACAAAGCAAACCAAGAAGTGAACAATTTCCAATGAAATGGAAATGTCCTATCTGAAGGTTTTTGCTGATTTTAAAGAAAACTCAGGCTAGTAGCTTTTGACTTTGGAACATGTAAAATGAGAAAAGTATCAAATAAAACATTGTATGAATTCACTATGAGCGGCAGTGGTGCTTAATAAAATGCTGAATATGTATAGAAAAAATAATGAATAGCTTTTGGTTTCATGCAGTAAATATATGACACAAATAGACAAGAGGAAGAATGTTAAAACATTTATTAGTTATTTCCTTTTCCCTCCGTCTTACAAAAAAGCAACACACTGAGATTTAAGTTTCGCTTTGAAAGGAAACTTGTCTTGAAAACATGTTCTAAGAAGAAGATGCAGCACAGAGGGAACTCAACAGGACAGGTGATACAGAAATCTCCCCAAAAAACAAACACAGGTGATGATTTTTAGATGTTAGCTTGAAGCAAAAAAAAATTCAGTTTAAAGCTTTTTTGTATCAATCTACAAATACTGATTTCAAATCAGAAAGTCAAAAATGCTTCAATCACAAAGTTGTTTTAAAATACAAAACATATTTAGCATTGATTTAAAAACAACCTAAACAAGCTTAAATATGATTATTAAGATCCTGGATGCAGAGAGGAAAACGTTTTAAAGATGATGTGTTTGAACATCAGCGCTTGGGAAGAAGTCTGAACATTTCAAAGCTCATTTCTCCATCTGCATCTTTCCTTAAAGGGATGCTGCGGCTGAAGAAGAGCTTCCAGGATGATGTGCTGATCAGAAACCAGATGAGCTTCTCCTAAATGTTGCATGGATTCTGCTTTTTGAATCATATTTTATAGCTTTGCTGAAAAATGCCTCTTGAATACGCTGCACAGGGATGAACTATTTTAAGGTCCATATTCACAGGTTTGATTCTGATTCACACACAGATATCTGCATTCACATCACATCACAATCACATCAAACACAAACATCCATTTGGCACAAAGTTTCCTCCTCTCTCTCTGATACAATGCAAAGTCCGAGCCCTGTGTACGTAAACAGCCCGAATAAAAAGAGCTAACAGTAAACTTCACAAGAACATAACAACCCTTTGGATGAAGAATCAGAAAATAATGCGATAAAGGCAGTAACCAAAAAAAAACAACAAACAGTATAAAGACAAATACTATTAAAAATGTAAATACATGTGTCAGTTATATATCAGGCATGCAGAGAAGCACACTGTAAACTTTAAAACTGGCAACAGAATCTCCACCTGGCAAACTGGTTTAGGTTCATTTCACCACAAACAAAGACAGGAGGCTCAGAGTTCACACATCAGGAGAAGTTCTGCTTTCTGGTGCTTTTTTTTTTCCGCCGTTAGCCTGAGAACGGATCGTAACCTCGATTCACATTTTTTCTTGAGGTGTTTTAAATATAAAACGTCTGCTTTCTTTTTGTGCTCTGAGAAAATGGAGGGAGGTGGTGCTGAAAAAGATCACAGGTTAAATCATGCAAGGAAATGTCCTCGTTCTAACATTTAAGTGCTTGTTTTCCCAATCATTGGTTGGTTTGGGTTCAAAGAAGTGCTGGAGGTTTAAGTGTGAAGGCAGCGCAGCCTAAAATGTGCTAAGTTGAGCTGTGGTTGTCTTTAACATGGTGGACTCGTCCAGCAGCTTCTTCCTTCCTCAACGTTTTCTGTAGCAACAGGAAGGATGCATTTCCTTCGGTTCAACTGTTGCTGTTCAATGAATTAAGTCTGCAGGGTTGAAATTATGCTAAAATCATAATAGTCCAAATGAATCACAGACTAAACATAAGATTGGTTTTTGCAGGATCATTTAGTCTGTGTTCTGATTCATTGGCTCGTTTGGTAAAATCTTAGTGTTATTTACTGGAAAGAAAAAAACAGAAACCTTCACAGGAAGAGAAGACCGTCTGAAGAACAGATATGTTTGACAGGAATCCTCTGATTTCATCTTAATTGTTTATCATTTGGCTCTATAGATGTGGAAATGCAAAAAAAAAAAATGTACAATAGAAAGTTATGTAAAGTAACATTTATATTGTCTAAATCTAAGTCTAATACTGAGGAAAGATGAAGCGGACAGAATCTAAACTGAGTTCCTCACACTCCTTTAAAAGGTTCATCAAACCAAGCAGATCTGCTGTCTTCATTTCATTAGAATAAAGACTCTGTGTCTGAATTCTACTTTTAGGACTAAAACAAGAAAAATTATCCGAATACAATCAATAGAAACTAAAAGCAGGATTACTAACACCTCAGATGATGCCTCAGGTATTAATAATTTAATTTTATCGGTCAGAACAAAAGAAAGTAGAGCATGAATGTAAAGGGAAAGAAAAATGAAACTGAAAACTTTGGAATCCTGTTTCCTCAACCTTCCAATTATGCACAAGTGTTATTTTTCTCTGAAACAAAATCTGAGGATGAAGTTTAATATGAGAAAACATGAAAAGGCTTTTAAAAGGCACAAAATACAACTTTTTTCTTATTGCTGTACAGGAGACAAAGACAAAGAATCAGTAACATTACTGTTGGTGTCTGCAGCATTAAAATCGATCCAGTTATTGATTTATTTATCTATCAGGAAAAGGGTTTGGAAACTCGACCAGGCTGAACTACCTGAAATTCACACCATATTCACCTAAAGAACAGAACAGAAAAATACAGAAGGCTTCAGACAAACCAGCTAAACTGATCCAATAAATAAGAATATTCCAATAAATGAATATTAACTATGATAAACTGAACCACAGGAGGAAAATATAAAAGTAGAACAAAGTCACCTTTACTGTTCAGGTTCTGGACAAATGAACAGAACTGCAGGTTCGATGAGGTCCACCTGGAAGGGCGGGTCTTTAGTCGGCGTAGTGCATGATGGACTCTACGTAGTTCCCGGGGAAGAGGCCGGTGGTGGCGTTCATCACCCCTTCAAACCAGCCGTCCTCGTTCTTCTTCACCACGTAAATGATGGCTCCTTCCTGGAAGGACAGCTCATCCTCCTTGTCTGCTGTGTAATCGTATACGGCAACAACTGGAAGGACATAAAGTGCCAGCGTTTCTTTCTCTACACTAACCGTCTTAAAAGGATACTGACCAGAACTGAAAACCCTGAGAGGCCTTCAGAGACAAACCTTTCTCTAAGTAGCTCCTGGGGGCCCATGGCGGGTCCTCTTCAGCGTATGGATCGCTGTACTCTACCACTTTGGAGTCGTCCTCAGCGTGTCCTTCATCTGAAGGCTTTGGCGTGGACAGAGAGTCGTCAGGCCCTGATTGGTTCTCTGCTGCTGGTTGAGGAGGAAGAGTGTCTGTAACTGTTGGCAAAGGGGTATTTTTCAGTGAGAGGACTGAGAAGCTAACGGTCAGTTTTAGTTCACCAACATAAGCGCATTCAGAACTACCACAGGCTGGTGGAGTGAACAATAGTCAACAGGAACAGACTCACTAGATTCTTGAACTCGAGCGACGAAGCCCATCAGAGGCAGCTGAGGGGTGTACTGCAGGAGCGATGGGGGCGGAGGAGAGGCTGCAGACACATTCAGAGGGGACTTAGGATCAAGAAAATAAGATTCAGTAAAAACTGGACAAGATCTAATCGATTTAAGTCAAAGTTTTTGAGGTCCCAGTTGGAAATTACAGCGACTAGAGCAACAGATTTACATGTTATTCTGTAGAGGCGCGTTCAGGAGCAATGCCATGCTAAGCTGTAGAATAGGTGCAGTTCTAGAGACACAGCAGGCATGGTTTTTGGCTAACCCTAACAAATCAGACTATATGACCTTTTCCTTTCCTGCCAATAGAAAAACAAATAGAATAACCTGCTGGTTTTCAGCCTTCTACCTACAATACTCTCAGCTCAGAGGTTTGACATTACCAGATATCTGAGCTTCCAAAAAAGTTAAAAAACAAACCCCTGCACTTTGTTTTTGAAGTCTGAAGACTTTTCGCTTCCCATCCAGGAACCTTTTTCAATTCAAGATGTCTGGATAAGTGTCGAGTTTCAAGCTTTGTAGACTAGCCCAACAAAGCCTTGTTATCGCTTAGAAAACATGCTAATTAAACGTGAAGACCAGGTCGACCCCTTATTAATAGAAAGTCGTTAATGTCTTTGATAGCCTGCAATACCCGGTACTGGTCTATTCCTCTGAAAAGGGGAGTTGTGAGGGTCATTGTTGGCCTGACTGACCAGGCGAGATGTCTTGGTCCGCTGCATGGCGAGGAGGTTTGAGATGATAGAAGGGAAGGAATCAACTCTATCTATCTGTTGAAGGTTTTTGTGAGCTGAAACCTGAGTCCACCCCCTCAGTTTAAGGTAGGTTTTTCTCTATTAACAAATGGCTTCCTTCACACCCCTTTCAAACTAGCTGTTTTCTTTATCTAAATGTGATTATTTTGGACCAAGAAGACAGGGGTAATTTGAAAGGGGTGTGAGGGACACAGGGAGGGAGAAGGTAGAGCTCAGGTACCTTCAGAAGTTAAACAGACCAGAACATTTCTCAGAACTCTATTTAAACCTCATAGTGTTGGGATCTGGAGGTCTGTCCACTTTCTCCACTTTCTCCTCGTACGCCCTCCAGAGGGCGTACGAGATCTCCTGGAGCAGGGGCTTATTGCACCACCTGTTCATCATCTGCTCATCAGGAGATCCGTATTTAAGGAGGTGGAGGACTTCTCTCCAGTGCCAGAGTGTTTGCCAGTAACGGTTAGCAAGCCTGAGCCAACCAGCCTGTCTGAACCTCTGACTCCTTGAGAACCTGAACCTGATCTGTTTTCTCCTCTCTGCTTCCTAGACTGAACCTGCCTGAAACCTGAAACCCTGAAGAGTTTCTCTGCCGGTGATCTGCCTGTCCGTTCTCAAAAGAACGCTGGAGAACTATTCCTGTCAAAGATCTGCCTGCCCGCTCTCAGAAGATACTGGAAGGAAACTCTATCTGTGATCTGCCTGCACTCAATTAAGCTCTACCTCCGCCTAGCCCTCAGCCTGCCAACAGCCTCTGGACCCTAAAGGTTCCCCCCCTCAGCTGCTCTGCTCAACTCCAGAACAGGTACTGCCCAGCACTCTCTCAATCCTGCAAAATACCTGGACCTCCACTAACTCCTCTGTCCCCTTCTGCAGTGAACCCACTCGTGACCAGTCCATTCTCTTCCTGGATCTGATTAATCTGTGTGCCTTTCAGAACCCACTCGTGACCAGACGAGTTCCCCACTGGATCTGATTATTGAATTTGTACAATCATCTTTATTAAACCTTTGAACTTTTCTCCTGCCTCTGAGTGTTCTGCATGTGGGTTAGACACGTTAAACCAAACATGACACATAGTTACTTAAAGCTGAAGTTTCATTCCTTCCAAAAATAACAGACTTCTGTTTTGTCATTTTTTAAAATACAAAGAGCCATCCAAGTCTCAGCATCTTTAAAAGACTCGAAAATCTTTTTCAAACAAGTCCTTGCATCTCGTTTGTGGCGTATTGTTGTTTGCATTGGAGTAAAAGTTTGTTTTAGCAACCCAACCTGGGCTCTGGTTGTAGTAGGGTCCTCCGTTGACATGGTTGTGCGTAGGTATTGGCTGACCGGTCACAGAGGGGGGGCGGCGGTATGGAAGTGACCCTCCCACCTGTGGGGTCTGCTGTCGAGGCTGAGGGCGATTCATGCTGTAGAACTGAGGGACGATGGGACCTGAGGCAGCAGAGAGGAACCCTGTTAGAAAGGAGAATCCCTAAACACAGCTAATCTACAGAAATCTTTACATTATCATAAAAGCATCAGGTCAACAAGGCTGTTTTAGAGGTAGAGTAAATGAACTGTAATACAAAAGCTTTGCCTCCCTCTTGTGGTAAGGAAAGCAATTACAGTTCCTACAGACATCTGGTTTGTTTATGAGAAACACAAAAAGTCAACAAAAAAAAAGAAAAGAAAATGCAGAACAAACTAACAAGAGTCAGGTTAGGGGCCACTCGTGTTATAGACACACTCACCTTCAGCAGGTGATGAGGAGGAAAGTGAAGGAGGAGGAGCAGGAGGAGGGAGAGAAGACAGCTGTGATTGGACCTCTGAGGTGCTAGGTGAAGGGTTAGGAGGGGGGGAGGTGTTGGTGTTTGGTAGGTTTGTCTGTGAGTTTCTGTGAGGAGACGAGTCAGCTTGGTGAGCAGGAGAGTTTGGTGCCAGAGGTACATTAGGTTGGGTTAAGGTTGTGGTGGAGGAGGAAGAGGAGAAAGAGGAAGGAGTTGGCGAGGGAGAAGGGGAGGAGTTTGGAGCTGTGGAGGAGGAGCTAGATGGTCCGGCAGTCGGGGAGACTTTAGAAAGGGGAGGAGGAAGAAAAAAGAAGAGGAACCAGTTAGGAAGGAAGGAGGGTTAGAGCAGAGAGGAGGGGAAGAACAACGAACTGCAGCAGCTGATAGAAAAACATCTACTGACTGGATGTTCCCCTTTTTATCCTTTTAACATGAAAACTGACTCAGAGCTCTTCAGCGTAACCATATATTTCCCCGACAGAGCCGCCAGACAGAGCCTCCTATAGAGCTAGTTTACAATTACCACTTCTAACATAGAAATTATTTATAGATCAGTGCTTCTATCCTTTTCTATTTTGCTTCTATCTCCTTGAACCTGCAGCCGGCCTCGACAGACGGCTGCTCTCACTGCGCCTGGTTCCGGTTCTGCTGCAGGTTTCTTCCTGCTAAAGTTCAGTTTTTCCTCTCCACTGTCGCTGCATGCATGCTCAGTGTGAGGGATTACTGTATTGTCAACAAAATAATGCAATCAAAGGTCTGATTTCTCTACATGCTCACATGCAGCTTCTTTTGGTCCCAAATCAACTGAACTGAGCTGGATTTTTTAAATAGCATTTCTTAAATGTAGCTCAGTTTCTTCTTTGTTCAAGTTTGGACTTAGGGTTGCAACTTACAATTATTTTCCGATCAAACATTATCAATGAATCTGGCAAAAGTTTTTTTTAGTTCAATAATCAGATAGTGAAAGGTACCTCATTTCACAGAATTTAAACCAGCTGAAGCTAAAACTTTGCCACATGAGGAGCTCTGCATAGAGCATATATTCACAGACAAAAATGTATTTTCATCTTAAATGCAAAATCTTAAAATGCATGTGTTTTTTAAACAATTTTTACACAATTACTGCTCTGAGTAAGTTGCTCTTTCAATTAATAGCATGTTTGTCCCTATACTCTAGTTTACGATTAATAGTTTAAAACTGGTAGATAATTATTTCAATAATTGATTGATCTTGATCAAACGATTTATTATTTCAGCCTTAGTCTGAATTTAATTATTACACACATAAACATCCATCAATCCTATTTGCAGTGTGCAATGCTGCACCTACAAATAGATTCAGTTCACTTCAGGTTTTTCTGAAGCTCTAATTAACAATACGTCATCTTAAGACTCTTTATAGAAATCAGATCATCCAGACAGATTGGTTTAAAGTTTTCTGTCTAAGGGAAACCAGCTGATAGCATCCAGTCATCGACTTTGCAGGATCTGCTCCTCCTGAATGAGCATACAGCAACAGATAACTATGATGACAGCAGACATGGAGGATGATGCAGATTAATCTGAGGCTTCAGTCGATGCCTTTAACATCCATTATTCATGGGTAAGAGAACCGTTTTCCATCAGTACCTAATTTAGGTTGCAAAAATTCAGGTTTGAATGAAGTTTTCTACTAAACACTGAGCTTCTCTTTGGAGGCATCGTTCCAACAGCTTTGATGCTTCCTTTCAGCAGAAGAGCCCGGAAAAAGTTTAACCCTGACTTATGTTTTAGTAAGGTAGTGAACTTTTATATTTACCTTATCATTTCCATTTGTTACAGAACCGCAGTAAAGGAACTAATAATGTAACGTGCCGATGTGTTACCCTGTTACCTGGGAAGGTAGAGGGTGGAGATGGCGTTGGCACGGCGATGGGACCCCCCACACAGCCGCTTCCACTGTTTTCTCTGCTGCTGCTGCGACTGCTGCTGCTGGGGTGGCTGCCTCCACTGCTACCACTACACACACACACACACACACACACACATCCCAACAAGAAAATCAGTGCTGCAGATGGAGATGTGTTCTATGCCGAGTCCAGCAACACAAACGGAAAAAACATTAGAAATACTAACATCTCTTGATTAACCCTCATGTTATATTGGAGTCGTCTATTTTGTCTCAATGTAAATAAAGCTGAGTTTAAAAGGTTTAAAAGGTGAGCTGAAACACGCCATCCTTCGGCTAAATAAACTGACAAGAACAGATTACAAACCTCCACAGAGTCTAAGAAAACAAAAAAGCCTTTAAGGGACAGAAAATAAGACTCGTGCTTGATTAGGTTGGATGGTATCATCTGCACTACTTATTTTTAATCGATAAGTCAGTAAAATGAACTCTTATGATATTAATCAGATTAGGAATGAAACACTGAAAACAGCTAAAAAGTTATATGCTTGTGGACACATGTCCTGAATCAACATGGAAAGGTTTGATAAGCAGAAATTGGTCATTCTTAGATGTAACAGGTATTTTTCAAACCTCAAAAATTTTCAAAAGCCTTGCTGATCAAAAACTGCTATTAATTAAGTGGCTTCACAGAAGATCAGAAACAGAACAAAACTGGGAAAAACTGCAAAACATCAAAGCGAGCGGCCGAGTGATGGAGGCGGGATGGTAAACAGAAGCCAGGCGTCTGATGAGACGAAGCTGAGGGAACAGAAGCAGCAAAGGAGCAATGAAATAAGCAGAAAAAGTGCAAACTGATTGGTTAAAAGCTTCAGGATGAAAGAATGAGGTGATTCAGTCTACTATGAATCAATTATTCAATGCAGCAGACATCTGTCTCTCCATCGACATACAGTTTATAAATAACATCTAAAGCATACAAGAATTATATGATCAGGCCATGTACTCAAAGGGAAGTGCAATAGAGAAATTTTAAGAACCCCAAATTGAATCTGACCCAACAAAAAAGAACAAATGCTGACAGCCATGTATTTCTACTCCTGCCACAGTAATACTTCCCATTTCACTGCTGTATGGAAGGATGATGCCAAAAAAAAAACAGCAGTTCATTATCGTCTACTACATGTGAAACTGTAGCATATAGCATATGATCACCACACAAACGGAGCTGCAACTCACTAGCATCACAGTGCAAACACACCATGTGTACAAATAAAATAATAACATGACTACATTCTGTGGAGTGAATTTTGTGTAAATAACACATTTTGTAAACGGAAATAAAAAAGAAAATGCAATCTGGGACTGAAAATTGTTCATCAAAAAAGTTTTTGAAGGTAACTTTTCAGTTTCCTCAGATTTTGATGTTTATTTCTTTAAACAAAAAACATATTGTATTTTTCTTATATATATATATTGTTTTTATATATTTTTCATTTGATTAGATTTTTTAAATTTGATTTGAGAAAAAAACATCATTTTTTTTAACTACAAATCTTAGAAAACAGCAAAGTACTTTTAAAACCTTTTGTTTTTATAAAGAAGTGTTGTAAAGTTTTATTCCTACATTGCATATTTTTTTTATTTTCCATTTCTAAAACCTGTTCGTGGCTTTGCAACAATGGAACAAAGTTTACACCATAGAATTCTTTCAATTCAGTTTTCAATTCAGTTTATTTCTATAGCACCAATTCACAACTCGTCATTTTAAGGCACTTTAAAATTCATGCAGTCAAATTGGTTCAAAGTTTTCTATCTAATGAAAACCAGACTCATTGACGTGAATGCAATCCCTCACACTAATCATGCTTGTAGCGACAATGGAGAGGAAAAACTCTCTTTTAACAGGAAGAAACCTCCAGCAGAACCAGGCTCAGTGGTTCTGCTGGAGGAAACCTCACCTGTCCAGAGGTTTCCTCTCCACTGTCCCTACAAGCACTCTTAGTGTGAGGAATTGCCTTTGGGTCAATGAGTTGATGCAATCAGCTTTTTTTCCATAGATAGAAAACTTTGAATCAATTTGACTGTATGATCTGGTTGAACTGTCTCTGTAAAGTGCCTTGAGATGACATGTTGTTAATTGGCGCTATATAAATAGGCTGAATTGAATTTAATATTTGCTTCTTAGTTTGGCCCAAATGAATGGACCTAAACTGTTGTCATATCATTATTGAAATGTGTGCTTTATTATTTGTGGCATTAAAAAAAATGGCGTTGAGTAGCAAATATCACATTTAAAGGTTTTCACCTTGTCAACCGCATCAGTTATCACTACCTTTAAAACAAATGGCTGTGTCACTTAAAACATTCATCTTTAAAGTTCTGGATATGAGAAAACAGAAATGACACAGTTAAACCCTAATCCTTCATCGACGTGCTGACAGATAAGGATACAAACTGAAAAAAGGGCCTTAGAGTTATACCTTAGTAAATACCTACTGGCTTAAAGTAAGCAAAACTTTAATGTATGCCACTTGATCAAAACAAGCATGTAGTAAATATAAATCAGTTGTTTTCAGGCCATAACTATGCATCACAAAAGGCACTTGTTTTTGTTACAGCTATGTAGAAAACTAAAGATGTTTACTTTGGCCTTCTAGCATTCCTTAAAGAAGAAAAAAATCAATGAGGTTGAATAAACACACAACTGAAGATGAATCCATGAAGATAAATAAAATTGGTTAGTTGGATGTCAGCAAACAGAAAGTATGAACTTAATGTTCTCAGACAGTTTAGCAAAACAAAACTGGAAGAAAGAAGCATAGAAGCAAAACAATGGAGGAAAGTCCGGAAGCAGCAGCATAGTGTGAGGAAACCAGGCTGAAAGAACTCTGAGAGGAAGATGGTGGAGCCATGAGCAAAGATTTGGGAAGAAATCTTTTAAGATGAATAATATAAAGGAGCTTTCAAGGCTTTTTTCAGTTTTTTTTTGTTTTTTCAATATCAGCTTTTTGGAAGAATAATAGCATAAAGAGGGAATTTGTCCTCATCTGTCCAGTTACATATAAGCCTGATCTTTTTCACCCATTTCAAACATATCAGTGGATGTGGAAGAATTTCATACCTTTTGTCTAAAAATTTGAGTCTGTCAGATTCAAAATGTTAGCTCATGTTTTCAGCCCAGCTGCTGTTTGGTTAGACTGGCTGTAAATAGAGAAGAAGAGGCGTAAAACATGCAAGATGAAAATAAGGATGATTTAAAATGCAACTTTCAGCCTCAGCCGAGCCATTATGTTAGCAAACTATATATTCAACATGTCAACGGCTAAAAGGTTCTTTATTCAACGTAACAGTTTTAGCTCATGTCCATGATACATCTTATATCCCTTAAAGGCTGCAGTTATTTTTGTCTTTATGCTTTGGCACATTTTTCTTCCAAACTTTTTTCCTCCACTCAACTTTCCATTCTTTGCTTGGATACAGCACTCTGTGTATAGACAGATTCTTTGACTCAGACCTGATTATTGGGGGGTCAGTGATCGTCGGGTTAGCAGTCCTCTCCATTACTGTGATCTCAGATGTATAAGAAATTATATTTTTAATGGTCCTTTTTAATTTAAACTTCTCCAAGTCAGTACAATAGGGTTTTTCATTGGCAGTAAGTTACAGTCATCAAAACAAAATAAAAAAGTAGCTAAAATATATAAAATGAAATATGGCCAGTTTTAAATTGAATTACTCAGATAAATTGATTTTTTTTTTTTGATACTCTAATTTATTGATCTCCCTTGTTTTCAATCATATCAGTTATTCCCTGTCAGCTGTGATTTGACCCATTTCTGGATCTTTGCTTCCCATCTAAAGGTGTTACAAAATCAGGAGCTTTGTGTTTTTTCAGAAGTTTCTGGTTAGTAAGACACCATGTTTCCACTCTGACCCGACTACCTGTATGTTCTGGGTCGTTGGTTCAGGGTGGCGGTGCGGACGGGACTGGGAAGCTGTCCAGCACCCATATTGTTTCTTGTCGGGCTGGAGGCGTAATCGTTGGGCACCACAGGGGGGCGTACTGGCTCCAGTGTCCTGTAGGGGGAGTTCTTGTGCCTGTGCATGCAAGATGTAAAGGTAGGGAAGACGTTTGTACAGGAAAACAAGGTGGTGCTGGTGATCTGTCCCATTATTCAGATCATCCTTCTGCTATTATGCAAAAAGCGAGCTGGGAACATTTCCATGCATCATATCCTGCTGAAAAGCTGAAGTCACATTATTTCCTCCCATTAGGAAAAAGAATCTATAAGCATTTCTAATACAAAGTTAGCTATAAAAACAACTCCTGCTGTTTAATAGTGAAGGTCATAACTAATGCAGTGTGAAAGACTTAACAGGCCGGGGGTTGGCTCCTTCTTGCTGCAAAAGAAATACAGAAATCTGTTGAGGCCATATTTAAAGGTCAGGGAGTATTTTTAAACAGTATCAACTCCTGCAGCATCCAAGAAAGAAATAGAAGCAGAACACGACAAAAAAAAAACCTTTAAGACACCAAGTTTGATTATACATTCAAGTTGATTTAGGTGCCAAAGTTAAACCAGCGGAGATCAGTTAGACATCGATATAAAGGAAACATTTTCACAGTTAGAACTCTGCACCCATGGTTGAACAAACAGAAAGCTGAACAAAAGAGTCATTACTAACAGAAGCAAAGCTGTTGATAAATGGAACATTTCTCTGGCAGGATAAGAAACATCCATTTGGCCTGAGCAGCCCCGGGGCGGCGGTGGAGGTCTCTATTATCGGTCTCATAAATGAAGATTTTAATCCCATCTGAATGGCACTTTTCACAGGAACAGAACAGACTCAGAATGAACAAACTGACAGAATGTTCCTCTCAGTGGTTAATGTAGAAAAAAGGGTGTGAGCTGTGAGAGAGATGGCTGTGTGCAGCAGGCTGCCAGCTCTCTGCTGTGTGTTTGTCCCGTTGCTCCCCATGTATGTTTGTCTGTGAGCACAGACAGGCGAACTTGGCTCGATGAGCACAGCTTAGTTCTGACCAACTGCTAAGCTGCTTCTGTTCGTCTTTCCTAGAAACATGGCCACACGTTGGACCAAATATAAAGATGCAAAGACCTTAATAAAAAGATGCAGTCTCTCCACTTTTAGATTATTAATCACCTTTGGAAATGAGATAAAGCAAGAAAAACACAGCCTTTATTGGAGTATGTTGGATTAAAGGTGCTGTGGTGAGGAACGATAGAAAATAATCCTCCTATGCTCCTGATTCAGGGGGAAACAGGCGGCAGATCAGCAGGTAACAGGAAACTAGAAGGAAGAGACAACAGGAGGAGCCCGCTGACTCTGGCAGCTCAGCAGCTCTAGCTCCATATGCATGGAGGGCTTTAATCATAGAAGCAGCTAAGAGTCCTCTGTGACTCTGAAGGTAGCTTTTAACAGGACAACTATTATTCAAAGAAAGCCTTAACAAGTTGCATAATCAGTTTTCTCTTCTCCGTATAGGGGATCTAAAAGAAAACTATTTGGCCTAGTTGAAAATGTTATAAGTAGCATAAATATTCTTCTGCATTTTAGCTTCAACACACACTCCCTGTGGTGAAACATAGTGATGGCAGCATCATACTGAGCCAGTTCACCTCGGACAGGGAAGCTGGATAGAACCACATCCTGGCAGAATACCTGCTAAAGGCTGGAATCTGTGTCGCTGGGATTTGAATTAAAAATGCCACTGAAATTTAAATGTTGTATGTTTGTACTTACTGTTTCAAGGTTAAATAAATATATACAACTGGCTCTATTTCACTGTCTTAAATTCGGCGTCTAAATTCAGTGTAAAAAGGGAAGGGTTACTTCAGGTCACAGACATTAGCAATGGATTGTGGTGTCCAACACCCAGCCAATCCCGTTACGTTTTCTTAGTCATTTGACGTGACGCGTGATGCTGATGTCAAATGACTGCAAACAGACCCAAGAAAATAATCAGTAGTAAAAACAATCTCCTGAATGATGTTAATGATTCAATTTTGAAAATTCCTGAAGCTATTCAGAGATTCCTTAGAGATTGTGTGTTTTAACTGGTTTATGTTTCACTAGAAGAGTGTTTGCAGACGAAAAACATGTTTCTACAGTAGCAGCCATTCAAAATCTCCCCACTTTCCTTGATGGGTCCTTTGCTGGTCCTTGGCCACTCACCTACAGTTCCTTTTTAAACATTTTTAAACATCTGTGAACAATAAGATCTAAAGAGAATCGTTATCTCCTGGTCAGACCCTGTAATTCAGTGAAAGGATGAAGTCAGAGTAAAAAAAAATATATATGCCCATGAGAAAGCCAGTGACTGGAAGTTGGAGGGGATTTTGCTGCCATTCGGGTAGCTTTTGATTGGGAAGGGCCATTTTGAATGGCTGCTACTGTATTTAGATTAAAAGCTATGTAGACAGACAGAAAAATAAAATCTGAGGAAAAGCCTCAAAATCCCTTGATTGTTTTTATATTACCATTAATAACTTTACAGCAGGGCTGTGGAATGAATTAAATATACCCATATGTTTTATTTGTCTCCAATCACTCACAAAAAAAAACAACAAAAAAACCCAATCATAAAATATTGTGTAAATAATACTACTTTGGCATTATTTCCTCTGCAGGTATGATTTTGCTTTTTATGACATAAGGAGACAAAAAGGATAGACACAGCTTGGTGACCCAGATGTTTAAGGGCAGAGAACACAACAAGCTTTCACAACAGATGACGTTATTCCTCAGAGCACTGCGTTTCAGAACAAGTCTGTGTGGGCTTGTGAGTGAATGCGATTTCCCACTGCCGCCTCAAATCTGTAAAAACCTCATCACAGGACACCGGCTTTTCTCAGCACATAAACGTGCACAGGCTGAAGCCTTTTTTAAAACATCCCTTCCTATAAATCCTAAGCAGAGATGAACAGGTGAGGCTGACATAAACTATAAATCTATCAGAGCACAGAAACTGTAAAACAAAAACTTTTAACAGAAAAGTAAAGAGATTAAGTTGGCTAAAATTCAGAAAAACAAATAAATGTACATACCCCAGAATTCCTTTCCCTGCTCTTGGAGGACTGGGCGGTTTCTGGGTCGGTGGGTTGGACCGGGACAGACCTCCTAGTTTTAAACTCTGCTGGCCGTTTACCTGTGGCAACAAAAACAGCCTGAAGTACAAAGGCTTAGTTCCAGCATAGATAATAAAAAATACCAACCTGACCCAAAACTCTTCACACTGTAGCCCTGAGGCCAAACAGTATGATATTTTATGTTCCATAGAAAAGATTTCACATTAAATAATATATAAAAGTACATTGTCTCTTTCTACCACACTGCTGCTCCTACTCTTTGATTGACAGCTCACTCCAGAGTTCACTATTGGTTGGAGGATATGTTGAGCTGTAGAGGCCAGGGGACGAACTACAGAGTAATAACAATCATGACGGATTACCTACTTTATATAAGAGCACATTCAGATTCCAACAATTATTTATCTCATTATGAATGAGAAATACAGCAGAGCTTAAATTTTAGAACCTCAGCATATTTTCAACCTATTAAAGTAAAAATACATTAAGATTGAAAATAAAATCACCTCAATAAATCATGCCAGAAGGTTTCCTCAGAGCTTTAAGCCATATTTTGTTCCATATAGTCATATACTGTGGAGTATAAAATCTGACACCTCTTCCACCCCCTCCCATCACCAGCTGAGACACATCAGAAGCAGTTGCTTCTGCATTGTGTGTAGGTGTGCTGTACAGCCTTACCTTGAACCTCATCAACCACTTAACAGATCAGTGACAGCAGACGGGACAGAAGAAGGAAGAAGAAACAGAAGACATTTTAATCTAAAGGTTAGGCAGAGTGCGACTGCATGCTGGACATTTCATCAGACACCAAGTCAGAAAATGCAAAGCAGAAGAAAAGCTTCAGACAAACAGGCTGAGACAGAGATAGAAACATATGGAGTGGACTTTGTTCCATTATTGTTGAAAGCAAAAGAACACAAATAATAAATTGAAATTTGAAACAAATGGAATCCAGAATTGAAACTTTGAAAAAGGTTTTTAATCTTTTTATTTTCCATATATTTATTTTTCAATTACATTTTTTCCTATTTTTATATATCTCTTTTTCATATTGAGTCTTACGACCTATCTCTGTAGATGTGCACATTGACTAATAAGCTGAATTCAATTCAGTACAATGTTGTTGCTAACATCCACGCAGACCATCAGGAATGCATAAACCTCAACATGCAAAAAAATAATTTGAAAAATACCCCCTTGAAAAATACAAAAAAATATGAAAAATAAGTTTGAGAACATATGAGAAAACAGCAGATTTGCTGGGGGAGTGGCGGCCTAGCGGTAAGGGCATAGAGCTTGGAACCCTGGGGTTCTGAGTTCGAGCCCCACTCCCACAGACTGCCAGTCTGTGTCTCTTAGCATATACCCTTAACCCCACACTGCTCCTGGGTGCCGCACAATGGCAGCCCACTGCTCTCAAAGGGGATGATGCAAAGAGGGAATTCTGAATATAAGCTTAAGAAAAAAAAAAACAATTCAATTTTTTCCATATTTAAATTAAAAAAATGTATTTATTTGCTTCCAACAATAATTGAACAAATTTCACTCCAATCAGAGATAAACACACTTGAAGCAGCAATACTGAAGAATGCAACTAAATAAAGGTCTGAGAAAAGAGAAGTAGATCATTTAGAGTATACTCTACCAGAGAGTGACAAACAACAACCACAGTTATGCTTAGATCTAAAGAATGAATGTCTTTGCAACTGAAAGCATGGCTGGCTACCTAGAATTATGTCTAATTATCTAATTATCTAGAATTATGTCTAATTATGTCTAATCAACAGGGAGAGGACACCATGTTGACTGGATGTCAACTGTATTCTGCACAGTATACAGTTTAGAAGCAAATATGATGCCCTACATAATGACTTTTATAATAGCGATTTATTCAAGATGATCAAATTAAAGAGCTACTTAGCAGTTTTACTTTGATCTAAACTGAATTGGAGTTTAATCAGTGGCGGCTGGCCAATAAAATATTTTGAAATGTATGAATATATTTTTTAGATGTGCAGGACAAATATTTAATCTTTAATGCTGAGTAAAGCTGTTTCTTTCATCATCGGATTGGTCATGTTTTTCCGCCCTGGGGCGCAAACATTTTTGCCCATAGACTCTCATTAAAAGTTGTCCATGCGTAGTAGCTCCTATTAAATGCAAAAGAAAAGACCATCTAGAGCTGAAAGCTAACTTATTTGCACACCACCTCCTTCCACAGCGCTGACGTCACAGTCCTCTAAAATAAAGTGCGATTGACAGGTTTATATACTGAAATCATTTAAGCTTGGCTGACTGCATGCAGCTAGGCTATCGTTTTATTGTGATTTCCCTGCCTCCCCTTTCAAACGTCTGACCCAGCATGGGGTATATTGTCCAATTTGAAGTTATAGCAAACAGTGGTAACCAGTTTCTCTCTGCTGCCTACCTTGACTCCATGTCCGGTGTCATCCAGCACGCTGTAGTCAATGGGCTTCCTGATGTAGCGCACAGGCCTCTCCAGATTGGCTGGAGCGACGATTTTATGGGAGCGGGAAGTGTTTTTGTTGGTAGTCAGGATGCCGATCTCTCGCCTCGCCACCTTCTCCTTGTGGATGTCGACTGTCTGTAAGGGTTAGATGAGACTGTTATACTTCGTGGTCTGATGCCAGCAGAACCACCTTCTGATTAATGCAGGGAAAACCAAGAAGCTAGTGGTGGAAATTCACAGATGCAGATTCACCCTATTGAAACTGGTGAACATCCAGGGAAGGGGCATTGAGGTAGTGGACTCTTATAAGTAAGTTCACCTGAAAAAACAAACTGAACTGGACTCACAACACTGTAAAAGAAAGGTCAGAGCAGACTCTTCCTGCTGAGGAGACTGAGAACCTTCTAGCACTCTGTTGCTGCAGAATCTGTTTGTTCAATCTCTAACCTTCTGCTCTCTCTGCTTTTCCTCAGAGTAGCTTTGCCTCGTCTGTTCCTGTTTGGCTGTGACGTCATCCAGGAAAGAAACATCAGCTGTGCTGCTTCCATCAACACCCTTGTTTGTAGATGTTGGAGATCGGCCTGTCTTCAGGTGTGGTCCTGTTTCTCTGGCCGTGGCTGGGTGGATGTGCTCTCTTCATCCTCTGGCATGGGAGCTGCCTTGGAGCTCGTCTGCCTGGCTGTGTGTTTCCTGGACGGGGCCGCCTTTTACAGCTGCTTTTTGTATCTCTGCTTCTGTCTCCTTGAACCCCAGTCGGCCTCGGCAGATGGCCGCTCACACTGAGCCTGGTTCTGCTGGAGGTTTCTTCCTGTTAAAAGGGAGTTTTTCTTCTCCACTGTCGCTACAAACATGCTTAGTGTGAGGGATTGTATTTGAGTCAATGAGTCAATGCAATCAACTGGTTTTCCTTAGATAGAAAACTTTGTATCAATTTGACTGGATGATCTGGTTGAACTGTAAAGTGCCTTGAGATGACATGTGTTGTGAATTTGGCGCTATATAAATAAACTGAATTGAATTGAATTATCACAGATCCTTCCGCCCAGCAGCTGGAAGACTCTATAACCACCACTGTTCCCAACAACCTCAATAAATTGCTACATTCATGCTGATTTTGCACAGTTTCTACCATCAGTTAAATAACATGCTGCTTTCTTTTTGCACATCTCTGATGTTGCTGTTATTTTCAAATATCCATTACTGTAAAAATGTCCATAGCAGTATATTGGTTATTTATTCTCCAGGTGCACAGTTTTTATACTGCTAAAACACTTTACAGTGCAGTATTTTATAGTTTATTTTTTAACTCTTCACTATTATGTTATTCTTATAAACTTTTCTAAAGTCCACATTTGTTTGACAATATTTTTCTATAATTTCTTTGCTGCTATAAACACCAGAATTTCCCCATTGTGGGACAATAAAGGGATTTTCTATTCGATTCTATGGTATTCTATTCTAATGATCAACTTCCTAGCACAGGACGACTGGTTTCATGCCCTCCATGATTCCACATGGCCACGGAGAGCTGACTTTTATTCTGAAGGGATATAACGATTCACAAACATCTTCTGACGGAAGCACAATTATTGTGAAATGGTGTAACACAGGAGTCAGTAAACAATTATGAACTAATGTTCATGTTAGATGGTAAGAACAACAAGCAGTCTTACTGGTTTGGCTGATTGGCGGCATGATTCTGATTTAGGAGAAGCAAACAAGAAACACTATAGATTACTAAAAATATTATCTGAACATCTCCCACCTGTGCATAAATAGCATGATATTTATATTTATCACTTCAAAAAAATTACAGAACAAAAAAAAAATTCTTTTTGTTTCCATGTTTGACTCCATTTATTTTCAAATCTTTTCTTGGAATTAATTATTTTCTTACTGGCTGTTCAAATCCTGAAGAGTATTCAGTGTGAGAAAAAAGTGCTCTCTGTTCTCACACTAGATATTTCTGGAGACGTTTTGAGATGAATGATAACCTTCTCGTGGAGCCTGGAGACAGAAATATGTACTTTTGGATAAAAATGGTAAGAGACTTTAGTGGATTTGGAAGGATTTATCTGAAAGCACAATCCATGTGATCTTTGTATGAAGGTGAACTACTATATGTGGTTCTATATAAAACTAGAAAACATCTCTAAATTGAAAAAAACTGCTTAAAGCTACAGTGTGTAATAATTACAGGGATATACAGTCAGAAATCTAATATATTATACATAACTATGTTATTTATCATCATCTACGAGCTCAGCCTCTTAACCTTAATATTTGCGTTGCCTTAGAATTCGTTATTTATAATTACATAGGAGCGGGTCTCGCAGCCATGGAGGCAGACATCTTTGCGCTACGGCAGCGCAGAGCCAACAAACTAGCGATTGCGAAATCGCCCATTACGCTCGAAAGTAACTACGGCAAGTTGAGAGAGATGAACTGAGACGGTTCTGAACAATAGATGGCAGTATTATGCCTGAGAATACTATCTGTAAAATTATCTATGTAAACAAACCTCATCACTTGAGAAGGTAGGTAATGCAGACGTCGTGGAAGACATTTTGTCCCGTAACGCTCGCCGTACTGTTGGGGGGGAGAAGCGGTGGGGGGGAGATGTTCATGTTGCTGCGGTCTGCAGTCTGGACGTTAGATGTCGCTAAAAATTACACACTGTAGCTTTAAGCCCACAGCAGAAATTCTTCATCAAGGAAAGTCAAGTTTATTTTAGGAAAAAGGAGATTTGTAAAGAGTTTTCTCTGACAAAAAAAACAAACAAAACAGTTTTGATCATTTATGGAAGATTATGGCCAAACAGTAGGATTCCATTGTTCGTACAGTAAAAGTCAGAGAAAAATGTGGAAGTCAGATCAAAATAACTGTTATGGAATTTTAAAACGGTTAAAACTGTTGCACTTTCCATTCTTGGACATCTAAACCTTTTTCAGGAGTTACGCTCTGTGTTGGATGAACATACTGCATGCAGAGAAACTAGAGTTGTTGCTCATATTGGTGCATTCATTTTCAGTCTGTATGTTTGGATTACCCACATTAAACATGCAGCCAGTATTTTATCTAATAGTGCAACTGCTACACAAACTGCAGTCTTACCGTCACAACAACAGGGGTGTTTCTAATGTGAAACAGACTTGATGAGACTGTAATAATTTAGCAATGCCAACCATTTTTTGGGAAGTTGTCTTTTGATCTCCTAGATAAGAATTCTCACACAGGGAAGATCAGCTGTAAGGAAGCTGAGCGGAGAAGAGGAGTTAAAGCAAAGCCAGTTCCAGTGATTCATCTGCTGCTTTCACACTTGCTAATGAGCATCCATAAATTGTGTTGTAAATATGAGATCTTGAATCAACATTAGTGGGATGGGTTACCTAAAGAATTGCAATTCATGGTTGATTCCAGGACTGGGCGATACGACCTCAAATCAATATCACAATGAATTAGGTAGTTTTACCTTGATAAATGCATGATAAATTTTTGTGAAAAATAATGGCATGTGCAGGAAATGCACCTGATTTATTTTTCATTTATTTATTGAATAAATCACATTACATAACATTACTTTCAATAAAATATAAAAGTCTTGTAACCATTCAAACTTAAACATTCAACACTGTCTCAAACTTAAACATTCAACACTGTCTCATTGAACAGGAGAAAAATATTTGTTTTTTTGCAAACATTTTTGTGCAAAGGTAATGAAGCCATTTGCACATCTTTAAATTGAACAGCGTAGCTGTGCTGTAGGAGGTGGAGGTTGGATGTGTTACTTTGGGTAGTCCCGACAGTTTTCAGACAAACTTTGCATTTCTTGTTCTTTTGCTCAACATCTATGGAGTCATTTTTGTGCCACCAAACTGAACATGCAATGAGAACGGTGTGAATCTTTACAGGGTTCCTACAGCATAGGGCAAGTTAAATTCAAGACTTTTTAATACCACTTGAAATAAAAATTTAAGACCAAATTCACAAGAAACACCAGAAAAAGCTGCTTGCGACAAATTAACCCAAAGGTTTATTTTAACATAAACCACTGCACCAATGTTTCAAAATTTAAAAGCATACAGGAAGAAAGCTAAAAACACACAAATGACAGATATATTTCAATAATTATTTAACTGAATTCACAAACTTTGTTTTAGCAGGGAACAAAACAAATCAGTTTTAAAGCCACAACATAACCAGTGCTAAGTCTTTTTGCAGCTATTTTTCTTTGTATCATTTTCTTAGTATGTTTGATTCGGTGATAAGTGGAGGCGTTGCAGAGACAAGGGTCGAACAAAACCGAGAAATACCGGTTGCTTCTTGGTAACTCGATTTTGACGATTTGTGTTTCGCGCTTCGCATGTGACTCCACTGCCTTAATTCCCATGGTTCCGAGCTTGAATCGCTTCTTGCACAAATACACTGTGCCTCATGTATGTTCCCTGGTTTTAGCCATGGAGAAAACTCTTGGCTGGAGCCAATTTTTGTTACATTTACACTTGCTCATATTTTTCAGACAAAAAGTTTATGGCGCATCTCCCAAATGTGACGGCCGCAACATCCCTTTTATTGGTTCCGCTATCGGGACGGAACCAATAATGGCAAGTCGTTATTTTTTTGAAATAAAAAAAAAATTCTCAATTTTAATGTTTTATTTAGATTACAAAAATTATTTATGATGTTTTAAAAATGAAGACCTACGAAAGACTGATTTAAGACATTTTAATACCAATTAAGGCCTTAGTTTTATTTTGAAGAATTCAATGCCTTTTAAGACTTTTTAAGGACCCGCGGGAGCCCTGCTTTAAACTCACACACCTCCGCTCAAAATCTGCCTTCCCTGCACTCAACTCTGACAATGCGCGCTTGATTTCTTCTCTACTCGCTCAGCTTCTTATCTGCGCTCGCTTGGCTTCACAGGATAAACAGATGTAATTTGATTTAGAGCTTCTTCAATGGGCTCATCCGCCATTCTCTTTGTTTACACTACTGACTGGATGGGTGGAGTCATGTGATTACACACATGCTGCATTGTCGTAAAGGGGAATAGAAATACCGCCACCAACGCAGACAGGAAAAACAGCAAAATTAAGTTTATTTCTTAACAAACATGGGAAAATTGTCGCCGGTTGTCATAGTGAATGACGATAACAATATAATTCAGTTAATTGCCCAGGCCTTGTTGATTCTATCAAGCACAAGAAATTGCTTAAGACATCACTACAGCTGCAAGTACAGGTCCAGAAAAATGTTTATATACCCTGGAAAATCCTTGTAGTTAACCCAGAAGTTTGTTTCTGATAGAAACCTAAACATGATGAAAGAAGAAAGAATTAGTTTTCAGGTGATTTAGTGTTTAAGCAGAAAATCCGAATCTGAAAGAGTCTGAATCCAAAGATGTATTGACGGCTGCAAAAAGGGACTTAAAATCAAAGCTTGAAGTTTGATTCTCCACTCAGGGTCAGCCTCAGTGATCCATTGATCTTCCTTCAATGTACGTCCCATGGGTGTGAAGGTAGGTATGCATGAATAAGCCAGATATGCAGCCCCAGTGATTGCACTCAGAGATTAAAGGTTCTTGGTTGATAAGGTGTGAGACACAACATCACAGATCTTTTAGTGTTTAAAACTCGTCAGCTGGATGCTGGTTTGGGGTCAGAAAAAGGGGAGAGAGACATCCTTCATGAGTTGGCCTGTTAAAATATCTCAAAATGAAAACAAATATTTGTTTGTCATAGTGTTTATAGTGTTGGGATAAAACATATTGTGGTTTTGAACATTATCTAGGCAAAGGCATACACATAATGGACATTTATAGATTGAAGGAATTCCATTTTTAAGCACTGAGTCCTTCTGATAGAAAACAAGCTTTATATCCTTCCTCCTCCGAGCAATGGCTGTTTTTTAGCAGTCTGTGATGTTCCATGAATAATGTTTTGGCTGATTATAGCTGCATAAAAACCAAAAAGGCATTATATAAGAGGTTGTTAGTGTTTCTGTAAGTGACGAAGCAAAATATTCGCCTACATAACAGATGTGACCATTTCTGAACAGAAAGTGCTGATTATAACAAATAAACTCAGCCAGCATCTTGTTCTGACTGCATGGAGATCATCTGGATGAACCAGAAGTCAAAGCAGGAGAATGGATCTTCTATAGCACTGAAAGGTAGAGCTTTATCTCTTTATGCAGTCTAACAAAAAAAAAAAAAAAAAACATGCCAGCTTGCTTTCTTATTGAAGCTGACTGGGTTTGTCTAAGATAAATGCTCTTGACAGAGCTGCCATTGTGTAGGAGTGCAGCTGAGTGTAACTCACTGGATCACCAGTGATGCTTCACACCTAGGACAACACTGGATGCTCACATATCACAGCTGAGTAACACAATAAAGACTGTTTCATCTTTTCAGATTTGGTATTACTGAATGTACAAACCCTATATTTTTGATCATATTCAAAAAAAATTCTGGGGTTTAAACTTTCTGAAGGTGAAGGAACAATCTAAATTTCCAACAGGAAGATCAGATTAACAATCAATTTAGCACTAAATACTTTACTATAAAACTCTTTATCATTCAAACGCTCAGAATCCTCTTTTATCTTTGTGCCTGGGCCTGGTGCATGGCGTAATTATTTCCCTTTGAAAGAACTCTATTAATGTGGCCAGTTTAGACTTTTGCTGTTTGGAGGATTTAAATGTTTTGCTGTTTGGAGGATTTTGAAAATAGGATTTTTCCCATTTGTGAAAATAAGCTTGGAATTGAATCTGTCGCACCAAAATGCTCTAAAGGTTTAAGCCTTTATTTGGACCGTGTCACACCTTGCTGATTTAGACAGCGTATGCCCGTCATCCCAGAATCTCCTAAAACGCGGCATACACGAACTTTTGATGTATTTTTTCAAGTTACATTGTGTATCCATAGAAAGTCCAGAACTTTTTATGACCAGAAAGAAGCTTTGGAGTTGCAGCAGATTCAGCTTTTTGTCAGCTAGGAAGTTTGTTGGTCATGACCGTGGGCGTGAACGCAGGGTGGATCCATCACCCTATGATGGGATGCAGTCTGGAAGAGAACTGATGGTTTCCTCCTGTGAACCCCCTTTTATACCAAAATGCATCCAATACATCATTATCTGGAACGCGTCAAATACGTTATGCGCTGGAGATAAGGTCTTGATAAGTTAAACATAGGTTATGTACATGTTGCTCATAGGTTTTGGATAAGCCAGACACCACGAATTATGAGTAACTTTCACTTAACGTATGTCAACGATTAAATAACTTACCTGTAACTTATGGCCCACGTATGCGCAGACGCTGGCGTACGTCGGGAAATTTTGAGCATGCTTAAAACTCTGTGACGTACTTGCCCTATGTCGATGTGTCCCAGCGTGTTTCAGCGTTTTCCAGCGTACTTCAGCAGCAACTTATACAAAACATACTCATAACTTATTCCGATCTAAATCATCAAGGAGTGACAGGGTCTTTAGATTTCTGTTCTGTAGATTTCGGTTTGTTGGTGCTTTTAAATTTAAATCGTGGCCATTCTTTACTGAAATGACCAGAATGCACCAATTTCTGTTTCATCTTCACATCATGACATTTAGATTCGAAGAACAGCTAATATATTAAAAGCCATGATAAAAAAAACTGTTCTGTATGTAAAAATAGAACATGATGTTTTAACACTGTTCGGTCTACTTCAACATGATGTGATAAAAAATTTATTTTCAAAATCAAGCTTATAACACTTATGTCTGAGGAAAGAAAACATGTTTCTGCACTTCAGCCTCTCTTAGATTCAGGGTTGCTGCACTTTGCAGCACACAGTGATGTCCAGAGAGCAGCTAACAGAGTTGAACCTGCATGGATGCATACATGATTCCTAAATGCTGACACCCATGAGTCCTTTTCCTTTAGATGACTGAACCATGTCTGATTCCCCATGTACACTCGTGCCTAAAAGCGTTCAAAAAATTAACATTTTAAATGACCCAACATGAAGACAATTTTCTGTTTTATAAGGTGCTGGTGGATAGAGACTGGAACTACAAGGTGTTCGTTTTCTGAAACTATCTGAGCTGGATTTTATGAAATGAAATAAAGTCGTAAACAATTGTAAAGTGAGATAAAAATGAGAAATTATAGCATTTCTACAAACAAAAACTGGAAGACTGTGCTCGAGTTAATCCATTATAGCGCAGGCGTAACTTCCTGAAGGACTGGTATGGACATATACCCACCAACTTTTTCCTGGAGGGGACAGTCCCCACCTAAAAGTTATGCTGTTTTTCCTATTTCTGCTCATTTACTTAAGCCAAAGGTAGCAGAGGTTGGATGCAGCTTTCTTCAGAGCATTTTTAGTCAGTGTTTTTTTTTTCTGTCTCGTGCTGCCCAGTGTCCCGCCTCTCGGTGTAACATCATCAGATCTGTCACTTTGAGGCATCTGATTTCTGGTCGCATTCCAAAGTAGGTTGAAGGAAAGACACACAGCAGCATTAACCTACAGCTATTTCGATGTATGTTTAAGTGAAAGATAGAAGACGGGTTGGTTAAAAAAATTTGAGATGAAACAAAAAAATCTGTTTGTTAGACAATGAGGAGCTTTTTCAGTTAAAAATGGCAACAGAGAGTAAGTTTATACAAGTTAGTATTATAATGCTAGAAGCTTTAGAAAACATAAATGCTTTGTTCTTCTTTACTAGTTAAAAAAAGGCTTCGCTTCTCAGAAAAATTTACATGTTTTCTTATTGAACAGACAGAATCCGACTGCAGAGCTTCTACATATCTTGAAATTTTGTTTCTGGAATCATTATTAGGCATGCACGATATAATCGGCCCCCTATCGGTATCGGCCTGTATCGGCCTTAAAACTTAATATCGGACAACGGCCACCCCACCGATATTTAACCCGATATTTGATCAGCTTCTGAGTTTCTAAAGTCTAAAAAAAAAAAAACTACTTCTTCTTCTTCCTCAAAAACTTCTTTTTTACAGACTTAAAAACTTCTAAAGACGAGGGAAAAAATATTGATACATTAAAATATCACAATATCTTCATATGCTGATATATTGCCATTTAAAAACACCATATCAATCTCTTTTACTAATGAAATATTGCTATATGTCATCGTTATGATACAAAATCCCCCGAAAATTCACGAAATTTTGCGATATTTTTATATGTTGATATATTGATGCGGTATCGATCTATTTTACTAACAAATCTCACAAGAATTTGCAAAATATCACGACAGTTTGTGACAGAACGATGACATTTCTTTCAAAATTTGAGATTTTGAAAGTAAAATAAATCGATACCGCGTTTTTAAAAATCTATTTGATATCAGCATATGAAAATATATTTGAGTATATTATTTTTCAAAGTGTCAGAAATGGATAACAAAACTGCTATTTTCAATGACTACTTATTTTTGTCCAGCTTTAACATCGGTATCGATATCGGTTATCGGCTACATGAGTTTTAAAATATCGGCATATCGGATATCGGCCAAAATCCCAATATCGTGCATTCCCTAATCAATATATTAGTAAAGAGGCTCATAAATCTTTTTAAACAGCACAGCGAGAAATAGGGATGAATCAGATTTACTCGGATATGCAAGAAAAAATAAAATATATCTCCAAGTTTACCAGAAGGTTTACAGGGAAAAAATGCTATATTTAAAATGCAGCATATCCATATTTTTCTGGATGGATGAATTGAATTGAAATTGTAAATTCTAGGGATGAGAGATGTATCGATTTTGGCATCAGAATCTGTTATTCGTAATTTTTTTATACATGAATGTTTTTGGGCCCTATATATACCCTCACCTGCCACTTTATTAGGTACACCTGTCCAACTGCTCGTTAACACTTAATTTCTAAGCAGCCAATCACATGGCGGCAACTCAGTGCATTTAGGCATGTAGACATGGTCAAGACAATCTCCTGCAGTTCAAACCGAGCATCAGTATGGGGAAGAAAGTTGATTTGAGTGACTTTGAACGTGGAATGATTGTTGGTGCCAGAAGGGCTGGTCTGAGTATTTCAGAAACTGCTGATCTACTGGGATTTTCAGGCACAACCATCTCTAGGGTTTACAGAGAATGGTCCGCAATAGAAAAAAAATTGAGGCAGTTCTGAAGGCAAAAGGGGGTCCAACCCGTTACTAGCATGGGGTACCTAATAAAGTGGCCGGTGAGTGTATAATGCACTAAAATGTACTGATCTGCATGGATGTTAGCAAAAACATTTTATTGGTCAAGTGTGAATGTTTGTATTTGCGCTTGAATTAAAGAAAATGTCATCCATCCAACATCCATCTCAAGAAGATTCATTTGAAAAACTAAAAAGTGTAACTATAAAATTTGTAAAAGGAAAAGGGTTGGAAAATAACATTTGAAAGAATAAAATATATTATAAAATATAAAGATATATCATAATATATTAATATATATTATTATTATTAATTTTAAAATGATTTTAAAAAGCTTTTTCAACGTTTCATTTCTGGGTTGTGTTTTTTTTTCTTTTACAAAATGTTTTCTTTGCTGAGAACAATACTGGAACAAAATTTCCGCCATACTTCATGACATATATCAATGTCTGTGTTCGAGACCAGATTAGTGATTTTGTTCATCAACATATTAGTAGTAGGCTCCATGCAGCTCCAACAGAGTCACCATTTCGCAGTTCTCTGAATAAAGTCTTTCTATCTAATGCTTATATTTAGCCCTCACAGCTCAGCAGTTTTACACTTAAATGGACTCTACATATGGGTGACTGAGAATTCCTATATCCGAGGAAATCAGGATAAAATGCATACAGTTTTTTGTTTGAATAAGAAGGAATTGTGCAAACAGAAGTTTACTATAAGCTTGGGACCTGTCACCCCACCCACCACTGAAAGAGGAACATTTAGGATCATCTGACCTGTGAAATGTGGTTGACAGAGCTTTCCATGCGGCGGAGCTGTGAGGCCTGGATGTCGAGCATCTGCAGCACATTGTTGGCCAGGGTGTTGATAAGGTAGGCGACACTAGCCAGAGACTGGGTGGTGTAGCTCTTTGTCTCCTCCAGCGCTCGGTGTTTGTCTGCAGACTGTGGGTAGAGGGGGCAACATACAGATTTGGGACTGGAGTCAGACAGGGTCAACAACTTAAAAAAACATACAAGCAACTAAGAGCAGCTAAATAAAAACTAGGGGATGAAGAAAACCTAAGATAACTTTACTCCCATTAATGTTCTAGCAAAGAAAGCCAGTATGTGTGGCCCACTACTAATATGAGATGGCTCAAACACAAAGGACAAGATATCAATATAAAACATGCAGTTCCTTTGATTGGCTCATCTACCAATAAAATCCAAAGTCGGGGGTCGGGGAAAGCGAGACACTAAGGGCCAGATCTATCAAAGGTTTGCATGTATAAAAACGTGAGCTATTTCACTGCGCACGCTAAAAAATGTACAAACTGATCTATCAACAGCGTGCTAAAAGGATTTGGTCTTTAAAACGTGCTAAATAGCGCCTCTTATCCATTTAGTACTTTTTCTGCAATGAATATGCAATATGGGGCGTTTACACGCAAAAATGCGTCTTGTGGGAGGAGAACATGTAAATATATTAATTTAGCACTCGCAAAGTGATTTATCAAACCTGAAAGCAATTTTGCTAACGGTATCTGACTCTAACACGTTTCAAAAGAAGGTGCAAATGGTCTGTATGCGTAATTGCGCACACATGGCAGCGGTTATTGTCGCAAGAAGGAGACATCGAAATGAAGCAAGGAGACGCAGAGAACGCATTTTTTTACTCCGTGTGAATATTTTTGGAATGAACGAGGAAACGATCATCAAAACTTATCGTTTATCCAGCATTGCCATTTTGGAGCTGTTGGGGGAACTCCGAATGGATTTGGAGCCAGCCACAAGGAGGACCCACACAATACCAGATATCACAAAACTCCATGCAACATTGGATCTCCCAATCTAGTTTTTCAGAAGTGCTGTCTGACGTTCTAAATGCCATGTCACCCTGACGCCCTACCGGAGAAACCAGACCTCCCCCCTGCGCCTGTGGAGCAACATGCCAATGCTGCGGGGATGCGTACGCGCAGTAATCTCATCCACAGTCACTTCTTGTGAGCCATTTGGTATGTGCATTTTTCTACAGGCCAATACAAAACACCATTTTTTTTTGTTTTTTTTTTACTGCAGTGAAGTAGAAATTCAGCCACATACCACCTTAGGGAATAAAGGTTGCCAAAGTTTTTTATATATATATATATATATATATATATATATATATACATATATATATATGTATATATATATGTGTATATATATATATATATACACATATATATATGTATATATATATATATATGTATATATATGTGTATATATATATATATATATATATATATATATATATATATATATATATATATATATATATATATATATAATTTATTTTTTTGTTGGGGGTCACTGTAAGATTTAAATTTCTTAATGCACTAGTTTGTACAAACTACTTTGCCGCAAACCACAAAACGCTCAAAACCATCATTTAAACAGGGCGTCTCCAACAGTTTTGCACCTGCCACCAGTTACGCAATCTTTCTTGTTAAATCACCCGCAAACCATGGTTCAGCCCCTCGCGCAAAATTCCAGTTTGCGAGCGCAAATTACTGCACGCAAAATTGGATCTTGATAAATCCGGCCCTAAGTCGTGGTCATAAGATGGTTAACACAATCAATGCAACCTGATTGCTGAGTGATATGCAGCTCTGGGATGAAATGTCTTTTATGGCTCCTCTTCCCTCCATAAAAGACATTTCATCCAGGCATTGCGTGTCCTGAGCCCCTATCATCATCAATGACCCCCTTTAGTTATTTATCCAATACATAATTCAAACATTTACTATACCATTAACATTTAAATTCCACAGTTAATTAATTAAATGGTATAAAAAATACTATTAGTATTTTACATGTATTATTTAATAAAGAGACATAATTTTATGGGGTCGTCAGTTTGCATTGTTATTTTTGGGGTTACAGGCTGAAATGTCTGGAAACTAGTGATCTATGGGTGGTTTTCTTTCTATATAAATCACAATGGGCGTTCCAAGATTTATGATATCTTTCATCAGGATGGAATCAGTCTCCTAAACAACTAGAGCTGTCGACATGTGATGTCTGGTTAAGCAAATATGAGCTAAAGATTGGAGTCTTGCTCATGGATGTGGGAGTTTTAGGTTGTCAATTTTCTCCTGGATCCTAGTCTTGAGTTGTGCTGTTGATTTGCCTAATATGCTGACACGTATCGGAGCAGCCAAATAACTGGACCTGAGTGAGTGTAGCACAACTATATCCAACTCAGGTCCAAATAAATAAAAAAAATAAAACAAATAGTATGAGCGGAAGTAAAAAAGTGTATGGTTAAAGTGGCTGCTTAGATGTTCAGAATCTGAGTGAAAATTTCGGAATCACACCAATAAACTAAACTTTATTCACACTTTATGTACATTTATGTATGAAATGGGAAAATTGTCCCTGCAAAAAGCCTTGAGATGACATGTGTTGTGATTTGGCGCTATATAAATAAACTGAATTGAACATGTATATGCACACAAGGGGGATTTATTTGTTATTATAAAACACAGATAACATTCTTGAATTATAAACAGAGCATTCTGAAGCATTATGAGTCAAATAATCTTAACCTAAATGTAAAGAGATCACGTTGAGTGGATGTATGGAAAATATACCCATTTCAGTCCTCACAAGCATAAAAATATCATCTGTGTGTGGGTGTGTGTGCTGAAGCCCAATATAGGTCAGTGCAAACTCATTCAAGCCTGAAGTTGACAAGAAACACACTGACACTCAAGTGTGTATCTATCTGTGTGGGTTTGTGTGTGTGGGTGGGTATTTCTTAATGGGGACCATTTTCCATAGATCATAGCACATCGTGGGGACCAATGCCCCGTCCCCATGGGTAAATATGCTGTTTGGGGTTAGGTGTTAGGTTTAGGACTAAGGTGTGAATTGATTTTAGGGTGGGGTTAGGGTTAGGTATGAATCTGTATTGGTTAGGTGCAGGGTAAGGGTCACAGAAATGGGTTGGAAATAAATGAAAGTCCCCACTAGGACAGAGAAACGTGACGGTGTGCGTTTGTGTGTGTGTTTGCACACACAGATACATGGAGTCAAGACATATTATAACTGACAATGCAAACAGAAACACACACACCCAGTTTGTGTCATGACTTCAGATGACCCATTGCCCTACATTTGCAGTCCAAGGCGAATTCCACATTTCTTGAACCAGATAACAGCAGAAGGAAGTGCTTAAAATATGCTTCTAGTCCTGCCAGCAGCTTGCAGAAAAGCTTAAACTTTATATACGGTAAACTGCCGGTGGAAGCTACCTGAGGTCACAGAGACACAGCAGTAGTTAAGGCATTATTATAACTGGCTGAATTAACATCCTTCTTTGGGTAACAAGCAAGCCCAACAGTTCATTAAATGGGATTCTACTTTATAAAGTTCTTCTTTTTACCCTCAATCTGGTATTTATACATCTATGAATAATTCCTCTCGACCTTTACGTAGTATTTATATAAACTAAAAAAAACATCTGCCTCTCTGTCCCATCACAGCAGTTTCTCTACCTGCTTGCTCTCTTAAATCATTCCCAAATACATACAATATTTTTATTGTATATTGTATACTTTCCAAAGGTGGAACATTGTGAGATTTTGATGTCATTAGTGGAGCCGGTTTAAACTGCAGTTACATGAAATTAATTTTATAAGAGGGCTTCATTATGTAACATCAATCTATCATTATTGTGATATGAGAGTGTATGTAATATTAAATCATGATGAAAACAATATTTGTTGTATTTAAACTATATGTAAAATTTCATTAATTCATACTTTAGATGATGACCTTATACCTTAGTAATGACCTTTGCCTTTACCGTTGACTGCGTTAGAGGAGCGTTCAGGAGCAAAACTAGTTTCCAGCAATGCCAATGGTGCCATTAGTGTTAATAGTTAAAATGAGGGAAGAGGCCAAACCTGCAGTGAAAACAAAGCTAATTTTGCTAGTTTAGAAGTCAGAAGCTCCTTCTATTTGATGGAAAGGAAAATTGGGTGAAATCATTTTTTCTGTTGGTCATGCAAATTGATGGGAAAATGTAGTACATATTACTGGGTAAGAACTGTAGGCCTTGTTTGGATATTTATGTGCTACAGCCTGATAGCATTGTTTGTTTCTATCGCCGCTATAGAGAGAAGCATCCTGTGAAACACGGATAAGTATACACTTAAGTCCATAATTTGCACCTTATGGGTTTGAGATATACGTCTAACCTTTACTCAAATGGAAACAAGGTCGTTATTAGACATTGTTGATTTTGCTGACCAGTGGAGGTCTTCAGCCATGAGCATGCCTTCAGCTGTAACAATAGTACCATGACCTTTGGTTACTTTTCTTTTTTTTTAATGCTGCATTAAATAACTAAAGTGTATGATGGGAAGCTTGAAGCTCATTTGAGTCCCCAAAAACTAAAAAAGAAAGAATATCCTTACATTCAGGAATTTGTTTGTTTACATCCATTCTGCACTAGTTGGTTAAATGTTTTTTTCTCATGTTTTTCAGCATCTGTTTCATTCCCATTCTGTCTGAAATCCTCCATAAATGTATTACGACATCTTTACATCTCCTCTGCAGCCTTTTTTTCCCCTCTAATGTCCCGTTAGCACTGACCTAGTTGGGCGGCTGCCTTATTTGGCCTAGCGCAAGGGCAGATAACACATACACACATATAGACATGTACAGATGCTGTTCATAAAGACCGATTTTTATCTCCAACTAAGTTCACAAACATGAATCATATTAGATCTACATGGACTCCTATGCACGCTCTGATTTCTCTGACCTCTTTTTTAATGAAGGCATATTCAATTCAATTATACTTCAATAATCCCCGAAGGGAAATTCATTTACACTTTATTAGCATAAAGTATACAATCCAATGAATCATATTTTGATGCTTCTTGCTGCATTGTGATGCATATTGAGGTTTTTAATGAAACAAAAACACCAACAACAAAAAATTACCTACAAAAAAGCTTTGGGTGTGGCAACTGATGCTGTAAATTTAAAGATGCTTCTGCCTGAAAGAACACAACAAACATTATCTAAGTAGGGAAAATGCTGAATAATAACATAAACATAGGACCAGTCTCTAGAGTATCTGTCTATAGAACATTTTCTAAATAGATTTAAGTGTGTAACTTGAGCAGGCCATTAGAACACCTTCGTTTTTTTCTTTCCAAAATAGTTACTGTTGGGATCCTCAGGCTTGCGCATCAGACGGCGCCGAGGATCCTCTTCTGCTCTTTGTTGTTTTCTTTTAGGACTGGAGTTACTGTTGGGATCTGGAGATTACCCCCTGATTCCAGCAGAGTGTGCCATGGGTCTCCTAGGGCTGGAACCTTCCAGCACACCTGATTTCCATCTACTCATTAGGAGACCTTCCCTTTATAACCTCCTGCCAGACCTTGCTTCCATGCCGCAGTGTTGATCTTAGTTGGTTAGCAACCTGAGCCTCTGTTATTGGAAGAACCTTAGTTATCTCTAGTGTGAGATCAGATTCTAACTCTTCCTTGTTTCTGCCTCACAGGAATCCTGCCTCTTCGTGAAGCTCTGGATGAGCTTAACCTCCTGTCTCCTCGTGAAGCTCTGGAAGAGCTGCCTCACTGGTAACCTGTCTCTGGCCTGCAGCTCTGGGAGAGCTGCATCACAGGAAACCTGTCTCTGGCCTGCAGCTCTGGGAGAGCTGCATCACAGGAAACCTGTCTCTGGCCTGCAGCTCTGGGAGAGCTGCATCACAGGAAACCTGTCTCTGGCCTGCAGCTCTAGGTGAGCTTAACCTGCTATCTGCCCTGGTGAGCCAACCTGAAGATTCCTATGTGAATTTAACCCGAAGACTTCTATGTGGAGTTTACCTGAAGAATCCTATGTGGAAATTCCCCTGTTGTTCTCTGCAGTGAGCTGGAAGCTCAAATCTAGGTCTGTCATGCTAAGCCTGAAGCTAGATGCTTAGCCTCTCATGAACTCTGCTAACCAACAGTCTCCAGTCCCAGTCAATACTTCAGTGAAACATTCTCAGAACTGTTTATTCTCTCGTGTTCAGAACCTTTAATAAACATTTGAACTTTTTCCCTGCCTCCTCCGTGTGTGTTCTGCATCTTGGGCTTGCCTCCATAACCCATCATGACAGTTAGTAAATAATCCACTGGACTTTTTTTCCAAGTTTGAAGACATTTTGCTTCCCAATCCAGGAAGCGTTCTCAATTGAAAATGTCAGAAATAGCATTGAGTTTGAGGATTTATAGAGTGGACCAAAACAAAGCCTTGTTTTGGCTCAGAAAACATGCAATCAACTCAATCGCTGAATAGATTTTTCAGCTTTCAAAAACCTAGTATAAAGTGATTGAGTTGATTCCTACCCGCTATCATCGCAACTCCCACCACCTTACAGTTCAGCCAGGCCAACAATTTCCTTTAACGACCCCCCTTTCAGAGACATAGACAGGTATCAGGTATTACAGGCTAACAAAAAAAACAAACCACCCCCATTCCAAAGGACGGACCCGTTTGTCTGGTTCAATTTGCATGTCTTCTAAGCCAAAACAAGACTTTGTTTTTGGTTCACTTTATAAATCCTGAAACATTTTGAATTGAAAGAGCTTCCTGGATGGGAGGAGAAACATCTTCCAACTTGGAAACAAAGTGAAGTTTTTTTTTTTTTTTCAAACCTTTCAGAGAAACTTTCAGCTTCGCAACCCTCAACTTGGCAACCTAGGTGTGCATGAGCTTAAAGTCAGAACAAGGTAGTCAAACAGCCCTTCATGAGCAAAGTGCAAGTTCCTACCAATTACCGCATGTGATTCTTGTCCTGAAGCAGCAAATCAAACCAACACCATCACTGCCATGTTTACATTGTAAAATCAGTCCTTTTGTCTAAGTGTAGATTGCATGTTAGAACAGGTGCAATGCAGCTTAGTGGTGTTTAAATGCATATCTACTAAAGTAGCTGTGTACCCTGGTTCTTCACTTATGTTGGTGCCAAAGAACCCTCAGAGACAGTCACCAGCAGCCTGCTGCCTGCCTTGACCGTAGAAGGAAATGTCCCGCTCTGTGGCAGGCAAGGTTTACAGCCTGAATGTTTTTATACACACTAAAGGTTTACTGTAACACTTCAGGCAAAACAGTAGCTCAAAAGTAGGATGATATAGACTTATGGCTAATGGTCTGTGACTCGTTATCTCCTTGGAGAGAAGAGACCTGTGTGCAGTAAACTCTTGCTTTGTAAATGAAGGTATGTTTACCGGCTTCCTGGTTCTAGAACCATTTTGGAATAAAAAGAGATTGTCCTTTCTATGAAATGTTCTGTAGAAAATGGTTCTGTGTGATCAGCATGAGTGTAAATTATGAGAGATTGGTGAATATTCCACCCAGAGGAATGCATCAGAGATTTACCAGGCACAGCCCACTGGATGTGTTAGGACTGTCCATATATCCTGTCTGTCCAAGAAATAGCTGGGATCCCTAAGAGTGAGCTTGGAGATGAATGGCTAAGCCTCTATTCCTTTCTGTACCTGTTGCCCCTGAACAGATCTCAGATAAGCAGAGGACAATGGATGGATGGACATTAAACTAAGCTGAAGACAAAGCTTAATAACTGAACGTAAGTAGTAAGTTATGTTATTTAAACTTGAGATTTCCTGATTGGTATCAGAGTTCCTGAGGAAACTTCAACATTTAAAGCCATCTGCTAAGTTATACACCAGGATTTCCACTTCCTGCATGTTTGCGGAAATATATTAAATGTCAAATTATCATTGGAGGAGAGAAAACCGCTCTGCATGAAGAAATGTTCCCCTTTTCAACTAGTAAAGATTCTACCCAATTCATTTATGGTGGATTCTGCTCTACACCATTCGGTTTGTTTTACATCATGATGGAAAACCATCTCAATGAGCAGGATCTATTAGCATGGCGGCTACATAATCCAAAAAGTCTAATGGTACGTTGACACCAAATGGGTTTTGAGCATCAGGATGTCTGGCATTGAGGTGCGTCAAAAAGTCCAGCGGCAAAATTTTAATAAGGAAAGGTTTGCAGCATTGTCACCATCAGGTGTAGGGTTTACCAAGCATCCAAGTGTCTAGAGCAGCTGAAGCTGCAGGTAGGAAATCTAAACCTTTGAAGCTGGATGCAGCACATCAAACAATCACAAAAACTAATTCAGGAGCTATCTGAATTCGCCTCTACAGGGCTGTCAGCAAAAAACTATTTAAGATGACTACATACATAAAGGGGTTAAACTCCAGGAGCCAGGAGAATTTTTTTTTTTATGCAAAAAGACAAGAGAGCGATCTGATAATTATTCTGGTAAAGATTCTCAGTCACCCAGGTCATTCCTAAAAGAGTTTACAACAATCCTTTGGAATTTGTTTTCCACGTTTGAAGACGTTTTGCTTCCCATCCAGGAAGCTTTTTCAATTTAAATTGTGAGATTTAGCTTTGAGTTCCAAGCTTTATAGAGTAGCCCAAACAGATCAATGTTTTAGCTTAGAAAACATGAAAATTGAACCAGAAGAACAGGTCCGCTTCTTACGAATAGGGAGTCATTGAAGTATTTTGTTGGCCTGCAATACCCAATACTGGTCTCTGCCTCTGAAAGGGGGGAGTCGTGTTGGCCTGGCTGACCAGCGAGATGTTGCAGGGGAGTAGAGACAGTTCTCCACATCAAGAGGACTCAGCTGAGGTCGCTCAGTCATCTTTTTTGGGTGCTCCCTGGACGCCTCCCTTGAGAGGTGTTCCAGGAACGTTCCACCAGGAGAAAGGGTCCAGGGAACAACCCAGGACACGCTGGACGGACTATGTCTCTCAGCTGGCCAACAGTATGTGTGTTTGATACTTTTTCCTAACAGTCCTACTGTAGGAAAGAACAATTAGTAAGAGCTCTAGAGTCACTTTTCTATAACAGGCATAAAAGGAAATCACAGATAAATTAAGGTTTATAGAGGAAAGTTTAACCTCATAGCAGCGAGAACTTGATCACATCACTGACACGAACTGGTTTGGATAAATCAGCACGATTCTTGCTTTGGTGAAACTAAATCCCACGTCAGCTTGTGTAATGGTTCATCCCTGGTTTGCCAAAAGTCACAAACCCATGTTTCCAAATGCTCAGCTGGTTCTGCCCCCGCAGGAGCTGTTCCTGGCATTGGCACTGAAAGTGAAGGCTGATACTGACTCAACTGAGAACGCGATCACCATGGTTTCCAACCCAAAATACACACGTGCACACACTGGGCTTCCACATGCAGCCTCCTGCAGCGGTGCCATGTGTTTCTAATGAGCAGTTGGAGGCTTAGCATAATTCCAGCTACCTCTGCTGAGGGCTAACTGGTACCAGCTGTGATAGATCAGGATGTGAGATACTAGAGGGGGAAGACAGATGCTCCTCGCTGGCCTTAATGAAAGCTTAGTTAATAGCAGTCCATTTTTTTAACCAAAAGAGACGCAGATAAATTGATGTTTGCCGAGATTTCATTTACCTCTAAAGCTAATATTCAAAGTGACGTTTGATCACTATGTTTACATTTTATCACTGCTGCTTACATTTCAACATTGCTGCACTTTAAAAATGGAAATGTCTTAAGAGCTGTACTGAACGAAATTTATTTTTGTATACACTCTGTGTACAAAATGACAACAAAGTCTGTCTAAGTCTAAAAAGATCTGGCCATTCCTGGTTTCACATAAGAACTTTTCACATAAGAGTCTGTTGTTTCACTGCCCTGACCCTGAATACGTCCATAATTTATAAAAATGTGAGTTTTTTTTTAGAAGAGCTTTCATTGTTGAACTGCAGGTAGTTGATAAAACAGTGTAAAACTACAAGAACAGCTTTTTGGTTTGGGATGAGAGATCAGTATGAAGGATGGAAAGGGGGGAGAGAGAAAACACAGTGCAAAAACTGATTTAAAATAAGCATGAAAAAAATGTTGAATTTTACCAGGTAAATAAGTTACGCCAATAAAAGAAGCATTTTCCCATTAAAATAGGATAATTAAATTTGCGCTGTGTTTTTTAAGCTATGTTAAGCAGAGTTAATTTTATTCCATTCATAAATTGTCATACTTCTCTACTCAAATCCAGAGAATTATTTCAAAAAAAATAAACAACTTAGATCACAATTTTTCTTTGTGAAAAAGACAGACAAACAGATACGACTTAAAAGCAGAAATGTTGGTCTAATCAGGGATATGTTTAGTACCTGTTTCAAAGTTATTATTTTATGATTTATTTATTATTATTATATTATCTATATTATTTATTATTTTATTATTTAATAGGTGCTTAGCTTCTCACTTCAGAACAGATTCTAATCTACTGAATACTTTATATTGTATTGTGTTCTGATGAGCTTGTATTCAGTGGGATTTCTTTGGTTGAGCTAAAAGAATCAGCTCTATTTACAAGCTTAACAGCACTTTTCTTCCTCAGGAGCAGCTGAATACTACAGAGAACAAAGCAGCAGGGCTACGGTGCACCAAAACACTAAGACTTCTCAGGACTGAACAATAAACAAGCAGACATTTTTTTTGTATGTTTGCAAGAAAAGAACGTGTTTTGTATGGATATCTGAAAAAAAAAGTACAATCAGGAACTTAAACGTTTTTCTCAAAAAAAGGTTTTGAGAAAACATTTGGTCTATGTATTTTTTCATTTTTTTCTTTCAGCTGAATTAATCATATTTTTATATTTCAAATCTTTTCTTGTCAGATTTTATATTTTACAATCAGTTTTTTATTTTTTTTTTCAAATTTGAGTTATACGAATTTGTATAACTCAATCTGAAAAACAGAAATGACAGATTAAAACCTGCAACAAATGTTTTTTTCTGAAAAGTAAAACTAGAAAATAAAAAATCTGGATAAAAAAATGTCTAAAAGATCAAATTTAAAAATACATTTGAAAAAAATTAAAGAATCAAATCTGAGGAAATGGTGAAATTTAGGATCAGTTTAGGGCAAAATTCCTATTTAGAAGGATGGTCTAGAAAGGTTTGGGTTAATTAATAGTATTTGAAACAGGATGTGACATTTCTTTATTATGGAGAAAAGAGACAGAGACCCAGTGAAAACCCTGGGTTACTCTACAGAACAGGAATCTAGATTAGTTTTCAATGTACAGTCTCAGTCATCCAGGTCATGGAAACCACAAAACAGACTCAAATCAGAGGCACTGGACTTTCACTCAGTTGTTCTGAAAATACTACACTGAGCAAAAGTCTGCTTGCCTTTAATTCAAGACAAGATGTCTTTTGTGAATTTATCTTCAAAAATTCTTTGTCAAGGTGAGTTTTTAACACTGCTTTTCACAGTTAAAGGCGTAGGGAAACGGCCGTTCCAACCGTTGCATTCCCGAATTCTCCCTAGTGGTGCCCAATTTTACACGAGTGAATAAAGTGAATGTAATTGGTCGTTTATCAAGAGGACGGGATTGCTGTGGCAGAAGGTTCGCAAGCAATTTTAATAGTAGCCATTTTCTCGGAAGCATCTTGGTAACCAGTTAGCAACTTAGTGCTAGTAGGTTCCAAATGGCAAATAGAACTGGAACCAAGTAGCACTAAATTGGTGACTTAGAAATGACACTGTCATAGAGTTTTGTGTCGGAGGTCGTGGATGAGTCTCCTCTGTCATAAATTTTTTATTTAGAGGAGGAAATTGTGGACGAAGATGTCGTGGAAGAGGACGCCAGGGCGGCAGAAGCTTGGTTTGGTGTAGAAGGCTTACAGCCGTACATGTTTGAGCCCTTGCCTCACAACACTGCCAGTTCTATTAGCTCTACGCCTGCCGAAGACAAAGACATCCATCCCAGCGAACACTGGGACGGAACTCAATGGTAGTGTAAATAGTTCTTATTCTTATTTCATCCGTTGCGTATATTAGCTTTGACAGATGAATCAAGATGCTATGACCGAAAAAATTTGATTGACAGATGACCATTGATATATGATTGGACGAATTTAGGTGTACAGGCTGACGTATAACTAACTGGCCTGCATAAGATAATGAAAAAGAATTCTAAATTGTGGGACAATATAGTCCAATAAAGAGTACTTTTATATACATGTTTAAGCCAGAATGATTTGACATTTAAATATGATTTCCCTATGACCTTAAGTGCTTCGGCTGTGAAATCAGCAGGCATCTTGCTTTTAATTACTCAAGTCAGATTTAGATGCAGTGAGAACTTCACACAGGAAGTAACACAATTAAGAAGACAGGATCTGCACAAGATTACATAGCAGATCACATCATCTGCTTGCAGAACAAATACAGGCCAAGTACCAAGTTAGTGCTGCTGGGGACATTCAGACGTGATTGTATGAATACTTTAATCAAACAAAAGCAAAGGATCAGGAATAATTATTTAAAAATTATCATTCCATAATGGCATAATTTAATAGTTAGTTAAAGGAATAGTACACCCAAAACATGATTAGCCTTCATTTTCTACTCACCCCCATGCTGAACAACACTCTGGAGTACTTTTTTGATATCTCAAATGCATCTGGAGATCTGGGAGGCTTCTTGCTGTCTGCTGACATTCAAATAATGGAGGTCCATGGTGCCCGAGGCAGAAAGGTCCATAAAAGTCCACAAAAAACGTGTCAATATTCCTCCATACTGCTCGTCCAATGTATTCCAAGTGTCCTGAGTGGGTAGCGTCCATAATTTACTCGAAACAAAGTCATTTAGAATGTTTTTAGAGCATAAACAGTAGTGTATAGGATTTCCTAAAAGCGCGCCCCTGCAAGTTCACGACTGTACGGAAACCGCGGCAGACCAAACCAGATGAAAGTGCGCATTCAGCTCGGCAAAGAACTCATGCTCTTCCTCAACACTGAAGTCCTCAGACATTTTTCTTTCGTTGTTTCTTTCTTTGCACAGGTAAACAGCACATTTCTTCTTCTACGCTTGCATTATCAAGAGCAGACGCTGAATGCGCACTTTCATCTGGCTTGGTCTGCCGCAGTTTCCGTAGGCTCGTGAACTCGCAGGGGCGCGCTTTTAGGAAATCCTATACACCACTGTTTATGCTCTAAAAACATTCTAAATGACTTTGTTTCGAGTAAATTAGGGACCCTACCCACTCAGGACACTTGGAATACATTGGACGAGCAGTATAGAGGAATATTGACACGTTTTTTGTGGACTTTTATGGACCTTTCTGCCTCGGGCGCCATAGACCTCCATTATTTGAATGTCAGCAGACAGCAAGAAGCCTCCCAGATCTCCAGATGCATTTGAGATATCAAAAAAGTACTCCAGAGTGTTGTTCAGCATGGGGGTGAGTAGAAAATGAAGGCTAATCATGTTTTGGGTGTACTATTCCTTTAATAGCACATATAACCGTGGCCCAGCATCAGCAACATTTTAAGATTATGGTTTGATTCAGCCTTGAAAATTGTCCCTTTTCTACTCTTTTAATGACAGGTCTGGAAGCACCACTGTTGAAACAATGGGACTCAGCTATCTGGGTGTCATATACATGCAGGTGTTTTCATGTTCTCGGGAGAAAATGAATCCTATGAGGTCTGGGTGGAATACCATAACGCCTACTATGAACTTCTAAACAGCTGATCAGTGTGACACCATGCAGAGTGTTTTACTTGCAACAGCATGAAATTAAACAGTGTTGCTTTAATCCCCTAAATTATTTTTCTAGGGTTTCTATCTTGCAAATACCATAAATAACCTAAAAAAAACATTTGCTTTTAATAAGTACGGTGCTGTTTTTCTCTGCTGCGGCCAATCTTTTTTTTTTCTACCATGACTTAGTTGTATATTGAAACCTCTAACAGTTTTGATTTTAAAACACGGAGAAAAAAAGTCTACAAATCTGCAGTAAGACCCTCAAAAACTTCTGTAAATATTTCTAAATTAAATGAGATATGAAAAACCCAAGTGAACTACAAATTCTCTGTGAAAGTTGTTCAGTTTAACTTTAACAAAATGTAAAAATAAAGTAAAATCTATGTATACATAGACTGATATACATAAGGATGGATTTACTGGTGTGTACTGCTTAAGACTTCAGTCCTGAATCAATGACTTACAGCAGAGTCTGCCTAAAGATTTATTCATTAAATTCCCATGAATAAAAACACTCCCTTTTTTGTTTTGTTTTTTGTTTCCAATGTAAAAAACTAAAGCTGTTATATCAGTAAAATTGGTGGAATCCATAAGAAATCCCGCTAAGATGTGATCTGACTCCAACGTTTACCTGGATCAGCTCAAAGCAACACCTCAGCCACTGTTTGTAATTATTTTTCTCCTAGTCTCTCGTGACTGACAGTGAAATTCCCACCCACAGCTGTATAATGTGATTATGAAATGTGTCTTAGAGCAGGTGTGTTGTGAGCCAACTGAGGAAGAACAGTTGTTCAGAGCAGCTTTGCTTGCCCACGTACACCACACAGTCATGTTACAGCCATGAAGGAACACGGCAGCCAACCACAGCAACTGCCTTCCTATTTAGACTCTCATTTTATTTACATGATGCCAAATGACCAAATTCCAGCTTTCTTTGGATGCTGTACTGCTGACAAAAGGAGAAACAAATGACTCACCGCTTTGGATTTATAAAAGACTTTGTTAATAATGTAAATTGTTCTTGTATATTAATGTTTCTACATAACATACAAATATATTATTTCAGCATATTTCAGCATATAATAATTGTTTAAGTAAAACAGTAACCGTCCCTTCTTTATCAGGTTTCTGGTTGTGATATAAAAGTGTCTCCTGAAATGTTTAGAAACAGAGCCATTCCAGAAAAGTTAGTTAAATCTTTATACTTTTCTTAATCACTAACTTAACATTAAAGTTAGGGATGTAAGTTATGGATTAGTGAATGAATCTGAAATTGATCAATATTATCGACAGATCCTATGACTGTAAAAATTTAAGAATTTGATTCAATGACAGTAATATGACATTTGAACATATTCCGGTATTTTGCTGCACTCAGTGGTTACGTGACCAGCAATTCGAGCCAAACATAAAGAGCTGCAGCATATCGGCTGTATGAGCGATGGCGTCCACCACAGACAGCTGAGCTCTGCAGCTGCAGGCTGTGCTGCCCAGCTGCTAAGCTTCAACAAAGTAGGTTTTAGCTACAAAATTAGCGCCTAAACCTCCAATTTTGAATCACCTGCACCCTCAAATGTATCTGATAGCTGAGAAAAAAGATTCATGCGTGCAGACCATCTAGAAAGTTTGGCCCTAGTTAAGCAACAGCTGGTCGCAAAGCTTAAGAGTATGAGCAAAACTTGTCACCACTGACAGGGAGGCATCCTGGGAAATTATGGGATGTATGAATGGATTATTTTGTTTTGACTGAGAGACTTGCTGAGATAAAGCTTTGGTTAAAGCATTCCAAGTGTTATAAAGTCCCCCCTGTACAGAAAAATAGCCTGGGATCTATTTAGTTTTTTATGGAAAATGAGAGTTAATACAATTTGGTTAATTTTTTTTTATTTCAACAGGATGATCTAAAAAAAAAAAAAAACTTTTCATTGTAAAGTGATGCCTACATTAACAAGAAGGGTTTATTTAAGGTTAGAATTTAGTGATATTCAGAAATAGTTATGATTTATTGTTTTGCTTAGGGTTCTTACAGGATAAGGTAAGTGAGATTAAAGACTTTCTAATACTTTTTAATGTCACTTGAAATAAAAAGTTAAGACCAACTTCCCAATAAAAACTGAGTAGCAACAAATTTACCCAAATGTTCATTTTAACATAAACCATTACTTTCTGGCCCAGTAGAAATGTTTACAATTTTGAAAAATGTTCCATATAAAAAGAAAACTATAAAAACACAAATAACATATATATTTTAACAGCTACTGAACTAAATTCATAATTTTTTTTGTTCCCTACTCCTAAGTCCACAATAGTGGATGGCATGGTAAAAAAATGCCTTAAAACTTCTCCTACTGCACCTTTAAGTCTTTTTTACAAAATAAAATCAAGGGCGACCCAGATGTATATCTGGTTGCGCATGCACAAATGACCTGATGTACGGATCGTGCTTCCTGGACAGACTGGGTACTGGCACAGCTTATGCGACAACTTTCCGCTTAGACAACAATCCCATAATGTTTTACAAGGAGAGATCTCCTAGCAAAGTATTCTTGAATAAATCTGCTCATCTAGTTCCCATGGATGATCACTACTTTTCAAGGTGCATTATGGGAAATTTTGACACAGCCAGTGACACTAGCATGCCTCTATTTTGACATTACTTACAGCAAATACCAGTAAACTTCCGCTTAAGAATGAGGGCCACTGTTCATTCTTACTCTCTAAAAGACAGAGGTAACACTGCAACAGTGAAAGAAATTCTTTCTAAGCCAATTTTTTTTAATTATTCATATGGAAAATATTTCAATCTTATAAACCGCCAATTAGCCATTAATTGTAATTTGACGTTTTTTTTTTACATCCCTAATTAAACATCTTATTTAAAGTGCTGTTTAAAACTAGATTTAGTTTATGAATTTGTTTTTTATTTACAGTAAAACGAAAATAAAAACAGCACTAGTTCATTTGAGGCATAAACAAATACAAAAAGAAAAGATTTATGGAATGAAAAGTTGACTAATAGAGATGCGCATATCCAATTATAAGATCAGTACCTGTCTGGATATTAAAGAAAATTCCATATCTGTCTAATTCACTAATAAATTGAAATAAGGTTAAAAATCTCTTGAATAGCAGGAAGTTTTACCACTTTAAGAGCATATGTTTTTAATTTAGCAAATAGAGTCAAATTGAACCCTAACATTTGCAGATTTGGTTTCAGAAGATGGTTTACTGATTATATGACTTCCTTTGACCTTATATGTTGCCTTTATTTATACATTTATACATGTACTGTCTTTTGGAGGGGAATTAATTTACCATTTAAAATAATCAACAGATATCATTAAAGCAAACCGAGCTCTGCTGTCCTGAGAGTATCATGATTTGAGGATATCCTGATTGATGTATCAGAATCAGAATCCCAGTTAGTTGCATGGAAGCATATCGCTGCAGATCAGTCAGGGCTGAAGAGTTTTTCTCTGATGGACAACAAGTCTAAGGTCATGATTTGGCTTCAAATTCCTCAAAAACGTTCCAGTTTGCGTAACGATGGAAACCCGCTCCACTCAGGACGCCATCTCCTCTGCTCTTCCCCTGAGCCTAGCACACCTGTAGGAGAAGGACCCCGTGCGGATCATGTTTCTGGACTTCAGTTCAGCTTTCAACAAAATCCTCCCACAGCATCTGCTGCATTGTTTTATTTCAAGTGCATTTTAACTAAATATCTTATTTTAAGAGTAAAACTACTCATCATTGGCAAACTATCTCATTTACCTACTCAAACTAAGGATAAATACACTAAATGTAAGAAATTTTTACTAATTTCTAGATCGTTTTTTCCAGTGTTGAACTGCAACCAGGTGTCCTGAATCTGAGAAACCTCTAAAACCTGCAGGACAGCAGCCCTTGAGGACCGACTTTGGAGATGCCTGCGATAAACTATTGAAAACCCCTCAATCAAGTCAAAAGTCGAGACTGCATCACACTGATAACATCATACTTGCACTACATGGTACCATATCTATTTATTTTTGCACTGCTCTGAACCTTCAACATCAATGCTTTTTTGCACCATTTCTCTCCCACACTGTGTACATTTAACCACTGCTGCACTTGATGAATGAAAAGGTTATTATTCCACTGCTAAACTGCTGCTCAGTCACTGTTGGAAAGCTGTATACACAAAATTTTGTTTTGTATAGGCTCTGTGTATACAAAATGACAATAATGTTTGTCTCTAAAACATAAAAACCAATTGAATGTTTGTGAATTGTAATAATAATCAGGTCTGATCCATAGAGGCTCCACTTCACATCTTCCAGGATTTAGAGAATCTGCTGCCAGCATCTTGCTTCCAGAAACCAAATCAACCATTCAGGGCTTTCCAGTAGTCCATGCTCCCAGTGCTATTCAGTAACAAAATGGCATTACATTAGGACCACCATATAAACACCCAACTATAACCTGATTTAATCAAGAATTTACTTTATGAAACACACAGATCTAAGGCATTCTTCATCTCAATCTGATTCATACCCTTTAATTTTAGGAAATTCAGAAACTTTCATGTTATATTTAAAATATTGACACATTTTAGGTGATATTCCCAATATAATGAGTGACAATAGACTTTATATAAACAATTATCTCCATGTTTGAAACAGTCACATCATGTAAGCTGCGCTTTAAGACATTTTCATACCATAAAAACAAAAAGCTTTTCAATGGGATTAGGATGTAATGAGCATGCGATGTCTTAATGAGAGTAAATCAAAACTTTTAACACTTAAAGCTGTCATATATTTAATTTATAAGTTTGGCTCAAATATAATGCTCTGTAATGCCAAAAAAAAAAAAAAAAAAAACTAGTTGCTAGTAAAGTAGCCTAATCATAAATTTTATTTAGATGGGAATTGTTTTCTGCTGACATAACGGTAACATAACGGTCAGTCATTCCATCACTCCTTTCCCTCTCACCGCCCACTCTCTACACTAACGCTCACTGGGTTCCTTTGTTTTTTTTTATAAACTATCATTTTGGGTTTTTAAAGCCGCTCCCTTACCTGGACATAGTTGCTTTCGCAGTACTCCGCAACTCTTTCCAGGTTGGTATAACTGTCCAGTAAAGCTCTGCGTCCGGCTGGAATTTCCTCCTCCAGCAGCATCTGTAGCTCCGCCATCTTTACATAGTCCTTACTACCAACGGCTGCGGCTCGCGCTCACTGGATGCTCCGTGCTGCATTCCAGGGCTGTGGGAATTTTCACTACCACCGTGCGATACTTTGGAAATGTTGTGAAAGGTCAGTTTTAGGTTTCATATGGATGAACACTTGTGTGTGTAGACAGCCATTCTTGTTTAAATGGGAACCTGGGCAGTCCCTCCAGTTCGAGGTCCCTCACTATAGCAAACATGCACCCACTCCTCCAAATGTGTGCAAGTACTTAAAGAGTTTTAGCTCAAATTAATACTTAAGTTACAGATATAGCCTTTTAATGTTTTGCCAAAGCTGAAAATACAAATGAATCTAGGTTGGTATTACTTGGCAGAAATGAAACTTTCACATTTGCTTTTACATGCACAACACAGCAGAGTCTTCATTCCACAATGAGAGGACATGCAAACCTCTAAGCTCTGCCGCCCCACGCCATATCGCCAATGTCAAAAGCAACTTCTGGTCTGAGGTTGATGTTTCCAGAAACTATGAGGGTTAAACTGGCTCAGAGCCTCAGTAAACAGATGGAGTATTTATCAAGGCCTAATTTGACAAGATATTAAATCATAAATAACCGGAAGGCAAGCTGGAATACTTCTATTTAGATCCTGAAAGCCAGGACCAACTGTTATATACCAGAGAGACTTTATAAAAGACAAAAACAAAACAGAAGAATGATAAAAACTGTGAGTTGCAGAAAGACTTTGGAGAAATGTATTCAAATATCAATAAATCAAAGCATGTCAGAAGACTTTTTAAATAATAAATGTTGTTAGGAAAGTGCAAAACTGAAGTTTTCAACATGCCACCATGCAATAAACTGGTGTCAAGATTTGTTTCATGTTATTTCATTGTGCAGCTTTTGAACCAAACATAGAAGAAACTCCTATTCTTTACTTTGGCATTAGTGTGTAACGAAAGTTATTATTGTTTTTGATTATTTAGCAGCATTGAACCCTTTTTTCGACATGAATTATTATTTGTTCACTCTAGCAAGTGTCTATAGATCCTTGATAACTAAATCTCACCTTTTAGTTTACTGTTCAGGATTCAGAAATCACACAGTAAAAATATAAGCACATCCTCCACATTGCTGGTCTTTATGCTCCAGTTGAAATCCAACCAGTGTAGGACGGGTTCTCCTGCAGTTAAAGGCCACCAATTCATGCATTACTGTAGATAAACATTTATTTATATAACAAAATAACATTTAACAATGGATACATATATACAGGTACAAAATCATACATAAGCATGTAAGAAAATGGCTGGATGGATGGATGGATGGATGGATGGATGGATGGATGGGAATAACCATCTCTTTTATTTAGTCCAATACAGTGGCTGACAGATATTTAACATGACTGCTTTCAGGCAGGAATGTCCAGGTTTTCATCTCCTCTCTGGAATCCCTCCAACTCCATTGTCATCAAGAAGTCTGTTCACACAAACAAACATAAAAACACACACATTAAAAGCAGGATCTTTTTCAGTGTAGCATGCTGGATATAAGCTCACTCTTACTGCCACCTAGTGTTGAAAAGAATATTTCATCATGATAAAATTAACAAAAGCAATGCAGTAATAATGCACTGAAACACTAATGATGTGAGCAGAGGTGGATATTAACTAGTTATATTTACTGAGTTATAACTTGAGTAATTTAAGTAAGAAGAAACTTGTTTACAGAATTAAATATTCTCAATTTCAAGCACACTGATTTCATAGGTTTTATGGTAAAAAAAGAAAAAAAGAAACGACAGTTGGTTTGGAAAATTGTCCTCGATTGTTATTTTTCTATTACATTATTATCATAATTTTTTATTATAGTCTTTAAAAGACCAAAATTTGTACATAACTTTGGATAACTTTTTTGTCTTTATAACATAAATAAAAATATAAGACGCTACTCAGTGTTCAGTACTTGAGTAGCATTTTTACCAAATACTGTTTTACTTTCTCAGACAGCTACTTTTAACTCTTACATGTGTAAAAATAATATGAAGTAGTGCTACTCTTACTTGACTAGGATTCTGGGTACTCTACCCACCTCTGGATGTAAGGAAATCCCCTTACGAGCATCAGGGAGAGCCTGTTTCTCAAACAATAGTTTGTATTTTTTTTTAAGTAATATTTAATTTGCATGCTACTTTTGCAGTTTGCATACAAACATGATGCAGATATTACATCTTTCCAATAATAATAATAATCATACTGATATTTTTTCATTGAGGTCAGAAAAGCTGCCCCATTATAACTAATCTATATAGTATGAAAATCTTCCCTATATATCAGGGGAAAACAGATTGAATACAGTAAGGTGGAAAAAAATGTGCACACTCCAGCTGAGTTTTTGGATATACAAAGATTTACCAAAGATTTTTTTTTCCACTTTATTCTCATAGTGAGACTATCTTGCAAGAAAGTCTACTAATAAAAGCAAACAAAAAAAAGTAGTGAAGGAAATGGTATTTCTTATGAGATTTGATCTTGTCCATACTTACCCTCTGTGTAATCAATGTCTGGCCGTGTGGAAACCACTGCCCAGGCCAGGCCTACCAGCAGCGCCACCACCAGATTGACCACAATCCACGGCCGCAAGATCTGCTGCTCTGAGCCTGGAGGCCTGTAAGAGTGAAGGAGAAGATACGTCTTTGGTGGTTCCTAAATATCTTGTGTCGATAGGCACTGGGACAGAAACCACAACTGATTGGCTACTTACACCAAATCAAATTTTTACCTTTCTGCTTTTACCCAAACAGTAATTTTCACCCATTAGATTTGGGGTCTGCAAACTACAGCTTTAAAGCCAGCAGTGGCTTTATGGCTCTGTGGTTAGTACAAACTCAATGTTTTGTATTTTATTTGTTTTTGTGGATCAGGTGTTCAGATTTTCCTATATGTTGAGGTTTTTTTTTGTAGATTTTCCTTGTTGACCATCTGTTTTGGTCGATGCCAATTCCTCATCTTTGTAATAATTACAGTTTTTCTTGTGGTAGGTCACTTTTTTAGATGTCATTTCGCTTCATTTTTCAGTATTATGCATTAGTGAATTGGTTTTTATTGAGCCACAGTTGATTGTCACAACTGTTATAAATAAATATGAAAAAGTAGGTGGAGCTCATTATGCTTTATTGGATATGCTTTACAGTCCAGAAACCTGCTCAGCCACCTGCAGCTATGTTATAAGATGCTTGGGGATGGTCTGACAGCACATGTTTCTCTGCAACTGTGCATTGACAGCAAAAAATTGCATTAAAGGTTGGAGAGCTGGATGTACGCGGTGTGACCTGACCTTAAGGTTTCTGCTTTTAGATTACATGAGTGGCTACAGGTGCTGGTAAATACTTACTGGCTAAGGTGTCTAAGATCCATCTGGATTTTGCTTTATCATTACAAAAGAGTTGTCAGTTGTGACCAGCTGAGTTTTCACTAAGGTATGATAAACATCAACCCTGGTTCTCACCACAGCGTCTCATTGGCAGTAGGATAAAGGTTGATGCGGTCGCTGGTCATCTGCTGGCTGAGGGACAGTATCAGGGCTATGAAATACACTGAATACACAGAGAGATGTTATGAAAAGCTGGTTATTTTCTCCACCATCTTTATCAATGGCAAGATCGTTTCCTTTGACTTTTCACTCACAGAAGGAAGCCAGAGCCACAGGGTCCAGAGTGAGGAAGCCTCTCAGGGCCATGGACGTCTTAGCCAGGTTGACTCTGCAACGCAAACAGATTTTCAGATGTTATGAGACAGAAATGTAAACTTCTGGATACTTTTTTGTACAAATTTGTGCAAAGACCTGTCGAAGGAAGACACGGTGCTGATGGCCAGCAGCAGGTAGAGTAGAGATTGAGCTGGATAGGCCAGAAGGTGATACTGCTGCAGCAGGTTGTGCAGCGTGGTCATCTGCTCGCCTGCCAGCACGTACATGACAATGATGTTCCACACGGCGAAGCCAGCCAGGAACCCATGAGAGAACAGGCCGACTACCCTGAGGATGAAATAAAAACACCTCATTTATCATATATCCCCCTAATTCTCCATTTATTGGCAGGATGCCTGGATTGCCTGTTTCTGTTAATGTACTTTATGGGCCTAATATTCTACGATTCCAAATAAGGAGCATTAAATTGCACATGCAAAATAATTTTTTTTGCACATTAAAAAAGTGGCTGTGATTAAGATGATTTACAAATACTTTTTGTGAATAATGTGAAGATGCACATCATGCTTTGGTTCAGATTGAGGACTCTACTAGCAGATTGAGATGCCACAAAAGAAAGAGGAAGTTCTAAGCCATTTAGTTTTAGGTAGTAATTACAATAATATGTTAAAAATGATAACAATCATAAAACTAAATGTCAGTTATATTCAGTTCAATTCAGTTTAAAAAAAACTATTAATTAATCTAATATATTTACTATTAATCCCAGAAGAAAAATTTTATTTTGTAGTAATTCATAGGTTTTTGTTACATTATCTGCTCTAATGCTTTTACCCCAACAGGATAGCAGAAGAGGTCACACTTTCCACAAAAGACTTGTAGAAAATATGTAGCATCTTTCTTAAATTACTGAACGGCCTGAGCTTCTTGTAGATGGTTTCACAGTTGTTGCATCTTCAGTATAGTTTGTTATCCGGGTGAACACAAATGTACTTATACTCCTCTACCACCTCTACTTCTTCTTCCATGATGTTAACAGGATTCATATTCTTCCTGTTTTTTCTGAAGTCTAAAATCATCGCCCTTTTTTTGTTGAAATTCAGGATCAAATATTTGTTTTCAATTTTAACAAAGCAGTTAACCCGCTCTCTGGACTCAGCTTCTTGTCCAGCTTTGATGCACCAAATGACTGCAGAGTAATCCAAGTATTTCTGCAGATAACAGGACTCTGTCTGATGCTGGAAGTTCAAGGTAGTATTTACATCAATAAGTCTGATGCTGTTTTCCTAAAGATGACACCAGAAGAACTGGCTTTATTAACAAAGGTCAAGTCATATTTAAAGGTCAAGTCGAACTTGCTAAATTTGTCTTCCCTCCCATGGAAGGAAAACCTCCCATTCTACCCTCTTGGGCCAAAATAAATGTAATTAAGATGAATATTCTTCCAAGATCTACCTTCCTTTTCCAAATGCTTCCTTGATTTTTGTTTGTTTTGCATTTTCTTTAAGTTTTTTTTATGAATCAATTGTTAAATAATTTAGATGTATGTGGACCAATTTTTATTACCTCAAATTACCCTAAGGACTCTAATGAAGCCTAAAAATATGTGGGGGTCTTAGATTACCCAATCTCCCATATTATTTCTGAACAGCTTATTTAGGGAATGTAGTGTCATGGTTAATAAAGAGAAAGGACGGGTCCAGATTGAACTAAAGATATTTGTACGTCAGATTGTGACTTATTTTCTATTTGTAAATCATTTTGAGGAAATTAAATATATAGAAATTTTTTTGCATAATCAATACCCTGAAAACTTGGAAAGACTGTAGGAAAAAAAGTGGAATCACTGTGTGTACTTCAATATACTCGCCCTTTTTTTGAATCCCAGACCTAAACGATCAAATCACAAATAATAATGTTCATGTATTCTTATTTACAATGATTCAAAGATCTGTTAATTTCAAATAGATTAAAATTGTTTATAGATTTAAGCTACTGAAGGTTCTCAGTCATCCAGGTCATAGTCATTCCAAAAAAGAAAATTAAAAACTATCCACTGGACTTTGTTTCCAAGTTTGAAGACGTTTTGCTTCCCATCCAGGAAGCTTTTTCAATTCAAATAGTCAGGAATAGCATTGAGTTTAAGGTTTTATACATTAGCCCAAAAAAGCCTTGTTTTTGCTTTGAAAACATGCAAACTGGAATAGATGAAGGGGTCCACCCATTTGGAATGGGTGGGAATGGCAATTTATTGATTTAAGCTTAAAAAATGATATCTCTAATGAACATGTTTTGAAATCACAAATTCACAGTTTTACCAATTCCTCAAGAAAAATAAACTGTGATTAAAGGTATCAGAAGAGGAGGATACTCTGTTATTCTTTAACACAATTAAAGAGAAAATTAGTGAATTTTATAATATACTGACAATCTTGATTCCAAGTATTAAAAACAATTTGGGAGAAGGAGATAGGAATGAGATTGGTCTGGAATGTGGCTTGTTTGTAAGGTGGTCTTTGATCCATTGTTGATGCCCCTACCTGAGCCTTCTGGACTTTCACACAATGTTAAGTGCACTGGAGAAAACTGTGGGGCATGATACTGATAGCTCCTTGTTTGGTTGCTAAGGTGGACCAACAGGAGGAAACTGTACATAGCCTATCGTAAAGTGCTATGGATAAAAGTAAAAAAAAATAAAAATAATAATATATATATATATATTTATATATATATATATATATATATATATATATATATATATATATATATATATATATATATATATATATATATACACTCACCGGCCACTTTATTAGGTACCCCATGCTAGTAACGGGTTGGACCCCCTTTTGCCTTCAGAACTCCCTCATTTCTTCGTGGCATAGATTCAACAAGGTGCTGGAAGCATTCCTCAGGGAGTTTGGTCCATATTGACATGATGGCATCACACAATTGCCGCAGATTTGTCGGCTGCACATCCATGATGCGAATCTCCCGTTCCACCACATCCCAAAGATGCTCTGTTAGATTGAGATCTGGTGACTGTGGAGGCCATTTGAGTACAGTGAACTCATTGTCATGTTCAAGAAACCAGTCTGAGATGATTCCAGATTTATGACATGGCACATTATCCTGCTGAAAGTAGCCATCAGAAGTTGGGTACATTGTGGTCATAAAGGGATGGACATGCTCAGCAACAATACTCAGGTAGGCTGTGGCGTTGCAACGATGCTCAATTGGTACCAAGGGGCCCAAAGAGTGCCAAGAAAATATTCCCCACACCATGACACCACCACCACCAGCCTGAACCGTTGATACAAGGCAGGATGGATCCATGCTTTCATGTTGTAGACGCCAAATTCTGACCCTACCATTCGAATGTCACAGCAGAAATCGAGACTCATCAGACCAGGCAACGTTTTTCCAATCTTCTATTGTCCAATTTCGATGAGCTTGTGCAAATTGTAGCCTCAGTTTCCTGTTCTTAGCTGAAAGGAGTGGCACCCGGTGTGGTCTTCTGCTGCTGTAGCCCATCTGCCTCAAAGTTCGACGTACTGTGCATTCAGAGATGCTCTTCTGCCCACCTTGGTTGTAATGGGTGGTTATTTGAGTCACTGTTGCCCTTCTATCAGCTCGAACCAGTCTGGCCATTCTCCTCTAACCTCTGGCATCAACAAGGCATTTCCGCCCGCAGAACTGCCACTCACTGGATGTTTTTTCTTTTTCGGACCATTCTCTGTAAACCCTAGAGATGGTTGTGCGTGAAAATCCCAGTAGATCAGCAGTTTCTGAAATACTCAGACCAGCCCTTCTGTCAACAACAATCATGCCACGTTCAAAGTCACTCAAATCACCTTTCTTCCCCATACTGATGCTCGGTTTGAACTGCAGGAGATGGTCTTGACCATGTCTACATGCCTAAATGCACTGAGTTGCCGCCATGTGATTGGCTGCTTAGAAATTAAGTGTTAACGAGCAGTTGGACAGGTGTACCTAATAAAGTGGCCGGTGAGTGTATATATATATATATATATATATATATATATATATATATATATATATATATATATATATATATATATATATATATATATATATAAAGCAGAAGTTTAAGGTAAATAATAAGGTTAAAAAACAACCTAAAGAATGAGGAAGTTGTCTTTTTCTGCTGATTGATCTCTGAGCCACAGCCAGGCTCTGTGATTGAAGGTCTTTGGTTGTTTTTAATACATATATGTTTTATTTTATAAAAAAGCAACAGTTAGCTATTGTTATTTCTGACGTTCCAAATATGTTCCCACACACACAGAAGCTCTATCCATCGTCTGGCTTCGTGACTCCTTAGCGCCCCACAATGATAGCAGAAACCTTTGCATGTGAGCTTCCACTGGACCTTAAAAGTGTCATGGAAATAACTGCTGCTGCAAAAACTTATTGAAAAAATGTGTTGCACAACTAAATGTTTACATATGCATATCTTTCACCCATGAATTTGCATGGTTTGGTCTAGATGCACTTCTTTTAAGAAACACAAAGCCTTTGAAGCTCTTTCTGTGGCCCTGACGAGGGAGTCTAACATGAGCTTCAGTTTAAAACAAACTGTTTTTAGGTGTTTTAACCATAAGACAACCACAGGTCTTCAAGATCCAGCGCCTATAGGCAGACAGAAGGCTTTTACAACTATTTGATCTCTATTAGGAGTTCAGCGAACTGCAAACCTTTGGAAAAGAGCAGTTATTAGATGACTTCACCACTTATTATTCCATTGTAAAATTCTAGTGGTATTATAATACACTGATTTTTCTTCTTGAGTGCTTAAAATAAAAATCCAGGAAAAGATACTGGGGATCTAAGTGTGCTGAAAAAAATTAACAAGGCTTAATTTGCAGAGTAATCATTTGCATGTAAATTTAGTAACTGCCTTGATTTGTTTATAGACTGATTTTTCTGTATTCTCTATCTGCATGTTTTAAATTTTACAGGACAATTTAATTGACTTACTGAGGTCTTTGGCAGAAACATTAAATGAACAACAGCAATGTTCGAGTTTTTTTGTGTGTAAAACACAGTGCTTAGAAAGGCTCAGGCTCTGTTTTCTTTTTTGTCCCTAAACCAATAATAGTAACAGGTCTATCTTTGCTTTGTCTATACTTCTTAGTAACATCCAGTCATATGAAAAAAGCCTGTGTAGTTTAGTTGATGGATTACATACATGTTTACAGTATCAGCTAACCTGAAGCTGCTGTGGACCTTCAAAGCAACATCCCTTGTGGTCCAGTTCTGCCTGGGATCCAAGTAGTCATCTGTCAGCTCTGAGTGCCTGAGCTGCTCCACTCGATCTGCCTGCAAACGCCCTGTGGATGCAAGCTACAGTCAAACTTAGAGGAAACATCATAAAAACAACCTTCAAAGCATCCTCTTTAGACGTGGAGTTGGAGACATTTTTTTGTCCCTTTTGAGTGTCTGTCCGATACGCGCACAGTTAACCCAGAATTGAAGAAAATGTTAACGGTCAGCAGAGGTCTGCTGTTTGCCAATAGCATAGCTGTGAAATGGTAGTGAGCCACTTACTGGTTTCCTTCTAAAAAACATTAAAAAAACCAACAATACATACCTACTGGGCATCTGTTTTCTAAAGGTCTTGGAGATCATCAAAAGGATTTTTGGTAAATGTGTTTGTGTTCTTTTACTCAGCAGTGTTTTTTGGAGTTTCTTATTATTAAATTATGATCCCTGACCTTGAAGGAGGATAGAATGTGGTTTTGCAGATGGTTTGTTTCTTGTGGAGACATGGAAGAATGGAAGAAGAGGAAAAACACAGTAGTTTGCTGCTGCGGCTACAAAGGTATTTTGTTTAGATGCATAATTATCTGGCTAACGGTAGTGGAGACTCAAGAAAATAGGTAGGTGAATGAGAGCGCGCAACATGTCGCGCCCAGAGGCCACATCCTGAATCCCTGACTAAAGGGCTGTGTATAGTCCTGCAGTTGTGTGTCGCAGGTATGACACATATATTTTTGATTTATGCCCAATTTCTAAGCGTGGTCTGCTCTGTTATTTAACACCACAATGCAAGACGGACACTAACGGACCAGCTAGGATTGTGGATATGGTGGGTGGCATGTTTCCCTTCCGGTTACAGAGGTCAATCAACAACAATGGTGACTGAACCAATGCGCACTTTCTAAACGAGCTATACATCTAATCATCAGAATCAACAACTTCACTCTAAACACCTGCAAAAGATTCCTGAGGCCTTTAAAACTCCCAGTCTGGTTCATCACAGAAAAAACCCAATCATGGGTAAGACTAACGACGTGAATGCTGTCCAGAAGGCATCATTGACACCCTCAAGCAAGAGGGTATGACATGGAAAGATATTTCTGAATGTATAGGCTGTTCTCAGAGTGCTGTATCAAGGCACCTTAGGGGAAGTATTTGAGAAGGAAAAAGTGTGGTAGAAAACGCTGCACAACAAGAAGAGGTGACCAGACCCTGAGGAACATTGTGGAGAAGGGCTGATTCCAGACCTTGGGGGACCTGCTGAGGCAGTGGACTGAGTCTGGAGTAGAAACATCCAGGGCCACCATGCACAGGCGTGTGCAGGAAATGGGCTACAGGCGCTGCATTCCTACAGAGTAGCAGCACTGGACTGTTGCTCAGTGGTCCAAAGTACTTTTTTCGGATGAAAGCAAATTTTGCAAGTCATTTGGAAATCAGGGTGCCAGAGTCTGGAAGAAGACTGGGGAGAAGGAAATGCCAAAATGCCAGAAGTCCAGTGTCATCAGTCAGTGATGGTCTGGGGTGCAATGTCAGCTGCTGGTGTTGGTCCGCTGTGTTTTATCAAGGGCAGGGTCAATGCAGCTAGCTATCAGGAGATTTTGGAGCACCTTATGTTTCCATCTGCTGAAAAGCTGTATGGAGATGAAGATTTCATTTTTCAGCACAACCTGGCACCTGCTCAAAGTGTCGAAACCACTGGTAAATGGTTTACTGACCATGGTATCACTGTGCTCAATTGGCCTGCCAATTCTCCTGACCTGACCCCCATAGAGAATCTGTGGGATATTGTGAAGAGAAAGTTGGGAGACGCAAGACCCAAAACTCTGGATGAGCTAAAGGGCGCTATCGAAGCATCCTGGACCTCCATAACACCTCAGTAGCACCACAGGCTGATTGCCTCGATGCCAGGCTGCAATTAAGCAGTCATTTCTGCAAAAGGATTGAGTGCATAACTGTATGTAATTATTTGAAGGTTGACTTTTTTTGTATTAAGCACACTTTTCTTGTTGGGATCTGGAGATCTGCCACCTGTCTCCAGCAGAGAGCGCTGTGGGCTTCCTGGGCTGGAGTCCTCAGCACACCTGAGGATCATCAGCTCATCAGAAGACCTTCCTACATAAGCAGCACTAAGACCTTCCTTCGACGCTGGAGTGTTGACCTAGTTTGGTTAGCGAACCTGAGCCTTTGAAAACTTTGAGAACACTGGTTGTCTCTTGAGAGAAACTAGCTTTCTAACCTGCCTCCTATTCTAGGAACCTCACTGATCACAAGAAACACGTTCGTCTGGTCCTTCAGAGGTTGCTCGAAAACAAGCTCTTCGTTAAAGCTGAGAAATGTGAATTTCACCAACCATTGGTTACATTTCTTGGGTTTGTGCTCGAGGGCGGGCAGGTGAAGCCATCAGAAGAGAAAATAAGGGCAGTTCTGGATTGGCCAACTCCTGAAAACCGTAAGCAGCTTCAAAGGTTCCTGGGATTTGCAAATTTCTACAGACGATTCATTAGAAATTACAGTCAAACTGCTCTACCCCTCACAGCCCTGACTTCAGTGAAGAAGACTTTCCAGTGGACCCCTGAGGCTGAAACAGCATTTAAGAAACTTAAGACTCTTTTTTCCAGCGCACCCATCCTGGTCCAGCCTGATCCCTCTAAGCAGTTCATCTTAGAGGTGGATGCATCAGACTCCGGTGTTGGAGCAGTTTTGTCACAACAATCTGATTCTGACCAGAAAACTCACCCTTGTGCATTTTTTTCACGCAGACTCTCTCCGGCAGAACAAAACTATGATGTCGGAGACAGAGAACTACTTGCCATAAAACTCGCTTTGGAAGAATGGAGACATTGGCTCGAAGGTGCCGAGCATCCAGTATTAGTTTGGACTGATCACAAGAACCTGGCGTACCTCCAATCAGCCAAGAGATCCAATCCACGCCACTCCAGATGGTCTCTGTTTTTCTCCCGATTCAATCTTATCATCTCTTACAGACCCGGTTCCAAGAATGTCAAACCTGATTCTCTCTCTCGTCTGTACTGCTCTGATCGACCTGAAACACCCGAGCCTGTTCTTCCTTCCTCTTGTACGGTTGGAGCCGTTTCCTGGGAGATCACCGATCTCATCAACTTAGCCCCGGCCACTGAACCTGATCCAGGTAACGGTCCTCCAAACAAGACATATGTTCCTTCCTCAGTTAGATCCCGCCTCATCCAGTGGATGCACACATCCAAATTCTCAGCCCATCCTGGTGTGAGCAGAACCATTCTCGTCACACGTCGTTTGTGGTGGCCGTCCCTTCACAAGGACGTGAAGGAGTACGTGTTGGCCTGTCCCATCTGTGCCAGAAACAAATCCACCCATCAACCACCCTCTGGATTGCTACGTCCTCTACCTGTTCCAACCCGTCCATGGTCCCACATAGCTGTGGATTTTGTTACCGGCCTTCCTATATCCAGAGGTATGTCCACCATTCTCACCATTGTTGACCGTTTCTCCAAGGCTTGCAATCTGATTCCCCTCAGGAAGTTACCCACTGCATTCCAGACCGCCCAACTCCTAGTGAAACATGTCTTCCGTCTTCACGGCATACCCCAAGAAATTCTCTCCGATCGTGGTCCCCAGTTCATCTCACAGGTCTGGAAAGCCTTTTGTTCCACACTCAATTGCAAAATTTCTCTCACCTCTGGTTACCATCTGCAGACCAATGGGCAGACGGAGAGAATGAACCAACAACTTGAATCCACTCTCCGCTGCCTATCATCTAATAACCCGACTGACTGGAGTCAGTACCTTTCCTTGACGGAATACGCTCATAACTCTCACAAGTCTGCTGCAACCGGTCTGTCTCCCTTTCAGGTCTCTCTGGGGTACCAACCTCCACTTTTCCCAGCAGACGAGAGAGAGATAGCAGTCAGGTCCGTCAACCATCACATCCGCCGCTGTCACCGCACCTGGAACGATACCATCACCGCCCTTAACCCCACCTCTGCCACGAATAAACGATTCGCGGACAACAAGAGACGTCCTGCTCCTGATTATGCCCCTGGGCAAGAGGTATGGCTTTCGACCAGAGGTATACCACTGAAATCCATGTCTAGAAAACTGTCTCCAAGGTTCATCGACCCATTCAAGATCTCCAGGATTATCAACCCCTCTGCTGTCCGCCTGCACCTGCTATCTACCCTGCGTATACATCCCACTTTTCACGTCTCTAAGATTAAGCCAGTCATCACCAGTCCACTTTGCCCACCTTCCGACTCCCCTCCACCCGCCCTGGACATTGACGGCCATCCGGCCTACACTGTCCGCCGGATCGTGGACTCCCGTCGGCGAGGTCACGGTTGGCAGTACCTCGTCGACTGGGAGGGCTACGGTCCGGAGGACCGCACCATTGGTTCCTGGTTCTTACATCCTCGATCCATCCCTCATCGAGGACTATGAGAGGTCCCTCCCGTCCACATCTTCTGGACCGCCAAGAGGCGGTCGTTGAGAGGGGGGTACTGTTGGGATCTGGAGATCTGCCACCTGTCTCCCGCAGAGAGCGCTGTGGGCTTCCTGGGCTGGAGTCCTCAGCACACCTGAGGATCATCAGCTCATCAGAAGACCTTCCTACATAAGCAGCAGTCAGACCTTCCTTCGACGCCGGAGTGTTGACCTAGTTTGGTTAGCGAACCTGAGCCTCTGAAAACTTTGAGAACACTGGTTGTCTCTTGAGAGAAACTAGCTTTCTAACCTGCCTCTGTCTTTTGCTCACAGAAATCCTGACTGAGGTCTGAAGCTCTTGATGAGCATAACCTGGAAACCTGCCTGCCTGCCCACGTAAGCCAAACCTGAAGATCTCAGTTTTGGATTCCTTCACCAGTTCTTGGGAAAGAGCTAGGAAACAAACCCAAGTCTGAGACTCTCTAGCTCGAAGCTAGACGCTGCTGCTGCTGAACTCTCTGCAACCCCCACAGACTCTGGACCCAACCGGTTACTCCTCTCACGGATCTGTTAGAACCTCTTCAAGGTATTATCTGAATTCTACTCACTCGTCAAGCCAACAACTGCGTGGCTAACCAAACTCTCATCTCTCCAGATATTAGTGAATCCAGTCCCGGACCTGCACCAGAACCAGATCCTGCATAATCCTGTGTATTTCCATAATAAACATTGTTAAACTTTATTCTGTCTCCAGTGGTGTTCTGTATGTGGGTTAAATCCATTGAGCCTATCATGACATTTCTTTTATTTGTCGGATAAAATATGCAAATTTTGTGAGATAGGAATTTTGGGTTTTCATGAGCTGTATGCCAAAATCATCTGTATAAGGACAATAAAAGACCTGACATATTTCAGTTAGTGTGCAATGAATCTAAAATATATGAATGTTCAAGTTTTTTCATTACATTATGGAAAATAATTAACTTTATCAAAATATGCCAATATTTTGAGAAAGACCTGTAGCTAGTCCATCTTCATGAGTCATTTTCCACAATGGCGGTTATACAAACAAAACAAGCTGGTAAGTTGCCAAACAGGAAATACGCGTAGTAGAGCGGATGTTGAATTGACCAATCAGAGGCCTCCTTTCTCTCCTCCCTGAAACGCTATCTGTGGCACTGTCATGGTGATTTCATAGAGACATTACAAAGGACGTTCTCACATAAGGTCAGAATGGTTTCGGTTACCTTTTTCCCTTTCATGATTGAAAGCATAATTTGGAAACCTTTACAAAACATTTTCTTACAGCACTGTGTATTTTGTGCAGAAAGTCTGGAATTAACCCTAAATTGGGTCCTGCAAAACTTAAAGTAGCAACACTTTTTGATATAAAAAAAATACCCGTAGTATTCTAGGGTTGGTTATTATTCTAATTTATAGGAGGCTCAACAAACAACAAAAACATCATAGATCCAGACATATAGGGTGGATTTATATGGATGAAATATAAACAAGTTGATTAATATAGTTCTATGTTTAAAAAGTCAGACAATTATTTCAGGCTATAATAGATTCACTCACGATTCCTCTCCACAAAAACTTTGCCGGCCGGCTGACTGTGTCCGTGTGGAGCAGAAAACAAGGAATGCTGAGGGATGGGGGACTGAGCATCAGTGATGATATCCTCATCTTCAGCTTCCAGCTCTGTGCTGTAATGCTCTGTTGTCTTTGCCTTCCTGTCAGGAAGAAAGGTGAACAAAAGTTTGAAATTAGCCAATAGGGTTTTGTTTTTGTTTTTTATTACATTGATCATATGTCAGGGTTCTTCTCTCTACTTGGGTTTATTTTTAGTTTCTGAGTTCTTTAGTTCTTGTGTTGCTCTCTGTTGCCCTCAGGTGTTTGTTTCCTTCTCCCTTGGTCCCTTCTTGTTAGTCCAACCACACCTGGTCATATCTGCTGATTAGCTTGTCTTGGTTCAGTCTCCCAATATATACCCCACCCTCTGCAGTCACTCAGTGCTGGTTTGCTGTTTTGTTGCTTCCTCATCTCTGGTTCCCCACGTGAGTTTTTCCTGACATTTTGGTTATCTGTATTTTGCTTCTCAGTATTTTTGGATTTCTGCCTCAGTTGCCTATTAAATCTGCAAGACTCAACTCTGCCTTTTGATCTCTCTCTGTTTGTCCTCAAAAACCTCTACCCAAACGTTACATCATAGGCAAAGAAAAGAGTCTCTGTATTGAAGATGAGCAGAGCAGCGTTGGTTCAGAATAACAACCCCAGTCATACATGTATAGAAGGAAAGAAAAACATGTAGATGTTTTGTTGTTGGTAAACAAAATGTTGAATCCTTTTCAACATTTATTAATTAATCCAATTTTCAGTAGTTCAGCTTATTTAATTTTACACATATATAATACTGCTGTGCTTTCATTAATTATGTTTTTCAATTTTGATTTTGGCATGGCTTTTGTTAAAAGAAATATGCTTCCATCTTATTTGCCTTTGAATCAGTACATTTTACAGTTATTCCTAATTTTCATTTTGATCATCTCTTTGCTTCTTTCGGATTTACAAGTTTGGCTGCTTTGATCAATACCCACTTTACTTTCTCTGACATCATCAGATTATATCATCAGATAATTTAAGTCCTAAAGCCATTAATTGACCCAGCTGGTTCTTACCTTTTCTTTTTGGTCTTCCTGATGACAGAAACAGCCATTTCGTCTCCTTCCCCGACCATCTCGGCCATATCCCCGTTTGGTACATCCCCGTGTTCTGTTTCCTGGTCTGTCCAAACAGCACAGGCATGCATTAGAAGAAGGATCCTCTTGAATTAATCCAGTCAAAAAATGTTCTTCAGTATTTGCTATGGATCATTAAATCTTATATTTTGCTACCTATTCAAAACATAATAATGATGCAACATTTGAACAATCATCAAGAAAATGCATTGACCTTTATTTGTTGCTACTGTAGCAATACCCGCCATCATAACAAACTTCACCAACCAAATGAGTGCCCTTATTAAAAAACTAAATAAAACTGATAAATAATGAAATCAACGTTAAAAAGCTGCTCATTGGAGTTTTTATGGCTGCTTTTCTACTTTTCTAGAGAAGTTAGCCATGCTGCTGTGCTAATTGTAGCCTATGCATGAACAGAAAATTAAATGAAGATAAGGTGATACATCGTTATCTACATTTTTACAATCACTCTGTAAAGTTTACCTAAACACATGTGCAAACACTGATATTACAATTTCAATATTAATTTTTATGTCTGCTTCTGTTTCTTTGAGCCCCAGTTGGCCTCGGCAGATGGCTGCGCACACTGAGCCTGGTTCTGCTGGAGGTTTCTTCCTTTTAAAAGGGAGTTTTTCCTCTCCACTGTCGCTACAAGCATGCTTAGTTGAAGGGATTGCCTTTGAATCAAGGAGTCAATGCAATCAGCTGGTTTTCCTTATATAGAAAACTTTGAACCAATCTGTTTGAATTGTCTCTGTAAAGTGCCTTGAGATGACATGTTGTGAACTGGTACTATATAAATACACTTAAATAAATTGAATCATTTTACTTTTTTTGAGAGCCAGGTTTAATAAAGTGGAACATACTCACCGGCCACTTTATTAGGTACCCCATGCTAGTAACTGGTTGGACCCTCTTTTGCCTTCAGAACTGCCTCAATTCTTCATGGCATAGATTCAACAAGGTGCTGGAAGCATTCCTCAGGGAGTTTGGTCCATATTGACATGATGGCATCACACAGTTGCCACAGATTTGTCAGCTGCACATCCATGAAGCGAATGCTCTATTGGATTGAGATCTGGTGACTGTGGAGGCCATTTGAGTACAGTGAACTCATTGTCCTGTTCAAGAAACCAGTCTGAGATGATTCCAGCTTTATGACATGGCGCATTATCCTGCTGAAAGTAGCCATCAGAAGTTGGGTACATTGTGGTCATAAAGGGATGGACATGGTCAGCAACAATACTCAGGTAGGCTGTGGCGTTGCAACGATGCTCAATTGGCATCCGAATGTCGCAGCAGAAATCGAGACTCATCAGACCAGGCAATGTTTTTCCAATCTTCTATTGTCTTCTGCTGCTGTAGCCCATCTGCCTCAAAGTTCGACGTACTGTGCATTCAGAGATGCTCTTCTGCCCACCTTGGTTGTAACGGGTGGTTATTTGAGTCACTGTTGCCCTTCTATCAGCTCGAACCAGTCTGGCCATTCTCCTCTGACCTCTGGCATCAACAAGGCATTTCCGCCCACAGAACTGCCGCTCACTGGATGTTTTTTCTTTTTCGGACCATTCTCTGTAAACCCTAGAGATGGTTGTGCGTGAAAATCCCAGTAGATCAGCAGTTTCTGAAATACTCAGACCAGCCCTTCTGACACCAACAATCATGCCACGTTCAAAGTCACTCAAATCACCTTTCTTCCCCATACTGATGCTCGGTTTGAACTGCAGGAGATTGTCTTGACCATGTCTACATGTCTAAATGCACTGAGTTGCCGCCATGTGATTGGCTGCTTAGAAATTAAGTGTTAACGAGCAGTTGGACAGGTGTACCTAATAAAGTGGCCGGTGAGTGTATGTTCCACTCCTGCTCGAGTTATTTTCTGCAAATATCAACTAGTTTATATTTTAGCCAGAAACAACTATTTAGTGGTGTGGGTTAAACAGTTTTAAATTAGTTGTACATGCAGCTGTATGTTGCTTTACTTTTTGTTGTCCTGAAATACAGCGAATATTTTGTGGTTTTAGTTCTTCATCTGCTAGTTATTGTTTTATAAAGTATTGGCTGAATCCTCTTCCTAGTTGGTATAGATGTTCCTACCAATGGTTTGTGCCTTCTTCTTTTTCTTCTTCTTGTGCGGAGCTGTGTCGTGCAAATCTGGGGTCAGATGGTCTCTGTTGTCGGAGTTACTCCTGTTGCATATATCTTCCATCTCCACCTCCATCCCAACTGCAGCAGAGCGGCAAAGAACAGATGCTGCTGAGTTAAACCAAGCAGACGTGCAGATGGAGCTGCAGGTGCTGCACGCTCACCTTCACCCTGTTCCTCCACTTCAATCACCTCCTTCTTCGCTTTCTTCCTCTTGCTCTTCACTGTCGGCATGGTGAAGCTTCCCTGAAAAAAAAGGGCCAGAGTTTGATCTGGTTTTGTGTGAATAACGCTGAAGACCCCTTATGACTGTTTCCAAGGTCACCACCTTTTTAGCGTTTTAGCTCACTGGATGAACGTTTAATGAGGATTTTGAGGTCGCCGGGTGGTGAGGCATGTTAGAGATAACTGGATTAGCCTGAAAACAGGTGGTGGAGCAGAGCTTTAGGAAACAAATCAAAAAGCACATACTGTGCACTTTCCATCAGGGTGAGGTTCATAGCTTAATCTGCCAGATCTCTAATATAGAGCCAAAGCCATCCTGTTTCACCTTCATCCTCGAAAGCATCATTAAAAGAAAAGACAAAACATGAATTAATTTAAAGAGATCTAGCATTTTTAAGTAGATTTTCAATGACTAAACATGAATCCTAAGTAAACATCCTAAGTAAAATAGAAAAGATAGAAATTGTGAGGTATTGCTTTTGTAGAAAGGAATGCCATTTATTACTGTCTCTTTAAAAGGTGTGCTAAGGACACTGGGAAAATAAACTGCACAATATTTTATTCGTATTAATATTTATCTCCATATTGGAATATTCTGGAATTTAGGTCTTTCACAACGTGTCAAAAGCCACAAATATATTGTGTCATACTTTCACTCTGGCTTTAACAAAGTGCAAAGTAACAAAGCTTTCACTGTTGCTGAGCATTGATCTTCAGCTGGCTGAAATAGCACTATCAAGGGAGACACTTATAATGTAGAGACTAAAGGAGTACCACAAATCATGGCCATACAGTTAACAGTGTTTTAAAGGTGCAGCTTTCTAGCTAAATGCTCTCAGATAGCCTGACTGTTTTAACTACGGATTACTTATTCTATAAAGAAAACAATGAAAAAAAATGAATCCATATTCTGTGCAACAAAGTCTTAAATCTCTGAGACCAGGTGTCGGCAACCTTTTAAACCAAAATTGCCATTTTGTCGCAAGTCTGGCCAACTTAAAGTCACCAATGATTACAGAACTTATAATAAAACACAACCTATTATTTTTGTTAAGTATCTGCCGTAGGAATTTTTGAACAACCAACAGTTTATATGCATTTTTAGCTTGTGAAAACAATGAAAAAAACAATAAACAATTCATAAAGATGAAGCATTGATTTTCTTCTTTGGACTATTATTTGATGTAAAAAGAAAAATTAACATAACACATAATTTCCAAGATACCTAAAAAAAAAAATGGCTCTGAGAACACGTTGCCTGTTCTTTTCACTGTCATTCTGTAGTGAGGATTTTATTCAAATATCCATCCATCTTCTGACACACTTAATCCCAAGTGGGGTCGTGAGGGGTGCTGTTGCCTATCTCCAGCTGTCCACGGTCAAGAGACCCTGTACAGGTTATAGCAGGGTAACACAGAGACAAACAGGACACTCACACCTAAGGAGAATTTAGAGAAGCCAGTTAACCTAAAAGTCATGTTTTTGGACTGTGGGAGGAAGCAGGAGTACCCAGAGAGAACCCAAGCATGCTCAGGGAGAACATGCAAACTCCATGCAGAAAGACTCAGGGCTAGGAATCAAACCCAAAACCTTCTTGCTGCAAGGCAGCAGTGCTACCCACTATGTCACTGAGCAGCCCTTTATTCAAAAATTCTTTCTAAAAACCACCAAAGCTTCTAAGACCGATATTTCGGACTCAGAACCTGGTATCATTTACCTTTAGGTCATAATTTGGGGTCCTTCGAGTCTTTGACTTCATTTAGAATTTTATTTTTTCTTATTTTTATTGTGAGCTTTAAGTATTCTTTTTTTGTTTAATTTTTTAACATTATTAGTGTTTTTCCTGAGGTCTTAAGAACTTCATGTTATGGTTTTGCCTTAAACCTGGTATTACTATTATTATTTGGGTCTGGCCATATAGGTTTGGCTTTTTTCTTCCGGTTGGCACAAGTAGAATATGCAAACTTATTGCAAACAAAATTGATCCAGAACCTTCTTTCTGCAAGGCTACAAGGCTTCTTTCTGTAAGGTAGGAGAGTGGCGACCTAGTGGTAAGGTCCTAGCGCCTGGAATCCTGAGTTCGAGCCCAGCTCCCACAGACTGTCACTCTGGGTCTCCGCTCAAGACCCTTAACCCCACACTTCTCCACGGGCACCCCAGGATGGCAGCCTTCTTCTCCCAAAGGCGATGGGTTAAATGCAGAGCTAAATTTCTCCAATGTGATATCAATAAAGTTCAATTATTATTATTATTACAGCAACATCCCCACTTTGCAGGCAGAGGAAAACACTGCTGTCACATAATTGAAGGAAGAGGAGAGGCTCTTATTTTGACAAGCTTCAATGTCTACTTTAATCTGTTTTGAAATGACCTAAAGTCTTTTAATAAAGGGTTTCGTTGTGGCAAATGTGAAAAACACTCAGCCAACGAAAGCCAAAAACTAATCCATCCAGTAAAATATTTCACATGAGGAAACAGACATGTAGAGCATCAGCTTGTCAAGGTTCTTCCTGTTAATACAGTGCATTTACCATCCACTGCATGGAAGATATGTTTCTAAAAAGACTAGAGCTCTAAACTATGAGTTTCACTTAGGCCTCAAGCTTTTGGACGGTGACTATAAGTTAAGTCTGCAGGTTTTCTGGTTGTGACTCAAGTGCAAAATAAGTGCCAAAGAAAAGTCATGATCATGGTACTGCTTTAAGTTTTAAACTTTGATATAAACACCACCAGACTCAGTTACAATAATGTGAGAATATAATTCCAGCCGGTACTTTCATCAACATTCACAATCAATCAGGTGAGCCTTGAGTGCTAATTGAAATAATTGTAATGGCATGATACCTTTCTAAATTATTTAAAGGAATGGAAATGAAACTAAACCTTAATAAAACCTATCTTGCACTTACGACAAACTGTTATACCTACACAAAATAAACCCTTGTGTTTCTCACCTGAGCAGCTGCGTCTGTTTGTAGAGATAAAATCCTGCAGATTGTCCCTCTGTGTCTCTGATCTTATCAAGTGTCTTAGAGCTACGCAGAGGAGATAAACTCCTCCTCCTTCACTTTATCTTCCAGTCCTCTGGTTTTGAGTTATCCTAGAAAACTTGCCTCTTCCATCTTGTGATGGAAAACTTGTATCCTATACAGAAGGTGAGGAGTTAAACCACGGCCTAAAGGAAACACAGACACAGGAGGTCTGCACATCTGATACTCCTCTCAGGGTTTAGAATGGATAATGTGCTGAGCCCTGACAGCTTCTGGAAGCTTTGTGATTGGCTGATCAGATGTGATGTCACCTGTGGAGAGCACTGAAATTTAATCATCAATGCTAATCATCCTGCTCTTCATCACACAGGAGATTATTGTTCTACCACGATTCTTCTTTTATTTTATTTTGTTATTTTGTTACATATATGTGTATATTTACTTCATTTATATATATATATATATATATATATATATATATATATATATATATATATATATATATATATATATATATATATCAGAGATGTGTGCTGGAATTGGACTGAATTGATATTTCTGTAATGGAGAGATTTTGATGATTGTCATCAGCTTGGATGAGGTTGTGGTGAGAAGGAGCTTAAAATACTAATGCATATAAAAGAGGGATAATGACTTCCTTCCAGGTGAGTTGGGAGCCTTTGTCATTGATCAGATGGAGGCCCTCAGCAGATGACCTCACAGATATACCTGGACCTATGCAGGGTGAAGCAAAGGGGGAATGTCTCCCACTTTAATGTGGTATACTGACTCCTATCTCTGAAGCCTTCAGCATTATGTACAGATTTATATTTAATTAAACACATTTTCCCAGTATGGTTATAATTTTTGCAGAATCAATGATGACATTCCAATAAAAACAGTACTATATTGTAGGAACATGAGGTTTATTGTTATAAAATGATAAATACAAACAGTTATAACTTAATAGTTCAAAGTAACAACATGAATCATGGAAAGATATTTACAGAATAGATAAAAGTTTGTTGTCTGTAAAAACTAGTGTTGCGCCGATGCCATTTTTTGGCCCCGATACCGATACCTGATACCTGGCTGTGCAGTATCGGCCGATACCGATACCATAATAATGTAAAATAATTGCCATCATGGCTTTGTCAAGCTGCTGCCTACCTTTTTGAAGCAGGAAAAAATCAAATACAAAGTGAATCCAGTAGAACTTTTTATTGCCTACCTGGAATGGGTGACAATAGTTGAATAAACTTATGGCTCTCAAAATGGTATCGGTGCCATATTTGTTGGTACTCGCCGATACCGATACCACCATTTTAGGGCAGTATCGGGGCCCCATCCGTTACTGGTATCGGTATCGGTGCAACACTAGTAAAAACTATCATAAACAAAGTTGATCCAATAGATAAACAGCATAATATCATCGAATTTCATGTATAAAAAAGCAAAGGACCATTTGGACATTTGAAACTTTACCTGTTCTAGGTATTTGTTTTTTGTTGAAAAAAAAAGACTTTCAGAAGGGGTTTATTTTAAGGGGTTATTTTGTATTTAAGTCTTTTAAATACCAGAATTTTATATTTTCTTGTCTGATGATATTAATTCAAATAAGAAGTACTACTGTATTATAGTAGTACTAGTCTAACTTGATTACAACTTTCTGCTATTCTACCCACCGTGGGATAGTAGCATGAAAAATAAAAACTGTAGAAAAAATTTCTGGTGCTTATTTTGTCATTGATTACTAGCTACGTGAAAAATATGCAGCTAAATAAACTACACTAAATAAAAAGCAAATTACATGTTTCTATTAGATTTTTAAAATGCACCCTCCAGTTGGAGGTTTACTCTCTGAGAAATACCAAATCAGGGAAGGAAACTGCATGAAGCAGCAGATTCTCTGCAGGATCTTTTAGTTTAACAGGTTCCAGATAAAACCCTGACGCTGCAGAAACCAGGTCAGTAGAAGAAATCCTATTAGAGCAACACACAGCGAAACACATGCTGTCAGTAGAAAACAAAATGTCAGAAACCACTCTAATATGAAAACAGACTGTTTATGAAGATAAACTGTATTTTCCTCTTTGGGATTCACCAAAATGGAAATTCTTAACACAGATATAAGGAGAATAACGGACAAATCTCCAGGTATTATTTAGCTCAAAATGAAAAGATATCCACATCTACACTGAGTGTCACCCAGTACTCTTTAGATGGATGACAGTCGGTCTACATTGATACGGTGAGCAGACACTAATCCTTCTGTTAAACCGCCTGAGCTTCATCTGTCCTGGAGAGGATTAACCTGGGTAACACAGAGGGGTTAACCCAATGTCCCCATCAGGCGTAGGGTCCAACATGGAACAGAGAGGGTCGCTGTGCAGAGAGGGACTTTGTAACAACTCAACCTCTGATTAGGTCTTTAACTAGCATTTCTCTTTCTGCATCAAGGTAATGCCACTATCCTCTTATACTGTGTTTGAAATCAATGCTTCACCTGTAAAACAATTTAAAAACTCAATTCTTTACTTAATCTATTAAATTAGAACATATCTTTTAAAGTTATATAATATGCTATTTTAAGCATATATGCAAGTAACTCACTCTGGTGGCATACAAAGTTTTTAATGCAAATTGCAGCGTCCTGCTGATTTTCGACCATAATGACTGAATCGTCTCAGTAAAGTGCCATGAGGAGACATCTGTAGTGAATTGGGGCTATATAATTCAATTCAGTTTATTTATATAGTGCTGAGTCACAGCACTTCATCTCAAGGCACTTTAAAAAGACATTTCAACCTCCTGATACAGTCAGATTGGTTCAAAATTTCCTATGGAAAACCAGCTAATTGCGTCAACTCATTAGCTTGAAAGCAATCCCTCACACAAAACATGCTTGTAGGGACAGTGGAGAGGAAAACTCCTTTTGAATAGGAAGAAACATCCAGCAGAATCAGGGTCAGTGCAGGCGGACATCTGCCGAGGCTGTCTGGGGTTAGAGGAGACAGAAGCAGACATAAATAAAGAAGCAGAGATACAAAAGGCAACTGTCAACCAGCTCCACAGGCATCCCCATCAAGGAAACTCATAGCCAGGCAGACGAGCTCCGAGCCAGCTCCCATGTCAGAGGATGAAGAGAACACGTACAGTTAGTCAAAGAGAAACAGGACAACACTGAAAAACAGGCCAAGCTACAACATCTATAAACGAAAGCATTGGTGGGAGCAGCACAGCTGATATTTCAGCTTTGAGGGCGAGGGATGTCCTAGTGGTTGGGTTGTTGCGCTTGGAATCCTGGGGTTCTGCGTTCAAGCCTTACTCCCAAAGTCTGCCACTCTTGGCTAAGCAAGTACCCTTTGTACTTGTGACAGTAATGACAATAAAACCGTGGAGAAAAAAAAAAGAATCTCTCCAGGATTGTCACAGCGGAAAAGTAACAGACCAGATGAAGCTAATATGATGAGAAAAAAGCAGAGAGAGCATAATGTTAGAGATTGAACAGATACTGCAGAATGGGGGAATAGACATACCATTCTAAAAAAAATAAATAAATTATAATCTCCAAGTTTGAGGATGTTTTGCTTCCCATCCAGGAAGCTTTTTCAATTCAAAATGGCAAGAATAGCGTTGAGTTTGAGGCTTTATAAAGTGGACTAAAACAAAGCCGTGTTTTGAGAGTAGAGATAGAATGAAGCAGAATGATGAAAAAAGGAGTCCCTATTTCGTCCAGCAGTCTAAGCCTATAGCAGCCTAGCTATAGAAATAGCTCAGGATAACCTGAGACACCCTAACTGTAAGCTTCATCAAGAAGGAACATTTTAAGCCTTACCTTAAAAGTAGGCAGGGTGTCTGCCTCACTGACTAAAACTGGTAGTTTGTTCAACAGTAGTGGAGCATGATAACTAAAAGATCTGCCTCCCGTTCTACATTTAGAAATTCTAGGAACCATTAGTATATAAAAAAATAGAATTGAATTGTACACTTTCCCTTTAACACAAACAACTAACACATTCTAGATGCGGAGAGGATGATTGGCTAAGATTTAAACTGGGAATCAGAATAAAGAAGACGAAGAGTGTAATTGACGTTGAAGGCTGTTGGTGTCAGATGGTCCATGTGCCACCATTGCTCATGGTTACAGAGAATAGTCTCAAAATAGCATAAAGTGAGCATCAAATGTGGAGGATTGGTACAGTTGTATAACACCATCGACAGGACACTTCCTGTGAACACTCAACACATTGATGTATATTTTAGGAGAGCCTATAAAGGCAATATTGAACATTAGAAGTTGGAGGAATGCTGCCTGATCTGCTGGTGTCATAAGATGCCTGCATCTTTTGAGGGATTGCCTTCCAGTCAATGAGTCGATGCAATCAAATGGTTTTCCTTAGATAGAAAACTTTGAACCAATTAGACTATGTGATCTGGTTGAATTGTTAAGTGCCTTGTGATGACATGTGTTGTGAATTGGTGCTTTATAAATAAAATGAATTGAATCATTTGCTGAAGAGTTAACAAAAAGATTACTAGTCTAACTGCAGTCTAACTGCATGCATTTCAAGTATGTGACCTCAAGGTGTCAGTGTAGCCATTCTGTAAAAATGTCAGCTTTAGCAGGGATCTCCACTATGAGCTCTACACCCTTTGCCCTTTAGTTTAGGGAGGAATTCTTTGATAAAGACATCCCTCTCTTGCTGACTCTAACTGCAGCACACATTAAAGTGTATTACTAAAACCCACTCTTTCCTCCTGCCATTCGCACCTGAATCCCTTAACATTGACATCTGAGTGCGTTTTAGTGTGCTGTCAGCTTTCCAGGACTCGTTTTGTTCTACAGATTGTTTGCATGCACAGGGCCTCTGCTGCAGGTCACGATGTAATGGATTTATGCCCTCTGCCAACTGCAACTGACCAGAAAGAGGCTGCTAGGCAACGGCTGCGCTGCTTTCTGTGATGCTCTTTACAGGTGCTGGACTGGAGCTTCGTTACATGAATACGATTTATCAGGATTTAGGGTGAATGAAGATTAGAAGCTGCACCCATGAATAAAAGAATCTCTGAGTGTGAAATACAGTTTATTTTATGATAACATATAATGGAGTAATTATGTAATTTCATATGGTTCAGTTTAAGATAGGATATGTTTGGTTATAAAAGCTGCTTTCTTGACAAAAAAAAACATTTTTTATTTAGTGACCATTTTCTGACTTATGTAGAAAAAAATGAAACAATCTCATGTTTTTTTTTTTAAGAAACTTTAATTTTCATTTCACAGTTTGTTTTCCCAACAGACTTGAGTTCAAATAAAAAAAATCTTCTCACACTATGTATGTTTTCATCTCTTATTTCTGTAATTCTCCATTTTATTATATTATATTACACAAGCTTAACTGTTAAATGTAAAGTGCAGGTGGATGAGAGCCCACTTTCCCGCAGCCTCTGAAATGTCTTTTTCTCTGAAGAAAAACAGAAAACAGGTGAATTAAATGACTATTTAAAAAAGTGATACTACCATATCTTTAAAAGCAGAATTTGTTTATTTTTTTAACTATTTATTTTTGCATTTGTGGTTTTAATTCAACAATGATATTAGAAAAGAAAGAGGACTGTAGAATCTTTGCATGGTGCAATGAACTGCTCACCCAGCTTAGCTGCCAATAAAAAAAAAAAAAAAAAAACACAGAACAAAACTGTAACTGGCCAGAAACATTTTCACAGCTCTGTACTTTTGGAAAGCAGATGGCTGAGGAATGATCTCCTTTCGTCTGCATTAACAGCTTTGGACAACCTTAGTTTTACAACAGTGTGGAAAATTTATCTTGGCATATTTCTTTCTAAAAATTACAGCCAATGTATCTTTTATTTGGAACAGTTTGCTCCCAGTTATGGGAGTCTGACATACTTCCTCCATCTTGTTTATTGTAAGTATTTAGATGGCTTTTGGTTTTAATTAATTAGACATTTGATGCCATTACTGGCAGTAACAAAAAACCTTTCAGCTTCCACTCATATAAGAGATTTCACCCCTCTAATGGCTGCCAGTTGTGTGACATTAGGCGTAAGTGATGAGACATGACAGTGGCGGTGGGTAAGAAGGAACGTCAATGCAGCTCTCCAGACAAAGCAAAGACAAAGAGAGCTGGCTAATTACACCCGCCATCAACAGGCTTCCTTAAAGATGGAGGCGGGCTCCATCTGCCTTCTCACACTGCTGCTGCTCAGGTTATTTATAGAGCAGCAAGCAACATGCATACACTCCCACATCAGCAGCTCCAGCAGCAATTAGATGCGTTTCGCCTGGAGACACTTGGCTCCTGAGCTTCTATCTTTTATTCTGGCTTTAAAAAAAAAACGAAATTATGTAAAAATCTGGCAGTGCAGCATCTGAAATGTGACAACAGCAAAGAGAATGCATAACAGGTAGTAACAGGTAGTCCAAAATACAAGTTTGGGTTTCGTAGTAGCGACAATCTGGACATAGAGAAAAGTTTAGTTCCCAGGTCTCTGCATGGCGTGGGGTCTCACAGTTATAGGAAGATGCGACACATTTTAAACCAGTCAATGAGTTCAGGCACAGACATAACATATTTTTTTATGCTTAATGGTGGTTGATTACTAGACATAAAGATGTGCAGAAAGGTTCACCACCCAGGGCACCATTGTGACAGGAGGTGCACTGGAACTGCGAACACATTAAAAACAAACTACAGTAAAAAAAAAAAAAAAAAAAAAAAAAAAAAATAAAAATATATATATATATATATATATATATATATATATATATATATATATATATATATATATATATATATATATATATATTAAGAAGGTTGAAAAAAAAAGAAATGTGATTCAAGAGAGTTGATATACTTCCTTTACTGTAAGGCCATCACGAATGATACTGATATTCATAAATCAATAATACCAGTTGCTATTCTTAGCTTTGTTATTACATAGTTATTTGCTGTTTTTTGTAATAAAAACTGAATTTATTCAGCTCTAAATATCTTTACACAGTTTTACAACACATGGACAGATGATTCAGCAAAATTATTCTAATGGGTCTGGAATGTGGTCTCTTACAAATGGCTAATAAAGAATCTTAAATCTTGGCTTTCATGCACTGTAAAGTACTCATTGCCACTTAGTTCAGCTTTGAAGAGACCAGACCAATGCCTGGTCCAAAAAGAAAAAGCACAACTACACGCAATTAGAGGTTAATATGAATACAGCTCGAAGTGAGATTTGAATTTTGCTAACCCGAGGATCTTTAATACCCTTTTTGTGGTTTCCTGAAGCCTTTTCAAAACTGTATGAAAATAGAAAAAAGGGCATTTTTTATGGTTGTCTGTTTTAACATTGTTTGCAGGAGGTCAAACAAACCAACATTCATTCTGTTATCCAATACTGTAAAAATTTGAATTGTAAATAAATTTATACAATAAATGTAAACATTTCTGTCAACAAAGATTTGCGTCATAGCCTGCAACACATGTTTCAGCACGGCGCCGTAACAGGCCCGTGGTTATTGTAAACAAACCAGCAGGTGTCTCTCGGGCCTTAGAATCCCAAAGGGAAAAAAAGGAAGATAGCTGATGAGAACAGAGAATTCCAAGAAGAATGGACCGAATCACTGGCTTTCATTACCAATGCGGAAGGATTGCCTGCATGTTTGCTTTGTAATGAGAAGCTGTCAGCTAATAAAAAGAGAAATTTGGTCTCAATAATAAGAAAGTATCAAGATTTGCCTTTCCTCCCTGTAATATTTCATCTGCTGAATTAAAAAGCTGTAAAATCTGTTTCACTTACCGGGTATTCAAGTGAAAGACTCTGTTTTGATTTTCCTGATAGAAACATTTTAGACATTCTGGTAATTTTGATCAGTTTTATCCCTTCAATTACAGGTTTTGTTTCAGTGCTGTTTATCTGAGCTCGGCACATTATATTCTGTTTACCCTGTTCTGAAAGGGGAGCTGGAAGTAATTATCATCATCCAGGCCTGATGGCTGCATCCACTGTTTGCTTTTACAGTCTGATGTTGCTTTCCAGCAACAACAGCAGCAGAGAACAGAAGGCAGTGGAGGGAGAGGGGCTGGGAGAGAGAGATGGTGGGCAGAGAAACAGAGGAGGACAAACCAAAGAGAAATGGGAGAACAAGAAGATGAGGACACAGAAGAAGTGCTTGTTCTTTTTTGTGGGGGGACGGCGGGTTGTTGTTCCAGTTGTTGCTACAGTTTGTGATTTGAAAATGTTTTAAAAAGGGGTAATTTGGTCAAATGATAATTCATCAACCAGCCAGAAAGGAAACTGGAATCTGGAGACGGGAATTGTCTAAAAAAAAAAATATTCTCCAATTTCTACACTGATGAAATAACCACGTTTCAGCTAAAGTAAACTTTGCTTTTAAAAACACCTTTTTAAATGTACAGTTTTTATCATTCTTCTGATGATTTTTGTAAATATATTTTATCCTGTTTTGTTACTTTAAACTTGATTATTTTTCGGTTAATCATCTTTTAATATTTGAATGCGTGAGCAAAACATTTACACCATCAACAGTTCTGTGATCCCTGTATGTTGGCAGTTATTCACCTTTTTTCTGACAAAATCATTCTTCAGCTTCAGTAGATGGTTTAAGTTTTACCTCAAGTATCAAGTATTTCCCCAAACCATGACACTAACAATTACATGCTTTGTATTTATTATAAAGGTCTCTTTCCACTTTCATCTGTTTAGTATACGGTATATCAAACATATCCTCTGTTTTTAGATCAGTTCTAATTTGGTTTTAGTCTTTCTACATCTGTCTATTGTAGAAGTTCTTTGAGGCAAACCTTAATATGAATCAGGTAGCAACCATTTTCTCCTTACAAACTTACCATTATAAAAAGCCAAAAGTCAGTGTCCTATAGAAGCAGATTAGTGAGGAACAGGTTAAACTGTGAGGTAGGAAACGGTTGACAGGCGACAGGAATAACCAGAGCCTTGAGAGGAGTGTCAATTTAAATCCATTCAAGAATTTAGCAAGCTTTACGAGGAGGGGACTCCTGCTGATGATTAGAAAGATTTATAAGCCTTATAAATTGACTGATTGGTTCTTATCTTGACGTTCTATAAATGCTCCTTTTTGATTAGGCATTTTAAAAACATTTGAAAAACTCACATGAAGAGAGAAGACAATTAGAAGTAATGTATTGTTAAAATTACTTGGTTTTTGGCGCTCAGACCTCAGCAGGAAACATAGCGCTGAATTTTGATTGATATACATGAACAGGAGTACAGAACAGGGCTGTTTCCCCCCCAGGCCTGAATCTGGTGGTGGAGTGGAGATAGATGTAGTTGGTCAGTCGGTAGACTGCTGGTTAGAGAGGCGGTATGTTGAGCGCTATGGGGATATCCATTGGACTGCGTGAGCTGATACAGGAGCTTCCATCTTCCAGGTCCCTGGAAGATGGAAGTCCAGCTTGGATAACACGGGCTGAGAGAAGCTGTCCATGATGAGCAAGCATGAAGCGACAGTGGAGAGGAAAAACTACCAGTTGGGAAAAAACCTCTGGCAGAACCAAGCTCAACATGGCGGTCTTCTGCGAGACCGGTTGAAATGAGACGCGGAATGTAGTAAGAGTTCGGGAAAAATTAAATTCTGATGAAGCTTTAGCTATGATAGTGAAGGAGGGGCTGGAGGTGGGTTGAAACAGGGTCATCTGAATGAAGTCACACAGTGCAACCACCGCCTGCGTGCCAAGTAGCAGACGAGTTGCAAATCGGAGGTCTTTTAAGATGAACTTTGGATGCTGATGGGCTTTCATGGAGGTGTGGTTCAAAGCTGACTGGCTGTGTCGTAGGCGGATGAAGGCAAGTAATCAGTTTATTCAGTTGAACTTCCGCCTAGGCTCCATATAATGTAAGTATGCACCTTTATTACCCATTGCCATTACCTATAAAGTCCAACTACACTTTTGATGATTATTTAATTTCCCTCTATGCTTTTTTTTTTACCAGCCGATGTTTTGGTTGGGTTAATAGAGGATGAAAGCCAGACCCCCCCCCCCCCCTTTCAAAACCATTGTCCCTGACTTCATGTTTTCCACTGAGCTTAAGGACACTAATCTACTTGTACGACTGTACAAAGACCCGCTTGTATTCCCTGATGCTTCTGTTGACCATATTCCCCAGCACCAATTCAACAGCTAACCTGATTGTCTTGTTCACTTCCCACCCAGAGAAGCGCGGCACATCAAGACTCACATAAACTAAAGAAAAACATCATATAAATATGAGGAGTGGGGCCCCTGTCTGTGATCACACCCATATTAAAACAGAGAATACGGCAGAAAAGCAACAGAGCAGTGAATTCTTTAGCTCTGACCAACAGGATTTTCCAGGCTCCCTGTTAAGGACTGGGGTATAAATAGTAAAGCTCTGCCCCAAATTATAAAATTGCATTTCATTTTTTGAGTCCAGCCCTGACGAAAGAAACTTAGCAGAGCTCCATCTTTCATGCTTCAGCCTTAACTTGTTTAGTGATGGAGGCTTTTGATCAGCAGCAGTCAATGCTGGGGCACACTCTGCTCTCTGGGCTGACATGACAAAAATACTAGCATGACTTTTAAGCGTATAAAAAAAGATTTAAAGTAAGTTTTAGAGAACTATCTTAAAAGGTTAGAATTTTGATGTAAAGTTTTTCATATATTTACATTTGATGATAAGTAAAGGATGTAATATTTTTGTATATTGTGTGTGTAATATTAATCCAATGCATTTATGTCTAAGCTGGGACAGCATAGAGTAACTATAACATACAGAAGTTGTGAATGCAAATAAGCATTGCTTTATCCCAGTTATTTGAACGTATCAATATGTCCGCTTTCTGTTGTAATCAATAATTCATGCAAAATAATTGATTCTTATTTCTAGATCTGGCTATTCAAGGAGATTCTGCTGTGACTGACAGGATGTTATTCATGTAGACTGGATGTTCATGAACTTTATTTATGCATCACGTTTCAGTATGAGACAATGCAAATTTCTGACATTGCAGTGATATAGTAGAAGAGAAAAAACAATTAATAAAAAATTATTAAAGACAATGAAAATGAATAATTGAGTGGATCAAAAGATAATCAGGTCATTTCAGTCCAAGACAGAGGAGCCACTACTGCCATTAACTTATCATTAAAGCTTCTTCTAGAGCAGTGTTTCTGTCTTTTACGTTTACGCTCTGATGATGATTCACCCTGCGTCTGATTCTGTAGGATGTTTCATCCTGTTAAAGAGAAATTTCACTTTGACTGTTGCTACATGCTCAGTGTGAGAGATTGCTGAAAAATGAATGCCTCAATGCGACCAGCTGTCTGATATTGTTAAATCCATGATCAGGAGAAGTGATTGCTGCAAATCAGTGACTCCATGCCTCTGCATTTTTTGATTGAAGAGGCTTCTTGATCTTTTTACGAATTTCTAGAATAAACGGAACCTGACTGCATAGTTTAGCAGCTGTGATCAAGTTATTCTGGAAGCTGTAAGCATGACTGGATAGAATAGACTCTGCATGTTTGTTTATAAAGTAAATTTTGTTTTGCTTTTTTGTTGGAAAGTGTCTTAGAAATTGCCATTAAATAAACCAAAGTGGATTAAATTGAAATAATGACATCTCTCTCTCTCTCTCTCTCTCTTTCTCTCTCTCTCTCTCTCTCTCTCCCCATCGTGCAGTACCTTTGCTGTTCCTATAAATGCCCTCTTCTGGACCGAGATGTCTGATGTATTTCCAGGGATCTGCTGTAACCACTCTTCAACTTTGAGGGTTACTGCACCGAGTGCCCCAATGACAACCGGCACCACTGATGCCTTGACCTTCCAGGTTTCTCCATCTCTTCTCTGAGACCCTGGTATTTCTCTAGTTTTTCGTGTTCTTTTATCCTGATGTTTCAGTCATTTGGTGTTGCTATGTCAACCACAATTGCTTCCTTCTGCTTTTAGTCCAGCACCACAATGTCCGGTTGGTTTGCCATTACCATTTGGTCCGTCTGTATTTGGAAGTCCCAATACAGTAATCCTGCTGTTTCTTGCCTGTGCGCAAGGACAATAGAATAAAATGAGTCTGTAGCTAAATGTTATGGTGGCCCTGAAGGTTCACGCTAATACAAAAGCCACAGCACCACAACACCACCCACAACACAAAACAACATTTTCAACACAATACAACAACTTCCTCAACACAACACAACAACAGCCCCAACGCAACGCAACAGCAGCCGCAACACAAAAAACAACATCCCCAACACAAGAGCCACAGCACAAGGAAACAACAGCCTCGAAACAACACAACTACAGTGGCAACACAAGACAACAGCCAAAACACAACAAAGCAACAACCAAAACAGAATCTATCTTAAAATCTGGTGGCATTCTGACTGTCACTGTCACTACCTGTGCCATACCCGTACCACTATTCGAACCATCAGCTCATTTGCGCATGTGCAACTACATCCTGGTAACCCTCAATTTTACTTTTATTACCAGAATAAGAAGAATGAGAGGGAAGGTACTGCATTCGGGGCAACTTTTGTGATTAAAAAGTGAGTAAAAAATGCATATATTTTATTGAATGTAGATATGCAGTGTCATAAAGATGAATGTGTTTACTCTGCTTAATTTTAGCTTTTGCATAAAAACACGTTTTTTATGAGGGTGACCCTTCAGTGTCACTGTAATGCAGCACAGTATGCAGCACAGTGTGCAGTGTCCCTGTCAAAGGGAAACATTTTGGAAAGCCACAGGTCCATTCAACCTCTTCTATGCTTAACAGCAGGCAGGATATGCACTTCCACATATCTATTATTTTTTCCACATCAGGAATGTTTGTTGGAGCCTGGCCAGTTAGACTGACTTACACAGGCATAGGTCAGCCTGGTAACACTCAATATTTTCTATTCTCTATCACAGCACAGGAGGCGGGGCCATAATACATGATTGATTTTCTGTAATGCTTTATTGGTGCCCTGCATTATTCCCTCACAGAGCTGTTTTCATTTCAACAACTGGTTGATGTTGGATCTTTTTTCAAGAGAGTTTCTCATCTGTAGTTACTTGATTGTCTCTCAATTGTTGCTGCTGATGGCTGCTCAGTGGTGCAGTTGGTAGCACTGCTGCCTTGCAGCAAGAAGGTTCTTGGTCTGATTCCCGGCCCAGGGTCTTTCTGCATGGAGTTTGCATGTTCTCCCTGAGCATTTGGGGGTTCTCTTCGGGTACTCCAGCTTCCTTTCACAGTGCAAAAACATGATTGTTAGGTTAACTGGCTTCTCTAAATTAGAACCTATGAGTATGAGTGTGTGTTTGTCTCTGTATTGCCTTGCGATGGACTGGCAACCTGTCCATCCGCCTCTTGCCCGTAGACAGCTCGAGATAGTAGATAAGAGTGATGGAAAATTAATGGATCTGCTGACTCTGTAAGTCCTGCCTTTAGAATTGGGCTCCCTGCTCTTTCCCAGACTAATATGCTATGAATACAGCGTAAAGGCTGATTTATTCTCAGAAACTGGGTCGTATGTGTGTGTTTTGCAGTTAATGCAGATATGCCCCTGTCCCTTTCGCACTCTGGTGCATTACCGAAATTGTAGGTGACCGCAGACAGGAGGCCTCTGATTGGTCAAATCTACATCAGTTTTACACTATCTGCATTTCCTGTTTGGTACCTTACCGGCTCGTTTTGTTTGTATGACCGCCATTGTGGAAAATGACTTGAGAAGAAGGACCAGCTAGAAGAACGAGGTGCACGAGAATGCTGAGACCCTTTTTCCACCTGGATCTCCGCTCTTTTTCACCCTCATGTCCCTTTTAAGTGCCGCTTGTATGACTTCATCCGCGCACCGGCTACCGTTCATTCATCCTGTCCGCTGAACTACTGCTAGTTTTACTCACATGCCTGGAAGATGTCTAGTGCTATTATCACAGATAATCTCGCTGTCGAAATGGAATTGAATGGAATTCAGATTAGCTAGCTGGCTGAATAGAAGGGGTAGAGCGTAGCCGTCTGTGGCCCAGGCTGCCTGTCACAATTCCAGTCCATACATGCGCCGCTTTGTTTTAAAAAATATATATAAATATAAAAAATATAACTGCGGATGTCTGGGGGACAGTGATTCGCCTACATGTTATGAATGCAGACGTACCATAAATGATAAATTATGAACAGTTTAGTTTGTGCCTTCAAGTCGTTGCCCATAGGAAGACGTTACTTGGATATAACCTGGAATATCTTCAGAACGGCTCAAAATGACACAAAACTCATATGGGTGAGTAGAACATGATGTAATAACGTAAAATCAAGGGCCCAATGTAAAAAAAAAACAAAAAACGGTGCTTCCCTTTAAGTCTGGTTGGTCAAAATAGTTTGAAGGGGACCAAAGGTTTCTTGATGTTTGCTTCAATTCTCTAACAGGGAGCTTTGGAGCTATCTGAGCACTTTAGCAAGAATAACTCAGTTCTGTAAACTCTGCTTTGAATACGTTTTTCTTCAGAAGTGCCCAGGAGGGTACAAGCTCAAACAACCTTAATAATAAAAAAAAAGGATACTTATTGTTGTGAAAAACTGTAACCTTTAAATTTATTATGCTTGACATACACCCACTGCAGCGTTATAGGTGGGATATTTCTTTATCGATTTCTGTTCATTTGAAATCTCATTATGACCATACAGAACACACATTTGCATCTATTAGCAACCAGTCAAAGCATGTTATGCAAAATTAGACGGCCTTAGTTCTTCTGCAAGCCCTCTGGCCATTTATCATCTCACAGCATTTCCTTGAGCTTCTCTACTTACACATGAGAAGCAACTGGAGCTTCAATGAGAAGGAACTTCAATGGAAGAGAAGCAGCGCAGCAGCCAAGCCGTACATCAATAAAGTTCAGGGTGAGTGTATGAGTCAGGGAATCCGCCGGGGAATTCATTTTCTTCACGCTAAAGGAGGTTTGTAAGTTGATGAAGAGTAAAAATGTCCAGAAACTCTGCCTGTTTTCCCCTGTTTTAAATCTAGTGCTGTGCTTCAATGTTTTTAGAGCTAACCAGCACGCACACACGTGCATGTTACAGCAGGGCATGTTACGTCTGGGTTGCATCAGCATCTGCAGGAGCAGCTTGGTGTTCATGCAGACATTTAATTCATCCTGCAGGAAAATCATCAATGTGATGGGGTGAATACTTTCATTAAATGACATGCTGCAAGGTTTATTTATATAACTTCTTGGCATAACTGGTTTCCCTTCAGTTAATCTTTATTACAGTATGCTCCAATCGGTCCCCACAAGAACCACAAAAAAAAAAGAGATGTTTTCCAGTTGGGCTGCGGTCGGATCCAGATCAAACTAGATCAAAGATCAAAGATCAAAATCAAAAATGGCCTCTGATTGGTCAAATCTACATCTGATTGGTCAATCTACAAAGATCAAAATTGACTGTCTGGATCAAAGATCCAGACAGTCAATTTTTTCCCCCAATCATCCATGAAACACTGGCAGCAGATAACTGTAAGTGAAGAGTCTGGAGACATTTCTGCTGGATCTAAAAAGTTTAATAGAATAGATGAAGGCAGAAGCTTTATTCATTGCTGCAATACATCAGAAGTCAGACTGGAAACACCCTGCTGGAAGGAAATAAAATAAAGCAGCAGAGGAGACATTTTGCATTGATCAGACCCTGGTGCAGGGTGTGTCCATCCATCTCAGTGGGAGCGTTGCTGATCTTCTGTGATTTTTTGTGATCTGCTGGGCAACGCAGAGGCAACCAACTTATACCTAATCTTGAGGCAATCGAGGGAGACAAATCACAATCACGACAGGTGTGTTTTTGCACTGTGGGAGGAAGCAGGAGTACCCAGAGAGAGCTCACAGATGCATATTGGATAACCTTTGAACTGCATGTGGAAGGACATTCTTGTCTAAAGTAATGATACCACAATGTAAAAAAAATGACTTCATTGTTGGGTCTAAAATATATTTTCAGTGGCCTTAACATGAGGTGTTAAATATCAGTAACCTTTGACATCATTGAACGAGCTGCCAGCGTTTATACCTTGAAGTTTATTGTTATTTAAACAGGTGAAAAAATTCTGCTAACCTTTATGTTTTTGCTATGAAATTGGGAAAAAACAACTTTTGGAATCATTTTTAAGTGAGAGGCTCTGTGTTTTTTTTTATATTCAATTTAAATAAAATAAGCAACTGCTTAAATAATGTTGCCAAATAAAATATCAATTTACATTTTTTAATTTGAGAATAAAGCTGCTTAATTAAGTGTAAAGTTACTGAAATTTATAGTTGAGGTACCAGTAGTCAAAACCTGCTCTGTGGTGGCATATAGTTCTCATAGAACAGAGCTTTTTCTTTTTGGAGCAGCCACCAACACTAAAACCCAGACTGTTACTGTTTGTGAAATGATGACAACTTTTGCCGCTGAAAAACAATAAGTCCTAAATGATAAAGACTGATGATAATTCTTAAGAAGGAAATTTTAATTTTTTTATATCATTTGTTAACTTTTCTAAGTCAACACTACTATGATGTTAGTTTGAAAAAAAATCTGCATTTTAAGTTACATAACATATAATTCAAAGTTTGGCAAACTTATCCATCAATCCATCCGCCTGTCCGTCCCCCCATTTCTTTTTGCAGAATGGTTTTCACATACCAGGAATCTGACTCTTCATTCATAACTAAGGCAGATTGAATCAGTTTCTTATGGAGATGCATTAAGAAGGAATAAATGAAGTCGCAAAAGAAAATCCTTTAATAAAATATAGAAAAAGCACTGAGGTCCCATAATAAAACCGAATGGAGGAAAGTCTCTGACTTGTTCTATTTCCCGTTATATCGCTACATCCTTCTATGGTGTCATGCAGGTTGAATTATAATCTTCTCTAGTTATACAGCATAATGACCTAAATAAAGTACAAAGGTTCAAATCCACCCTATGTTCTCTTACAAAGGTTTTACCAAACTACTACTTCTCTTTTTATTTCCATCCTCTTCATGTCGCATTCTCTGAAGTCAACAGTTATCTCTGCAGGAAGCAGCCACTGTAAAACTGGCCTGCAGTGTTTTTACACCTACTTGCCCTGATTATTACAAACCCCAGCGCTTTTTTTTTTACCCTGCAGTACCACTTATTTATTTTTGATCCTAAAATATCTGTCAGCTAAAATAAGGCTCCATGTTTGAATCTTTGTACTGATGCTCTGTGACCATCACATATCATCTTTGCTCCATTTTTCTTGAGTTGCAGTTTTTTTACATTTGCTATGACAGATTTTTTAATACTTTCAACAATTTACTAAAACTTAACAGAGTTAGCACTGCATCTGCATGTGTAAGCTATACTATTAAAGCATTTCTTGTTGCTTAACACATAATGCATACAATTAACATAAATTTTAAAAGGTTAAACTCCTTTTACACATCAGCTCAAGCAAGACCAAAACAATAGAATTTTACAGCCAAATTTACCAATGCTTTAACACTGTTTGTCAGAACAGATAACACCATGCTCTAAACCTAACCTTTTAGGCTAAAGTCAAGGTGAACAACTCCTCATATTGAATTGAAACACTAATATATTCTCTGTATTTTATTTCATTGCAAATGAGAAACAGCTTATTGAAGTTATGCAATTGTTTAAATCACAGTTGACCCCCATCAACAGCACACTCAGCTGTTGAGGTTCTTTCAATCACATGATCACATGTTATAAAAGAGGAGTCTTTGGGCTGGCCTTCACTGGAAAAGGAAAAATTTGGAGCAACACAAAGAGAGAAAGAAAGAAAGAAAGAAATGCCTGCACAAGGGCAAGGAAGACAAGTACCAGGACAAGAGAGAGGAGTGGGGCAAACTAGAAGGGGAGGAGTTAGAATGGGTGGTGAGAAAGATTCTTAACTCCACACTGCTCCCCGGGCGCCGCACTCCGGCAGCCCACTGCTCCCCACAGGGATCAGTAAATGCAGATGTAAACTTCTCCAGTGTGAGATCAATAAACTTCTATTACTATATTAAGATTATTATATGCTTTAGATTAAGGCTCGATCAAGCTGCTTCATTGGATGAGGCTGACTCCTCCAAGCGTTCTCAAGATTTTGGTTACAAAGAAACCAACAGATCGTAGCTTCAGATTCCTTTATCACACATAAATGTATCTGATCAAGCAGATAATGGATAAAAATAAGCTAAGTGAAGACAAATAGCAGTTCTTCAAATAATGACTTCATTCAATCTGAGAAAAAGCTTATCCAAAACAAACCGTCTATATGTAAAACACCTTAATAACTTATGAAATTGGCAAAAATAAATAAGGCAATTGTAAAGTGCCTTGAAATGATACATGTCGCAATTTAACAAATAAACTGAATTGAATTGTGATTTAAACTGGTTTTAGAAAGTTTTGCTCTGATTTTAGAAAGATTTGATCAAGGCAAACCCAGGCCTGATTTTAACTTGATATGATAAACCTTTCTGATGACTCGAAATCATCTAAACCAGAGGTCTTCAACAGGGGGTCCGCAACCCCCAGGGGGTCCATGATGGTACCGCAGGGGGGTCGCAAAAGTTTTGGTTGATTAGCCTTTTTTTTTATATTCTCCCCTGCAATTTTTTCCACTAATGCTTTAAAATACACACTAACATGAATTCAACACGTTGAAGTAAACATATAAATGGAGGCAGAAGATGTCTTCCAGTCATCAATGCACACATTCAGCGACACACAGGAGCTCTTTCAAGCTGGACACCGTTTCATTCACAACCCCTCTTCCAACCAGGAATCCCAATCAGAAATACTTTAATAATCCCAGGGCAAGATTACTTTCATTACATTCCTCCATCCGTAATAGAGTGACTAAAGGACCAGTTTGCTATAAAACAATTTCCTACAACATATATAATTAGGGGGTCCCCGCTTCATCTCGCCATCAGATTGGGGGTCCTTGGCCTTGAAAACAATGAAGACCCCTGTTCTAAAAAATATTTGAAGTATAGACTGTGTAACTTTTAGCCACTGGGGGCGCCAGACCACACTGCAGCAGAGAACCAGTAATATATCTGGTCAGGTTAGGATCATGTCAGGAGAGCTCAGACTGCCTTAAAGCTCCGCTCAGAGTCCCATGACTCATTCAGTGACAGATCCCACCCTCTCAACTAACATAGCCATGTTTTTTAGAAACAGCAGCCCAGATGAAGCACCGATATCCACCAAGTATTAAATACTGACATCATTTAACATATCCCATGTTAATAGGTCAGAGTTTAAGGTTTCACAATAAAAGAGAGAGAACCTGGGAAATAATGGCCTCTATGGGACTCACCACTTCTCACATAAAAAAGGAACAAAAGTCCAGAAAATGACCTTAGCTAAAGCAGTCAGGCTCCCTCTGACTAAATAAAACAAAAAGGTTTTATAACACCTTTTGAAGCCCAGTGGAATTGAATTGACTTGTTATAATGTGGCCTGACCCTAAAGAGGCCTATCCTACTTGAAAACCCTCCGTTGGGGCTGAATTAAATCCTGTAGGGAAGAGTGGATCCAGGTCCCCACTGATGTAAATCAAGTTTTCAGATGTATTCCTTCCTTAATGAAAATATAAAAATTGTTTTCTCCAGTGGAGAGTGGACTGGACTCACAACACTGACGCTCTGTATAAAAAGGGCCAGAGCCGCCTCCACCTCCTGAGGAGGCTGAGGGCCTTTGGAGTCAGCAGGCCCCTCCTTAAAACCTTTTATGACTCTGTGGTGGCCTCAGCCGTCCTCTACGCTGTCGTCTGCTGGGCCCCTGGCAGCTCAGAGCGTGAAAGGAAGAGACTGAATAAGCTGGTGAGGAAGGCCACTTCTGTCCTGGGCTGCCCTCTGGACTCGGTGGAAAAGTGGCTGAAAGGAGGATGCTGTCCAAACTCACATCCATCATGGACAACACCTCTCACCTCCTGCACCAGACTGTAGAGGAGCTGAGCAGCTCCTTTAGTCAGAGACTTAGACACCCTGTCTGTAAGAAGGAGCGCTACCGCAGGTCATTCATTCCTGCTGCCACCAGACTCTATAATAATGCACTATAACCACAATAACTCCTGTAAAAACCACTGTGCAGCTATATTAGAGTTTTTATTTATTTATTGACTGTGCAATATTCTGTGCAATATGCTGAATGTGCAATATTTCTCCACCTGTATATAAGCCATTCGGATTGTACGTATTTTTATTTCTTATTTTTTTATTTCTTATTTTTATCTTGTTTTTCATTGTGTGCGATACATGTACACTTGCACCTTAATCCTATTTATCTTGATATAGTGTATATACCTGGATATACTGTATATATATTGCTTTTTCTTAATGCACCTTTTTCCTCCCTGTTTGCACCTTCTGTAACTTCTATGCCAATATGTGATGAGGGAATTTCTCCGCTGTGAGATCAATAAAGCTCATCTAATCTAATCTTAACTATTTCTAATGTTAAAGTTTGTTTTTGTAAATAAAACTTTTAAGTTTTGACCAAGAAGAAGAGTTCTGCAACATAAATCACTGATTTATTTATAAAATCCTGAGGATGCTAAAGTTCAAGTTTCACTCAAAGGTAAACATTGAAGCTGCTTAGGAGTTTAATTTGTTATGAGACTAAAAGTTACCTGTTGTGTTTATCATTGTTTAAAGCTGTAAACACGTCCACAGCTGTTCATTGAAAAACTCTTTCTTTTAACATTGAAATTATCTGAAAATAAGATCAAAAGAAAGAAAATAGTAAAACAGTAGAGTGTTCTTTTTTAAAATTCCTTTATTTTTCATCACTGACATTTCTACGTCAGACAAGGATGTTGTAAATATTAAAACATTTTCCTTTGCAGTATTTACTGTACTTGAGACTCTGTGTTGATCCAACTGCAATGAATTCTGCTGTGTGTCATTAAATCAGATGAAAACTCATAAACAAATTCAGCAAAAGGATAAAAAAATTAGTTTAAAAGTCTTTAATCTTTTCAGCACTTCAACCTCTTAGACATTAAAGGCAATATAAGTAAAATGCACAAATCTGTACGGAAATGCAGTCAGAAGAACCATTACAGTTCAAACAAATAAATATATGCAGCTGACAGATCACTGCAAACCGTCATTTATTAAATGGGAAAAGTCCCTCAAGTCTTGACGATTTTAGAAAGCATGGCAGTAGCTTAATTAGAACCTGCTACCAGCGCTTCAACAAAGGTACCAGTGAATGTTTGCAAGATGAAGACAAAAGTATAACAGTTTCCAGACCAATCCCAGATCTGATCTACCAGTGCTGCAAACATGGTTCACCAGGAGACCTGAGACCTGTAATCTGGTGACCAACAAACATAATCTCTGAAGGGTTGACTTTGGTATGCCGGATTATCGGTTCATAATTCTGTGGATGGTGTTCATGTAGACATGCTTCACGTCCCGGGAAGCTTCAAAGGAAAGACAGCCTTGGCATCTCCAACAGAACGGCTTCAGAGCTTTTGTGTCCCGGTCGGGCTTTGTTATAAAACAGCAATTCCCCCTGAAGCTCCACAAGCTTCTCTCAGGCTTCAGTGTTTGTCTAGTCCATGAGTTCCAGTGCTCGACTGAGTATTGAGTTAAGAGGTAGGCACACACGCACACAAACTGGTTTTTAAAGGTCCTTCCTCTGTGTGTGTGCACCCTCCCTACGTCACGCCGAGCTGAGGCTGTCAAAACCACAGAACTTCCACCGTTTCTCCAAAGTTGCGCCAACGCCGCTCAGCTCCTGCCGGAACATAGTGGGCAGACGCAACATGAGACGCTCCAGTTCGCTGGCAGACACCTGGAAGAGGTTAGCAAAGAATGCAAGAAAACAGTCCATGAGGGGAATCGAAGCAGCAACGGAAATAAAGAAGCATTTTAAGATGTTTACTGCTCTAAACTTTAAAAGTAACCTTCTAAAAATTTAACTCCTGCTCAAAAATTTAAAGAGAATGTAGCCTATAGATTTAAGTCAAACAAACACTGCAGCCTGCCGTCACACAATGTTTTCACCAACATTTTAAAATGTATCTGCAGCTAAGAACTTCTGACAAAAGTGCAGACATGTAATAAATAACCATACAAGCAGTTTTATTTAAAAACACATGTATGTAAACTACTCTCCTCACATATTATGATGTAGATTTAATACCACAGGCTCCCAAAGCGTCACATTTATGAGTTCACGCTCCTTCTCTGCAGCTTGCTTTCAATGCGCCTGTAGATTATCTGATTCACGTGCAGTTCAAAGAAAGCAAAAAGCAAGAAAAGTAAAAATTTCCTTAGCAAAATCCTACTTCAAGTAAAAACTACTTAGTTGATTTTTTGCAAAAAAAAGAAAAAAATCCTTTTGGTCCACTTTATAAAAGAAAATATATTAATATTATTTTATATGATATACTTTATACTGTTGATAAATAATTTACAGTTGCAATAAATAAGAAAAAAAAGCTCAGAATTTTAGTAATTTTGTAGCAACAACTGTCTGCCTGGTCAAATTCTAAATGGTCTGTGGTTGTATAGCACTTTATTTTGCTTCTCTGTTTTCAAAATACTTATACAACCATTCATAAACCCATTCACATGTTGATAAAAAGTTGTGCTTTAGATTTTAATTTATGCTACATTGTTTATAACTATAACAAACAAATCGTATTTCCTTCGTGCCTAATATGTACTTAGATGTATTCATATGTAGAAACTCGAATTGCAAATGATAGAGAATAATTTTTAATAAAGCTTATAGTTAAAGTGGTTCAGGTTATCCTGACTTATCTTAATAGTTATGATGCTATAGGCTTAGACTGCTGGAGGACATTGGGACCCTTTTCTATCATTCTGCTTCATTCTATCTCTATTCTCCCACTCTGCAAATGTATTAGTTCAATCTCTAACATTATGCTCTCTCTGCTTTTTCTCATAGTAGCTTCGCCTAGTTTGTTCCTGGTTGGCTCTGACACCATCCTCCATCAGCTATGCTGCTTCCATAAATACTTTTGTTAATAGATGTTGGATCTTGGCCTGTTTTTCAGTGTAGTCCTGTTTCTCTGACTGTGACTAACTGGATGCGTCTGTCATCCTCTGACATGGGAGATGGCTCAGAGCTCGTCTGCCTGGCTGTTTGTTTCCTGGATGGGGCCGCCTGTGGAGCTAGTTGACAATTGCTTTTTGTATCTCTGCTTCTGTCTCCTTGAACCCCAGTCGGCCTCAGCAGATGGCCGCTCACACTGAGCCTGGTTCTGCTGGTTCTTCCTGGGAAAGGGAGTTTTTTCTCTCCACTATCGCTAAAAGCATGGTTGTCAATGAGTCCATGCAATCAACTAGTTTTCCTTATATAGAAAACTTTGAACCAATCTGACTGTACGATCTGGTTGAGTTGTCTCTGTAAATTTCCTTGAGATGACATGATGTGAATTGGCACCATATAAATAAAATGAATTGATATAACATGTCTTTTTCAGCACCTAAAACATATTGAATCATAACATGTAAGGATGTTCCATCCATTATTCCACCCACAGATTATTCCAACAAGCTCCAGAAGGGTGTGACAGAAACCTTTGGCTGCTGTCATTGATGATTTGGGCTCTTACTGGAGCCGCTCTAGGGATGGTTCAAAAACTATTTCCCTTAATTTGGAAGTAACATCTACACTGGGTTAGGAAGCCCTTCGTTTGCTAACAAGAAAGAGAAGTCAAGCTGACTAAATATGTCTACATGTGAGAAATGAATAACAGTCATGATGTGGGAACTAAAGCAGCAAAACTCATCATTCACATTAAAGAAGCCATGTTTTAAAACTACAACTGACAAATTAGGCATTGAACTGACTGAGCAGATGGCCCCACAGCTTAACCAGCAGATATCAGTTTGTTGGGCTCCCAGTGGTGGAAAGAGAACAGAAGATTATTGATCTGCTGAAATGCAATCAAAGCTAAAGGAAATTGTTGATATTTTTATTGGAGTCTAGGTGGCAAAACAGAACTATAAATGAATCTGACGGAAACCCTTACAACCATAAACTGCATAATCAGTATTTAAGTTTATTTTAGTGGCAGGAGAAGCAAGAAGATTTCTATTTTGAATAAAATACAACTTGACATGTTTGTGATAAATACGGTTTACAATAAAGTAAGAAACACATTTTTTTTTTAAATAATATTTCTCTGGCATAAGTGACTTGATAAATCTTTTATTCTTATTTTAACAAACTGAATTCATAGGCTTCCATTAACATAATTAATCAGAATAAATGGCAGATTGGAGTAAAAAAGCTTCCTGCAAACATGTCATTTGTAATATTAAAATTGGGATCCGAAATTTTGGGGTGGGATTTCGCAATTTATTCTGAATGACGAAAGCTCTCATGAGTACGCGTGTTTACGTGATACATTTAATTTCGATTACAATAAGTCTTACTCCAACTACTTATCTCCATATAAAAGAAACAATCAGTACAGTCTGATTGGTTTTTGTTATCTGAATACATTTCAATCTGGTTGTTACCTATGTCTTTAAGATGTTGTCTAACTGTTTCACAGAGAATAAAAAGCTGCCTGGTCTTGTTACCTTTGAGTCCAGCCGTTGTATGTACGACCAAAGATACTCAAGATTGGCCCCGAATGGATGGACGTGTAGGAACGTGGATATAATACCTAGAGAACGAAAAAAAATGTTTAAATATAAGACACTTTTTTGCTAACAAAGCAACAGAGACCATCTGTTTATCCCAAATATTGAAACTGTTACAGGATAAAATCAACCCTGATACTCATGGTTAGTTGCGATTTATGAGCACAAACTCTGCAGTTATATACAGCTAGTAGAAAAGGACGACTGAGAAGGAAAGCTGAGCCAGGTTGGATATTAGATGTAAAGTTTCAGGCTCCAGCAGAGCAGCCATGCTGCATCCTCATGAAGGGCTGTGTTGTAAACAAGCAGCAGCAAGGCCCCCATAAAAAATGCTGGCCAGAGCAGAAGGAGCTCTCAAGTTGATTACCTCTGAGAGGTCCTGCAGAAGTAAGCAGTCATGCAGAGGAAGGGAAGGGGGGGATTCGGGGTTGGAGGGTTAGGAAATAGAGTGGAGTCCCTCTGGGGGATCCTGCAAGCCCAATATTTATTTCCTTGATTTATGTGGCGAGGCTGGCAATTACAGACAGGCCCTAATTCAATTCCTTCCACCAGGCCTGCTCACATGGAACAACAGCACTGGAGGAGAAGTAAAGGGTAAGAGTGGGGGGGGCGTGGGGTTACATTTCTAAATGAAGTTTTGCTTTGCACTCTAATTAATTAAGTTCCTGGGTGGGGGTGGGGGGTCGACTGGTTTGTTTTTTTTCTTTTGTTTTGCATGTATGCCAATAGTAGGATTAACTAATTTTATAGCACACTATGCAGGAGCTCTGTCTGTACTGAGGAAAAATAACAACAGTTAACAGTGAAAGTTAACCCATCCAACAGTAGCCTAACATAGTTTAGTTTAGTTAGTTTTATTAGGATCCCCATTAGCTGCCAAATAAATGGCCACTAATCTTCCTGGAGTCCTCGCATAAAGGAATTACATTACATTATGAACAAACCATTAAAAAAAAAAATTGCACAAGTTGCACATTAGCAAATAATAGGAACATGAAAAAGAGTAAAAATATACAACATAAATACACAGGTCAGTTCATCATATCATCTGCAGTAGTTCTGAAGACAGTATCTTGTGAAGCTTGTTCTGTTCTGGAATCTTCGCGTGGTTATTGGCAGTTGGTTCCAGTGACATATGGCTCTATAATACACTGTGGATTTAAGATAGTAATAAGTAAATAGGCAAATTATTCTTTAACCAGTAGGGGGTGGTTTTGGACTGCACAAAGACTATTAAACATTCAGCCAAATATGGTCAGAGGATCACAATAAATGGAGTTAAAAGCTAGATTAAAACAAAAAACACATAAACTCCCAGCAGAGCAAACCTTATGTAGCAATAGTAAATATTTGTAGTAATGGGAGAATGAGACATCTCCTGCAAGGCTTCACAAACTCCACTTCATTTCTGTAGGCTTTTAGACATTCTAATTTAAGCTCTTTCAGATTATCTTCCTGTTAGTTGGGCTAAATGTTTCTATTCTGGCTTGTGATTTTCTGAAAGAAAGAGAGTGGAGACATCGGTTAGCCTGTGATAAGCCAAACCCATTGACGGTCTTACTGAAGGACCCTTTTTGTTCTGCTGAAAGTCCTCAGCCCCGTGGCTCACAGGACTGCCTTTTTTGATGCAAAAGGTGTCGTGTTTATTACAGCATTATAATTTGAGAAGAGCTCTGATTAGAAACGGAGTGAAAACAGCTGTAAGATCTCAGAAAAAAATTGCTCAATTAATGAATTATGCACACTCACTCCATGTTTTGACTTTATGTTTTAAAACAAAAATTGTGTTTGTTTTGAACCTCCCCTGTTTTAAATCATCCTTCCTCCCTTACAGGCAGCCTTGGAGGAAGACAGAGAGCCCTGCCTCCCGTTTTCTTATATCTGTATTATGTTTTCTGAGCCACTAAGAGAGATAAATGCTGCTGTTGCTTCGCCTGTGCAGTGTGGACACAGTAGACCAAATACGCATTGCTCTGTTTTATTTAATAACAGCTTCACAGTTTCTTCAGCATGAGGGGTTTAAATGAGTTTGGAAAACAGAGGAGGCTGAAATAAATGCAATTTCAGTCTCTCCTGGTGAAATTCTGGAGGGATAAATCAGACACCATCAGTTTTCTTTACGTGCTGCTACAGTATGTGCTGTATATGATGCAGCTGAGCCAACAGGCCCTGCATGTGGCCTTCTGCAAACTACAACATACCGTTCTTACATAAGGACAATGCACCTGCAGCTGACAGAGATTTTGGACCAGAATCAGCATCCTGTGAGTGTTTGTTCTCTTAAGAGATCTCAGTGTGCAAAACGACAGAAAAGCTGTTTTTCATTGAAGTCTAAACCCAGACACACTGGTTTAAAGGTTTCCCCTCTTCAGTTCAATGTGTCTGAAACACTGTGAGACACCAAAGCACAGCAGCTAAAGCTCTGCTGGGAAAATGCATCTGGATTTGTTATTTTCACTAGTCTGATCATTTAAAAGGTCAGGAGAAAGATATTCTGCTCCTTCTATTCTCCAGTTCTCCAGTTATTGCTAGTTTAACCCCTAATTTATGTCCTCAATTTAATTCAATTCAATTCAGTATTTCTATAGCGCCAATTCACAACACATCTCAAGGCACTTTACAGTTCACCAGATCATACAGTTAAATTGATTCAAAGGTTTCTATTGGACTAAAATGCAAACCCTCACACTAAGCATGCTTTTAGTAACAGTGGAGAGGAAAAACTCCCTTTTAACAGGAAGAAACCTCCAGCAGAACCAGGCTCAGTGTGAGCGGCCATCTGCCGAGACCGACTGGGGTTCAAGGAGACAGAAACAGAGATACAAAAAGCAACTGTAAAAGGCGGCCCCGTCCAGGAAACACCCCCTTCTTTTTTCTGATCTGGTCTGGTCCTGTTTGTCTGTGACATCATCCTGGATCAAAACATCAGCTGGCTGCTGCAATCAACCTCTTTAATTGTAGATAGTAGAATTGGGCCTGGTTTTCAGTGTTTAGTCATGTTTCTCTGTTAAACATGCTTGTTGGCTCAGCTTTAACTGTGACTAACTGGGTGTTCTCTTTTTAATCCTTTTTTAGATGAGAACTGGCTCATATCTCAACTGCTCAACCGTCTTTAAAGCCATCTATGGAGGTAAAACACTGTTACCTTTTCTACCACGGATCAGTGCTTCTATGTTCCTCTGCAGATGGCTGCTCACATAGAGCCTGGTTCTGCAGGAAGTTTTTCCCTTTTAAAAGGAGTTTTTCCTCTTTACTGTGGCTGCATGCTTGCATGTTATGAGGGATTGCTGTAGAACCAATGTCTGTCTCCACCTGCTCATCAAGGAGGAGTGAATCCTGCAAGGTCAATGTCTGGATGCAATCAGCTGGTTTCTCTTAGATAGAAAATCTTTAGCGAATCTGAATGTGTTATCTAAATGAATTACCTCTATAAGTTGCTCTGAGATGACGAGTTGTTAGTTGTTAATTAACACAATTTAAATAAAGTGAACTGAAATCATTTCAAAGTGAAACATTCCCCTTAGCTGGCTTTCTTGGCTCTGCTGAGGAAAAGCAGTTCCACAGCATAATACTGCCACCACCCTGTTTCATTGTGGGTTTTACCTTTCCACCACACAGCATTTTACATAAAACCCCCAAAGGTCAGTTTTATTAATGTTGTCTCTCTGCAAATAGAGCTTCTGATGTTTTTTTCCTACCAATTCTACCCTGAAGGTCCTTTCTGCAGCTTATCCAGAGTTACAATGGTCCTGATAAACCTGTCAGCAGGCCAGTTTAGTTGGAGTCTCAGTGCCATTGTACTGAGTACTGAGATCTGTGCTGTAAGCTGCTAAAGGCTTGGGATTAAATGCTGCATGATGTTGTTTACTGAAATTAAAGGCACAAGTTGACTAATAGTCTTCTGCACATGGTTTTACTTTTAAAAGGGACTCAAACTGAATGCACACAGTCCCTTTCAGGTTTTTGAATTAAAATAATAAAAAAACACAAATTTCCACCGTAATAAAATGGGGTGCTTTTCTGCCTGCAATTTTGTGCCTGTAAAGCGGCAGAAGGTTCAAATTTTGTGTAAACCCATTTTGAAATGCATCAACTTTTCCTGGTTGAACATATTTACCCAGCAGCAGAGCCTCTTTCTCTGAAGCGACTCCTCCTCTCATGAACTCACTCCTCCTGTCTCTGCTGAGGTACGGTGAGGGAATGCATCCATTCATGCTCTGAGAAAAAATACAGAAAGGCTTTACACACCTGGGTAACCATTGAGGACAACGGTCTTTTAACAATCTTTCAGAGTTTCTACACATTTATTCTAAACATGAGATTTTTAGTCTATGAGTTGTTTTTACAGTTTTACATAAAAAAGACCACTTTACATACAGTATTACTAAATACAGCTAAACCTGCAAGGTTTTTTCAAGGTGTTTTTCTTTCCTTTATACAACTTCATTAATTTAGTCTCAAAGTAAACCCATTAAATCCTATCACTGGAAACCAGAAATCTAAAGGCTATCGGCTGTTGATCAGAATTATTAAAATTTACTTTAAAACTCAGGTTTTACCTTTTCATGAAGCTCTCCGTTGGTTCCCTCCACGGACTCGCCTGTACTACTAAACAGCTGCAGAGACAAAACCAAGATGGAGAGATAATTAGTTCCTTTTTCATCCCTTTAAAATGTTCAGCTCAGTATTTAATGGCTACAAAAACCTATAAAAACAAGACAAAAAAACAGGAATATAAAGGGTTTTTAATATCTAAAAGGAAAAATGAACCATATTTTAGGGAAAGCAACACACCAGGACCATCAGTGTTGGGCACATTACTTTGAAAAAGTAATTAGTTATAGTTACTAGTTACTTCTCCCAAAAAATAACTGAGTTACTCCACAATAAATGTAACTAGTTAATAGTAAAGGTAACTATTGCGTTATTGCCCCCATAACCCTCACCACCCAGCCCCCACCTTCTCGCCGTGTGTTTCAAAAGCCAGCTGAATAGAGTAGTTGACTAAGACAAGTACCTGCAGAGAGTTTTGTATTTATTGCAACTCAATTGCAATAAATGACATCAGGGGGGAACGCTATCTGACAGGCCTATAAAACCCCTCAGATAGCGTTCCCCCTGCTTAACATGGGGGAACGGTATCTGATGCGGTGTAAATATCATCAGGCTGCATTACCTCTCATGGGTGTAAAGTTTTTTAACAGGGCGTTCAGATCTGGTGAGTGTATGAAATTAATAACTGGGGATGTCTAATTCTGAAATCCTGTGTGTTTGGGTTGTCAGTCAAAGTAATTAGTTAGATTACTTGTTACTAAAAAAAAGGTAACAGTGTTACTTTTAACGCCTTTACTCCCATCACTGAGGACCACACAGAAAATGTCAAAGTGAAACTATTCCTCAACACAACGGCCTTAAGAAACTCTCTTATTCCACCTGCTTTGAGAATGCTGGATTTTAAAAACTGTTGAGCCACAGAGAGCATCTAAAAAATAATAAACCTCTACTGGGATCCAACAATAATTTGGACCACAGTTTTAGAGGAAAAATATCAAAATAAACAGAGCTTTTATTCACCTTGAACCACCTGTAGGGGCGGTGAGTTGATATTTAAAGGTTATGAGGAGTTTAAATCCCACCTTTGGTGCATAATGTTTGGTATCATTTAGTAGTACACATTAGTCAGTCCAGGAGGCTGTAGCATGCACCTGGAACAGGAGAGGCTGAGCCCAAATGGACTTGCATCATTTTCTAAAGACTCGAAACCAAAAAAAAGGTTTACTGCTCTGCTATAATCATGTTTTCATTATAATATTGTTTATTAAGACGCCTAGATAACATGGAAAGATTTGGACACATCATCAAATATTCAGTTCTTTCAAAATGAATATTTAAATAAAAATAAAAAAACAACTAATTTTATTAAACCCTGGAGAAGAAATTGATTTAATTAATTGTAAACGCTTGAAGTAATGATATAAAATTCTAACTGTTTAGAAATAAAGACCCTGTCATGTGACTGCTCATCTGACCCCTCCTCACATTCAGCTGTCAGACGTTTGAGGCTGATGAGCTGCTGTAATAAACTATGACACAGTTTGACTTTGAGTTTGGCTTTAGAGTTGGAATGAAGTTAATTCTGGTAATACTCTTTTTAAATGTTCTTCACTTTGTAGACTGATTCTATTGGGAAATTACTGGTTTCAGGTTTCCTAAAATCTAGCAGCACCAGGAGCTTCTGCAGGCTCTTTCCAAAAGGCCTCAGAATATTCTTTAGATCTCAACCTATCTAATAGTGATGTCCACCTGAAATAAATGCCTTCAAAGCACACAGTTTTATCAACACGTGATTTTAATGTAAGTAAATATGAGCGTCTCCTATTTTGTTTTGCACCAAAATGACATTATCATGTTTTATCATTCTTTACTGTTTTAAAATCACTTCATACCTAAGATTAATTTCTAAGCATTGAAGGAATGGACAGGATGTAATGTGTTTTTTCCCAGAGGGATTGTGAAATATAACAAAAAGTAACAAGCATCAGTGTCAAGGCAGTGATTGACTATTTTTATGGTTTTTCCAACAGCCTTGCTTAACCTCCTGTCAGTAGGTCTGAACAGAAATGCTTCACATGCTCTGTTTTTAGAGTTTTGGAGATCTTTGCTGGAACAATCATGGTCTCCTGCTCCTGAAAGCAGATGTAATCGCATGGTTCATCAAACTGTCTGCAGTTGTTGGGATTATGGCTGTTTTAAGCTGCTAGAGTTTCACTTTCATCTTGGCCCCTTGCTCTCATCAGTTAAATGGATCCCAATATGCTAAATGAAGATGCCTAGAAGGTCACCTACTGGTAAAATGTTTCTGCAAACGTATTAAAAATCTCTATAAAAGGAGACATAGGTCATGGGCTGGCAACCTTTCTCATGTTTCTAAGTGGAAAAAGATTGCTGCAATGTTAACAGGGATCCTTGTTTTTTTTCTTCCCAAAGTTTCCTCCATCATTCCTGACATAAGGAAGAAAGTATTGTGAAGTTACAATACAGGTTGCCTAATGATAAGAGGCCATTTATTGTTGCTACACAGATGAGACAGTTGTTTACATTGTTTAACGTCCATCTGGATGTGAAAATTCTTTACAGAAAATGAGAAAGGTAGGGTTTAAATAGTCTTCTAATTTCCTTCACTGTGCGCCATTTGCTTAGACCAGATGGTACAGTCAAGATGAGTGGATTGCTGTTTCTCATGTATTATTTCAGTTTTTTTTAGGTTGTCTTAATGTGAATGATATTCTAACTGGATAGTTTCTTTGCTGCCAGTCTCTGTGAGGTCAGTGCACGTGTATGTGGAGCGTCTTGGATAAATGTTTCACGGAACATTAGGCCGTAATTTTTAGGAGGAAAGCAGCAGTGATGTGAAAGCACATCATCCCTCACTTCAGCTCCAGCTCTCTCTGACTTGGACTTCATGCACAGTTCTTTATTAAATGTTCCTTTTTATCATTGAAGCAGATATTTCTGTGTGCTCAGATACAAATGTCCCCTTAAAAGCAAAGAACAACAGCTTAGCGCTAATATTTGCAAGTAGCAGCTAATAATAATGATAACTGAACTTTATTGATCTCACATTGGATAATTTCACCTCTGCATTTAATCTATCCCCTTGGAGAACAGTGGGCTGCCATTGTGTGGCACCTGGGGAGCAGCGTGGGGTTAAGGGTTCTGCTCAGGGAGCCAGGGTGGCCGTCTTTGGGAGTGGTGCTTGAACTCAGAACTTCTGGATTCCAAGCGCAATGCCCTAACCACTAGGTCACCCATACCCCTAGCTAGCTAGGATTCAGCAGTCAGTAAGGTTTCTACTCACTTAGAACCAGGTTAATTAGATACATATTGTCCCTTTGTAAATTATTTTTTTCCATTTGTTTTCTGTATCTACTCTGATGGTCAGATCATAAAGATCAGTGTAATGATCTAAAACAGGTAAAGCTGACAGAACAGACAAAAAAATAAAAAATAAATTAATAATGCATCAGCAGTGTGTGTACAAGAAATAGAAATCCTTTTCCTAAATCTGTTTTAAACAGACTTTGTGCTCTGCAGCTTAAAGCCATCAGTCTGTTTCCTCCAGCTAACAGGAACAAGCGACAGCTGCTACAGCTCTGCACAGGCAGCTGTCCGTCAGCAGAACCAACCACGTTCTCATTACAGCAGCGTAGCACTAAGAGCTGCTTCCAGTCAGTGGCTTCTATGCAAAGCTACACAAGTTGTCCGTCTTGTGCCACGCTGCAGACAGAATACGTTGCATAGAGTCATTAAATTTAAGTTACTGTTTATTGGATTTATAGGCCACGTTTCCATGCCTCCCTCTCTGTTTAACAGAATTCCCTCCGTCTAGGTTTGCTGTATTTGGACAGCAACAGCAGCAGCAGCTTACTTTTTAACCATCATTGGAGTTATGCAGATATCAATAGCACTGCATGGAGGAAAATATTGATCTGCCCTTATATTCATTTACCTTTCCTTATAAAAAAACCTGGGCGGATCTCAGTGTAAAGACATAAAGAGCATGTTTCCACACCTCATCTGTTCCTCCTGCTTCCTATAGTTCATGTGTCAATTGATTAAAGGCTTTTTTTCATTCTAAAAACCTCACTGACTTCAATGTAAACACTTCACATGGTTTTTCTTCCCTCTTCTTGTTGAAAACCAATGGAAAAACTGTCAAAATTTCATGAACTTTTGTTCGCTCTGTAGGCCTTCTGAGTAAAAGTATAAATCCTATGATAATTCCAAAGAAATTGTGTGAAAGCAGAGTCTTCATTCTGTGCAAAGATTGTGACTCTAGAGATAAATATGCGGCCGTGACAGCGATTTCAAAACTTTTGATCCTTTTAAAAAACAGCTGCCTCTCACTCTTAAAAGATGCTCTAGATTTCTGGACTTAAGTCAAACTTTGTGGTGCTTGATGGCTGATTTTAGAAAAACCATAGCATTATTAACATACCGTCTTCAGTTTTAGGAAGATGAAGGATTTATCTACAATGGCATTCTATGCTCCTTGCATTGCTATGGCAGGCACCAATAAACACAGATTTAAAGAATCTGTTTTTTGGCGACAATAATAATAGGTGCCTTCTGCATTGCTATGGCACGCACCAACTAGAAAGTTCCCAAAGGAAAATTTTGGATGTGTCTGTCACTTGGTGCGTATTTGTTATTGCTTAATATTTAGACTGGCACCAAAGGCTTAATGGGGTTAGTTGGGTTCACATTACATTGGCATAATTGACCATACGTGGTAACAAATGGTTGGCATCACCATAGCAAGTGGCAACTTGCATCACCTCACCTACCCTGCATTGCATGGAGGCACCTATTAGCCTATAAAAGGACATCAACCCATTCAGTGTTCATATCTGTTCACGACCTTTATCGAGACAGTCCACTTTTGAGCAAGAACGTTCGAACCTTAGCGATACAAGCCAGACATCGTTCTCAGATATCACACGCCTTTTAGTTAGATATTCTGATTGATAGAAAGTTAGACATGGAGCAAAAACAGATTGTTTTTGGAAATGAAACCACTCCAGCTAAACTTTCATAGGAAGAAATGGTTGACCTCCCCATCCAGGTCGACTATGACGCCATTATTTTCCCAACTGAAGATGACAGCTCTGTCACCAGCGAGCTGCATCTCAGCCAAGAAGAAGACGGTCCAGAGATCCAAGGGGAAGCAGTTTCTTCTGCTACCATTGAGGCTCCCCCCTTAGCGGAGGTTCAGCAGTAATCATCTCTCTCTGCTGAATCTACGTCTCTCAACTCAGATGAGGTCCAGCAAGCATGTCAGCCATCTCCAAGGTTAGAAGAACCAAAGACTCACCCCAGTGTGGCTCGTTCTTCTGAGGCACCTTACTCACACCATCATTCGAAGCGTTTTGTGGGTCAATACCAACATGTAGCTCCGCCACATGTTGAAGCCCCAGTTTATTATGTGGCTTCCAAACCAGAAGAAAACAAGAGAAAGCCATGGCACACCGGGGCCAACAGGAAAACTGTTGATAACCCCAAGTTCTATCAAAGCAACAGGATGCCGCGCCATGTGTCAGCGGTTACGATGAGCCCTCCATCGATGTCCATCGAAGAGGCTATCAAACATATCAACAATCTCACTCAGCAGGTTACCTCTCTAAAAAAAGAGCTGCACGAAAGAACATGTGATCTGCATGAGGAGAGAGAACAAAGAATCGAGTTTCAAGTTGACTGAACAGCACAGTTAAAACAAATTGCAGAACTGGAAACAAGTTTAGAACGTGAACGTAGCATGAGACTCAAAAGTGAGGAGAAAGAGGAGAAGCAGGAAACATTCACTGTAACCCAGCCTACAGGTGCGTCAAAGTTACCACACATTCCCACAGTTACAGTGTGCGTCAGTGTCCTGCATGAGCTAGCATTCCTTAAGAGGCAGGCTGAGAAAAATGCCTTTAGAAAAGGGAAGCTAGCAGAGGCTTTGGTAGAAGAACGAGAGCTGAGGCTCAGATATGAGGAACAGCTGAAGACTAAAACTGAAAATGACTCCAGGCTCAAGGAACAGGAGGAACTGATCAAATCTCTGAAGAGTCAAGTCTCACAATTGACGGCAGAGCTGAAACTTTCTTTGAAAAAAAGAACATCGTGAAGCTTCCTCACAACCAGAGGAGTCCATGAAAACTGAAGCTTCCAGTCAAAAAGGGGCACCCATGCAGAACAGGGCCCAAAGAAACAGATGTGGTCCCACAGTTAGAGGCCCCCACCATGAAAACAGGAGACAGAATACAAACGGAGGCTTCAACGCAAACCCAAGCGTCTACATAAATGCTGGCCATCATCTGCATACAAGCCACCATCGAGACGCAGGACTCTACATGAACCAAGGCTTCCCCACACATGGAAACCACCATCCAAACAGAGGCCTGCAGGCAAAGAGAAGATTTCCTCCCTACAGTGGCTACTAGACAAATACAGGCCACAAGGCTGACAGGAGCACTTAAGAAAAATCCAGCTTCAAAAATCATTAAAACCCCCCCCAAAAAAAACAAACAAAAAAACAAAAAAAAAACAAACAAACAAAACAAACAAAAAACTTAAAAAAAATAAAAATAAATAATCCCCTCCTTGAACCGCCACCTTATCGTGGTGGAGGGGTTTGAGTGCTCAGATGATCCCAGAGGCTATGCTGTCGGGGGCTTCAATGCCCCTGGTAGGGTCTCCCATGGGAAACAGGTTCTGGGTGACGGGCCAGACGAGGAGCAGTTCAAAAGGTTCTTTTTCTTAACTTAGTAGAAAAATTACATTATTAGTATAAAACTGTAAAATTCACTTTTTAAAAGTTGTAACAAAATTTATTAATTCAAATATATGTGTAAACAAATTATATTAAGCCAGTATAAATGTTACAAGGTTCATGTTATATTTTCCTTATATGTATTGTTCATCTTATATGACCGATACAAATTGATATTTTCATAAAAATTTGTTTTTTAATTCAACTGAACAAAGAAGTTTTTTATTTCATTGCTTTGTTACGACTGTAATTAGCTTTGCAAAGATTATTCAGTTTTTCGATTGGGGCAGACAAAACAAGATTTTATCTCCTTTCTGCTCACTGTTGCTTATAGTAAATGTATGAAAAAGTGACTGTTTTTCTAGTGATTTCTACCATGAAGCAATAAAACTGAAGACATTCCATCCCTGCACCTTCAGATAGGGTGAAGGTCTCTGATGGTTTTCAGAGGCAAAGAGGTGGGAAGAGGTGCTAGACTTCCTTCGTATCCCTGTGAGGAGGTTTTGGACAGCATCCCTTTAGGGATTTTATAATTCTCAGGATTCCTATAGCATAAGGCAAGTTAAATTCAAGACTTTTTAAGACTTTTTAATGCCACTTAAAATAAAAATTTAAGACCAAATTCACAAGACACACAAAAAAAACCTGCTTGCGACAGCTCAACCCAAAGGTTTATTTTAACATAAACCACTGCACTAATGTTTCAAATTTTGAAAAACTTCCCATACAGGAAGAAAGCTAAAAACACACAAATGACAGATATATTTGAACAATTATTTAACTGAATTCACAAACTATGTTTTAGCAGGGAACAAAACAAATCAGTTTTAAAGCCACAACATAACCAGTGCCAAGTCTTTTTTGCAGCTATTTTTCTTTGTATCGTTTTCTTAGTATGTTTGATTTGGTGATAAGTGGAGGCGCTGCAGAGACAAGGGTCGAACAAAACCGAGAAATACCGTCTCCACTGCCTTAATTCCCATCGTTTCGAGCTTGAATCGCTTCTTGCACAAAATACACTGTGCCTCATGTATGTTCCCTGGTTTTAGCCATGGAGAAAACTCTTGGCTGGAGCCAATTTTCGTTACATGCGGCCGGGACATTTGGGAGATGCACCATTAACTTTTTGTCTAGAAAATATGAGCAAGTTGCCACTTGCTCATATATAAAGTTAATGACTCATTGAAATCATAAATTGTCCATAATGAACACAATATTCAAGCATAAGAATGTCCATCAATGCACTTGGCACCAATACACTCAAGGTCACAGGACAAGAACCGACTTTGAAGTTGTATCTTGTGACTTTCACTTAGACTTGTTGCATACAGCTTACAACAGTGTAATGATATTGCAGTTGGAGTAAGATAAACGGTACCAGTATAAAGTGCAGCAGTTATCAGAATGTAAACACTAGGAGAAAAAGAAACCGGTTTAAAAAAAATGGTGTAAAAGGCCAATAATATGAAAAGGTTCAGTGCAGTGCAAAATAATTATGGTGCAAAACCACATGTCTTTACACTGGTCAGGTATATATTCGATTACAGGATGTCTCTAAGATTCTAGGGGCGACAGTGGTGTCGGATGAAGGAGGACCAAAGATGACAACTCTCGGGTGACGAGAGTAGCAGAGCTGACCAGAGATTAACACCTGGTTATGAGTTGGATGCGCTTGAAGAGATGGGAGCCAAACAGTCTCTGGAGGCCCATGCGAGTAGCGAGGGTTTGCTTGAAATGTCAGGCTGAGTCTTCTATCAGAAATGTGTTTAACCTCTTAACAGCCACCTCTTTTTGGGCAATCCTCACCTATTTTGCATTCCCAAATGGAAAAGCAAATAACTTAGGAACTGTAAGCTCAAATTAGATGTGCAATACATTATTTGGAAGCTTACACCCCCTAGTTTCCTAATATATAAATTGAAATGGGGTGACTAGAACACAGACCAACCTGCAACAGTTCAAACATTGCTCAAAGTTGGTTTTTTTTATTCTCGGAAATGATAGGTCTTTTTTGAACAACAGTAATAAACACATTCTTGAGAAAAGGCAGGTTTTATTGTATTATATTTGTACTACATCATGTCAACCACAAATGCAGAAAATGTCAGACCTCTAGCTATAACAGTTCCAGAGCTGTGGGGTATTAAACTTTTAGTGTCAGCTTGGAGCTGCACGCAATGACTCCACCTGCTGGTAAAAGTTTTACCGGTGAAATTTTATGCATTCTGAGTTATTACCCCCATTTAAAGCTACAGTGTGTAATAATTACAGGGATATACAGTCAGAAATGTAATATATTATACATAACTATGTTATTTATCATCATCTATGAGCTCAGCCTCTTAACCTTAATATTTGCGTTGCCTTAGAATTCGTTATTTATAATTACATAGGAGCGGGTCTCGCAGCAATGGAGGCAGACATTTTTGCGCTACGGCAGCGCAGAGCCAACAAACTAGCGATTGCGAGATCGCCCATTACAATAACATGCTGCGTGATGATGCTGTTACTCTCCAGTATACTTATTCAACAACGTCCCTGACGTTTCACAGGTAATGATTCAGTAATTTTCTGTAAAATAATTTTCTGGATATATACCTCGGTTACTTCTCTCCGGCTCCTTTGGAGATCTTCAAGCCTTTCCTCCTCTGCTCTAGTCACCCCGCTGGCACCTCTCCCTCGCCTGGCCCTGGCTGCACGCCCACCCCGGCCTCTCTGCCCTCTTCCTCGCCCTCTTCCTCGCCTTGTAACCCCCGTGCCACAAACAAGACTTGGACTCTGTAAACGGGGAATATATATTCTTCCAGCGAACACAATCTCGCTGTTAAACTAATGACTACAATTACTTCGTCTGTTTATATCACCATGCAAAGAAGCTCACCAAAACGTCACAACGATGTAGAAAAAATAACGGGTATATTTATTATCTTAAGTCTACATGAAATCTATACCCTACACAGACTAATGAAATACTATCTGTAAAATTATCTATGTAAACAAACCTCATCACTTGAGAAGGTAGGTGATGCGGACGTCATGGAAGACATTTTGTCCCATAACGCTCGCCGTACTGTTGGGGGGGAGAAGCGGTGGGGGGGAGATGTTCATGTTGCTGCGGTCTGCAGTCTGGACGTTAGATGTCGCTGAAAATTACACACTGTAGCTTTAAGGTTAAGGTTTTAAGAGGATAACTCCTACTTCTGATAGAGATTTTCTCAGTTTCGGGAGAAAGCAGGCAACAGAGTCTGAATGGAATATGTTGCCAGCCACCTTTAGCTGTGGCCATAAGGTCTGCTGTGTCTGTCGTGCTGGCATCCCTGAACCCAGTGCTGGACACCAGCAATTAGGGATGCCATGAAGCTGAAGATGAGCCCTATTTAGTCTGATTGTGTTATTGGGATCCTCAGGCAGCAAACAGTTACTGTGAGGTCCAGGGTGCCACTGCCAGGGCGATTGCAGAGTCAAAAACTGGGTAGAGTTTTTTAAAACCATGGAGACAGACTACTGGTGGGCCTCAAAGTAATTCTGGCAATGCCAATGGAGGGGGAGCAGTGCTTCGCTAATACTATATTCAGTGGGAGCAGGAGCTTCTGACCTTAACTGAGTACGTTGTCAGACAGTGGAATTAATACTTTGAGGATTTCCTTAATCCAGCAGACACTCCTTTCCTGGTGGAAGGGAAGACTGGATGTTTTGGTTTGGACTTGTTCATTATCCAAACTGCAGTCACCGGGTAGTCAAAAAAATTCCTTTTGGGCAGGGCTTCAGAAGTAAATAGATCTGCCTCGAGTGTCATAGGTCTTTGGATGTTCTTGGGCTGTGACTGAAACACCTCCTAAATATTGAGATTTATTTTGTAGAGTCCCTGGAATCTTATTTTGAATGTCTATCATGGAAAGGGTAATGTCAAGCAGTGATTTCCAAATGTTAAATCACTGGTTTTCCCTGTTATTAGCTGTAATGATGCATTATTACAGCATAAATGGGAGTCCCTGGAGTCTTACTTTGAAAGTCTAGCAGGGTTTTGTGTTAATTAAAGAGTCAGATCCAACAATGGTATTGAATCAATTTCCAATTGTTGAATCAGTCTTTTCCCCAGTTATTAGATCAAGAGATGCTTTATATGCTATGTAATTTTCTGTGGTCCCCTCTCTGATCTGACCAGTGAGGACTTGTTTACCTGAATAAGCCTGGTCTTATTCAAAGAGACGGCACGCATCCCACTTTGGATGATGCAGCTCTTCTTTCTAGGAATCTGGCCAAAGTTGTTAGTCCTCCAAGAACCTGACAACTCAGGATGCAGACCAGGATGCAGAGTTGTATTTTAACACACCTCTCTGCAGCTTCTCTACTGTTACCCACTCATTGCTCCATCCAGACAGTGTCTTGCCCACAACCAAAATCCTATAGATTATAAAAGATTTCCAAAGGAGTAAATCATGATAATCTAATAAAAATAAAAATAACTTAAATTCAAATTGAGGAAAAAGTTAAAATGATTATATGTGTTTTATTAAAATAAGATCTCTTTCTTCAAAAAGTCTGCTAGTTAATGACTTGATTTGTGAGAATCATATTCATTTATGTTGCCTTACAGAAACTTGGCTGCAGCAAGAGGATTATGTGAGCATAAATGAGGCAACTCCTTCTAGTTAACTTTTCACATACCCAAAAATTCTGGGAGAGGAAGAGGAGTAGCAACAATCTTTCAGTCTGACTTACTGATTACTCCAAAGGCAGTTAATAATTACAACTCTTTTGAACATTTAACCCTTAGTTTCCCTCATCAAAATTGCAAAGCAAGAAAACCTCTTCTTTTTGTAACTTTGTATTGTCCACCAGGTCCTTACTCTGAATTGTTAGATGAGTTTTCAGAGTTCCTATCTGATTTGGTGTTAAATACTGACAGGATGACCCTGACCCATGAACCATAGTGGGGGAGACTTTATCATTCATGCTGACATTGAAGGTGATAGCTTAAGTGCAGCATTAAATGCTATCTTAGATGCTATTGGTTTTATTCGAAATGTGAATGGTCCCAGACATTCTCATCTTCCTACTTTGGATCTTGTGCTGACATACACTCACCGGCCATTTTATTAGGTACCCCATGCTAGTAACGGGTTGGACCCCCTTTTGCCTTCAGAACTGCCTCAATTCTTCGTGGCATAGATTCAACAAGGTGCTGGAAGCATTCCTCAGGGAGTTTTAGTTCCATATTGACATGATGGCATCACACAGTTGCCGCAGATTTGTCGGCTACACATCCATGATGCGAATCTCCCGTTCCACCACATCCCAAAGATGCTCTATTGGATTGAGATCTGGTGACTGTGGAGGCCATTTGAGTACAGTGAACTCATTGTCATATTCAAGAAACCAGTCTGAGATGATTCCAGCTTTATGACATGGCGCATTATCCTGCTGAAAGAAGCCATCAGAAGTTGGGTACATTGTGGTCACAAAGGGATGGACATGGTCAGCAACAATACTCAGGTAGGCTGTGGCGTTGCAACGATGCTCAATTGGTACCAAGGGGCCCAAAGAGTGCCAAGAAAATATTCCCCACACCATGACACCATCACCACCAGCCTGAACCGTTGATACAAGGCAGGATGGATCCATGCTTTCATGTTGTAGACGCCAAATTCTGACCCTACCATCCGAATGTCGCAGCAGAAATCGAGACTCATCAGACCAGGCAACGTTTTTCCAATCTTCTATTGTCCAATTTCGATGAGCGTGTGCAAATTGTAGCCTCAGTTTCCTGTTCTTAGCTGAAAGGAGTGGCACCCGATGTGGTCTTCTGCTGCTGTAGCCCATCTGCCTCAAAGTTCGACGTACTGTGCGTTCAGAGATGCTCTTCTGCCCACCTTGGTTGTAACGGGTGGTTATTTGAGTCACTGTTGCCCTTCTACCAGCTCGAACCAGTCTGGCCATTCTCCTCTGACCTCTGGCAACAACAAGGCATTTCCGCCCACAGAACTGCCGCTCACTGGATGTTTTTTCTTTTTCGGACCATTCTCAGTAACCCTAGAGATGGTTGTGCATGAAAATCCCAGTAGATCAGCAGTTTCTGAAATACTCAGACCAGCCCTTCTGGCACCCACAATCATGCCACGTTCAAAGTCACTCAAATCACCTTTCTTCCCCATACTGATGCTCGGTTTGAACTGCAGGAGATTGTCTTGACCATGTCTACATGCCTAAATGCACTGAGTTGCCGCCATGTGATTGGCTGCTTAGAAATTAAGTGTTAACGAGCAGTTGGACAGGTGTACCTAATAAAGTGGCCGGTGAGTGTATGGCATAGAATGCGAAGAAATAACAGTATTTCCTCACAATCCTGTCCTCTCTGACCACTTTTTAATAACCTTCAGGATTGCTGTAACAGAGTTCTCCTCCCCAAAAGAAGGTTTTACTTTAGCAGATCATTATCAGATTATGCAGTCATAAATTTTAAAGAATCTGTTTCACTTTCTCTATCTCCTGTGTCACTGAGCAGTGCTACAGATTGCAAAAGCTTAGTTTATTCCCCTTCACAGGTTGAAGATTTTGTTGATGGGATTGCTAGTTCTCTGGGTACTGCCTTAGACAATGCAGCCCCTTTGAAAAAGAAAAACTTTAAAAATAGAAAGCTGGCTCCCTGCTTTAATGCAGAGCTGCGCACTCTGAAGCAAAATGCTAGGAAACCAGAGAGAAAATCGCGCTGCAACAGGCCTACGGGAATCCTACCTAGTTTGGAAAAAAAAATTCCAGTCCTTAAATAGCTTTTAAGGTTGCTGTAATTGAACCTTTACTTAAGAAACAGTCTCTTGACCCAGATGACTTGGTTAATTATAGACCTATCGCCAATCTTCCTTTCTTATCTAAGATTCTGGAGAAAGTAGTTGCCAAACAGTTGTGCGATCACTAACACCATAATGAACTTTTTGAAGAGTTTAAGTCTGGCTTTAGAGCTCATCATAGCACTGAAACAACTCTGGTGAAAGTCACTAATGATATTCTCATGGCCTCAGATAATGGACTTTTATCTGTACTTGTCCTGTTAGATTTGAGTGCTGCATTTGATACAGTTGAACATAATATTCTTTTAGAAAGATTTGAATACTTTGTATGAATTAAAGGACCAGCACTACACTGGTGTAAATCTTATCTATCTAATCGATTTCAGTTTGTTCACATTAATGATAAATCTTCCTCATGCTCAAGGGTTACCTGTTGAGTACCACAGGGATCAGTGCTAGGGCCAATTCTCTTTACTTTATATATGCTCCCAATTGGTAGAGTTATTAGACAGCATGGGATTAATTTTCACTGTTCATGTCTATAAATGCAAATTACGCTAATCCATTACATAGATTATAGGCATGTCTTGAAGACATAAAAACTGGATGAATCTTAAAGGAATAGTACACCCAAAACATGATTAGCCTTCTTTTTCTACTCACCCCCATGCTGAACAACACTCTGGAGTACTTTTTTGATATCTCAAATGCATCTGGAGATCTGGGAGGCTTTTTGCTGTCTGCTGACATTCAAATAATGGAGGTTATGGCGCCCGAGGCAGAAAGGTCCATAAAAGTCCACAAAAAACGTGTCAATATTCCTCCATACTGCTCGTCCAATGTATTCCAAATGTCCTGAGTGGGTAGCGTCCATAATTTACTCGAAACGAAGTCATTTAGAATGTTTTTAGAGCATAAACAGTAGTTTATACCATTTCCTAAAAGCGCGCTCACGAGCCTACGGAAACCGCGGCAGACCAAACCAGATGAAAGTGCGCATTCAGCGTCTGCTCTGCCGATAATGCAAGCGTAGAAGAAGAAATGTGCTGTTTACCTGTGCAAAGAAAGAAACAACGAAAGAAAAATGTCTGAGGACTTCTGTGTTGAGGAAGAGCATGAGTTCATTGGCGAGCTGAATGCGCACTTTCGTCTGGTTTGAGATATCAAAAAAGTACTCCAGAGTGTTGTTCAGCATGGGGATGATTAGAAAATGAAGGCCAATCATGTTTTGGGTGTACTATTCCTTTAACTTCTTGCTCTTGAATGCAGACAAAGCAGAAGTTATAGTCTTCGGACCAGAGTCTTTGAGAAAGAAGCTGATTAGTCAGTCACTTCATTCAGATGGGACTAAACTGATTTCAGATAATAAAGTAAAAAAATTGGTGTTATTTTTCAGGACATGGCATTTAAATCCCATATCAAAGATGTTTCTAGAATTGATTACTCATTTCTCACACCTGCTTAGATCTGCCCAGTTCTTATTACCCATTCATCTTATTCACCTGCATTGTTTGCTATATAACCAGCCTTCAGACTAGTCATCAGTCCCAGATTATTTCGAGCGATTGGTGAGACTTATTCTAGTGTGTTCTGGCTACCTGATCCTGACCTGTTCTGGCTACCTGATCCTGACGTGTTCTGCCTCTCGACCTCTGAGTTTGCCGGTTCCCTTGTCTTGTCTGTTTGCCTGACCTGTCTTCTGACTCCTGCCTGATCTCTGCCTGATTGTGTATCGAATCTAAAACTGTGTCCCGACTCCATCCTGGATTCTCCTTTGGCACCTCACGGGATCTCTGAGCTCCTGGCTCTGGCAATCAACCAAATTGCCGACATTGGCTTTCATGAAGCAATGGCATTCTATGCCCCATGCAATGAATGGAGGCACGTATTATTATTGTTGTCAAAAAACGGACTCGTTTTTTATATATTAAGTTTATTCTTCTTCCCTCAACCTTAAGGGTTGAGGGAATATAGGTATCAAAATGCCCGGCTGGGTCCTGGCAGGCGTGCTATTATTTTTAAAGGGATTGGAGTTACCATGGCGATGTAATTTGCACAAAACCACATATAAAAATCCCATAGGAATGAATGGGGAGAGGGGAGAAAGAAGACATAAAAATCCACTATTATTGAGCCTTTGCTCTGTTCATCTACAAACAGCTTAAAGCTCCGTTTGTAGATAAATCCTTCATCTTTCGAACTGAAAATGTTATGTTGATTACTGCAACAATTTTTCTAAAATCAGCTATCAAGCACCACAAAGTTTGAGGAAAATCACGAATCCAAGAGCATGTCACATGACTTTTCAGAGTGAAGGAGATATGTTTTTTTAAAAGCATCTAAATTTTTTAAATCACTCTCATGGTCGCATACTTTGCATTTCAGTCACCATTTTCATAGTTTGTAGATACCATTTATGGTTTTCGTTCAGCACTCATTTGTTATGAAGCATTTTTACCATTTTAAAAAGCCTGAGACTTAAGATGCCATAGTGTCTGCCAATCTAGCACCTGAAACAGAGCTTGAAAGAGGCCCTCCCATTGCCACTTGGATAAAGCATATATTCACCATTGACTGTTCTCCCTGCTGCCCTCTGGGAGGAGGCTTTGCAGCATTAAATGCAGGTCCAGCAGTTTTTTTTAAACCACATTAGAAAAGTGTTGAGTAGGGGGCTGTGGTGTAAGCATAAACCTTTTCAAAGCAGTCAATAAACTAAATCAATCTGCAGTGAGATTGATCCCAGACAATAGAAAAAAAGAAAAACACTCCCAGGCACAATGCTAGTTCAGCAATACTGAGGTTGCTAATGTTATTGATTTTTCAATGTGATTAATACTTCAAAAAAAAGAAATTCTGTAGAAGATACCTATTTGTCTCTAAATCAATATTTGCCAATCATCTTTTCAATCAGTGGGTGTATGTCTGTTGAGGTTTATATTTCTTTAAAAGGTAAACTATAACATATTTATGATTTTGCAAATGTTTACATTATATGGTTTATCTGTATACCTGCTCATGGCATGAAAAGTCCAGTTTCTGCATAAAACACAACTTTTGTTGTAAAAAATGATGTGTTTTTTGTGGTAAATAAGTTTATAAAATCCAGGTTTAATGTCAGGAGGAGAGTGAATGAAAACTCACAGCCTTCCTGCTATCTTCCTTGTTTGTATAGAGAACAGGATAAGGCATGATCATCATCAGGCTCTCTTGTTTTTACAAGAGTTTTTCTTTCACGCAGTAAAAGGATCAGAACAAGGTTCTGTTTAGTTATGGAGCTTCAGTCATAACAGGAAGGAAGGAAGCATGGACTTATAAGTCACATATTTTGGTTTTCAATGATACTTTGAATTTGGAAAACCCAATGATACAGATATGACGGCTGAAATGTTACTGAATAATGTTCTATTTAGAACCTCGCCTGATACTGTAAGAACCACACGGAGCTACCTGAGGCATTTGACATGAGGAGGTCACCAAAAATTTTGACATTTTGTCGAAGAGTAATCACAGTGAAACTGTTTTACTAAACAGCCTTTAGCTCACAGATCCTCCATCTCAAGTGATATCCATCGTCTTTCAGCAAGAAAAAAACTAAATCCCCTCCTTGGAGTTGATTGTTGTTGCCATAGCAGCGCTTCTGTCCTTCAAGCATCCTTTATCTCTGCAATACTTGAAATCTCTCTCTCTCTTAAAATGTGCATAGGAGAAAATGGCACAATGTTAATCAGTTACTTCTAGGTTGGATCCTGGTTTTGTAACCTAAATAGGGCCACGAGTTGTTAAATCTAAGAACAGAATTTTAATAATAGGTAAAAACAGAGGAAAATCTAAACGGTTTCTTAAAGAGCAACTCAAAGACACACTTGAAAGAAACAAGCTAAATATATATTATCTTAGGAGCTGCTGAATGGAGCCAATGGGATGCATTAAATTGCAGACACAGTGTGAAAACCTGAACACCCACTGATGGCAGCAGCTTGGTTCATTCAGCCCAACCAACAAAAGCAGATGTTCCACATTTTTCAAAGGAACACTGTCAGTGTGGTAATGATACCACTCAGGCTGTTTGTGTAATAAACTCTTTATATGGATAGATTTAATCAGACATTTGCGATAAACAATAGTAATGTGCCAAAATGTCCATAAAAAGGTGAAAAGAAGAGTTTCATACTATCCAATCATTAATTTTTTTTTTTTATTGTAGTCATTTACATTTGTCCTTTTATCCCTAATCATTTGGTTTCTCCTGTTCCTTAGCTCTTCTTTTTTAAAACATACATATTTCTGTATGCTTTGTTTTTCTATTGTTTATTATTTCCCTGAGATTTTTTTTGTGTTGCTTTTAATTCTCTTTTTACACGTTTTTGTCATTTCTGATTTGTTACTTTTAATCTGCACGTCCATGGGTAAAAAAAAAAAAAATCCTTTTTCTAATAATTTGCTTTTCCCATATCAGTTTTTCATCTGACATTAAGGATCACAGTTTCTTTACTGGGGTTTAAAGGTTCTATTGTACAGTAAATACACAAAATAATTTGATTAGGTTTACATGAAACAGAACATAACAAATAGTATTCATATTCAATTTTATCACACAAGCTGATAAAATAAAACAAAATGTAGGCTCTTACAAAACTGCTTCTGCTATTTGAGATTAGTATGCAGAGAATAGAAAACTTAGGAATTATATCTGACTAAAGTTCTCCAGTATTTTTCGAGTGAATACCCCTAAACTAAGGCCTGTAGCTTTAAATTTATTTCCCTCTTGCCAAAAGTATGTGAGGCTAAACAGCAGTGTGCTTTAAAGCATTAGTAGGTTCTCTCCATGAACACATTAGGAGCAGCTCCCTCCTAATGTCCCAAATCATTTATGTCAGTCAGGTATAACAGCATGTCTGAATGTTTGTTTGTGTCTTTAGCTCCCTCCACAGCTAACCTTTGTGGTCAGAAACTGTAAACTGTGAGACGGTAAATCATCTTTTTATAACAGCTTCATGTGTGATCTTTATATCTTCTATTTATATCCAGATACTGTGACCATGAGCACTGACCCTGTCTCTGAGTGAGAGCACCTCCATCTCCAGGTACCGATGCTCCTCTCTCGCCTGCTCCAGTTCAGTTTCCTTACTCGACAGCTTCTCCTGCAGGCTCAGGAGTTGCTGAAAGAAAAACAAGGATAATTAGCACTTAGCTTTAGAACAGATTCTCATCTCAGAATAGTAGAAAATAATTGGAAATGCATGGACTGAATGTAAAACAGATAGAGCCAAAGAGGTGGTTAAAATAAAGATAGTTTAGCTTTTCCCAGTCAAATGTATAATATATCAGTAAGGATTTTAAGAACAGATTTAATCGCATTAAATCATTAGTAAAGATTTTTTTGATAGTTTGACATAAATAAAAACAAAGAAAACATTTATAATTATCTTTTTAACTCAGACCATGTTGGAAATACAAATATACACAAGCAATATGAGTCGAAAATGTCTTGCAATAGAATAAAATCGATAGAAAAATTCTTCATTGTCCATCATGGAAGAAATGTAGGTGTAACAGCAGAAAACTGACACGAAAACAGAGACAGCTATGCATTGAGAGAGCAAAGATAGCAAAAAGATTTTTTTAGACTGTAGTGTAAGGTTGAATGTGTTACATAAGAAATTAAAAAGTAAAGTTTGAAAAAACTCAAAATATGCACATATAAACTGGGCTCAGACATTTTTTTTTTAAATAAAAGCAAATTAAGAGAATTTGCCTCTATGGTAATAGAATCTCAAAGCGGTTTGGAGGAAGGACCTACGATAACCCTGTTTTTTGCACCTAAAGTAGAGCAGTCTTCCTCTAAAGAAGCTCTCTATCTCTAAAAGAGCTCCATGCATGAGGATGGGGACATTTTCCAAGAAACATGCTATTTTAGCTAACCTTCTCCTGCCACCCATCACCTGCAATGGACTGGGAAAAAAATTATCTCCTTAAGCCTTTCTACATTTTTTCATTACAATCACGACTCCTGAGTATTCCAAGATAATTTTATGTAAAGAACGGATATTTTGTAAAAAGCAAGAAAACCCTTCATTTTTGTTTTTTTTATTAGTATCCCTATTTGCTCAGATAGTACCTATAAAAAAATCCAGCATCATAAAATACCCTTTGGGATTAGACCTGTGTGCAGCAATATAGGCAATACAGCAAGGGAAATGTGAATTTTCACCCAATGAAATGGTATAAAACTAACATGACACAGATACATTAACCTGAAAGGAGTTTTTTGTTCTTTGGCCGAACTGAGAATTTGTGGCACGACTTACATAAACTTAATCCTTATGATCAGATGCACTTCCACTAAACTAATTGATTTTAGCAAAGGTTCATAGGCCAAAAATGTCTAGCCATTTGCAAAGCTGGTATGCCAAAAACAGAGAATTATTTGTAAAAACAAAACAAATCTTAAATAAATGAATATTTTGTCTTGCAATTCACAATAATGATTTATTTGTCACATCAAATGGCACGGAAATGCACTGAGGTTTCACTGCAGTGTGGTCAAATGATAAAGGTTCGTACTTTGTTTCCTGCCTGCCTATAAGGAGGGAAGAAGAAGACTAGTAGTTGACAAACCAGAGGTGACAGCGGGGTGACTTTGGACGCTGTGTGTGTGTTTGTGTATCAGTGGTTCCTTAAAATGTGTCGTGTTCCATTAGCTTTGTCACTTCTGATTGAGACAGACAGGAAGTCGAGTTGGATCAGGCTGCTCATGCTTACCAAGTGATGCAAACTAACAAAGCTTTTGGTGGAATGAGGGAAATCTGAGATATTCTGTATGAGGGAGGGTAAACTGAGTAAAAGGAGACTAAATTATATAGTGGCACTTTTGATGTTAATGCAGGTAATCTTGCTGTGATCCTCAATAATAGAATAATGGAGAACCAATCCTGCCATAATTACAAATAAATACAGAAATAAATAAATGGTCCAAAAATAAATAAGCATACAATTAATTGCCCCCCAAAAATACAATAGACAAATAAATTTAGATAGAAATTAAATAATATAGTGAGACATCTCTTTTAATTACCTTCTTTTTTTCCGCCTTTGTAATAATTACCCTATTTATTGTCCGTTATAATCTTCAACTTTATTTATTTATTACTTATTTCTTTAAGTATTTATTTATGTGCATGTTAGGTTATTTTTATCCGGTTTATTCTTACTTTCTATTTTTTTTACCCTATTTATTTGTTCAACGCTGTTTATTTCTGCCTGTTTTGTTTATATTTCTGCTAATGCTAATGTCTGAAGGGCTCAACTTCTACCCATTGGTTGGTTAGCAGCCACCGGACACAGTCACAACAAACATTCAACTACGATAAAGTGGTCAGTGAGCTGAGACATTTAGCAATTCTGTTTGAAAACATTGATAACGTTATAAGTATTGACTTTATTATTTTTCATTTAGACGCTCTGACAGCATCTAAATGAAGCTTCATGTGTGTGTTTCAGTTAGCTGCACATAAGGACACAGATGTCAACAATGTAGTTTTTCAGAATCTGGAGGAAGCGGCTCATCTTCTTAACTCGATCGCTAACGATGAAGTTTGTTTGAAAGTTGGATATGGGATATTCAAATTCCACGGAGTCAGCGGGATCTAGCAAACAGTTGATCCGACTGAGGGACTCCGATGTCGGCCAGCGTCTGTCAGCTCAGCTGCTCCCTCCCCCTCACACAAGGTGGTTCATTTAGGGCCCGTCAACAAACCAAGCACTCTTGTGTAACAAAAATCACTAAATTCCTTATCTTATGACCAACTAAGACCAAACTAATATAAAATCATGCCAATATATAATATACGTAAGGCACACTTTTATGCAATTTTCAGCTATTTTAAATTTTTAAGATATTTTCAAAGACAAAAATTGGGACTTTTCTTTAATAGCTTCCAGGTCATGTGACCTACTGACTCAAATTCTTTCTGAAATTGTTTTACTACATTAGCCCAATGAGGCACACAGTATTATTTGCATAATACTGCAACAGACTGTAACAGGTACTTTTGGACAAACATTATGTGGGACAAAGAATGTTGGACATGTTACTCGCTCCAACATTCTGTTGTTGTTCCTTTTTTATCCCATACAGGATCCCATGGAGAATGACTTAAGATTATAACGGATCATAAATAAATCAGGTAATTATTACAAAGGCGAAAAAAGAACGAAGGCAATTAAAAGAGATATATACATTTATGTCTCTCTGTATAATTTAATTTCTATCTACATTTATTTGTTTATTTTATTTTTAGGGGGGAATTAATTGTATGCTTATTTATTTTTGGAGCATTTATTTATTTCTGTATTTATTTTTAAATATGGCAGAGATGGTCCTCCATATGCATCCTTATTATTCTATTTAAAAAGCTGTTAAAGTTTTAGCATGGTTAGCCTCCATGAATATGTCTATGATATTTCTGTTACTGTGACACTTGATGTGAAATTAGACTCACTGCTTACCCAGTACTGCCTGCAAGGTCTAACAGTGCTGCAAGCAGCACTTAACCATTAATGTCCACCTGAAGCAATCTCCAAGGACACCTCAGAGAACTTTGGTCAAAGATTCCCCCAGTCTGCTAGTTTAAAATACAGAGATTTCTAGCAGGCACTAACAGCTGATCCTGTTTGAAGGAGAAAATGTCTTCTAGGCCAGAATAGCTCTTCTGGTCATTTCTAAGGATTAAAAAAGGGGAGATTTTGGTTGTAATGTAATAGAAACATTTTCTGTTAATTCAAACATGAATTCCATCATGAGGTCATGGTAATTTTAGAACGACACTGTATCTGATTTGTTCATAATCTCAGATCTAATTAGAAATTATAGCCCAGAGATACATATTAAGATGATCTTTTCATTTATAAGAGGGTGTATTATAAATATTCTCGGAAGGTTTTGAGCTCATATCAGATTTTTCTAATAGTTCCCTTTTGTAAACAACTTTAAACTATTCTGTGTGTTCATGAACTCGTTAGTTTTTAAATTTTTTGCAAGAACTATCTTCCGCACCAAGCGTCCTAATTGATATCAAGGTGTGACAGCTAGGGATATTATAAATTTTTTTAAATAGTCTAACAAAACAAATGGATTGTTTTCTAGCTTATCGGTACCAGGAACTACTTTTTGTCCGGTATGTTTCTCATAGCAGGAAGCTCAGTGACAGTACGGACACTGTTACATCATGTTTCACACAACTTCTTGCCCAAAAACCTGAAATATCCCTCAAACATTCCCACACAGCAGAGTCCTGCAACGGGTCGAGTATCCATATAAAACGCACATCTTCAGGTAGAAAAAATAAACCCATGTTATTTCACCAGTGTGGGCACGGGTATAAATGAACAACATACGGGTAGCATAGAGTTACAGCATGAATGAAACTTACTTTTATTTTCGTATTTATCTACTCCACATCTTAAAAAAAAAAATTGATACAAGAATATCCAGATAACAGTATTGTAACGATGCCAACACAAGGTGCCGTGAAACTGGGTTTTTTATTCCGAAAACACAAGTTGGTATTTGAACACAAGCTATTATTGGAGGCTGCAAGTCCCACCTCTCACAGTTTAGCACAACACATTCCAAAACCCCCACTCTCAGTCCTGCTGTGTCACTACCCGCTCCGTACCAGAAGCACAGTCTGTCAAGATCGCGGCATTGATAGCTGACCTAATTGTTCCTTTCACCTGCCTAACCCTCCCCGGTTACTAATCCTCATTCATCTTATCCACCAGCTCCTGCTGCTTTACAGGTGCTGGTCATAAAATTAGAATATCATGAAAAAGTAGATTGATTTCAGTAATTCCATTTAAAAAGTGAAACTTGTATATTATATTCATACATTACATACAAACTCATATATTTCAGATGTTTATTTTGTTTAATTTTGATGATTACAAATGACAACAAATGAAAATCTCAAATTCATCATATCAGAAAATTAGAATATTGTGAAAAGGTTCAAAATTGATGGCCCCTGGTGCCACACTCTAATCAGCTAATTAACTCAAACCACCTGCAAAAGCCTTTAAATGGTCTTTCAGTCTAGTTCTATAGGCTACACAATCATGGGGAAGACTGCTGACTTGACAGTTGTCCAAAAGACGACCATCGACACCTTGCACAAGGAGGGCAAGACACAAAAGGTCATCGCTAAAGAGGCTGGCTGTTCACAGAGCTCAGTGTCCAAGCACATTAATAGAGAGGCGAAGGGAAGGAAAAGATGTGGTCGAAAAAAGTGTACAAGCAAGAGAGATAACCGCACCCTGGAGAGGATTGTGAAACAAAACCCATTCAAAAATGTGGGGGAGATTCACAAAGAGTGGACTGCAGCTGGAGTGAGTGCTTCAAGAACCACCACACACAGACGTATGAAAGACATGGGTTTCTGCTGTCGCATTCCTTGTGTCAAGCCACTCTTGAACCACAGACAGCGTCAGAAGCGTCTTGCCTGGGCTAAAGAGAAACAGGACTGGACTGCTGGTGAGTGGTCCAAAGTCATGTTCTCTGATGAAAGTAAATTTTGCATTTCCTTTGGAAATCAAGGTCCCAGAGTCTGGAGGAAAAGAAGAGAGGCACTTCATCCACGTTGCTTGAAGTCCAGTGTAAAGTTTCCACAGTCAGTGACGGTTTGGGGTGCCATGTCATCTGCTGGTGTTGGTCCATTGTGTTTTCTGAGGTCCAGGGTCAACGCAGCCACATACCAGGAAGTTTTAGAGCACTTCATGCTTCCTGCAGCTGACCAACTTTTTGGAGATGCAGATTTCATTTTCCAACAGGACTTGGCACCTGCACACAGTGCCAAAGCTACCAGTACCTGGTTGAAGGACCATGGTATCCCTGTTCTTAATTGGCCAGCAAACTCTCCTGACCTTAACCCCATAGAAAATCTATGGGGTATTGTGAAGAAGAAGATGCAATACACCAGACCCAACAATTCAGAAGAGCTAAAAGCCACTATTAGAGCAACCTGGGCTATCATAACACCTGAGCAGTGCCACAGACTGATCGACTCCATGCCACGCCGCATTGCTGCAGTAATACAGGCCAAAGGAGGCCCAACTAAATACTGAGTGCTGTACATGCTCATACTTTTCATGTTCATACTTTTCAGTTGGCCAACATTTCTATAAATCCTTTGTTTTTATTGGTCTTCAGTAATATTCTAATTTTCTGATATGATGAATTTGAGATTTTCATTTGTTGTCATTTGTAATCATCAAAATTAAACAAAATAAACATCTGAAATATATGAGTTTGTATGTAATGTATGAATATAATATACAAGTTTCACTTTTTAAATGGAATTACTGAAATCAATCTACTTTTTCATGATATTCTAATTTTATGACCAGCACCTGTATATTCAGCTCAGCCCAGCTATTGGGCTGATCGGGGATCATTCAGGATGTTTGTTTGTTGAGTTTGCTTGTTTGAGTTTTAGTTTTATATGGAGATCATGGCTGATTTCCACAGTTCATGTTCGTGTTCTCTGAGGCCAGGGGTTAGAGAGGGTGGTGGTGTTTCTGGCTCTTCTCTGCTGAGCACGCCCTGTTACTGTTTTGGTTTGGCGAGGGGGGGTTAGTTTAAAGCTCTGTAATCCTGCCTCTTGTCCACTAAGCATGTCCTGTTCCTAAGTTACATAGTTTTCCTGGTGTTGTGTCATGCTTCTACCTCCGCCTGCCTGTTTTGACTCATGGAACTCAGATTCTGCCTGAACACTCTTTGGATTCCTGGATCTGTCTACTCCTGCTCTGATCGGAAGCCCTGACTTGGTTACAGACTCCTGGATCTTAGTACCATCCTTGTTCTTGACTGATTCCCTGACCTGGCTCAGACTCTTCTCTGTTCACAGAAGATACTGCATTGGGGAAACTCAGCTCCCGCCGTATCTCATTGGCAGTCCATCTGCTGGATCACTAGAGAGGATAGACTGCACTGTTTAACCAGAGTGCCAGTGATGGGTGGTGCCCCACCTCCCCCTGCTGCCACTGCGAATCCGCAGATCAACAGCTCCGTGGTCCATTATTTTCTGTTTGTGTAAATAAAAGCTTTAAAACTTTCCATTGTCTGTAGCGACTGAATACTGGGTCCCTTTTCCCGTTAACATGACTCCATCCAAACCATCAGCTCATTTGGGTATTAGCAAGCAGATATATATCCGGGTCGCCCTTGATTTTATCTAGTAAAAAAGACCTAAATTATGTTTTTCCCTCCCTAAAAATAATAAGCGCAATAAACTATAATGTGTTAAAAGTTAAACATTTATTTTCTGAGAAAATAACTGCCCTAAAATCCTGTCTGTGCCCGATCTCTACTGGAAATGGGATCCGACGTTAGTTCCCGGAGCTTACTTTTTTGGCTTTGGATTTAAACATAAAGATAATCTTTTTAAGTTTGATGTTTTCCTTTCGTGTTGACCTTATGGTATACGGTGCGTTATCTAAAGAAAGAAAACAACTAAAATGCAGATAAACATGGTTTAATCATATTTTGCCGGATTGCTCTGAGCATGTCCGATGATGTAAAAAAGCATTAAACTGTCTCAGAAAATTCATAAAATTTTTTTAAGATGTGTATTAGCATTCAGCTTTTAGTACCATAATTACATGATTTATGGCAACCAGGTTGAATACTTGCTTGCACATGTGCAAATGAGCTGATGGTATGGATCGGGTAGTGACAGGTTGCACTGCCGGTGTCCCGCCCACATGACCAACACCACAACACATGAGTGGAAGTCAGCAGAGGCATACACAAACAGGTTATCCAACTAATGTGGGTAACAATAAGAACATTACATGTAACAAGTTGAACCCCAAAACAGAACCATAGCACTGGGCCATTACAGTATTTTATTTAAAGCAATGAGGCAAACCTTCCTACTTCGGCCAATTTACAGCTGTTAATCTGTGAGCGTAGCCCGGATGTGAGCGTGAGGCTGTTCTTTATTGTTTCCGTTACTATAAAGGGCTGTCTGACTTGTGATCCCGGGTCGGGTCATTTGCATTATTTATGGGTCCATGCGGTTTTAAATGGGGATAATTGCGGGTAACGGATCAGGTTTCGGTTCTGAACTCTACGGGTAAGAGCGGATACAGTTTGGAAAAAGACCCATGCAGGAGTCTGCCACACAGTCTTATTAAAACTTTCTTTATATGATATTAAGATAATTTATAAATTTAAAAAGTAGCAGGGAAGTCCTATTTTGAATTGGTGTAGCAGAATATAAGAGTAACAGTTCAATAGCTATTTTGATTAATGTAACTGCTTTGGACCGTTTGGGGTAGATTCTAACATTTTATGACCAAACAATAGAAATATTTTGTTAGAACAAATATGTTTTTTGTAATAGCTGTTTAATTTAGTTAACAGATAGGAAGTGGGTGGAAAGAAAAGGGGAGGAGACATGCAGAAAAACGGCTGGGAATAGAACCCAGAGCAGTCCATTTGTATATTCGATGCCACCTCTGTTGCTACCCCATGCAGGGCACAGAACATCACCACATGTCTTTGGGCTCTGTGTGCGAGCAGCATTCAGACATCAGGATAAAGTCTTACATTATGGGATTCGATGCTAAAAGTGCAGTTTAAGACGGGGTGACCCCAAAGACAACAGCATACCTGCTGCATGCTGTGCATGCTCTGCTGCAGCAGCTGGATCTGAGCCTCTGGGCTGTTAGCATGTGTTAGTGCCTGTGGATGAGCGTGATCATCGTCTAGTCTGCTGATTCTGCTCTGCTCCTTCTTCAGAAGCTCAACTTTGTTCCTGTATGCGTCCAGCTGCCAACGCAGGGAGTCGTTCTCCTCCTTCAGAGAGGCCAGGGTCTGATCACCCACTCCTGAAAGGGGTTGACAACACATTTACACAGTGTTTAGAATTTAATAGTTCCGAAAACGAAATCCAACAAAGAACAGTTTGCTTTATTACCAGATAGAACCAGAGAATTTAATGCAGTGGATAAACTGATTTATCAAACCGTTTTCTTCAGTGCGCATCCTCTTGTTGGGGATATCGTCTGAATCATCGTCTGACATCTCCATCTCCTCTTCTCGTCGGATCCCCATTATCTCCTCACTGTGAGCATTTCTCAGCTCCTAAAATATCGGATGGACACAGAAACACAGTGGATCTTGCTCAGGGCACTCACCAAACACTGTTTAGTGCTAACATCACATAAAAAAACAACAAATGATTCTGATTTATCCACTAAGTAAAGTTATACTGGGCAATATGAAATCTCAAATTTATAAACTAAGGTGTAAACCAGGGGTCTACAATGCTGGTCCTCCAGATGCATCACTGTGCGAACACAGCTAATTCAAATGCCATCGGGTTTAGCAAAGGTCTAGTAAAGAGCCATTTATATGATGGAGCAGGGATGGATCCAAAACATACAGGACCGTAGATCTTAAGGACAGGAGTTGGAGACCCCCAGAGTAAACAGTTATGCATGTTCCTTTGGTAAATATAACTGGAGAGCTGAGATGAGAAAATGTAAAACTCCCACCTGTATGATGCCTGTGTTACTCTGATCTCAGAAATAAAAAGCCCTTTTAACTAAACAAAAGAGTGAACTTTTCACATTTTGGCAAATTCCAACCACAGATTTCAATGTAAAAGTTTTACATACTTGTAAGTTAAATTTTTTTTTAACCACTGTGGCATAATCTGCCTTTTCTCTCTAATGCCTGTAGATAAATCTGTGCAACCATCTACCTTTCAAAAATCACCAAATTAGTATCTCCATTTGTTTTGTTTAATTTCAGTATGACTGAAGGCCCTTAGTGGCTGGTTAACACTGTGCGATCGTTGCACGCAGCAACAGCTCACACTGTATGACGAAACTGCAGGGTTTCGTCATACAGTGTGAGTTCACAGCTCACGATGCATGTTCAGCACGGCGCTCGGATGCGATCTACCTGCTCACATTGTACATCTAAAAACCACGTCGGATTCAGCTCTGCAGTGAGATGGCTACTAGCCAAACAACTAGTAGAGGAACATGAAGCTCACTAGAGTGAAACGCGCTGCCTTGGCAATTTGTGCAACTCTGTGCGCTGAAAGCCCTAAAAAGAAAAGGCAACAACGTATTTGGACAAAGACATGGCTGAGCAAACGTGACTACTATGGTCTGTCAATTTTACAGAAAGGCTGTGGAGATGCTTTTCTTCTACAGTCAAAGCTGGTGCTAAACCCTTGTGTCCTGGAAGGTGCACTTTCTGACAGGATGCTAATCACCGACGTGAAGCCAAAAATACAGTAAGGTGTTTCAGTAAAAACATGTTAAATAAGTTACAAGACCCAAAGTCTGGTTTTAAATGCAATTAACAATAAAGAGGAAACTAACTATTTCATATAGTAAATGTTAAAAAATGTGTCTAGATGTGCATGGATTTGCCTCTAGCTTGACCTGTGTTGGACTGATGCCTGTCAAAGGTGCACCTCAAATCTCACCAGACGTTGCTGCATAAAATGCAGGTAAAATGCATTGAAAGTTGTGGTTGTAAAGTGAAAAACAGGGAAAAAGTTAAAGAATCATGAATATGTTTGAAAGCAGCTAAAATGAAGAGATTCTGTCACATTTAGGCTGTTTCCTAGTTGAGTCCTGGAGTCCTGACTGAATGAATTACTGTAGGTTGTAACATGATCGAACTGGAGCTGCCCTAAAACCCTTGTTTGCAGTGGTTAGCTGGCACATTGGTTTCTAATTATTTTAGATGCTTTAATTAAAGCTCATTGTATTTAACTCTTTTTAGCACATTCTAGTTCTGCATGTGTCATTTTCACAAGAAACGGCCAGCTGCCTAGAGCTGACTGTGCTGAAACCGTCCCTCTTTTACACACTTAAATCTCACGCTTCTACTTGTTATCTTGATTTAATTCTGGATGAATAATTGATTAGAGACCTAATCCTGGAAATCACTGTTGCCATGGCAGCGCCTCACACTTTCGAAGACACGTCAGATTTTTCACAGTTTCCCAGCTAGTAGGAGGAAGCCCAGGATCACAGGCAGCTATCTTTCTGTCTGTCTGTTAGAACCAAACATCCAGTAAAACAACAACAGGGCTGCTGACTCTGACAGATCAGGCAGGCCTGTCTGTCAGCTCGCTCCTGGGGACTCACAGGTGACAGCAGAGAAGAAAGCAGAAGTGCTGGGATGGGAGGAGAGACACAAGAGAAGGCATACCAACCTCACACTGCTTGCGCCAAATGTCTAAGTTCTTGCGCTGTGCTTTTGAGAAATGGTCCCATGCCTTTTGCCTGGTGGCGGCCGTGAAAATGCCGGTGATCTGTTCGACTTTGAGGTGAACAGGGAAGAGGAGGGTCAAGACAAAATAAGCCATTGATGTAGCATGTAGCTCTGACTCGAGACTCCTACACCAAACAGAGGAGAGACCGTAAGACTGACCACAGGCTAGAACACTCTATCAGACAGGAACCTGTCATGTTCACAGTGATATGAGTTCATTAGCTTTTCTCTGAAGTGGGTTTGTGTTGTGTCATAAAAGTCAGAATCTAACCTGGAAACAGGGGTCTGAGTCGTCATACATTTGGAGAATCAGCCTTGTTAGACAGAACAGGGCCACATGAACTTGGCCTGCTTTGAAATACCCAACTACTAGCTAGGCATTATCTATAGCATTGATTATTTTCCAAAAAACTTAGTTCTTTGTGTCCTACTGGATTAACTGGACACAGTATTTTATGAGGTCATGCAAACCAAGTAACTATTTTCTTATTTTTATTTATTCTTTTATTAAAATAGGATTTCTATAGTAAGTAAGTTGGGTATAGGGATATAAATAAGGATTATCATGAGATTTATTATAATCTACATATAATCAACATCAGGTTTAAATGAGTTATCTTCTTTTTTGTGCTTTCAGATCTTCTGAAAGTTTAAAGGGCTCATATCATGTAAAATGTACCTTTGTAAGCAGAGTCGATATAAATCAACTGTTTTTTCCTTAGATAGAAAACTTTGAATTAATTTGACTGTATGATCTGGTAAAGTGCCTTTAGATGACATGTGTTGTGATTTGGGGCTATATAAATAAACTGAATTGAAGCATATGAGTGTAATAATGCCGTTCCTTCATCCAATAATAAACAAAATGGTATTTGGCTTACTTTGGCTTACTTTGTCATAATCTTCTTCTTCAAATCCTATTTTAAGCTGCAATGTTTCCATTCCAGGAAGCGTCTACCTTAACCATGCTGTGCCTGCACTGTAAACAAACCACTTTCCCTGCTGTAAGGCAGAGTGCAATGATTCTGGCTCAGAGTTTAGACAATTTGGCTCCTTTAGCAGCTAATCTGCTTAGAGCAGCAACCTTTCCTACTGCTTATGTCTAAGTTGTGAAAATCTGATTATTGGCCATGAGAACTCTTGGACTTTGTTCAGTCCTCAAAAGCTGGGTGATACAGAGAGACATAATATGGAAAGTAGAACAGGTGTTTTTACTCAGGGTTGAAAGAAAACAACTACACTTTCTAAGAAATTAATACCCAAGTAGTTTTAAAAGCATTTTTTCATCATATATTTGCCTATTGGTGTCTGAGAAATAGGTCCTTGAAGGGTTTGGACAAAACTAACTTGCAGTTAGAAGAATTATGTTTCTGGAAAAGTGTAATCTAAGAAGCACTTGTCTTCTTATTAGGGTAATTCTGAGTTGGCACCTGCAACATTTCCAAAGCAGGCTAAAATAATACAGAAAATAAAGCAATCTGCTTTAAAAAGTGAATTATTTGCAGTGGTTTTAAGAGTACACACATTTGTTACTTAAGTAGAAGTATAGATACTGCAGTTTAAAAACACTCTGGTAAAAGTTGAAGTATCAACTTGACCTCTTTACTCAAGTAAAAGTGAAAAATTATGTGCTCCAAAAACTACTTAAAGTAAAAAAGTATTAAGTAACCTTAAAAAAAAACAGCCAGCTGCCACAATATAAATTGAAAGCTCAATTTTTCAAAAATGTCTAAAAATTATTTGAGATAGGGCCAAGGATGAGGGAGGTCCTGTTGGTCTCCGTCTCCATCTCCCGATGCGCTCTAGCCTGTGTCCGACCTTTCAGACACTTCAACATCTTTTTCTCCATCCTACATTGTAGCATGGCATAGATAATTCACGTTTGCAGTTTGAAGAACACCTGCTTGCTTCTGATGATTTCCTTTAGCTAACCAATGAGTGTTTGCTTTACATCACTCATCCAATTACACTAGTTTTCACTAGATGTGGATAACGCCAATTATCTGCATTGGATGGCACACATGACGTGAAATAAATATTTATAAACATTAAACCGAAGCCAAGAGTAATGAGTAACATTTGTTTTAAAAATGTAAGAAATAGAAAATACAGATACTTAATATCTGATATGAAAATGTAATGATTAGAAGTCAGAAGTAGGAAGAAAAATAAGTAATGGAGTAAAGTATAGATACCTAAAGAGTGTAATTAAGTACAGTATCGAAGTATTTGGACTTTGTTACTTGACACCTTTGATTATTTGGTTTAATAATCAATCAAACTCGATGGAAGCATAATTCGTGTCTAAACAGGATTTCATATAAAACTGTGAGAACACAGATTTTGTTTTTGGCATATGCATTAAATTTGTTTTCCTCAATGAATTATTACTTTCTTAATCAGAAATAATAAGAAAACAACCAAATATAGCATTGTACCTAATTATAATTTTAACTAATACAGACAAAAGAATCTGGACCCTTTGGTTGATATATATGCAGTACAGCGAATGGAAATATCTCCCAACATCAATTACCTTTTTGGGGTTTTTGGCAGTGGAATAATATACCTGATATTTGGAAATCCTACCATTTAATGATTACGTCGTTAAAACTTATTATATGGGCAAAATAAACCTCTAAAGTATAAGCCGAAGAAAACGGGTAACCAGTTTTATTTTCATGACCCCTCACGACTGTATTACACAGTTTTGAAGTGCCGAACGCCACAGTATAAAAAATAAATCCCAAGGTTTGTGGTGAATATATATCTCTTCTCACATTGTGCCCATACATCTGGCAGATTTATGTTAAAAGTAGTCGTTTAATATAATCCATGTGTTTCATGTGGTAAACATCAAATTCCTGGCTTACTGTAAAGGGGCTAAAGATTAGGGTAATGGCATAGAGGCATTTATTGAAATGACCTGATAGAAAATCACAAACTCAGCAGTTAAAAGGGTTTGATTGCTTATACCCATTGGAGATTTTTTATTTATTACTGAGAAGTCTATTATGTTTCTTTAACATGAAATGTGTCAATGATGTGTAACTGATAACATCTAAATCTGCCAAGATTATGACTGATTTTGGCTTTAAGAGTATTTGCAATGATCTAATGTGTGTCAGGCCATGAACAGGTCTCTCCTCTGGATCGTGCTCTGTACTTACATTAAAAGCAGATTCACTTCCTTCAAGACTGACAAGGCAACATTTCTCCAGAATAGAAGAAGAGCATTAGGACGCTATTCTTATCAGGGCTCTGGGCTCAGATAATGAGAGAAAATTAAAGGTTCATTTGCTTTATTTATCCCTCTCTGCTGTGCTTCAGCACTTTTTCTGCATCTATTAGTGCAAAGAAGACACTCTTGGTGCTGTGGCCACTTTAGGGGGAATTTAACTGTATTTCCACTCAGATAAGGAGACTTTTTTTATGTGGAGACCAGAAGGACCATTTACTCATGGACAGCCTTCTTTCATTCTGTGTTAAAATGTTGCCTTTAAATCTTTGCTCTCACAACTTGCTGTTACTGAACATTTCAGGCTTTTAAATTCCATATGCCTTTAAAAAAAAGGAAAAAAGATCCAGATATTTCAAACATGATTATTTATGCAGTGCTATCTCTGAAGTGACACTTTATAAAGCAAAGAAATAAACTGTAAAACAGCACAGTACTTACCTCTTTATATTTTCTTTAAGCGGCAAAGCTTTGAACAGGCAACATAAACAGATGCCACATGTGTTTTTCTCTCCTAAAGTATCTGTCTTGGGTTCTGTTTCTCAAAGAAAACTGAATGTCTCAGATGACCATAGGTCATAATCATCTGTCTGTCTGGATGGTGATGAAAATGAAGAAAAAAGGCAATCAGTTCATCACTTTAGTCTTCTGTGATTTTTTTTACATTAGATTTTTTTTTCTCACTGCATAGAGGGGAAGGTGGAGAGTAACATGAGATTCTGTTGGTTTTTGATGAATATATTAAAGTTCTTTTCCATTATCTGCTCATCTCTAGATATTTCTGTTTTTCTGTTACCCATGGTATCATCTCAGTGTAGATGAAGTCATCAAGGCAAGGTGAGCTAAGACCTTACGTCACATCATGACACAAACAAACAGAGGACATTTTTTTGTTTCTGTCTAACTCTCTCTGTATTTTCTCATCAGCTACCAAGCACATAAAAGTCTGCATCTCGCTGTCAGATCACATTGCAGCAACAAGATCTCATTGTACGGGAAAATCTGCTCAGGCCCTGCACATGCCTGGGACATTACACCGTACGACTGGCTGAACCTAGAAATCTGTCCAGACAGTTATAGTTGCATAATGTGCGTCGGAAGCAGCTGTGATGTTTGAAAGTTTCATATGTTTGATTAACTTTTACTTGGATATCAAAACTGAAAAGTCCTCTTTTTGTAAGTATCTGCTAGAACAAGGCTCTTTTAGCTTAGTTAGCTATCCAAATTAAGCTACAGAAATTTTAACTTCTTGGTAAAAATAACTATACCATTCAAACTGTTTTCTTTGCTTAAAATCTCCACAAAAGCAGTTTTTGTCAGATATTTCATTTGATCTTCATAAAAAGAATATATAAAGCTGACTGTCTCTCCTTGCTGTTGGAGTGGCGGCGTAGTGGTTAGGGCATTGCGCATGGATCCCGGAGGTTGTGTGTTCAAGCGGCTCTCCCACGGACTGCCACTCTGGGTCCCTGAGCAAGACCCTTGACCCCACACTGTTCTCTGGGCGCCGCACAATGTCAGCCCACCCTCACCAAAGGGATGGGTTAAATGCAGAGAGTTCATTTTGTTGCTTTGTACTTGTGACAGTGGAATGTCAACAAAGTAGAATTCTATTATATTCTTGTTAAATGGCACAGTTCAGTCTGTCTTAAAACTTGCCTTACAAATTGAGAATGATTGTTTCCTCCTTTTCAGCTACTCTAGCTCACCCAAGGAAATATGAATTAAGACAAGTATAGGTAATGACAAACAGAGAAGATTATAGAAAATGGAAGTGATACAGTTTGTCCGAGTGGCGTTCCTGTATTATAACGTCATCAGCAGGGCCTCCAGCAGCTCTGGTACCTAAACTGGCATTGACTTAAGTGTTTCCCTTTTCCTAAAAGCTCCAAATAAGCTCAGGCACTGTTGAGAGTTTTAACAAACTATGAGTTAGGTTCTAAAATTGAAGCCTCTCTCGTGACTCTTAGTCAGTCAGTGATGGGCAGTAATCTGTGATCCAATAATAATAGATGATAGATGATCAAACAAAACTCTGGGGGTCTCTTTTAAGATTTTTATACTCCCTTTCATAATATACATCTGTTCAATCTGATAATACAATTAAAACAAATTTCTTTAAATATGTATTATTACATATCATTATATTATTTAATTTCAGCTATAATTAGCTGTCAGAGATGCACGTAAACACTTTAGTGTTGAAAGGTTGAAAAAGAGGGCTTTGAGCTGAAGATGATTCAGGGTTTTTTCTAGAGTCATGCTGGATCCTTTATGACAACAGGAAACTCCAGAACACACAACCTGTATTTGTGATTCTGTGCTGCACAGATTTTTGCTGCTTTGCCAAGAAAAGGTCAAGACGTTGTGGAGCCACAGCCTCTGAAGCTTCTAAGCGGCTGACCTCATTGGGGCAGCACGGTGAGCTCAGGATAACACCGCTGATGGGGAGACGGATGAGAGAGTGTTGTCATGGAGACAGGGCTGAGATGCTCGCAGGGTAAATGAATCAAATCGAGATGGACTTCAAAGTGGATGTGGTGAAAATGGCTTTACATAGATTACAGAGGTCTGCACCTCTGTAATCTGCTGCGGCACCACGCCCAGCAGCACTCAGAGCAACTTATGTGCATTCATAGGGGATGAGGATGAGACCATAGGAGTTATACTATGTGTTTATTATTAAGGTACTAATATGACGCTGCTGAAAGTTGCGATAAGTTCTAATCCCCTCACAAAATGGATGAAAGTAATGATGAACCAGTCACACTCCTGGATCCTGATGTTTCTTGCTGTTATACATGTTTTCAACTGAAACATCCTGACACTGTTAATAGACTGATCCCTCAGCTATCAGTCAGGCTTACCTTAATAACTGCACCGGTTACTGTTATTTTATGGAAGACGCTCTTCACGGTATTAAACCTCCTGCCTGAAAGGTTCTCTCACAGTGACTGTATCACACTTAAAAAGCATACTTACACTGTGTTAGGATGCCCATCAGTGCGTTCTTGAAGATCTCCTTGGCTCGCTCGAACTCCTCCTCATGCAGAGCTTTTTCGCTCATCAGCCGGCGAACGTGGCTGTTTGCTGACTGGATCATGGAGTAAAAGTGGTTGGCGGTCCTCCGGTTGACTTCGCCTCTGTCAATCCAGGTGAAGAGGACGGCTGTGGCCTCACTGAACTTGTTGTCGTCTGAGGAAAAAGTGAAAAAGAGTTCAACCCAAACTAGCAGTTTTTGCTTTACTAGCTATCCCCGTTTTTTTCCCATTAGCTAAATGAATCAGTCTTTTGGCATCAGTATGTTAAATAAACAATTTGTTTCCTCTAAAGTTCCAACCACAATGGGAACTACCCTCCAATTTTACTCACAATTCTTTCATTTCTTCGATATCTACAAATTCAGTAGTGCTCTAAACCATTTTACTCATGCAAAATGTTTACGGACTAGAGTGCAGAGTTTCCAAGTTTAACATTTACCTAAAATGAATTTAAACATAAATGAATGAAACATATGTATGTAAAAATCTAAGTAACATATACAGTATGACACGCATCAAGGCTAAGATCAATAAAATCCATGATTTGGTGCTAAAACTTCAGAAGTTTAAAATAATAATCTGCATATCCTACAAAAAAACACTTCATCACATAAACCCATTGAATAAAACTGCTTCATTTTATTTAGAATGAATAAATGTCAGTTAGGTTTTATATTACGGTGTTAAACTAATAATCAGGAGAATTGTGGTAAATATGAAGACTATATATTTCCAAAGCGAATGTGAACCTTGTACATTTTTCCCAAAGTATTGCTAAAGATTTAATCTGTGAACCAGCAGTTAGAGACTGTTTCCACTGAGGAAAAATGTCACTGGTTAAACATGAATCATAATTTCCAAGCGGAGCTATTACAGTCCTTAACGGCAGCCCCTCGGTCACAGAGATGACGGAGTGCAGACTGGGTTTGTCTGAAGTAGAAGAAGAAAAGAGTTGGTAAAAGAAGCATTTAGATATCTTTTAGGAAAGCTCTCATCTTGGTCATTTAAGGTGGACTTTTCAATTTGTATTCCCTGATGTAAAAATACTGAAATGGGAACCAACCAATGTTAAAACCAAAACACATGCTGCAATGTGATCGATGTATGCAATTAAAATTCCTAATTGTAATTTTTATTATTATCATTAAAATCACAAAGCAGCTACCACACCATCAAAAACGTCTAAAGAATTTTAAAGCACTGTTGTTCCATTTAAATAATATGAGATGGGTGTTTTTCTGCTCCAACCATGAAGCATTAAGAGTTAAGATAAGATAATTGAATTTAAAAGTATTCTATTGATTGTAAAGGAAAAAGAAATTTTGTAACATCCCCACGCATAAAGACAATGACCTCACCAAAGGACACTGAACCAAAAATCCTACAAAACAAAACAGAAAAAACTCCTAAAACTTTGCAGTTGACCCTAAAAACAGGCCCGTACGGTCATATTTGTACTATTTTCAGCAACCCTGGTACCTGAGAGAAAAATATTAGAGTTAAAAACAGGATAAACAAAACACAGGGTTACAGTTGAAGAAAAAATTAAAACTTCTACAAAATTCCAAGACTTGTATGATGACAAGTCAAACAAAATGGATTATTTACAAAGTAACGGCACAAACACAAGTAGCAACTCTAATACCAAATGGTTACACATCAGGTGGTCCAGCACCACAACAGGGTATATAGATATACAAGTACCAACAAAAATATAAACCCCCAAAGAGATCAGCATGGTCCAATACTGTGCCTTCAGTCAAATAACCTGGGATGTTTTTTTTTCTGCTACAAACAGGATGCACTACCTCTAATGATGATAATTCAATTTAATCAAATTTAATTTCAAAGCAAAATCGAACTTCTGTAACTCATAAAGGTTTTCTGAATTAATTGTTGGACATCTTGATGTCTATTTTCTTTATCTTACTGATTTCTTTAATAAAAATGCTCAGATTCAGGATGATCGTTTCTACAGCATGCCATAAAGTGGACCACCAGCTCTCCTGCCCTCAACTTTTTCTTCACCTCACGAAAACACGTCTCCAAGTACATTTGCAAAAGATAAGGGTCTTTACTTCACTGGAAGTTGGGGGTATACAGGGTAAATGGTAAGAGGACTGTCCCTGCTGGTGCTCCTATTGTATGTTGCTAACTAGGTAAGATACACAATTATTTAGTCTCCCAATTCTGTGGTCTGTTTGTTACATGGCAATTTGATCAAGGCAATTTCTTTAGTAGAGGATTAGATCAATTAAGAGCTATGATTTGGTACTTAAACTTCAAAAGCTTAAAATAATAATCTGCATATCCTGCAAAGAACACTTCATCACATAAACCCAATCTATATAACTCCAAAAACTGTGGTCTGTTTGTTACATGGCAATTTTGTCAAGGCAACTTATAAGGACTCCACCTGTATATCCTGGAGTTTCTAATAAGAAAAACAGGCTGAAAATTGTCATCAAATGACAAAACCCTTAGTATACCTGCCTTTTCTAAATAACAGTGGGTTTGTTACAGCAGGCATATAATGGTGTTCTTTTCTCCATCTCCACAGCGATAAGAAAACTACAGGAGGTCTTGATACTTGCTTGTTCACTTCTCAGCTCAGTCATCAAAAAGTCTCCATAGGACACTTGTGATGTGAGATGTCAGGGCAACTGGTTTATAGTCACTGGAGACTAAATTCTCTTTGGAACAAGGTATGAGATCCACTGGGACCCTGTCACCAGTAAGGAAGCTTGCTGTTGCAGAATCCCTCTAAGTTGCTCAGAACAGCTGTTTAGGATTGTTTGGCTGAGATTTTCTGGACCTGGAACCTTATTCCAGGTCAGTCACTCTTTACCTTACCTCTAGAGACAGACAGACAGAAAGGGTGCAGAGCAGCACCATCTGATTAAGAACAAACACTTAGAAGTAGAGGACACTGGCTTAGATGGAAAGATGTGAGACGAAAGCTTTGGGTCAAAGGTAGATAGAATGGGCTTTGGGTAGGAGTAAAAAGGAACTGGTCCTACTGAACGTTTTTATCTGACCTTATCAAGACTGAAATTGTCTTTAGCCTTTGCAAAGCATCTATCACAGAGGGATTAGAGGGCAGCGACCTGGATCCGGACCCATCTGCTGGCTAATCAGAACCCAACCTGATTTAAAACATTTATAAATTACTGCATGTTGTCCTACAGCAGTGTCTAATTTCACGTCTCCTGTTCCTACGGTAAAGCCCTCCTGAGTGTCCAGGACCAGGCTACACATGATACAAATTAGCCAATGAGCTGCTGTCAGTCTGGGTTGCTGCTGCTGCCACTTTTAGACACAACAGGCAAACCTGTGGTAAGCTGGGCGATGGGAAAGAAGGAGAAGATGATGAGAAAAAGTGAAAGAAAGTTTGTACTGCTGGAAGAACTGAGGTGAACAGGTTAAAGAAAAGTGAAATAGCATTTTGAATAGGCTAAACTTACTGCTGTGTAGCAGGATTCTCCACCATCAACATAATCATAAATAAATATAGATCCAGGCTCAAAATAAACACCTTGATATGTGCTTGAGAATGGCTTTGTCTCCATTCAAATGCAGCTTTCAGAGCAGTGTAAAGCCCACTGATCTCATAAAGCCATAAAAAATAATAAAATAAAATTTCAGTACAGGTGTTTTATAAAATATGTGAATCATAATACCAAACTGAACAATTGTTGTTCTCTACTTAAAAAAACCACTTTAGATTTCCTTTAGATTTTGAAATGGAAAAATGTTACATATATATATTATATTGTTTTATTTAAAAAGTCAATGTATAACATTGGTGCATAAACACCTCAGTTTATTTCAGAGTTAAATTCTGTTTAGAGTAACAGATTAAAATTAAAAACCTTTACCGGTTGTTGATTTTCTTTATTCGGATCCTGCTGATTTTTAATTGATCTATCATATTGTTCTGCTGGTGCTTCCTCTCCAGCATCTTGCTGTTTCCCTTCACATTGTTTCTTACACTGACTTTAGGTTACTTCTGTATACTTCCCTGTTTCTGCTCCTGCAGGTTATTTTTTCCTTTTCCTGGGTCACTGGTGATCCAAGGTTTGCCTATCACTGTTCTGATGTGGATAATTTTTCTACAAATAGATTTATATTAATTTCCTCTCTGTGAGGCTGACATAATGCATGCAAGTTATCTGCCTCAAAACAACTTTGATAAGATTGTTCAGCTGCCTGTGAACATCTTTTTATAGTTATATCTATAACAGGTTGCCTTTAAAATAAGATGCAGATGTTCTGAGCAAAGAAAAACAAAACAGTGGTCTGATTCATCAAGATCTGGTCTTGCTTTACAGATGTCTATCACAATATCTGACATTTGTGTAAAACCAGTTTTCTCTGGCACAGCAGCTGAAAAACTGAGGAAATAATGGACGTATAGCAGATAGTGAAGCATGGTTAAACATGATGGCGTAACATAAACAGCTGTCAAAATAACAACAGAGAGCTCTCTGGGAAAATAATATGGATTAACACTCACTGCTTTCAGCAAATTGTCTGGAATGCAGAGAGGAAAATTCCCAGTAATATTTGCTGGTTGACACTATAGGGTTACCAGATGTCCCAATTTTTGTTGGGCTGTGCTGCATTTTTCACTTCCATCTCTCTGTCCCACAAATTTAGATAATTATCCCCAATTTGTCATAGAGCTGCATCAGTGCCTTATGTCAACCTGTACAAGATGTTATTAAAAAAGAAAATGGATTTTAAAACAAAATATGGGGGAAAAGAAAAGAAAAAAAGTGCCCCAGCAAAGACTGCAGAATGGTTTATAACTGGGTGAGACCAGTGACGGGTGATTCTCACGGATTTGTTTAGCGAAGTTTCCCAGTTATTTTTCCATTTGTTACAAAGGGACCTTTGATACATGCTATGCTAATAAGTTCTGCAAGAGCAACATTGTAAAAGTAAGTCACATAAGAAACATGCAGCTGAAAAAGCATTGGTCAAATTGTTTTTTTCACCAGTAATCATTGATGGAAGAAATAGCTTGAATTTCCTCTTCTCCTTGCTCCTCCTCTAGATTCTCAGCACCTCCTTTTTTAACTCATCTGGGATTCTTTGAAATAGCCAAAGTATTTTTGCAGCTTTTAAAAAGCAAATCAGCTGCTTCTGGTTGTAAAAAAATATAATAAAATAAAGTAAACGAAAAACCCACGAACAACAAGAACAGCTGTTTTCTAGGATTATGCAACATGGAAAAAATTTCCCAAAGAAGAACATTTTCCAAAATAAACAAGAAATGAACAACAATGACCCACAAAAATTGGAAAAATTATTTCTTTAACAAGAACATTTTAGGATCGAACTAAAAGAGTTCCTCCAACATGCTAATATAATTAAGTATATAAGTTTGTTTATAAAACTGATTGTAACTATACACCGTAAATCAGCCTCTTTTAATATGAGCTTTTCATAATAAAATGCTTAATAAAGTTGAATATCTCTAAAGAATCCTTTTTCATGTAACAATTGACCAAACTGGCATTGAAATGAATGATGTAAAAGCTGTTATATCAGCCCTTCAACACTCAGAAAGGCTAAATAAACAGAGTGGAATGAATGAGTGATAAAATCTTTCCCTATAGGTCCTCATCATCCATGGCTTTGTGAATCAAGCCACAGCAGCTGATCACGAATAAAGCATTTCTGATTTTTTAACTTACAATCAGCCTCAGCTGTAAAGTGTCGAGTCTCTGCAGGCTTCTGTCTTCAGCTTTCTTCCCCTATTTGAATAATAATTGAAAGATGCCACAGAGCGGCTGAAGACCGCAGAACAGAGTGAATTAGACAGCATTTAATGAGCTCAATACCCAATGCAACACAACCTGTAAGAAGACACTTTCCCCAGCTCTGATAAAGGCACATTCATACCCAGCAGCAGATTACAGTCACATTACAGGGAGCAACAATGAAAGGCCGCTGAACAGGGACGAGTGAGGAAAGAATGGAAATGTATTTCCCTTGCTGTCTGATGGGTAGAATGAATTGAAAAGGTTTATTCAGAGAGAAGAACAAGCTTGTTTATTTAGGTATTACAGGGCTGTAGGAAAAACTGCACAGCGGCTCAGATTACAGAGAAGCAAATATTAACAAATGAAAGCAACATCCTGCTGCCTCTCTAAATAATAAAGATAATAATAATAATAAATAATAATGAAAAAAAAACTGAAACAGGAATATGGAAAAATCTAATCTAAATGTAACTATATTAATGGTAGCTTCATAGTTCTGAATGACATTTGGTGCTCAAATGTATTTCCTCTGAAATATAATGTTAAATTTTAAGACTTTCACTGTCCTATAATTAAACACACCCATGTTTGTTCTGCTATATGTAGTAAGGACCATGTGTTGACTAGCATTGACTTCCATTGATTTTAAGTCATTTCCAACCTTTTCTATTCTAAAACTAACCCTAAACCTAACCATTACCAATGCGTACCTCACCCTAACCCAATTGATACCTTATACCTAAACATTAGCAAAATAGCTTGTGAGGACCAGCAAAATGTCCTCACTTTACAACAACTGGTCCTCATTGTGATGGTTAAATTGGAGAAATGGTCCTCACTCTGAAAGAAAGGTAGCCACAAACACACCCACACACCCATTCACACACAACAACATCACATATTCATAATAATTAATCCCTTTTTCAAATAACTTTTTATTTGACTTAAACAGGGACCAAATCCAGTGCAAAAACATATTCTTTGCCCTGAACAAGTTTTGAAATATTCTGTTAAAGTTCCATGAGACGCTTTGAGGGACATGATCAAGGGTGGAGATGGTATTAAAGAGTGGGAGCTATGCTAACCAAGAGCCTAGGCTGTGATGCAGACATCAACCAAGCTGTAATCTTTGTAAACAACATAGAAATTAGCCTATAGTAGCCATCCTTCCACTTAAAGAGGTCAGTCCTAAAAGGTTAAATTCAGAATTGAAAGACATTGGACAAAAACATAAATCTCTCACACTGGAGGCCCACTTTATACAGTTTATGTGCAAAAAAGTCAAATTGGGCTTCATCTACTCTTTGAAATAACTCATAATCCACACCACAACTCCTGAAAGTCTTTTTAAAAATACTTTTTTTTTTTTTAATGCCATAGAACCCAGTGATTCACCATCATTTTACTATGATGGTGAACTTTTTCTTAGCTGAATCCTACAAAGCCGCTGCGGGGAAATAAATGGCTGTTCTCAGGTTCTACAGCTAAGTATAACAAGGAAGAGAAAGTAAGAAACTGACCACTGACTAAAGAAAGTTCCATTGCATGATGCAGTACATCAGCAAAACTTTCTGAAGTTTATGATGTATAAAACACCATAAACTTCACTAAAATGAAAAAATAAAGATACACCAAAATAAATCCTATGATCATAAGATAATTTAGTACACAGAAGGTATGTTCAACCATTTAGAAATTCATCTGTTAGATTTTATTTTATATATATTTTGGAATTCAAAGTTTAAAGACTTGAAATAGAAAAACAAGACATAAAATGTACAACTGCAAAGTACTGTTTGTTCAAGCAACTCTGTTTTTATCAGTGGCAGTGACTGTTGGCATAAAGTGTAACATGAATCCAACGACCATCCAGCGTGGATTAGCAGGATTCAGTAACTTACACAACATTTTTGACACGTTTACTCCTCATAATGCCCTGAGAGACTGAATGCTGAATTCTGACTCAGTAAAACAGAAGCTGTACAGCAGCAAAACGTTCAGTGCACTTGGAGCAAAATTATGAATAGAGGGGAAAAGCATGTCCATAATAAAGAATTAAAATAGGAAGTGTAGATTCATAAGTAACGGAGCCATAAACTTGTTACTTTAGGATTTTAAAGATACCTTTTATCTTAACTTAAACTGAATTTTGGCTCCTACAGGAAGAATGAAACTGTGTCTACACATTAAACCAAAGCAAGACCAACTCAAAGACCACTCCTGTGAAAATACTTCACCAAAATTACAGTTCAGAAAATAAATATAAAAAAAAAACTTTTTATGCAAATAAACAGCCGGAGGGCACACACATTTGGCTAGTTAGTAGGCAGTAATGTAAAGTACACAGTAAAGTTTACATACAAGTGTCTTAATGAGATTATTTCCACTCTTTACTTAATGTTTTTACTTTAGTACTGAAACAACAATCTACCATTTTTTTCTCTACATTTCAGCACTACAGGCGAAAGGCTGGGTACACCCTGGACAGGCTGCCAGTCTGTCACTGTCAAATAAACATATAAAAATTAATAATAGAAGAGCAAAATAAAACCTCCACCAATATTTTTTTCTTTATGTGACTTGAATTTTTGTTTGTCCTTTAGAAATTTACTAATTTATGAGGATGGATGTGGTGATAAATACCTTTTAGGAGAATCTCATGTAATTATTGATATTAAGGTTTAACACTGGATAGTAGACACTGCTGTGGTTTCCAGATGTTTAAGGAGGAGAGAATAAGCAGTTTCTTGGTTTTCAGTTGGAATAAAGAAAATGGAATTAAGTGAGTCCTTCATCTGAACTGTTTTCCAAGAAAACAGTGAGGAAAACAGCTTTTCACTGTAAAGGGTCAGCGCTCTCAGTCGGGCAAAGATAAGCTTCCACCACAGGCCAGCGGAAGATACATAACAGAGGAGGAGCAGTGACCTTCATACTCCTCCACAAACATCACTCATCACAAGCTTCTCACTCAAAACCTCATTCATCTCACTCCCACGCTGTTCCTTCTGCATCTAGTCTCCTGCTCTGCAGAGAGAGCAGGTGAAAGGTGGAAAACATGGACAGAAGGACAGGAGTAGTCTTTTCATTATGGTTATGGACATAATGTTTTACATTTATCTTAATGCAGTTGTTATGTGAAAACGTAGATTAACACTCCACTTCACATCCTGCTGATATTTGTTCAATCCTCTTTTGTTTTATGTTTTCTGTTAGGGACTGGGATTACTGTTGGGATCTGGAGATGTACCACCTTTCTCCAGCAGAGTGCGCTGTGGGTCTTCTGGGCTGGAGCCTCCAGCACACCTGAAGCTCATCAGCCCATCAGGAGACCTTCCTATATAAGCAGCAGCCAGACCTTCCTTCAACGCCGCAGTGTTGACCAAGTTTGGTTAGCAAAACCTAAGCCTCTGTTAATTTATAGAATCCTAGTAGACTCTAGAGAGAAACTAGATTCTAACCTGCCTCTGTCTTCTCTGCCTTATAGGAAACCTGATCAAAGTCTGAATGAGTCTCTGGATGAGCTTGTCTGGAAACCTGCCTGCCTGCCCAAGGAAGCCAAACCCGGAGACATCAGTCTGGATTCCTCCAACAGCTCTCAAGGAAGAGCTAGGAAACCAAGTCAAGGTCTGAAACTCACGAGTCAGAAGCTAGACGCTGCTGCCGCTGAGCTCCCTTCTGAATCTACAGTCTCTGGACCCAACCGGTTTCCCCTCTCTCAAAGGATCTGCCAGAACCTCATCTAGGTACATTCTGAATTTACACACTCGACAAACCATCTCGCTGCCTGGCTAATCAAACTATCCATCTCTGCAGATGTCAGTGATTCCAGTCCCGGACCTGTACCAGAACCAGTTCATAATTACTCTTTGTGTTTTCCAATAAACTCTGTTAAACTTTTACTCAGCTTCCTGTGGTGTTCTGCATGTGGGTTCAGCCTCTTAAGCCTATCATGACATTAATTGAGAAATATTTTAATTTTACACAGATATTTTTGTTTTTCAAAACTGTATATATACTGAGAAATTTTGCCTTAGACAAGCTGATACCCAGAGAGAATTCAATCAATTGATTTGCCTAAAACTATTACATTCTCTACTGCAACAACAAAAGTTAAATCTAGTTCACTTGGGCTTTAAAGATATATGGTAATCCTTTCTTTGACAATACAAGCTCTTCAGATTTTAAAATTGAGCTATTCTAACTGAAACCAGATGCAGAAAGCATAAGGAAATGGCCCTCTTACCACACTCTGAATGTTGGAAACTCTTTCTGGCCTGTACCATGATTTGTGGATCCTACAGATGGGACAACTTTTTAAGCGTTTTGTGAACTCATACATCAAGTTTGTTTAATAAAGTGCAGAGAAAAACTTGAAGAGTCTGGCAAATGGGGAACCTTTGAAATGAAAAATGTTTGGTAACCCTGAAATCAGCACAGATGGTAAAAGAGGTCACAATTTCAATCGTCCACAGCTAAACCACACATCTAAGCCTCAGTTTAAAACTTTCGATTAAAATGAATTTATGCATCAATAATATGACTTGATTAACAGTTTAACTAGATTATACTGCAGCCTGTTCCTCTGTTGGCACATACAGTTTAACACAAACACAATTGTTTGTAACGGTGTGCTTAGAGATGCCACAAACAGGACAAAGATCAATAATTGTGCATCATCTGGAAAGATTAATTTGCATTTGGTATTAAACCTAGCAGGTGGTATAAACCCCAGATTATACAACACAAACACATAGACCTCTGTGTCATCTTTAAGAAGCTTTGCATAATTATCCACTATTATGTCTGATAAAATCACTGTATCCATGATAAAATATGATAAAACCACCAGATTCTGTTCCTTCTGGAATATCAATATCAATAGATTAACCAGTGTAGATGTTCGCTTCATTCATCTACTACATTAATTCAAAAGAAAATGAACTGCCTTAACCTTTAGCACCAATCAATCGCTTCTGTCAGTGAGCCCCAGGGCAGCTGTGGCTACAATGTGGCTTGCCACTATCAGTGTGTGAGTGTGTGTGTGAATGGGTGAATGAATGTAGTGTAAAGCGCCTTGGTCAAGTCTCCTAACTTGAATAAAGGCGCTATATAAGTACGTGCCATTTACCATTTACCAATCAAGCATTTGTTTAGCTGGTATCACCCTAAACTGTAAACCTGTCTTTACTGGATCTGCTTCTCTCAGAGTTTCCCACCTTTTAGCTTCTCCGCTAACAGCCCTGCCTCATGTTCAGAGTAATGTACGATGGGAGGAGGCGACGGCGGACGCAGGCAGTCTTCGTGGATCTTTCGTCGATGCCTTTCCTCTCTGGCTAATAGGCGCTGTTTGCACTCCCACTCATACAGGTCGTCTCTGGCTTGGGCAAAGTCCACATGGATCCTTCCAGAGTCCTTTTTATCTGTGCTCGAACCGATGCGCATCCGATATCCTAAATGAAAAATGGAGGAGTGCATTTTACGCTTAAAAAACATCTTACAGACCCTCTACATCTCTACTTCCACAGACTTGCATGCAAAACATGATCCATCCATCCATCCATCCATCCATCCATCCATCCATCCATCCATGCATCCATCCATCCATCCATCCATCCATTCAGCAGATTTACTCACCTGAAAGGTATATAGCTTTGTCAATCATGAACTCCTCACTGAAACGGATATGGCAGAAGTTCTTCTTGCTCTTGCGAATGGCAGTGATCTCCCCACATTGGTCAAAAACCTCCCTGATGATGTCTTCTGTGGCGTTCTCAGGTAGTCCTCCCACAAACACTGTCTTACAGCCCGGGGGTCGCTCCCGCGTGGATGGAGGAGGCAGATCTGAAGCACGTATATGAGGGCATCAGAATAGGTTTCATTACTGATTCACTTATTCATCCACTGTATGTGTGTCAAACCAGTTGACTGAAACCAATATGGATGTTATCAGATATGTGACAAATTAAAAGTAAGTAAATAAACCCAGCAGATATGTATGCTGCTGTCAGACAATAGTTTAACTTTGTTACATACATATACGCATATATATTAATGTGTGTATAAATAAACTAATTATCTTTATCAGTCAAATTCCTTTTATTATGTTTTCTCTGCTTTAAATAAAGAACAAAACACTATTCCCATCTCTGACTGTGTCGTCCAAGTTGAAGGTTTCTTACTGGGGTTCTGAGGGAAGAGAGTGCAGCTCTTGCAGTGGATAATCTCCTTAATGACAGGCAGATCCGGGGGAACAGGGGGAGGCGGGACCAGGCCGATGCCTGCCATCATGGGGTTTATCGGTGCAATAAGGCCCAGTCCAGGGTCAAATCTGGGGATACAAAGAGGGTCTGTGGAACAGACAGAAGAAAAGAGACTGTTTGAGATCTAAAAGATTACATATTTTACATTACAAATAAAAACAAAGGCAATAGCTAATCTGACATCTGGGATTTCTCCCCTGAAGCTGCTTTAACCTGCAACATCAAACCTGCTTAGTATTGCAACATAGTTTCAAAATTGATTTAGCTCAGTTTTATTTTTATAGCACTAATTTACAACACATGGCATCTCAAGGCATTTAAATGAGACAATTTATATAAATTATCCAGAAAGGTTGATTGAAAATTTGCATTTGAGGAAAACCAGCTGATTTAATCTGGTCATTGACTGTGCCGCATTTGCTTCATCTGGATGAGCATATAGCGCAAAGATAGGAGATAAAAACAAACATAAGATGAAGTTAATATGATGTCCCTCCTGGTGACTGACATATCAGATGGTTGCAAACCTCTCAACTAGAGAAAGAATAACATGAATCAAAAACAGAAGAAAGATTAGCTGAAAAATGGAGATGGAGAAGAGTCTGGACATGGGTTTGTAGAATAACATCATGAGGAGCAGAGAGTAATATTAAGAATAAGATCTGGTAATTCTTGATTATTTTAAGAATACAAAAACATAATACAGAAAAATGAGACCACTATGGGGAGGATGGGAGAAATTTTTGTATTGGAATATCTAAAATAGCAAAAAAAAAAAATTTATCATGAAGAAATGTTAAAGGATTAAAGAAGGTTTAGCACAACCGGCCCATTGCAGATAAAGCTCTGCAGCAAAAGTACAAATAATTAATCAACAATTAAAAACAAAATCATAATTGATGAATAGCCTTTCATTTTAAAGTAGTCTAAAAACCTAGATACATACACTAACTGTACTGTCATGAACCAGTCTATACCAGATGGTGGGAGCATTGGTAATAAACATGCCTACAATGCAGACAGTTGGAGAAAGAGAGAAGGACCTCTGGCAGATTACTTAATATTTGGTTGTGAGACAACAGGTGTGTTTCAGTGAAAAGAAAACTGCAGGTGGATGTTCACTATTTTAAAGCGATGGGGTGAGGAGTTCGGACATCGCTCTAAGCAGAGTCTGCTGAGGGGCTCGGAAATCTGTACCGGATGTCTAAGGTTGGTTCTCACCCAAAACGGACTCTAAGCCCAGGAAAAAGCTAAGAATAATCAGCTGCTATTGTCTTTTTTCTTTATAATTCTGCACCTTTGAACAACCCTGTGTGATCTGAGATGCCTTTGATTGTATTTAGCTTCTTTAAATGCTGTGATTTTCATAGAAACAATCGACAGATAATTTTCACATCTTGATATAAATGCAGCTAGTATTTCTCCTAACGGGAACCTTTTTTTTCTATCTAAGCCGAAGGTTTTAATGTTCAACTGCAGCTCAGGTAGAAGTCCCTCTGCTCTCTGTTCCTCACTCTGAGGTTGGTAAGGCTTCTACCTTTCTTGGAGAGTGAACATAAATAATTAGCTTAACTTAAAATCATGGACTAATTTGTCTGCATATAGGTTTTACTGATATCTTCAGCATGGATTATGCTGCCTTTACCAGTAATTCCAATAAACTTGTTCACTCTTCCATGCTGTTTGTAGATAGTACTCCTACAGCAGCCTAAAAAAGGTGCTTTTTGTAAACTCACCAATCAAATGGCATGATAAAGTAGGTTCTAGATAAGAATTTTCTATAAAACATAAAGTGCAGACCCAGTTCTGTTTTGACTGACATGAGAACACCCAGAGCATGAACGCCGTGATTTAATCAGACTTGATCTGAAATCCAACCCTACTGTACATCGTTCTTTCTCTTAATGGTTTGAATCTAAACTGCTTTTTCTGAATTATTAAATTAATATTTTTCTACATAAAATACACTGATAAAATCTTTAAGATCCCAGCTTCAAAAATGGGTCAAACAACAAAAGAAATAAAACCAAGAGATAAGAAAGGATCACTATATCCAGGAGGTAAAATATATGAAAAGAGAGCTGAACATTGGATCTGTGGCTAAGAAAACTCATCTTAAATGGGTTTATTGGAACGGTAAAGGAGAGGGAGGGAAGAATGGTTTGTCTTTTCTCCAGCACAAAGAAAGTGAGGAAGGATTGGGAAGATAAACAATGAGAAAACAGAGGCGACAGCAGCAATGCTTCTCCTGTCGGGGGGGAAAATGGAGCAGGCAGGCAGGAGGAGGGTGGTGCAGCGGCGCACGTTTCCATCTTCTACACTGCAATAACAAGGGAGCGGGAGGAGCAAAACGTCAGCAGAATATCCTCCTCCACCGCTGCCCACACAGTCGCAACTCCACCGGGAATAAAGTGATTTAAATCACAAGAGAGAGAAGCTGTCACAAAAGGAAATGATAAATGTTCCCCAACAGTAATTCAATTGAAATAAATGTTTCTTTTGTTTCTCTGTACAGAGAAGTGATAGACTGCTGCTATGATTCACTGTGAAAGCTTTTACTACCTTTACATTTTCTGTTGACTTAGAGAAGATCATACAGATGTTAAACCTGTTTTTTATTGGCTCTATATAATTTGTACAAATTAGAAATAGGATGATACAAAAAACGGTTTTGAATCAGAAGAAGTTTTCTTATTTTATTTTTAAGTAAAAAGCTCAAGATCAGTCAGATTGACACAGCCACACTCATTAGTTCCCAGCTGTTTTTTGACCTCGGGTAAATAAAACGCCTTCTTCTTAATTTTCTCTCAACAACCACTCTTTAGTAGTCAGTCTTCCATAAAGAGCAGATTAATGTAATGCATGAAACTCTGGTGTTGATAGATTCTGCTCCAGAGGTAGCATGAATCATTGGATGCTCCTCTGGTTGGGATTTAGATTATTTCTCAGTATAGAAGTGAACAGCCTTTTTTTGTCTATCACATAAAATACTAATGATGTTCACTAAAGTGTGGCTGCAACACAACAAGATGTAGAAGTTTATCTTCATATATCAGCACTTGTTTTTTTTTTACATGAGAGGTTGTTCTTTCTCATAGTATAACTTAAGATTGTTTTAACTTATTTTAAAGGTGTAGTGGAGGATGTTGTTTTTCCGAGTGGATCATCAAAATAATTGGTGATAATCATATGTGCCTTGACATGACCTGTGTTGTGAAATGGGGCCTTAGAAATAAACTAAATTCAACTGAATAGAGAAACAAATGTATTATTACTGTGATGAAAGGGATGCAGTAGCATAGATTCTGTAACAGTGTTAAGGCTATATGCGCCGTGGCCATCATGCTGCAGAATTGTCCTACATCCCAAAAGATTGTTCATCAATTCTTATCTGGTGATTCGACTGCGTTTGTTAGAATAAAAGGGATCAGTTTCTTAACACCTAGTCTTCCCACACAATTTTAAAACAAAGGATTGAAACACAATAATATGAAGATGGCACTGAAATGATCTCAGAAACGTCAATGCAAAGTAAATTGACTTTGAAATGGATATTTATGACCCTCAGATAAGCAGTTTGATGGTAGATTTGTGAAGATCTGTAAATATCCAGTACAAGAAAATCAAGTTTTTGAGATGCTAACAAAAAAGCTATTTCACAAACACTGTAAGATTGGAATGGAAGACTCTCCTGGCAACTCCTGGTATTGCAACTCAAATGTTTGTACTGTGCTGTGATTTTGCAATACAAAGAAGAGCTATTGAGTTTAATAACACTCTTTTTATCTGACATGCTGTAACATTTAACTAAATTACTTTCATGGTACTTTTTTAAAAACCCTGCTTTGGAGCCTCCTTATTCTTAGAGCGGCATTGTTTGTAAGCAGCGGTTCTTTGATCGGAAAACAACAGCGTTTCTAATAGATTAACGTTTTTATTCCGTATTAAAAAACAGGAGTGCTGCAGGCTACAGAGCTGTTAAACTGTTTTGAAGGAGAAAAAAAAGCACCTCACATACTATCTGAGATATTCAGGCTTATCAAAAAGAAAAAAAATGTGGTGAGATAATCAAGAATAAATCTCAGCAGCTGCTGCTGGGATGCATTAAGAGATCCTTCAGGTCTTAGGAAAACTCATTAAAGTGCTTTCTGCTGTACCCTGACAGGTAAACTGCATATCTTTGTGTCACACATTCATCATAATCACATGAGGTTGGTTTTGCTCTCTGTTCTTCTCTCGGAGCCAAAATGAGCCCAGCCAGATTCATTTCTCTGGCTCTGAGCTCTGCTGCCTCTGCCAGAAACTGAACGGGAGGAAGAGCTAGAGAAAGGCAAAAACAAAACGCACACACAGACACAGGGAGAAGGAAAATCAGGGCAAATAAATGAGGAAAAAGATGATTTGACTGCTTTGAAAAATAAGTGTTTAAGCCTTTCAATGTGATTATTTAAAAACGGCAGAAGGCAGAACCGCCAAGAGACATGAGCCGCAGCAGCCTGGCTGTGAGACATCTGGCTGTGATTACTACACCACTGAGACACAAAGACGTGAGGTTTAAACTTATCTTAAGTCTGATCGTAATTGAAATAAACATCAGAATGTGACCTGGACACATTTCCGGCCCTATCAATCATGCATGAGATAGTAGATGCCGTCCTAAAATCCTACCAAGACCCAAACCTGCAGCTTTTACACTCCTATTCAGAACAAATTTAATAATTTTTTTATTTTATTTTTTGCTGCACAATCAACTGTATTTAATAATGATGAGGAAATCTAGAAATTGATGCACTTTGATCACTTAACTAACTTGACTACAGCTTTTCACCATTCAGGAACAAAGAGTTAGCTAAACTTAAAAATTGCAACTGAAATCTGAGTCTATCCTAAGCAATGGAGACTCAGCAGATTCTGGGATTTTCAGAAAGAACCTCTCTTGACCTTGAAATGTTAGCTGGTTTCTAAGCATAAACCAGGCTTAATGCTACTGATTTAAAATACCTCAGAACAGCTATAGATAAGAAACTGGACTTTTTGGCTAGACCATGTTTGTTGCTTTCAAGGAAATTAAAGGTACAGTGTGTAATAATTACAAAGATTTACTAACATAAATGTTATATATTATCTATATGTATGTTATTTAGTATAAACTATGAACTGAAAGTCTAAATCTTTACATTTGTGTTGCCTTAGAAATTGTTATGTATCATTACATAGGAGTCGGTTCCCATTTGTGGAAGCAGACATCTTTTGTGTCACAGCAGCGCAGAACTCAATAACTAGTGACACTAGCAATCGCCCTTTCGCTCGAATGGGACTAAGGAAAGTTAGGCATATATACAATCCTACACAGACCAATGAAACACCATTTGTAAAATTATCTATGTAAACTAGCCTAACACCATCCACAACGAACAACCACCTTGTTATTAAGACTTCTGAATGAAAGAGAAAGAGTCTTTCTCTTTCCCTCTGTGGTTAGATTGCCTGAAACAGGTGGCTGAATCACCTGGACAAAAGAGGTCAGAGACGGCATTTCTGAGCTCAGGCAGGAGCAGTGAGAACACCGTGAGAGACAGCTCGGGAACTGGGACGAGCCAGCCGGGTATACCACCCTAAGCTGTAAGGAACCACAGCAGCAGAGGCAGTAGCTCAACGCTGCTAGCTCAGGAATAGAGCTGAGGAGCAGAGCAGCAGCTTGGAGAGGCCTGGACCGGGCTACCTGGAGCCTAACTGTGGGAGACTGAAGCATAACGGCGGAAGATCGGATTAGTCCGCCAGGCGGAGAGAGAGGTGGCGACAGAGCAGGAAGAGATAAAGGGAGCAGGGGAGCGGGATGAGAGAAGCAGCAGCTGGCCCGTGTCTGCGCTGGAGGTAGAAAGGGTCTTTCTAGGGCTAAATTAAAAGGGCCTTTTTGAAGCTTGATACTTCAATCTGATGTCAATGAATCTCATCATCTCTTTACAAGATAGGTGAAGTTAAGTTATGGAAGCCATTTTGTACTATGGCGGCCTCAGTATTGTTGGAGGGGAGAGGCAGTGTGTCAGGGTGGCTCATGTCGCTGCAGTCTGCAGTCTGGCCATTAGCTGTCGCTACAAATTACACATTGTAGCTTTAAAGAGATTAATGACAGCAGGAACACCTTTATATTGGTGTTTATGGTTTTATGCTCTCTTGTTGATGAAACTTCTCAGTCAAAGACAAGAACAACCTGATTTGGGTAGCTTAACAGCTGCAACATTCAGATGGTTGAATAAGAACTAGAGATACACAGTGCAAAAAGCAATGATCCATCCTTCTGATTATGACATTGCTTTATGCTGGTGACTGTATTTTATTATTGTGGACAATATTTTCTCTCTTTGGGCTCCTAGGTATTAACTAAGAGGTTCTTGAATATCCATTTATGACAACACTGAACATATTTTCTGGTAGCTGTTTCCAACAGGTGGGCTTGCCCTCTGTCGGTTGCAGGAGAGTTCCTGCCTCTAGTGGAGGAGTTTAAGGATCTTGGTATCCTGCTTACGAGTGAGGGGAGAATGGAACGGGAGCTGGACAAACGGATCAATGTGGCTGTAGCTATTATGCAGACACTGCACCGGCCTGTTGTGGTAAAGAGAGAGCTGAGACATACACTCCCTCACTTATTGACATGAAATCCGGGTCACAACAGAACAAACTACATCCCTGATACAAGTGGTTGAAATGAGGTACTTCTGCAGGGTGAAGAGACACCGCCTTAGAGATAGGAAAAGAGCTCTGACATCGGGAGGGGCTCAGAGTAGAGTGGCTTCTCCTCCACATCCAGAGGATTCAGCTGATTTGGCTCTGACATCTGTTTCAAAAAATTCCTGGATGCTTCCTTTAGGAAGAGTTATAGACACATCACACTGGGAAGAGGCCCTGGGGGACATGCTGGAGGAATTATTTCTCTTGACCGAACCTGAAACACCTTGTGCTTCCCCAAGAGGAGCTGGAGGAGGTGTCTGTAGATATGGAAGTCTGGGTACCCTGATTGAAACTACGGTCCTAGCAACCCTGTCCCTCATAAATGAAAGAAGATGAATATGACTACTTCCATCAAAAGAAAACATCTTGACACAAATAAATCCTTTTTTGGTTACTTTGACATGAGAATTAATTCATTACCTCCATTACCTTATACAACTGCATGGGACATACATATAACAGGGAAATGCAGGAACTAATGCCATCATCCTGCCTGAGGAAGACTTAACATGAGAATGACTAAAACAAACACTAGCTTAGACAGTCAAAACAAGACCTGAGTCAAGTGTGGAATAACCAAAGCTCTTAGACACAAAACAGCCAACCGAATTATGACAGTTTACATATTGGAATAGAACAAGGTGATAAATGCTACTACTCCAATAACTCCCAGGAGCAAGGCTACATAAAAAGACTTTGGAAAGTATCATACTTCATTACATGAAACAAATTCAACATCCAGCCAATGGAAACCCACCCATAAGATCAATTTGGATGCGGGTCTTTCTCAAATCTGGCATATGCTACTGATGGCCCTAACCAATCAAGAATGGCTATGGGTATGTACTCAGAAAGTGGAGCAAGATCAATCAACTGCGGGTCTACATAATGACTCTTGACTGCCATTCAGGCAAGAGAAATCTAGACTATGGTGACAAACAGAGGGAGGGTGATCTGCAGAGGGAAATTCCTTCACAGAGGGAAAAATAGTAGCTGTTGAGGAGAACTATTAGCACCTAAGAATACAACAAGAAAATGGTAAATATGAAGAAGGCCAAGGGACATACACGCAAGAGTAAAGCAAGTTCTAAGAGCAAGTAAAATGGCCAGAAAAAGGTCTGGGTAATTGAAAGCTATTTAGTGCCAGAAACCCCACTGGGATAATAAGTTGGGCAAAGGTAGAAATTAACAGCACATATTAAAACACAATAGGTACTTATCAGCAATGGTGGATTCCACCCAGGATCCAGTTCCCACAGCCACATGAGCAAAGCACATGGAATGAGGAAAGCAGCTAGTGTGCTTTAGAAGCAGTTTCCAAGATGAAGCATCCAACCTCCAACAATACATCGGAAAAATGTCCCCAGAGGATGAATTGGAAGCTAGAACAGAAGGAGCTGGATAAACCACTATGGTAGAAGAAAAATCCCACTCCATTGGATGTATCACTGCCAGACAATTTATGTGGCTATGATTTCTTCTCACCAATGGGTAGAAAAGAAAGGTCTGAGCAACAGAGCAACAGAGGTCTGTGTCTATCACACCGGACAAGATCAAAAGCGCTGTCTGTGCAAAAAAGACTCAGAGACAAGCATGATTACACAAAAATGTCTAAGGCAGGAAAGGATTACATAAAATTTCATAACTAATTGTATGTTTAGTGTATAGAAACACTTGTCAGGAAAAAGAACTAGGTCAAAGTGGGAACCTTCTTCCAAGGTTGAGGAAAATAACAAAGCTAAGATCCTGTGGGACTCCTGGTACAAACCAACAACACTGTAATGGATAATACTGAAAGTTCTAAAAACTGATAAGCAGAAGAAGACAACTTCATGATGGGTGCATCCCTCCAAAATGACTGTGACTCCAGGAAAACAGAAAACATTTCTGGTCATAATTCATTCATGCAAATGCTTCACCACCACTTTATAAATGTAGAGCTATTCAATTCAATTCAGTTTATTTGTATAGCGCCAATTCACAACACAAGTCATCTGAAGGCACTTTACAGTTAAACCAGATCATACAGTCAAACTGATTCAAAGTTTTCTATCTAAGGAAAACCAGTTGATTGCATCGACTCATTGACTCAAATGCAATCCCTCACACTAAGCATGCTTGTAGCAACAGTGGAGAGGAAAAACTCCCTTTTAACAGGAAGAAACCTCCAGCAGAACCAGGCTCAGTGTGAGCGGCCATCTGCTGAGGCCGACTGGGGTTCAAGAAGACAGAAGCAGAGATACAAAAATCAGCTGTAAAAGGCGGCCCCGTCCAGGAAAGACACAGCCAGGCAGATGAGCTCCGAGCCAGCTCCCATGTCGAGGATGAAGAGAGCACATCCAGCCAGTCACGCTCAGAGAAACAGGACTACACTGGAAAACAGGCCGATCTCCAGCATCTTTCTCCAGCTATATCCGTCAGATATGTCAACATGTGCTTTAGTGATTCAGGTTAAACTTTTAAAGTCACATACTGCATCAGATTCACTTCATGTCCCATTTCTCCTTGTTTTCCTAAATGTTACCACATTTATCAGAGCCTGAAGCTGCTGCAAGAGGTGAAGGTAACTAAATCTCATTACATCTTTCTGATTATTTCCATGCCTTTTCTTTCTGATATTTTGTCCACTTTGCATTAAACCTTGGAAGGTATCAATGTCTGTACTTCATAACTACAACATAATCTTCATATACCAAATTAAATCAGTGGACTGATAATGGCATAAATTACACGATGATGATGAAATAAAAAGAAACCTGTTTATGTAGCAGAAATACTATACTGCAAAAACCAAGTTTTTCAATCGTATATCGTACCGAAAAGTAATTTTGATCTTAATAAACTAAGCAAGAGCAGGTTTTGTTGGATTGTTCTCAAAAAAGGAAGTCTTAGCATCTGCAATTGTCTTACTGCATTGGCAGATTATTGAACTTTTTTGAGAAGATTAATAACATAATTTGCTCTTTATTATTTTATCAATTTCAAAATTAGATCAAAAGCACTTTTTGCCAAAAACAGGTCCCTAAGACTTGGTTAGACGGACACTTTTTGCAGTACTAGCTTGGTTGTATATTTGGAGCTAAGCCGTATTTTAAGGCACTGTGTGGAACATGTTAAGTGATAGATAACTCCCTCAGAGTTTGCAGTGAAGTTCGGGACTTCCATACATAATAGTCTTTTTAAGATTACAGAACATGTGGAGAAAGAATGAGGACAAACCAGACAGATTTATTAAATCCAGATGCAAAAGTTGCTGTTTTTGAGCCCTGCCTATCAACAAAACTGTCACAGCTGAAAATCTGGAAACATATCTTGAAAAGATGGGAAGCAGCTTTGTAACTGAAAGAACCGTAAGGATGAAAGTTTTGTGGGAGTCCTGCTTCTCTTTCTCTGCTAAGAACAAGATAGGCCCACTTAACAGCATTTTATTATTTTTATGATTTTTCCATCATAATTATTAAAGGATTCATCCTATTACAACGAAAAATTTTGAAGCATTTTTTTAAAGATTTATTTCACAAGTGCCCTCTTTTGTAGATTTTCTGACAGGACAGAAAAAGTCCAGGGTTTATTAACTAAACCTTGGATAATTGTGCTTTTAAGACATTACAACTTTAGTTTAAAATTAGATTTAAGTAAGATTATTGCCAACTGACCAATGCAAAGCAATGTATAAATTTGAAGAGGGAAAAAAATAGGTGGAAATTTATTTTTCTAAGATCTGAGTCAATACTTCATCATTCTGCTTCATTCTATCTCTATTCTCACACTCTGCAGAATCTGTTAGTTCAATCTCTAACGTTCTGCTCTCTCTGCTTTTTCTCATAGTAGCTTTGCTTCGTCTGTTCCTTTTGGATGTGACTCGATCCTGGAGATAAATATCAGCTGTGCTGCTTCCATCAACACATTTGTTTATAGATGTTTGAGATCGGCTTGTTTTTCAGTGTAGTCCTGTTTCTCTGGCTAAATGTGCTCTCTCTACGTCCTCTGACACGTGAGCAGGCTTGGAGCTCGTCTGCCTGGCTGTGTGTTTCCTGGATGGGGCTGCCTTTTACAGCTGCTTTTTGTGTCTCTGGTTCTGTCTCCTTGAACCCCAGTCGGCCTATGCAGATGGCCGCTCACACTGAATCTGGATCTTCTGGAGATTTCTTCCTGTTAAAAGGGAGTTTTCCTCTCCACTGTTGCTACAAGCATGCTTAGTGTGAGGGATTGCCTTCGAGTCAATGAGTCAATGCAATTAACTGGTTTTCCTTAGATAGAATACTTTGAATCAATTTGACTGTATGATCTGGTGAACTGTTATGTACCTTGAAATGAAATGCGTTGTGAATTTGCTCTATATAAATAAACTGAATAGTCTGTATTTGGTGGCGTAATGATGGCATATCTGTCGCATTACATCTGTACCTGCTCTGCATATCTAGAAACTAAAATATTTGTCAGCTCTAAGATAATCCACATATATGGTCAGTAATATTAAAGTCCAGCTACAGAATCTCAATTAATTTTGTCTGGGATTGTTTTTTTCTTTGATTAAACTATTTTTAAGTTATAAAACTTTAAAATAAAATTAAAATCACATCACATTTGATAAGACATAATAATAATGCAGCAAATAATTTTGAGCTGCTAAGAGTGTGTCTGATCAGTATACTAACAAATGGATATAAAAGCCTTTTGTTCAGCCACTACATAGTACAGTATGAACACCTATACTGCATGTGTAAATGTTTTTTCTGCTTTTTCTTATTAGATTACTTTCCTTTGGTCTGGTCCTGGTTAGCTTGAAACTGTCCTGGTGGGAAATATTATTTGGGCTGCTGCCATCAACATCTTCAATTATGTTAATTCTTTCAACATACATGTAGAAAGTATTTATCAATCTTTGTTCCTTATTTATGTCTGCTTCTGTCTCCTGGAACCTCCAGCCTTGGTAGAGGGCCACTCCGGCTAAGGGTGGTTCTGCTGGAGGTTTCATCCTCTTGACAAAATCGCTTCATCCTAGATGTCTGGAATGTTGTAACCAGTCAGTGGGCCTATATATATATATATATATATATATATATATATATATATATATATATATATATTTAGGTAGGTGCTGTTTGGTGACACAGTGTGTACCGCGGTCAACATGGACCAAAAGAAACAAATAAAAGAGATGTCTCAGATGATTAGAGAGAAAATTGTAGATAAGCTTGTTAAAGGTAAAGGCTAAAACACCCTTTTCAGTTTGATGTTCCTGTTGCATATATTATTCAGAAATTCAAGATCCATGGGACTGTGGTCAACCTCCCTGGATGTCACTGCAGGAGGAAAATTGATGACAAGTCACACAGATGGATACTGTAATGGTACCTAAAGAGCCCAGAGAAACATCAAAAGAGATAAAAAGGTGAACTTCAAGCTCAAAGAACATCAGTGTCAGATCTCAGAATCTGTTGTTTGAACCAAAGTAGACTTAATGGTAGTCAACCAAGGAGAATACCGTTGTTCAAAACAAATATTAAAGTTGATATGGAATTTTTCAAACTACAAGCCACAAAGCTTTTCGGAGAATGTCCAATGGACAAGAGCTTTTACTAAGTCACATCATCTTTATGTTCAAAGCCAGAAAGACACAAAGACAGAAAAAAAAGAAGCATACTAAAAGAAACCCTGTTCCAACTGTGAAACATGGAGAAGGCCCTGTTATGTTATGGGACTTCTATGCTTCATCTAGCACAGGGGTCTAGAATCTCTGCAAGGTACAGTTGAATTTCAAGCCCCTCAAGGGATTCTAGAGAAAAATGTGTTATTCAGTATTAGAAAGCTTGGCCTCTGTCTCAGTTCAACAGGATAGTGAATTAAAACACACAGAGCTAAAACAAACTCTTGAAACACTATGAAATTGATGAAATCTTGAAGAAAATAGCATCAGGAATAACCACATTTTATCATTTTGAAATCTAGAATGACTTAGAATAGTTGATGCTGCTTGGTCACCACTAAGATTCTGCTTTATGACACAATACGCCTTTTAAGACTCTTATAGAAATATAGTTGATAGGTTCTGTGGACTGATGAACTGAAATGTAATTTTCTCTGCTCAAAGCTTGAAATGTTATTTCATAACATATATTTTTTATGAAATCCCATTTAAAAAGAACTTTGTATTGGTCTATCATTCAAAATATCCCTGGAAACCAGGCAATGTAGAATTGCTCCGTTCATTTGGATGTTAGTGCATTCATTTGTTCAACTTTGGAATAAATGCTTTCCATATCTCACCCTAGACAATAAGAATTGTAGATGAAAACAGATGAAAGAATACTAAAGAAGCATACATTCATCTTTTCCCAAAGATGAGTCCACGCTGTCCAATATTCAGGTTGAGAGAGTTTAGTACCTGAAACGAGCTGCTGCCCGCTGATCCCCACCGTCATGATGCCCAGGTTATTCATGGCCGTGGCCCAGGCTCCATGATCAGCTACAGGGACGTTTAGTTGGTCCTGCTCGGCTCCAATGTTACCTGGACCATCAGCTGCTATAAGATAGAAACTAAGTCAGAGAAATCATTGAACAGAGGATCCTCCTTTCAGGATCTTAATGGATAAAAGAGTTTACAGGAAATTCTATCTTTATCATTTACCACTGGCCATAGCAGGTAGTCCTTTTTCTCCTTCCTCTGAAGTTCTGTCATCAGATAGCTTCTCAGACAAACAAGGGGATGGATCAGGAGATGAGTCAGCAAGCAGGCTAGTTCACTCCGGTCCACCGTAGCAGTTTTCCTGTGCAAGAGACAAAACATTTAAAATAAGAAAATGACAAAACCCAGCAGGACTCTAAAGTCGTCATCTAGAGGTGCAAATGAATGCAAAGCCAAGTTCAGAAAAATCGCCTGAGAGAAATTCAACACAAACATATACGTCTGATATTACCTGAAGACCAACAATAGCAAACATCAGTTTTCAATTTTTCTTTAAAAGCTACCACGAATGAATGACGCAGACATGCTAACAATCACAGGCTGTTTGTGTGTTGGGGTGTGAGTTGATGTCTCCCTGAAAAGCTTTGGCCGAGTGAAGCCCCATTGAAAACACAAGTCAACCAAGCCAAAACTTAAATGCATCTGTTTCAATCTTAGCCCTTTAACTGCTAAGTCAACCGAATGGTTGACCATTTGCTCAACAAAAATGGAGGTTGGAGGTTGACAGGGCATTCAAAGGGCCACAATAGAAAGAGATCATGCATCTAAGAACTCATTGCTATATACTTTTTGCTTTTGGGATTGTAGATGAAAAATCTCTATACTTATGCTGCTATAGGCTTAGACTGCTGGAGGACATAGCCCTTTCTCAATTTATCCCTATTATCCCACTCTGCTTTTTCTTCATCTGGTCTTTTACTGTTTGGATGTGACTCCATCCTGGAGAGAAATATCAGCTGTGCTGCTGCCATCAACACCTTTGTTTATAGATGTTCGAGCTTGGCCTGTTTTTCAGTTTAGTCCTTTTTCTCTGACTGTGACTAACTGGATCCTCAGACATCTTCTGACACGAGAGCTGCCCTGGAGCTCGTCTGCCTGGCTGTGCCTTTCCTGGACGGCACCACCTGTGGAGTTAGTTAACAGTTGCCTTTGATATCTCTGCTTCCGTCTCCTTGAACCCCATTCAGCCTCGGGAGATGGCCTCTCTCACTGACCCTGGTTCTGCTCGAGGTTACTTCCTATTCAAAGGGAAATTTCCCTCTCCACTGTCACTACAAGCATGCTTATTGTGAGGAATTGCCTTTGAGGCAATCAGTTGATGCAATCAACTGGTTTTCCTTAGACAGAAAACTTTGAATCAATTTGACTGGATGATCTAGTTGAATTGTAAAGTGCCTTGAGATGACGTGTTGTGAATTGGCACTATATACTGTAAATAATTTGATTGAATTTGATTGAACTGAAATTCATAAAAGTGCCAACCTTTCCTTTTCAGCTTAGTTCAAATGACTTAGGCTGCAAGTTAACACAAAACTTTTCTTTATATTTAGGCAGATAATCATGTTAATTACAGAAAACTGTTGATATTCTCTTACACATTCAGCCTGTTAGTTTTCAGGTGATTATTTTCAAGGACTTGAATACACGATTACAGTAAATTCTAGGTACAGTAATTAACCCTCATTACAAAGAAGAAAATTGCCATTCCAAATATATTTCAAGTTTACACTTTCAACAAATCAAAGATTAACGCTGCTGCCACATTGCTTCTCATCACCCCAAATAAAGTACAGTGAAAATGAATAGAGGATTTTTGCTTTTCTATTGCACTTAATCATCAATAATCATAAATATTATGTTGCACAAAACCTGCATCAGTAAATACACAAAGTAGATTTAAATTAGAGCTTCCTTCATTATAGTGAATGATTATCCGAACCAACCTGTTCCAATATTGAAAAAAGCAATGTAAGATTATGGATTACACTTGACTTACTACACTGCTGGAGTTCATGTTTTACCAGCCACACTTAGTTGTCATTATTGCTGGATGTAGAGAATCAAATAAATTGCGTAAACAACATAAAATAGGTTAAAGATCTTAATCTCTATTTCTACTAGTATGGAGAAAACGATATTTCCCAATGTGTATTTTTTGGGACTCAAGTGAATATCGGTGATAGTCATAAACAGTGAAAAAGTAAAAAACTAAGGTAAACCTGCCAAGGAGTTTTCCCCATCAAACGCTGCTCTAAAAGTCAAAAAAAAAAACGAAAAAGAAAAAAAAAAACTAGAACACAGATCTGAAGAACTGCAGAGCTCATTTGCCTCAGTTAAGGTCCATATTAATAATCCAGCAATAAAACAAACATCAATGGTATCCATGGGAGACTTTCCAGCCTAAAAAAGCAACAACATTAAAAATGCTCCAATGCATCACATGTAGCAAAACAAACTGATGATCCCCAAATTTGATAAGGGGAGCTGATAAGACAAAATAGGGTTATTTTTGTAGATACATTACATTTAAAATCCCAGACAGCTTGCAGTAATTGACAAAATTTACTCTAGCGAAAAATCCTGAAATTTGCCCAAGACCTTATGAACTGAAACACAATGGAGTTTTTGGTGGGACAACAGTCTGAAGAACATCACAACATCCACCTGTTTCTCCCTGCTAGTCAACATCATTCCTTAAACCTGTTATCCTGCCTATTAACACCTGCCTCTTACAGTCAGTCTCTGCCAGGTTGTCTGCATGTTGTTCATTCCCATTGCTTAGGTACACTGTCTGCCCTTCCTGGCTTCCAGAGTTTGTCCTGCTCTCACTAGGTCCAGCTTAGCATCTGACTCTGTCATCAACTTGAACAGCTTCTGCCTGCTTCCTGCCTTTTCAAGCCCAAACACCAGCCTGTTCAACCATATTCTGCTTTTTCACTAAGCAACCTGCCAGTTAAACCAATCAAAGCCATATCTTCCAAAAAATGTCTAAGCACAAGACAGTGTTGGTCAGAATTATCAGCTTCTCTGATTCATTGCACTCTGAATTATTTAGAAACTCCACTTTATTTTGATGCCAAATGTTCCAAATTTTATTGCTTTAGTATCACAGATTTAATGCCAGGAAATGCTTTTACACTCCTAGGTTGGAGCACATTCATATCTTATTGCTTATTGTTAAGCTAAAATCTTTAAAAGCAATCTAACCCTGTCACATGAACCGACTTCATTTACTGTGATGGAAAAGCCACAATTTAAGCGCTTCCTTTTCATTTGTATTATTGGTAACAGCCATGTAGGAAACCACTTATCAATCATTGTTCTTGTTTTTTCCGCTTTGCAGATAACAAATTTATAAAACCATCAGCTTATTTTTGTATTGTATTTCAACTGTTTTACGGTGAAAGTTGTCACCAAATTGTTAGAGAAAATTTATTCTATTTTGTTATAGTATCATCAGATTTAATGCCAGTAGATCCTCTTACACCCCTGGTTTAGAGAGCATAACGATCTTAATCTAACCCGACCACATGAACCAACTTCATCAACTGTGACAAAAAAGCCACAACTCTATTTTCTCTATTGACTATAATGTCAAGCCTAAATTCTTCAGAGCAACCTAACCCTGTCACCAACCATCTTAACTGCTATGTATCAGTGGCAGCAGGACTTCAGAAAGTACCAAGCTTCCAAATAGTTCCTCAATATACAAAAGGAACAAAAGCTTAACATGTAAAGTTTAGTTGGACTTCAAATATTGTGATAAAAAGAACTACATTGTATGAGCTTTTATTTAGGGGGATGGTGTAATGCTGAATGTTTCGTATGCAGAGCACGTCACCTCCTCTCGCCATGTCTATCAGTGTCTATCAGACCCCACTGCTCAACAATCTTCATTTTTCACATCTGACACCAGGAAACCAGCCGAGCCTCGCACCACATCCTGTTTTAATTGAGACACAATCATATCAATGACTTTTTATTAATGACTACACACCATAACGTGTAGCTCAGGGAGGCTGGCAGTTTGACTCACACAGAGACTGTCCTTGCTGTAGTCCTCGCTCTTGATTAGAAATGTGATTACTAGGAGGAAACATGGAACTGAACCAACATGTCTGGTGTAGCTGCGGGTGTGAGACTTAACTGGTGATGTTCATTGGTAGTTAAGCTGTAACACACCAGAAAAGGCCAATCAAATTTACTGAGTGATATGAGGTTACATGCTGACAATCTGCCAGTCAGTTAGATCGTTGTATTGGTAAAGGCATATTTCATGTACTTCCAAAAAATGTGTCAAACACAGATGCAAACCGCAGGAAACGAAGGTAAAGAAGGGATAGTTCAAAGAATTAAATTACATATATATATATATATATATCTATATATATATAGATTAAATTATTATATATATATATATATATATATATATATATATATATATATATATATATATATATATATATATATATATATATATATATATATATATATATATATATATATATATACACATATGGACGTTATAACAAAAAAGGGTGCTTTAAGAAAATGTTTTCCTTATTCAATGGAAAACAAACAATAAGAGTAGCTGCCTGTTGGCTAATGCTGTTTACTGTCAGCCACATGGCCAGGAGCAGCAACATCTCCAGCAATCAGCACTCTAATCAGAGGCTTGGTTAGTAAAACAGCAAAATTAAGGAGACTGCTTAAAAAGGACAGATGAACTGATCCAGTGCATCCAAATGATGACCTTAAGGGGCTAAATTCACCACTGTTGTATAATTTCTATTTTTTTATTCAATTTTATTTTTTTTTCAGTTGCTTTGGCAGGATAATGCAAACCTGGGGGTTCTGAAAGTGCAGCTCACCCCATGTACAACCTAACCTTGCCCAAATAATAATAAAGAAATGCAACCAAAATTTTTGATGCAAAGAGGTCCTGAGTGGCAGTAATAAATGTGGAGATGAGCAGTGGTGGTTTAGCAGGTCAGGAGAAGTGCTAACTACTCAGATTTGCCATATGAGCATGTAGAATGATCAGAAGAAAACTGATGGCTAAGCCAAGATCTTTTAAGGTGGAAGATTTTTCACCTCTATCAACCTCCAATTTGTTGAGGGAGATGAGGCTTTGTGCTGCCCAGTAGGCCAGAGCCTCATCAGTTTGAGCCACATGCTGAGGCACTGACTTTTTGGTGCCTGAAACCACTGCTGCTGAAGCACAGTAGGATAGGGTGACTTGTGTGTCTAAATACGCTGTATTTAAAAGTTGTATTTAAACCCGAACGCACCAACATGTTGCACAGGCACGCTCCATTTGAACCAACACAAAAATTCAACTGCAATGACCACCGTTCAACCCTAAAAGGGCAGGATTTTGTTGGTTATAATAGAAATACTGCAGGAAAAGCTAAAATTAAAGTGCAATAAAATGCTGACACTAAGATACCACACATATTCCTATTTTCTACAAAAATATCTTATTATAGGATAGGTAATACTTTAAACAGTAGGTCTTCAACAGGTGGTCCGCAACCCCTAGGGGGTCAACGGAGGTACTGCATGGGGGTCCTGAACGTTTTGGTTGATTAGCCTTTTTTTTAAATTCCCTCCTGCAATTTTTTTCCTCTAATTGAAATGTCTTTAAATCCACATCATCATGAATTCAACACACTGTAGTAAACAGATAAATGGAGGCAGAAGATGTCTTTAAGTCATCAATGCACACATTTAGTGACACACAGGAGTTCTTTCAAGCTGGGCACTATTTCATTCATAACACCTGTCCCATCAACTAGGAATCAGAACCAGAAATACTTTTATAATCCCAGGGAGTAATTACTTTCGTTACATTCCTCCTTCTGTAATAGTGTGACTATAGGACCAGTTTGATATAACACAATTTCATACAATAATTGGGGGGTCCCCGCTCCATCTCACCATCAGTTTGGGGGTCCTTGGCCTGGAAAATGTTGAAGACCCCTGCTTTAAACTCTTAGTACTTTTTGAACAATGGAACAAACATGGATCAAGAACATTTAAGCACATCACCGAAATGACTTTAGCGATCAACAAAGTGAAGAGCAATACAGCATCAATAATTAGGGAATCAAAACAATATCGACAGAGATCTGGCAACAGAGATGAAGGAAATATTCACACTGTTGTCAGGACACATGTAGGGATAAACCACAATAATGCATGCTTATTTAAAAGCAAACCTTCATAGAGGGGCCTAGGGGAGTCGTCACAGCGAGCCAGTTAAAAACGACTACAATGATATAATTTTCTGAACATTTTCTGACATAAGTGTCTCTTCTTACGCTCATTAGGTTTAAGGATTTGTCTTCTTTTCATATATTGCTGTCGCTTTCCTCTGGTGAGAGAAAATATCTTGCTGTATATTCTCTAACCATAAAAACAGATGAAAATATACTTTCTGTTGATGGAAGCTTGATAAAATACAAAAGAAAAATATCACTATTATACTGCAGGTTATATTATTATTTGTGCCATCATTATTAGTTGTAGAGTTTGTAAGAGATGCGTCAAAGAGTATGTATTCATTTACCTTTTTGCTTTGCCCCTGAAACGCTTCCATTTCCCCATTAATTAATTTTTTATTCAATCTTGGATAAAAATGTCTCTTACTACTATTAGCAATACTATCATCATGGGTAATAATATTGTGGAGTTTGTTCAAAAAGGTAGAAACGCCCCCATGTAATGTCCCCTTTCTCTCAAACCAAAGTGTGAAAGTCAGAGGCTGGTAAGATTTTCATATAACAAATAAGCAAGTTTCCAAATAAAAACCTCACAGTGTTGTGTTGACTGGCCAACAGAGGAATAAAGATGAGATTGGATTTGATCTTGCATCAGCACGAGCCTGGGAGCAAGAGAAATTTAGGTTGATGCAGGCAGGGCTTATGCAAGGCTGACAAAACAGAGGAGCTTCTAGCATCTCTCTTCACTGTGGGCTGCACATCAACTTGACAAACACGTACCCCCCCCCCCCCCCCCCCCCCCCCCCCCCCCCCTCACACACAATCCAGGTAAGAATCGCATGTTTAATGGGCTGCAGCAGGCAGTTACTTAAAACCTACACAGATCCAAACACCTGGAGCTATGTACTGTCTGCAGTAACTGTGTATTTATCCTGCTGCTCACTTGTTCATATCAGCCCATCCTGTCTAATCTGTCTCATTTTCTCTCTGGGGAATCGGTGCGCTTGTCTTTGAGGATGTAATGTACCATAACAGAGAAGAAGACTGCTACGTGTACTAATAGGTGTAAAGAACCTCAACACTGCAGTTTTTGTTATGCTAATATCCCTTCAGATAACTTTAGCAAATCAATTGATAAACAACAAATGATGAAGTTGGGACTGATCCATCCGAATATCTGCATCCAAAATGATCCAACGGGTCCAATTCAGTTAATCTATTTCTATTTTATGAACCTCTGTAGTCCAGTGAACACTTATTCTGTATTTTTAAATCAGTTTTGAGGAGTTATAGCTGTTTTTATTTCTTTTTATATTTGTATTTTACATTGTAGCATACTTACTGTTGTGTTTTTTATAGGTAGACAATTTTATCTGTTGTCCAGGGACAACAGATGAAATATAGCCTTTTGGCTAATTCTGGTGCATTTGCAGGAATGCTTTTTAATGTACACTGTCCCTGTCAAATAAATAAATAAATTAAATTAAATTAAATCTATTGGTAAAATTTACAATGACTTTGCTACTTGTATGGGATAACTAATGAGGAGAAAACTGTTTATAGAGTAAATAGGAGACAACAGAAAGGATAATGGAAAATAATAATCTGTTTTTTTCTCTTTTTTGGGGGGGGGGGGGGGGGTAATAATTGGGAACTTAATCAACTACTAAAACTATTTACAATCTACAAAATATTTTTGGATTTAGGGAGGCAGTTGGTGATGCTAACTAAGCTAATGTAACTAAAAGCTCTTTAAATCTCCTAAAATCTGTTTTAAAAAAAATCAGTTTTCTATTCTGTTTTTCAACAATAGCAGAATCAGTTTTAATAGCCTTAACAACTTTGCCTTTAAATCTCTTCTGCATAAAAAAACATATCCCACCCCTCCTTCCTGCCGTCCCCCCATATTCACAGTCTCACTTATATGGTATCAGAAATGTATATAGCTACACATACTTACACACACACACACATATTATATATCTATCTATATATATATAATAAAACCTATTGATCTGGCTCTCCAATAAGAACTGAATCCTGCATAGCAACTCTCTTATCCCCTTATTGTAGTTCACCATTGGCTGACAAGTTAAAATTTTTCAGTTCTTGTCCACATTTCTTAAAATATGATGGATGCTGGAGCTTGACTGGGGTAGTTGGACGGCCCACAGCAGATATTGTACAATTTCTTGTATTTACAAAACTTGACAGGTATGCATACTGAACTGGAAAACAATTCTTTATTGAACTAAAGTTATGTTTTATAGCAGATTCAGGTTAAATTGTCTCCCCTAAACGGTGTGAAGTTCTGATATAATAGCTTTATAATGGAAAATTTCATAATAGGAGGATAATCGGTTTCTCTTATCAGGTTTGTTTAAATAGCAAAAAAGAGCATTAAATAATATTAATATTAATCAAGCTACAGTATCTCTCAAGTATAGAACTTATGTTAGCTTTTATATTGAATGCCAGCTGCAAAGAAATTTTAATTTAACACCACAACGTGAACTGAAATACTCGGCATGTAACCTGAGCATCCCTGTGTTCACATTTTTATTTAACCACAATAATTATTAACTTATTGGATTCAAAAGATGATGAATTCTATCTATCTGTAGTGACTCCAAAGATACACTTTCTGTTTTGAGGCAGTTTAATCTAATTTGTTTTAGAATAAAAAGTATCACATCAGTTGTTTTTATATATATATATATTTTTTTACCAGCTTTAACTTTTCTTCCCAGATCAAACCTGGAAACTGATTTGCCTTAAACAGATTCCTTTTCAAATTACCAACACTGAGCTCGCAGCAAAGACTTGAAAGACGGGCACTGACTTCTAAACAAAGTAGAAACAAAAATATTAATTTTCTTACACTTTTTCAGCAAACCACTCAGTGTCCAGACAAATCAGTAGGTTTTCATGAATGTTTTATCATTTTTGAGCCACACATCTGACCATGTGCTTCCCATTAATGAAAACTGAGCCTTTTTGTTTAAAATGCTGTGGGTTCTGTTTATAAAGGCAGCTTTAGATGCAGCTAACATCAATTACTATATGTAAAAAAAAACAAAACAAAACTAAAAAAATCTGCCTTTCTGTTCTCGGCATGTTAGCCGCCTCATGTGGATCACAAGCTGTCCTCTAACTCAAACTAACAGAAATGACAGTGATTGTTTTAGTTCCACCTGAACTATATTTCCCTCCATCATTTCTTCCTTCTGAGAGCAGATCGGACCATGCAACCCGCGTGTTTTTGCTCACTTTCACAAACTATGAAATATTCACAGCTGAACGCATGTCCTCTTAATTATTCATGAGCTCAGTTGATCTCTGAATCATTCACACAAAGCAACAGCAGGAGGTGCTCTGTCAAACTAATACACAGAGACACAATCAGAGATGCACAAGCATATTCACATGCAGACGAACTGTCAGTTTGACCAAAACAGCAAAAAACAGCAAACGACGTTGGATGTTTGGATTTGAGAAATGAACTAGATCTTGATGCTTTAAAATGTTCTAAAATTATAATAGTCTGTTGTTTTTATTTATTTTTAAATAGCTAATTAGAGCACTTAATATAAAAAAAAACACTTGGTGTAATTTTTCTTGCTATTGAGCAAAGCTTTAAATATTGTTGAACACGTTAATAAAAGGTAATAGGAGTGTTCAGAGAAAGCACCCCGACCCCATTAATGTGTTAGCATGAGCTGTTTACCAACATCCAGCTATACCTGGGTTTAAAACACATTAAAACTCCAGAAACACAAACAGTTCACATCATGACATTTCTGAGGATGTAAGAATGTTTTGAATAGGACACAAAAGAAAGTGTTGGAGTCACTGGGCTTTTCTGGGGATCTACTTAGAGTTTTATTTTACTGACCTTCGTCTACAATTAGGACGTCATAAAAAGTTGCCAACACTTTTCCAATTTGTTTGGATTAGTGGTGAGGAAAGTTTTTCCTATAAAGATTATGCATTAAAACTACAAATGTCAAAATAAACCACTATGTTTCCCTTTAAAGCTACAATATTATGTCCTAGAACCACTTAAAAAATTATATTTAGCAGATCTTTGGTTTTGGTTTTTCCGTATTCCAATGATTGAGGACATCCTGGATGTCAACAAAAAAAAGGAGATAATTAAAGATTTCAGAGTAAACAGGAACAAGCTAAATTCTATTAACATCATTGGATAAGAAGTTGAGGTGGTGAAACAGTATAAATACCTTGGTGTTCATCTGTTGCTGTCTACAAGATGGGAAGGAGCAGATTGTACTTCCTAAGGAAGCCTAGGTCCATCAGTGTTTGCAGCCAGATTCAACACTTGCACAGTTATTTTGATGTCACGGGTTGAAATGTTTGCAACCCCTGATCCCCCTTCCCCTCAGGTTATCAATCTGTTTGGTTACAGTGGTTGGTTGGTTGGTTTGGTTACAGAACAAACCTTATTACTTTCACCTTACTGGGACTCTACCACCTCTTTACCTTTGAAAAACATTTCTATGTTGCCTTAAATATGTCAAAACGGTACTCGAAGATATTCCTTTGAAATATGCTGACTTTATTTAACAATGTCATTACATGTCAAATATATTATTCAGGCCTAATCTCTGGTAAAACTGGTAAAAATGAGCAGCTAACTCTGAGAACACATGAAAACAAATCAAGGTTTATAGAGAAAGTCCTGTTCACATCTATTTCCCCGCTATTCCAGTTTGAATCCAGAACAGGGGGGATTCAGATTTTATAAACAGACAAACCAAGCAGCGATCAGCTTTAACAGCAGCTCTGGTCGGAACCTTGGACCCGTTTTCCTTCAGGAAAACCTAACAGGCAGCTGAGGGTTCTGCAGAACCCCTGATTTTTCTGACACATGTGCTCCTGATCAGTCTCAGGATGTCCATCTTTCCAAAAGTGAACCATAAATCACAGTAAAGTTTTTTTGCACTCAAGTTCTTAAAAAATACGTTTCCAGAAATTCCATTTGAAATAAAAATCTCAATCAGTCCCTGGTGAAGATTTTTAAATATTCTGTCTTGAAAGACAGACTGTTTCTCTGCTCAACCAACTATAGATAGTGCAGAAAAATCTTTGTTACCAGAATTTCCTCAAAAAGGCATTACCGGTAACTTTTACTCAAAAAAGGATTCTTCCTATAGTATTCTATCCCTCTTCGTTTTATGATTTCTGCTTGTCTAGCCCCTTAGCATTTTTAGTAGTTATAAGAGGTTTTTTATATCAGGTTTCTGCCATAAAATGATTCTCTCCTTTTTATAAACATGCTGTAGAAAGCGAGAGAGTTAAGAAAAAATATAAATACTAATCTATAAAGAAATATACTGTAGATTGAGGCTAAAGAGAAGGTCAGGATAACTCTGGAAATGATTGAAGACATAAGTGCGACACACAGCAGGGTCTAATGTTGGGAGTTTGACAGGTTAAAATGAAATATTTATTTTGATAACAGTTTAACTGATAGTAAAATATTACAATGTTATTACAATTTAATACAGCACTGAAACAGTCAAATACCAGCAGTTTACTCTGACTCCACCCTTTCACTGAATTACAGGGTCTGACCAGACGAATGTGCTTCTCTTTAGATCTTAATGTCCACAAATCATGACAGAAAAAATATTTTTGAACAAAGATTGCTGTTTAAAAAGGAATTATAGGGGCCAGTCAAGGGCCCATCAAGGAAAAGGGGAAATTTTGAATTGGCTACAACTGTAAAAGGTTTTAGGCATTAGTCTGTACACAAAATATACACTGAAAGTAGTCAGCTCCTCCAGACACACTGGAACAGAGGCAGTTTCTTAATAAATCAGACTCCCTGGTGAGCAGCATTCTATATTCTGTCCTTATTGTAAGCAGCTGTATTGTCCAATGGTTGGTGAATGCCACAGTTGGTTGGCGACCCACTGATATATTTGATATACATAATGAGGAAAACAGTAGTTGTTGCCATGCAGATCAGAACAGATCTGCTGCCCAGGATCTCCAAGCATACAGCCTTCATGCATCCTTAGTTAGTCAGCTGATTTACACACTGACTGATTAATTTCAGGGGAAAAATGCCAGGCTACCAAATATTAACAAAGATCTGTCAGACACACTCCACTTTCTTCCAAAATATAGAAGCTCATACAAAAAAAAATAACATGAGGGATTTTCCCAGTGACAATAATATTTCATTTTTATTTGTCATCGCAACCCTGACCACTCCAACGAAAGTTTTCTTTTGTATTTAACCCATCCCATTGGAAGCAGTCGGCTGCCTGAGGATGCTGGGTTTTGCTCAGGGAGTGTCGATATGTTGCATTCGAACCAGGGAACTTACAGCCTTCTTCGGATGCATTATTCCTCCTCTGCCCCCCTCTCCACTAATAATAAATCATTAAAAGCACTTGACTATAGTGGAATTTAAATTGATCCGTTAAGAGCATCCAGCGAAGTCCTATCTAAACACATTTCTGTTTGTAATCACTGTCATTTCCTTGTCCCCCCTGTCCGCTCTAAGAGCTCTTCAATGTATTCTGCACAGAGGGTAGAAGCTCTAACCTATGGACAGAGTGCAAGGCCTGCCATTTCCACCGTGACTGGGACTCCCTCTTTACCCTTCAACTGAGAGACAGGGTCACGGCCCAGATATCAGTCAGCACTCGCCGCAGCAAATTACTTCTAATAAAGCCTTTAGAAAGGCTCCATTAACTACAGAGACGGAGAGAGGGAGACGGGATGCAGCCGAGGCAGCAAATCCAATCAGGTCCAATCAAATCATTGTGCAGGGAAACAGGCCAGCCCAGGCTCTATAATGATTGCAAAAAGAAGGGGAGCATTTTGCATTTAACATCTTAATAGCCAGCAGTGGAAACATGGTGGAACGTGAAAACATGGCTGTGGCTTTAGAGCAGGAATCAAAAGAACATCGATGGATGTTATTGATGCATTCTTCCTAAAATCATATCTAGTTTGATCAGTTAGGAAATGAATCTGTTCAGAAGGGACATATTATATTGGCTCCTCTAACAAGACAGAATACAGTCTATATGAAAATTTATTGAAATAAACCTCTGTAATGATTATATATCTTTTGTGCAGTCATATTCTGGTATGAAACATATAATTATGGTTTTTCTAAACCTAGCAGAGAGAAAAGGCAGCATCAGCAAGAAATGGACTCAGTTACTAGCAAGAGCAGCTCCACAATGTGTAGGTTGAGGGCATTTTGAAACAAAATACTTAATCACTGGCTATTAGAGAAAAAATAAAAACAAAAGTCTCTTTCTGTGAGGACTTAACTACTTATGCTGCCTTACATCTGCTAATATCCAGCCCTACCCTGTCAGTTCAGACAGTGTAATAGTATATAGATAAAATCCATATACTAGTTAGCCAGCAACTACGTTCTCTATAGAATAAGGTATGGCCAGAGAAGGGAGAGCCCTCCGAAAACAAAGAATATACAAGATTATTTTTGGAGGAAAACTGTATATTTTGTTCCTTTTTTTAAACATACCCTCAACATCATTTCGGTGCTCCATTCCTGGCTCAACCGTCTTAAATTACACTTAAAGTTGGAGCTTTTCAAGTTCCTTAGAAATTCATCAAATCACAGAGGAAGCCTCAAACCTAAGCCAGACCATTGCTGAGATCTCTGACCAGTAGTCTAGCTGTTAAAAAAAAAAAAAAAAAGAAGGGACATGTTGAATTTTTTTTTGGAAGCACAAATAGCGGCATGCTGGTAAAGATTCTTAGTCATCCAGATCATAGTCATTCCAATAAAGTAAAAAAAAAAAAAAAAAAAAACAATCCACTGGACTTTGTTTCAAAGTTTGAAGAGATTTCGCTTCCCATCCAGGAAGCTTTTTCAATTCAAAATCTCAGAATTAGCATTGCGTTTGAAGATATATATATAGTAGCACAAAAGCAGGCTTTTTCTTCTGGTTCAATTTGCATGTTTTCTAAGCCAAAGCAAGTTTTTGGGCTACCATATAGAGCTTCTAACGGAAAGCTAATTCTGACATTTTAAGTTGAAAAAGCTTCCTGGATGGGAAGCGAAATCTCTTCAAACTTGGAAACAAAGTCCAGTGGATTTTTTTTTTACTTTTTTGAAGCATACATAGTCTAATGATATAGTCTATCAACCTAAAGCAATATGCATGGTATGGTTGCTACATGCCAGGTACAGTGGTCACTGACCTTGACAAAGGCACCTTATAGTAGAACCGCAGTCAGCCCCTGTACTGGCATGGCTATCACTGCCCCTACATAGTTAGGGACTAATTTCCCACTGGGATCAGCTTCATAGTCATGGTACGACACTTCTTTGATTTTATTTATTTTGCTCAGGCTACTCATAAGCCCACAGTGCGCCAAATGTTGAAAGGGCAATATTTTTGCTATATCTGTTAATTTAAAACATTCAGTGATAAAACGTCACAGGGGATGGTATGGGGGGGATGGTCATTTAAGAAGAATGACTTGTAAGATTTTTTTTTAACCTCTTAAAACTCACCGGGTCACCGGCGACCCGGTGGACCTTTAATGGGGGTAATTATTCAGAATGCATAAAATTCCACCGGTAAAATTTTTACCAGCAAGTGGAGCCATTGCACGCAGCTCCAAGCTGACACCAAAGGTTCCAAACATTACAGCTCTGGAACTGTTATAGCTAGAGGTCTGACATTTTCTGCATTTGTGGTTGACATGATGTAGAACAAACATAATACAATGAAACCTGTTTTTTCTCAAGAATGTCTTTATTACTGCTTTTCAAAAAAGACCTATCATTTTCAAGAATAAAAAAACAACTTTGAATAATGTTCGACTGATGCAGCTTGGTGTCTGTTTTACTCACCCAATAATTTATATAGAAGATCAGAAACTAGAGAGTGTTAGCTTTCAAATAATGTATTGCACATGCAATTTGGGCTTACAGTTCCTAAGTTATTTGCTTTTCCATTCAGGTATGCAAAATAGGCGAGAATTACCAAAATGAGGTGGATGTTAAGAGGTTAAGAAGGGGATGCCATCCCCCCTCATCCCCCCTCAACTCGAGTGCTGGCTCTGACAGTTTTCATTCAATACTGTCCAGAGGTTTAATTAGTAGCATCAAGGCTATATCGTTTAGAAACAGAAAGCTCATAAAAGCTTAGATTTTTATTACTATTACCATTATTATTTTTGTCTAATAGGATTCTGTGCATAATGTTGGCATGTAGGCCTAGCATGTTACAGTGTTGGGAGTAACGACGTTACATAATAAGGGCGTCATTAGACAAGTTATCAAATAGCTTTTCACATATTGGTATTGCCGTTACATTGCTTATATATTACCCTCCATAAATCAAAGTGACTTATTTTAAGTGCCCTCTCTATCTGCTTCAGGAGGATTTTTACTACAGGGACAGGCAGGGGAAGGAGATGCACATGTGTGATGCTGATTAGACTGAGGAGAAGTAATGCGGGTGGATGTTCAGCGTGCAGGAACACAGACTTAGAGGAGAAATGATGTGGCAGAGCAACTAATTTAGTGTTACTAAAGAAAAGCTATCACTGAAGTCAAAGGTTAAATGTTCCTGCTGTTTGCTCCTGCCTCCAGAGGAAAACTCGCCGCCAGCAGTGAAGAGAATGTGATTTGTAAAATACAGCAGGAAAGGAATGCAATTTGTTAAATTCAATCTGAAAAACAAAAATTTCATAAAGAATTTAAAGTATGAAATCTGAAAAAAAGAAACTGAGAAAAAAAAATGAAAACATAAAACTTGTAAAAAGAATTATGAAAGAAAATTGAAATGTTGAAAATATGAAATATCAAACAGAAAATAATGTTTTATATTATTTTATAAACAGCAAAACAATCAGCAAAGTTACTCTTAAAACTTTTCATGGTTAAAATGTTTTCAAACATATATCTTGATTCTTTAAGATTGTTTCTATCAAAAATAACATCATTAGCACCCTAAATATTATTGGTTTATTTCGTGTGTGAACACTTACAGCATAATGAACTTTTTGAGGAGTTTCAGTCTGGCTTTAGAGCTCATCATAGCACTGAAACAGCTCTGGTGAAGGATGCTAATGATATTCTCATGGCCTCAGATAATGAACTTGTATCTGTGCTCGTCCTGTTGGATCTCAGTGCTTCATTAGATACAGTTGATCATAATATTCTTTTAGAAAGACTTGAACATTTTGTAGGAATTGAAGGAAAAGCTCTAGACAGGTTTAAATCGTATCTTCATTTGTTCACGTTAATGATAAATCTTCCTCATGCTCAAAGGTTACCTGTGGAGTACCGCAGGGATCAGTGCTAGGACCAATTCTCTTTACTATATATATGCTCCCATATAAAAATATTTGACAGCTTTGGATTAATTTCCACTGTTATGCTGATGATACTCAGCTATATCTGTCTATAAATCCAGATGAAGCTAACCCATTACATAGATTACAGGCATGTCTTGAAGACATAAAAACCTGGATGACTCTTAACTTTCTGCTCCTGAATGCAGACAAAGAGAAGTTATAGTCATTGGACCATAGTCTTTGAAAAAGAAGCTGATTAGTCAGTCACTTCATTTGGATGGGATTAAATTGATCTCAGAAAATAAAGTGAAAAATCTTGGTGTTTTTTTTTTTGTTTTTGTTTTTTTATCAGGACCTGTCATTTAAATCCCATATCAAAAAGGTTTGTAGAATATCCTCCTTTCATCTGCGAAATGTTGCAAAAAATTAGAAATATTCTGTCCAGGGATGATGCTGAGAAACTAGTCCATGTATTTGTTACTTCAAGGCTATCAGGAAGTCCATAGACTGTAGTTAAAAGCCTTCAGCTTATCCAAAATGCTGCAGCCACAGTTCTGATTAAAAATAAAAGACCTGCCCGTTCACACTTACCCTTACCCCGTTTCTTCCTGTTAAAATTGAGTTTTCCTCTCCACTGTCGCTACCAGCATGCTTGGTTTGAGGGATTTTTTTTGAGTCATTGAGTCAATGCAATAAGGTGGTTTTCCTTAGATATAAAAATTTGAACCAATCTGACTCTATGATCTTGCTGAATTGTTTCTGTAAAGTACCTTAGGATTATATGTGTTGTAAAGCGGTGCTATATAAGTGAACTGCATTGAATTAAACTGATTGCATTTTTTTCTAATTTTTAACTTACAAAAATGGTTTTGTGTTTTAAAAGTTCCATTTAAAAGTTATTTATTGCAACAATAAAGGAAAAAAGACGATAATTCTGAAACAGATCACTTCAGTTTCTCTTTTTAAAACATCATAGATCTTAGTTTTAGTTCACTTATGTGGTTTCCTTAACTTCCTTTACTAAACTTTAAAACTGCTCAGGTATTTGCATCAACAATACTGCTCTGATGTTCATTATACCATTAATGTTCTATTGCAGAATAGAAGTACTGCACAGAATATAGTCACGTTCTCAGCTTAGAGCTGAGAACGTGACTATATTTCCAAACGGAAACTATTCAGTCTATGTTAAGTTTGTTTATGTTGCTTACAGTTGTGTACTGCAAGCAACAGCTCAGTCTAGACGCTTTCAACTTTTTACCAATCTGACTGTATGATTTGATTTAACTGTCATCGTAGTGTCTTTAGACGACATGTGTTGTAACCTGGTGGATATACAAATAAACTAAATTGAACCGAACTGCATTTAGACCAATCAGTCTGATGGGGGTGGACACTAAGATACTTTGCAAAGTTCTAGCAAACAGACTGGACCCCTTTATCTCATACTTAGTTCATAATGACCAAAATGGCTTTATACCAAAGCGTCAAGGGTTTCACAATATAAGAAGAGTCCTAAATATAATTCATGAGAAGTTTGACGCTAAAGATACTGCTTTATTATCACTTGATGCCCGTCAGGCTTTTGATAGAATTGAATGGTCATATCTATTTAACGTTCTTCCAAGGTATGGATTTGGTTGCAATTTCCTCAGATTTTTGCGAACTGATCTATTTGGCATCCAGTTGGGAAAGGAAGATCATAGATTGGCATTGTATGCGGATGATCTGATAGTTTTTTTGACAAGTTTGTCCATTAGCATCCCAAATTTAATACAGCAAATAGAGTTGTTTGTTCAGTTTGGTGTTAAGATCACCTCAGACATTAAAACAATTGTATAAGCAAACTATGATCCTCTGGTCAGTGAAGTAAACGAGTCATTGAATAATTGGATGACAATGCCCATATCAATGATTGGCCGAATAAATGTGATTAAAATGAATATATTACCAAAGTTTTTGTATCTTTTTCAGACAATTCCTTTACCTCTTCCAAAACAATTTTTTGATGGTTTAAATGGTATTTTCAGTAGATTTATTTGGAATAATAAAAAACCTAGATTAAGACTTCGCCTGTTGTACCTGCCGTATGAGAGAGGGGGGTTGCAACTTCCTAATCTTAAATTGTATTATTGGTCCGCCCAGCTACGTTCAGCTATGTTTTACTTTTCAACTGAAACACCCCCAGCATGGATAAAAATTGAACAATTAATAACAGACCTTAGATTAAATCTGTATTTGTATTCTGCAAGACCAAAACAACTGATTAAAATGACAAAAAATCCCTTTCTGAAAAATACAATTGATGTTTGGTATAGGACCCATCAATATGTTGGAGATACCCCCTCCATCTCCTCTTTCTCACCCATCTGGGGGAACAGATATTTTAAGACGGGGACAGCTGATGGAGGTTTCAAAATCTGGGCAAATGAAGGTGTACAGAAACTGGCAGATCTTTATAAGGATGACAGGCTTCTTACATTTGAACAATTAGGCCAAATATATAGCATTCCAAAGAAACACTTTTATAAGTATTTACAAATTAAACATTTTATTATGTCAAACCATAAAACGATTGAATCCAAACCACCACTATCATACCTAGAGAATATTGTGCTAGGAAATTTAGAGAGGAGAGGGCATATTTCTTTATTTTATATAGCTTTACTAAGACACGCTGAGGAATCCTCTGCAGATAAATTGGATGCATGGAGAGCTGACATTCGGGAAGAGATAGAGAGGAGCGGATTGGAACACTGCATGCGTAAAGGCCCAAAAGCAATCAATCAATACAAGCATGAAACTCCTTCAGTATAAGTGGTTAATGAGAACTTACATAACTCCAGTCAGATTGAATCGCTGGGCACCTAACATCCCAGATATCTGCTGTAAATGTTTGGTTGGAAGGGGTACTCTCTTTCACTGTGTATGGGAGTGTCCAAAGTTACAACAATATTGGAACTTGGTAACGCAAACTTTGTCAGAGATTGTTGGAGTGAATGTACCTGCTGAGGCCAAAATGTGTGTTTTGGGTATTTACCCAGAGAACTGTGGCTTTAATTCCAGAAAGTTAAAACTGATTGACTTTGGACTCCTGCAGGCCAGGAGATTAATATCTCTATACTGGAAAAAAATGGATACACCATCAAATCACATGTGGGTGAAGGAGATGACATCGTGTATGGCTCTGGAGCGACTCACTTATATTGTCAGAGGAAAAGGAGCAAAATTTGAAAAGACATGGTCACCGTTGACCGAGTTTCTAAAACGTTACAAAGGACATTAAGAGAACTGTGCTGAGATGGCTGGGTTTTATTATTATTATTTGTTTCCTTTTTTTTTATTTATTTTTTTTTTATTCATTATTTATTTTTATTTTTTTCTTTCTTTCTCACATTGTTCATTATTGTTTATCTATGTTTGTTTGTTTTGGGGACCAAGTTATTTAATGAGAATCTGTGTTAAGTGTATCACTGTCACTTGCTTTTTTTTGTTATGTTATAAAAATTCAATAAAAAATATTTCATAAAAAAAAAATTGAACCGAACTGAATTTTATTTCTACTGCCTGTTAGAGCTGTGGCAAATTAATGCTCAACTCAAATACACCAAAAATGTACCCAGAAAATGTTCAGGTTTCTATTTGGTGTCATGTTAATGAACTATAGAGGTGTTTGAAATGCAAAACGCTACATATTTGTGGATTTAAATACTGTGATGCATACACACTAAACTGACAATCGGGGTTCAGGCTCTTTTCTTTTGCTGTCTCGTGGCTCAGCAGCAGAAACGTTTGGGATATAGCCTGCATAAGGCACACCAGAGCAGGCATAAGGACCTAGAGCATGCATTAGAACAATATACTGAGTATGCTGCAATGTTTTAAATATGCAATTATATGATACCAACAGGGTGACTATATAACAAATAAATCTGACAAACTTTACAAGAAGCTCTCTGAGAAGCAGCTGTCAATGGCCTCTCCAATTTATAAACCATTTTGCACTCTTTGTAGTGGCTGCATTTCATTTTCTTTATGCATAGTATTTTCATACATAATCTGTATTAAAATCCTTTTCATGTTGTGTGGAGGTTGCTCAGGACACAGGACACTGGCGAAGCTCTGCCTTCAATGCATTTACAAAAAGTGCTTATAAATATTTTACTTTTTTCTTCTACTTTACTTTGATCCAGTCAAATGCTGGAAATCATTTGGATTTGTGGGACATCTGCTCACCTTAGAGACCAGGAAAGTTTGCTACTTGATTTCTTCAGTATACTTTCTGTTCAAAAACATATGAAATGTGGAAGAAAATAAAACAAAACTCTATTCATAAGAACTATTCATTACTGGACAGAAGTCAGTGATGTAACCAATGGTTATGACTGAGTAAGGAGAGACAGAAAGTCAAAAACTACAGTAGGCTGATCTGTCGACTGGAGTGAAAATTGAAAGTGAAGTCAAAGGGAAAGCCAACTCTTATTTTTCCCTAAATAGTGTAGAGGCCAACAGCCAGTTCTAAAAATGAAATTAACCTGGTATCACCTCTGAGGAAGGAAATGTTGCCCCTTAACAAAGGAAGCAGAACAGCCAGGGATCCATTCATGAGGAGAGCAATTTTGAAAGCAGATAACTTCACGTAACTAGGCCATACAATCAGTATAGAAACGACAAATCATCATCCGACAGCTGACCCCCCCCCCCCCCCCCCCCCCTATAAAACCAGCTTATAGCCAGACAGAAACTTCTCAAGGTATCAGATTTAGCTTTCAAAACTGCAGCATATTAGATGAACCTAATTCAGCAGACTGATAATGCACCTTTCTGGGTCAATGTGACCGAGAGCCACATTACTAAGAACTCTCCATGCATCTCAGTTACAGCGTTGCAGCTCTTTACTCTTTGAATCAATCCGCCGTGGATTGTTTAAAATTCAGGCAATGCTCTTAGTGTAGCTGCAGCTTCTGTTGGCTCGTGTTTCGAATCCATTTAATCCACCTAGGGCCAGAGACGCGGTGAGAGGAGGGGGCCAAAAGAACTGCCAGCTTCGCAAAAAGAGAAAACATGTGAAATTGACCAGTGGGACGACAGTATGGAGCTGTTTTTAATAAACAGGAAGAAAGTAAAGATGGACTCAGAGTTTTCTTCTGCTTTAGATTTACGTATACTCATATTTTAAGATAAAAGGAAATATGAAAAATTGACACTTTTTCTTATACATTCATAGTTTTTACTATTTGTAAAAGCATATTTACAACAATTGTAAAAAAAAAATAAAAATATACAGAGTTGTAAAAATCTGTTTGCAGAACAAGAGATAAGAGCTTTTCAGTAGTGTGTATAAAAGGTAAAACTCTCACCAGTTTACGTGAACAGTTCTCACTACTTTGTATGATAGCTTTTTAGTTAGTTATATAAGAGGTAAATGTTTTTACTAGTATACGTGAAAGCTTTTCACTAGTGTTTATACTCGTTTTTCAGTATATTATATGGAAGCCTTTAATTTCATATGTGCATATGGGAGTTAATTCTGATTTATTTATTATTACCCCATAATATCCCATCATCCATCCATTTTCTGTCAAGCTTATCCCAAGCTGGGTCATGAGGGGTGCTGTTGCTTATCTCTAGCTTTCTACGGGCAAGAAGCAGGGTACAGACCAGGGTACACCTCCAGAAACAAAGCGGAGTATGTTCGACATCATCCGCATCAGGGGCGTGCACACATAGACACTAGGTGGTGCTAAAGCACTAGGAAGTTTGCCTTTTATCAAAGAAAATGCCCTTTTGAAACTCGTTTTATTTTTTATTATTATTAATATTATTAAGATTTTACTGAGGTCGGTTTTGAAATGATCAGTAAGCGTCTTCAGATAGCAGGAACGGTCGCTGACAGGCTGCTTCTCCCGTGCCCCATTAGCCAGGTAATATACAGATCAAGCAAAATCATTTTGTTGTGCATTAAAATGTCTCATTCAGCAGCACCAAACATGCATTTTTGCCAACTGGTCACCTGATAAACTACTTAGGCTAGATAAAGTCTTACACTGTAGCCCAAGTCAATGACACATAACGTGAGGACGACCACATAGGCTACAAATAATTTCGGTAGAGTTTGCAATTGCAAATCTATGTGTTAAGACAAACATTTTCTGTTGTATAGGTTTTGTTAGGCAACATAAATTAACACATTTTGGTTTCTTTATTGTCTTAATTGTATATTGATTTAGTAATTGCAGCACAATGCCAAGAAAGGAGTGTTAATCGTATTGAAAAATCTTAAAAGCTGTTCACATTTTATTTTTAAGTGGTTTGTACAAAATCAGCAGGTATTAAAATAGCTATTATTTTGTAGGCTACCATAAGTCATATCCACGTGACAAGACTTCCAGTCATGTTGCCCTAATAGCCCATTATTTAAACTAATGTGGCATATTTGTTAAAGCTAAGAGTTCAGGGAAGCCACAGAGACAAAAAAGGACCAGGATGAGGGAGAACAGATGGATGAGGGAGAGCAGATGAGTGAGGGAAAACAGGGAGATGAGCCAGATGAAAGAAGAAGAAAGATGAGCAAGCATACTAATTTAAAGTAGTACGCTTTAGTCTGTTCTGTCGGTGGTGTGACTTTTTTCCATTGAAAACTCACATTTAGAGAATGTTACAAATAAAAGTCAAAATTCATTCAACATGCGTGTTATTTTTTTTAATAATTAAGTGTTCCACGTGCCCTAAAAACACACGCTTTGTTTTTAAAAAATATAAATATAAAAAATATAACCGCGGATGTCTGGGGGACAGTGATTCGCCTACATGTCATGGATGCTGGCGTACCATAAGGAATAAATTATGAACAGTTTAGTTTGCGCCTTCAACTCGTTGCCCATAGAAAGACACTACTTGGATATAACCTAACTGAATATCTTCAGAACAGCTCAAAATGACACAAAACTCGCAGCAGGGGGAAAAGCAAATGGAAATAAATACAAAAGATGAACAATATCAAATGAAATATAAACTGAAAGGTGATGATAAACACTGAAGTCAAAAAGATGGACTAAATTTACCTAAAAAACGGATTAATAGTATGTTAAAAAAGTAAACAGTGATGTATTTTATTTGGATTTTTTGTGATCTACACAATGTTGTGATTGATTGTGAAGTAATATGAAAAAAGGAAAAAGGTTTCCAAAACTTTACTGACCAGCAGCAGCTTCCTTTTGCATTTAAATTTCCAGATTTGTTTCCCATAATAATGTCTGACTCAGGTTTCTGATAAAAAATAAACAAACAAAAGCTGTAGGCTCTCTGGGACCAATAATATGCAGGTTTCCATGACCTTTATTAATTTCAGAAGGAGACATAAGAAAGGTACAATTAAATACATACTAATACTTAATTAAAAATAATACACTGAAGGATATTTCTTTAAGGGCATATTAATAAGAACATCAATGCTGCTCTAAAGATAAAGAGGTTCTAAAATTATTAGATCTACAGTGGAATCATTCTTTAATATATTTTGGGTAGGTTTTTACTCATACATCTATCTATAGTCGACAAATGCAATCCGACTTTACCCTTTGAGCTTTATCTTGTATTTGGTATGAGCTCTTTTGTGATTAATGGGTTTATTTCCATCTTCTTCTCATATGCAAGATGACCAGTTTCAGTCTGGTTGAAAAGAAAAGTCTACTTTACTTCAATATGAGGTAAAATATTATTTGCATTAGGTAATGCTGAATCAGACATAGGGAAGTGAGAAAAAACAATCAAAATGGTCAAACAACATCACAGTGTTTCTATCTGGTAGATTTGGCCATTTTCATTTTTTTTCAGCAAGGGTTTGGAGCCTCCTGCCTTAAGACCTTTCACAGACTATCGGCACGTCCTTAACGCTGATATTCCTCAGCATCACCAGCCTCTACTGGGCTTTAACTGGCTGATGGTTTCACAACACATACAAATTCCAGACCAGATATTCTGGAAAACGGCTGCTCAGTGGCACAGTGGGTAGCACTGCTGCCTTGCAGCAAGAAGGTTCTGGGTTCAATTCCTGGCCCAGGGTCTTTCTGCATGGAGTTTGCATGTTCTCCCTTGGCATGCGTGGGTTCTCTCCAGTTACTCTGTCTTCCTCCCACAGCCCAAAACCATGACTGTTAGGCTAATTGGCTTCTCTAAAATTGTCCTTAGGTGTGAGTGTGTGCATGAATGGTTGTTTGTCCATGAATGGTTGTTTGTCCTGTGTGTCTCTCTGTTGCCCTGTGATGGACTGGCGACCTGTCCAGGGTGTACCCTGCCTCTCGCCCATTGATTACTGGAGATAGGCACTTGCACCCCAATTGGGACAAGCATGTAAGATAATGGATGGATGGATATTCTGGAACAATGTCTCCATTAATCGCCATTATAGAATGTTGAGCTAGTTCCAAAGGTGTTCTCCCTCTGAGCTCACCACAGGGTGATGGGTTTTTACTAGCTATTAGTCATAGTGCAGCTGTGGAGCTACTAAATGTAGAATACTTGTGTTAAACATTCGAACCGAGCCGTGACCTCTGGGGCTGGTCTGCGAACCCTGGCGGCCGGGGACAGAGCGACCGAACCAGACCCAGTGCCCCGGAGCTCACGGCTCGGTTCTGCTGCAGTTTAGTCGACCAAAATCCCCCCGGACAGTTTTTTAGGTATGAAAAGTAGGACATGTCCAGGATAAAGAAGACACCTGGTCAAGTATGGATATTGCTTATTTTATCTTGTGCATTGCTTCATTTTCTTTGTTTGATGAATGTTCCGCAATAGCTTAATAATTTTGCCACCACTAGAGGGCCCAAAAATGACCTGCGGGGCCAGTGTGAAGAGCTGTCAGGCTTGATTTCAGAAGTGTTTAGAATGTCTGCACAACATGCCGAGTATCTCACACTGTCACACACATCTCTAGGGGAGTGGATTTTAAATGTCACAGGTCCGTGTGCGTGTCTGTGTGTGTGCGTGTGTGGGTGGCAGAGCCTCCTGCAGGCCACAGCACTGAGTCACAGAAAATGACCAGATGGTGTTAGAGCAAAAAGCGAGAGGGAAAGCAAAATGACAAACAGAGGAAAGCAGGAAGGGGGGAGACTAGGTAAATGCACCGAGGGAAAAGTATTTTAAAAAAGCGGGGGGGTCGAAAAGATGAAGAGGACGGAGGAGGGGTTGCAGCTGAAATTCCTCCAGCCGTGACTGCTCTCTGCATTTTAAACACCTTCCCTTCTGTCGCTGACAGGCCAGGCTCTGCAGGACGGAACAATTAGCATTACATACACACACAGACATGCAGAGCCACACGCAATCAAAATAGCAAATAAATTCTGCCTGGGAATTTTTACTTTAGTCTGGGGGACAGAAGCTGAGTGATGACCAGATTTTGAACTCAAAAGAACCTCCATGAACTGAAACCAAGGCAACACTTGAGATGTATACTGAAACTCAAATCGGGGAAATTAAACACCATAATTTGGCTCAACTTGAAGTCCATTTTAAAAAGAAAGAAAATGTCAACCCACGACAGCGCCTGATTTATTTTGAGATGAGGAATAACTTTAAATCTTTAAGTGATCAAACAGAACAATACAGACAGATCTTTACCTTGTTGTTGTGCAGGAGATAATTGTCAAATGATGATTCTATTCTATTCCTTTATTTGAAATGGGAAGCTCCATATCCATTCACATGCTCACAACAAGATTTCACATGGTCAAGATGGCAAATTTAGCCATCCAGGCTAATTTTCATCTGCAGTCCAATGGCAGGTTATTTTAAAAGCATGAAATACAAGACATAAAAACAACAAAAATTCATAACATTTTACAGTATAATGAACAGTTAGTGAAAAAGTACAACTCTAGTTAGTAAAAGCATAATTTAATAGTTTGTTCAAAATCTGAATCCCATTTGAATAAAATTGCTACTCTGTCATACTGTTACTGTTGTGTCAGTTTTTGCTAACTAAGGATGGTGTGTGTTTTTGATTAAATGGAGTTGATTGATTGATTAATTGATTGATAAGTCCTAATATAAATAATTTTGTGCAAAGTCTCCAATTCAATAGTAATACTTCTTAAACTAAGTACAACTTTTTGTGTAATGCATCCTAGAGCAACTACCTTTCTGTAACTTTTGATTGTCAGTACATTATTGCAGTGTTATTACCGCTGTTGTACCACATGAGTGTTACCAATGTGTCAAAGAAAACAAAGAGATACTGAGATATTAAAATAAGTAAATAAGTCAATAATAGTGCACACACCATGTGAGAGCGACAGAATTAGAAAATTAATGGAGACGGAATCCAGCGCATGTGTGTCTGAGGATGTGTGTGATCACAGCCTTGTATTCTATTCATGCTAAATGGGCTGATTGACAGAAGCAGCGGGGTGAGGCGGCGCCGTCTGTTCCCATCCCCTCTAATTATAATCAAGGAAAACTAAAAGTGGCACAACTCATCTCTGAGCCGTTACATCATCGAACACTGACGGAGCCCAACCACAGCACCAAATTTAAGGCTGGATTTTACATTCAATTAAAGCAATTGAACATAAAGAAATGGGGGAAAACAAAAATCAATAGATATAATGACCTATGTCTACATTCTTACTATACTGTGGCTGCCTAAAACAAATCAGGGAGTATAAGAAGAGAGATTATATACTTAAAAAGGGCCAACCAGATGATGTTTCCTGTTACCAGTAAACATCCAGAGCATCAATGATTTTAGAAAACATGAAGCAACAGGTGAACATAAATAGTTGGCATATAGTTCATATTGTATTATATTAGATATATTATTACTATAAATGATTAAAATATATACGTATTGTTTACCAGGGGTAACCAGTTAAAAATCAGTGGGGTCCAAATAAAGAAAATCAACAACCAGTAAAGGTCCGGAGGCATTTTTAATTATAAACCATTGCTTTAAACAGAATTTAATACTGACATAAAATTAGATGTTTATGCATCCATGTTATACATTGACTTTTTAATAAAAAAAAGATATATAAAAAAAAGATACAAAAAAAGTGTTTTTTGGAGTAGAGAACAAGCATCTTTCAGTTTGGTATATAGACAATTTCCTGATTCACATGTATTTTAAAACACCTGAACAGACTGTTATTTTTTTTCTGTCTTTTTTCTGGCTTAATGAGAGCAGTGGGCTTTATGCTGCCCTGCAAGGCTTTAAACCTGGGTTTGAATTGCGACAAAGCCATTTTAAAGCACATATCAAGGTTCTCATTCATGAGCCTGGATCCATATTTATTTTTGATTATGGTCATGATGGGGAATCCTGCTTCACAGCAGCAGGTTGAGCCAAACATACTCAAACTGTTCAGGGTCATCTTTGAGCACACCATTTCGCTTTTCTTTCACTAGTTCACCGTAGTTCTTCCAGCAGTCCACACTTTCTCTGCTCTCTTTCTCTCATCGTCTTCTCCTTCTTTCCCATCACCCGGCTTGCCACAGGTCTGCTGTGTCTAAAAGTAGCAGCAGCAGCCCAGACTGACAGCTCAGTGGCTAATTTATATCACGTGCAGCCTGGTGCCGGACTATCCGGAAGGTTTTAACATGTTAACAGGTGAGGCGGCGCAGGTGAAGTTAGACACTGTCATTGGACAACATGCAGTAATTTATAAATGTTTTAAATCAGGTTGGGTCCAGATTAGCAGACCAGGGTAAGGATCCAGACCCCTTTAAATAGTCAAATGTTGGCTATGCATTCTGAAGCATCCTCTGTGTCCAAAAACCTTTTACGTTCAGTCATTCACCCATTCATGCACATTGCACACACTGATGGTGATAAGCTACATTGTAGCCACAGCTGCCCTGGGGCTCACTGACAGAAGCGAGGCTGCTGTACACTGGCGCCACCGGGCCCTCTGAGCACCATTAGTAGACAATGCAGGTGAAGTGTCTTGCCCAAGGACACAATGACACTGAAAGCTGGAACTGGGTCTCGAACCAACAGCCTTCCGATTGCAGGGCAAACTGCTGCACCCAACGCCACCGCCAGTAAATGAATCACTCTTTCGGTTAAAACAAAGCAAAAAAGATGTTTAACAATTATACCGCAAAATTACATGGCCTTAATTTCTTTTGTTAAAAAATTAAAATGAAACAATTTTTAATAACTTTTTTAAGTTTATAAGAACCAAGATATACAAAATTATGATTAATTTCTCAGTGGAGATGAACCTGACAGCTGAATTGGTTTAGATTGAAAGATTGAAAACAGGAGTCATTTTTTTTATTTATGTTCGCTCAGAACTTTCTATCTTTAAACCCCGAAAAGAAAATGCAAAGCTCAGCAGCAGTGTTTATTTTTTGCATGTAAAAAATATACACCATAAAACAGAACTGACTGGAAGGGTGACATTTCCAAATAAAGCTGAAGTTATGACTTGTTATAACTGATTCTCAATTAACTGACATTTCAAACTGAACTAAAGGCAGGAGAATAAAAGCTTCTCATTCTGCTGAGGCCTCCAGAAATGTGATGACTGCAGTTTGTTGGAGAGAGTTAGTCTCAAAGACTTAAGGGAGGGTGTGTATTGAATTAAATGAGCGTCAACCCCAATCTCTCCGCCAAGACTGAGGTCAGCTGTAAAAAAAAAAAAAAGAAAACTGAAATTCTCCCATTCTGTCTTCAGCACACACTTCTATTCCTATGTCTTAAAGCACTCTTGTCTGATTTAATTCCCCAGCTCCTTACTCTAATCTGATTTTGTTCAGAATCCTAAAGCGAAGAATCCACCCTGAGGGTTGCTCTGAGACACGCTTTTTGAGCCATCCAGATGTTTCTACTCTCCTGAGGTTTGATCTCACATTTGGCCTCACAGGGATACATTTTCCCATGCACATATTTCTTGTTTATTAAACCTGAAGAAAAAAAAATGGAACAAAGTCTGGTTCAATCAGTCTTAGTCATTTATCTATCTCCAGTTAAGCTCTCCTCCCCTCAGGTAAATAATCATACAAAGGGCTCTGTTGAGGTCTGGCTCAGTCTTCTCTCTAAGTGCTGCTGACTTGTGGCTGGGTGGAGAGCACATCTACAGTGTGAGCCACAGACTGCATCTGTACATTTCTGTGGTCAGAGTGTAGTCAGCAGGCAGGTCCAAACTTTTACTAATAAATATCACGAACAGCTACACAGCTGGGATATGTTCTGCCGCTGATCATTCCACTGAAGTTAAATAAAACAATAAATCTTCGATAAATGGTTGCTTTCTCAAAAGGAAAAGCATGTAACGAGTGCGTATTGTATCTGTTGGATCTTTTCTGCTTTATGAGTTCCTGGTAGGTTTCAGAACTGTGTCATCTATAAATTGTTAGGATGAATAAACTACTTTGTTTATATCTAAATGTTACACCAGAATTTAAATTTGTGTTATTTAAGCTATGATAATGCGGATAAAGCTCTAAAATTTTTATACTTGATCAAACACATTGTTAAACATGATCTCTCTCATCTCTTACTCATTTAAACTGGGATTTTTCTTCTTTTATATTAATATGATACTTTGATCTTATAAAAAAATTTAATTGAGTTCATTTCAATCATTTATATTTTTAGTTTATCTCGAAGCACTTAGAGATGGACTGTCTCTGTAAAATGCTCTGTAAATATTATTTAGTATTATTATTTTTATATTTTTTAACAATGTTTTTCATTAGTTTTCCAACTAGATGTCTTAGAACCTCATCTTTCTTTTAATTTTCGCTTATTCTGACAAGGCGAACTGAAATAATTTGCATGTCTTAACTTTAGAAATCATTGTAGATCACCTGCAACATGCACGCTTATTACATTGAGGTAAAATGCAGTTCTGAATCTCAAGATCAGTTCCCTGGTGTCACACCTCTATATCTCCTTTGGAGAAAGGTCAGAGGATGAGAAAAGCTATTCCATAACAGTAATGTTGTTGGTTTAGAACCAAAATTCTGCTTGCCCTGGTATATTTGGTGTCGCAGGCTTGTTAAAAGTTCTACCCCAATGATTTTTTTCAGCATAACACAACCTGACTCATTCTGGTATATGATGCCTTCAAACTGGCCCATATTCTCTGGTGATTAAGAAATCTGCCAGACACAAAACCATAAAAAAATTCCCACACCATGATGTCTGTCCCGTGAGATTTACAGCGTGCTGTAGCTTGTATTCTTTATTATCAGAGCCTCTGACAAACAGTCTGCAACCTCTGAATACAAAAAAAAGAACTATCTTGCTTTCATCAGTTAACAAGATGTTTATTTAGGCCAATTAATTTAATCTGATTAGCAAGAAGAGAATAAATATTGGCCTCCTGATTGGCTAAAAATATTAAATCTGAATCTCCCAAGTGTGTGATAATGTTTGCCTTAATCGTAGCTTGAGTCAACAGGTCATAGTTCAGACATAAACTTTGTCACACAAAACAGAGCTTTGCAAAAGCTGTTATGCTTTGTGCATTTCTTTACTCTAATGCCAATAGAAGCTCTTTTTTTGTTTTACTTTTTCTTTTTCTTAACTATTTTTGTGAGGTTTCTTTTTCATACAATAGAATTAAACAGATTTTAAATTTTTGGATACTGGATAGTTTCTCTTAGGGTTTCTGCAGAAACAGGTTGTACCATAAAGCTTCCAAACAGATTAGCTTGGTTTAAAAAAAAAGCTGCGATATTGTCCCGAGGAGGCAAAGCTTACAATGCAGGTACATTTATTATTTGTAAATTAAACCTTTTTTTTTTTTAAAGTGTATCATATTTGATATATTATACAGTTTCTTGCTTGCTGTGAATTTCCCTGCAAGGCAAACAACTTTGAGATCCAGGAAAAAATACATATACGTTCATATTTTAAATTGCAAAGTAGTGAGCATCATTTATGTTTTAGTGACACCAAACTAGACTGGGATTTTTAAAATAAAAAGATTGAATGGTGTGCTAGCTAAGACTAGGACTGTGGCAAACACAGAATCAAAGACGGTGCTCCTTATAAACAGGGCAGTTAATCTACGAACCACTTTTAAACACAGTGTACTATGGCCCCGATTTCAGAGCTTAGAACTTTTTAAGTTAATGCATAATTGTCTGGTTAAAAAGCGCAACAACAAACTAGTTACTTTCAGTTTTTCGGTTTTCTCCCAACATTTCTTAAAACAAGCAGCGATGAATAACCAGGAAAACAGATTAAAGCTTCTTTCAAATAAGGCTTTTATTGCTGAGGAACAGCCTCAGACTGAAGGATCACAGCAGGAAGCTTTTATTTCTTATCACTGAAGACACACTTTTAGGTCTGTGTTCTGAGTTTGGAGTCATTCTGTACTGAAAACACTAGAAACCAAATAGAGTTAATGCAGTTGGCTTGTTCCATAACTCTGTAGAGTCACGCAAACAACTGATTCTTTTTAGGCTGAAAGCTTCTGCACGGCCACTTTACCTGTAAGCATGTTTCGCACACTCATATTCTTGTGGCCCGGAAAAGCTTGAGGTGAGACCAACAAAGATGCATAACTGTCAAAAATTTTATCTCACAAAGGTAAAATGTCTTTGCATTGCCGGTTCATCTCACAAACACAGTATAAAGTCGACTTCTACATCAACTCCATCAGAGATCAGTCTATAAATTGAAGCACTGCTGCATGGAGACGTTTATTCAAAGAGCACAAAGCAACTTCTTATTATATTCAAAGAAGCAATTAAAGATCAGCCTGGTGCTGTTGGGGGAAGGGAAAGGAGATGAGGGATGAGAGTTCGGTGGAAGCATCGGGTCAGGAGACGATAAGGTTTCCCTCTATGCATAGAAAGCCCTCTTTGCTTCTTTCTACACTCGCACAGACAGAATCATTGTGAAGCACAGAAGCACTGTGCTGTTATATTGTGTTTCTAAGCTAGCGATTTGTCGGTCGATATGCCTGCACAGAGACGCTTTATAGAGAGCCTGTCAAAGATATAGCAGGAGGAAGAACATAGCTTTAACAAAGCCCTATAGACGAACTCCCTTGTTGAATGATAAACTAATATTTATGTGGTAGAGTATTAAACGAAAAGGAATTTATTTCAATTTTCTGAAAAATTCACAAACAACAATAAATGAATAAACCAAATACACACAAAATAGACTAGTTCATCAACCAAACCAAACACCAATTTCCGAACAAACTAAATTTACCTGAAGATAAAAAGAATAAAAGCCCTCCACCAAATAAACCTGTCAATATATACCAAAGAAGCGACATCAATTAATGTAAATTGTCTGAAAAGGGTATGAATTCACTGGAAAAAATCTAAATCTAGATAAGACATTTTTTTCTTAAAATTAGTGCATTTGTTCTTGGATTGAAGAGGTAAAAGAGACATTTTGCCAATAGAACAAGAATATTAACTCTTAAAATAAGAAAACACAATGGCATTGTCTTATTTCAAGAGCATATTTATCTAATTATCTTATTTTAAGAGTAAAAATACTCATTCCATTGGCAAACTATCTCATTTACCTACTCAAATTAAGGGTAAATACACTTCATTTAAGACATTTTTACTTATTTCTAGATCGTTTTTCCAGTGAAGAAGTAAAACTGAAACACGTTTATGTGAAAATTGAACGTGTGGCTCCATGTTATAAATTTTTATTAACATCAGTTTGTGTTAAAAAACCTTTTTTCCTTTATTATCTTAGGGTCAAACCAGAGAATCTTAAATATTTTCTATTGATTCCTAAGTGAATGAACCGCCAATACTTCCTGTTTCATCAAGCTTTCTATGAGAGCGAGGTTTCTATCTTGTGTTGGGAAAAGGTCCGTTAACTACGTTTCAGCTGTAAGTGGTTGATCTGATGAAACAAGGATAAACAAACTTGACACCTAATAGTTTAGAGAGAATCTGTTATTGACTGAGTGACGATGGGCATCAGTTTGCTTTCACCACTAAACAAAACACCACATGATAACCTTAGATTCTTTAAAACAGAATATAGAAAACATCTGATCTAACTGAAGAATTTTAGGCATTTTTCCTCTTTTTTAAAAGTCTGAAGTTTATAAACGTTAGTTTACCATTCCATAAATTTTTGTCTTGGCAAGCTTCGAGAAATCAAATTTGTGAATTATTTAGAGGCTATGAGCAGCTTAAGAGAGAAACACAATACCTCCTTGTGTGACATTGGGGGAATAATCATCATTCATATGTAGAGGAGAATTGTGGACCTAGAGAAGCGTGGTTCACCCCTTGGGTACCATCGGCAGATAGCTGGAGGTGCAACATTGATTTGTTCACACAGTTATATATAAACATAACAGCACATGAAAGCCCCTGGTACCATTAAGAAAGGACGTTGTTCTTTGTACAACGGATGAATGCGTTCTGGTGTGAAATATGTGCATCAACCTCTGAAAAAAGAGCCAGTAAGAAAGTGAAACAAGTACTACACTGCAAAAAAATATTTTTTCTTTAAAAAAAAAATAATAATTTCTATTGAAATTAGATCATTTACGTTTAAAAAAGGCAAGTGCATAATATCTAAATATTTTTATTTCCAGGGTAATATACTCATTCTATAGGCAGAGTATCTTATTTACGTATTTAAATTAAGGACAATATATATATATATATATATATATATATATATATATATATATATATATATATATATATATATATATATATATATATATATACATATATATATATATATATATATATATATATATATATATATATATATATACATATATATATATATATATATATATATATATATATATTTTTTTTTTTATTTTTTTTTTTTTATTGATTTTTTTACAACTTTTTTTGGATCTTTGGATCCATTTTTGCAGTGTACATATGCTGTCTTGGGCTATAAGGCCACTCTGTGAGGAAGAAGCCATTGACCACAAATACATGAGAAAAAGGTGCAAACCGCTTGCAATGTATGCAGGGATAAAGAGTTTAAATTTCAGAGGCTTGTTGTGTGTTGTGTGACTTGTTGTGGCCTTGAAGTAAAGGGTGGCTCTATCATGCTGTGGGGGGATAAGGTGCTGGTTCTCTTCCCTACAGTTCTGACCTTGGATAGCTGAATCATTGTGTTCATGTTCAACATAAGTATGATTTCTCTGTCCTGCAGTAAAACCTGCATGGCAGAGATTTCCTGTACTTATAGACTCTAAAGTTAAATCCAGCTTTATTCTATGAAGACACAAAACTGTTTTCATTGTCAACAATTAAATGAATCTAAGTAAAAAAATTCTAACTAGACAAAAAAAATTTAAATAATGTACTGTATAGTTTATTTTTTTTGGTCAATTTAAAAAGCAGACTTTTATTCCTTTTAATACATTCTGGCAGTAAGGGGATCAGGCATTTTATGTATGCGCCATCACTGGCAGTCAGAATTTAAAGAGGCTTGGTCTGCAGCTTGGTGGGACTGCTGTACAGGGACTATGCCCCCTGGGAGGATTTAATGTTTCCAGTAAAAACAGAAAGTCGCTGGATTAGACAGGTAAAACATATTCATCAGAGGAGTCAAAAATATTTCTTGGTATATAATCAGAACCTAAGATGGCAAAACTGAGCATGTAGATGCTACAGAGGCTTATGCTTCTAAAGGCTTAGACTGCTGGAAGAAATAGGGACCACTTTTCTTCATTCTGCTTCATTCTATCTCTGTTCTCCAATTCTACAGTGTGTTCTCTTTCATCCCTTTTGTCATGAAAACTAGCTTTTCTGTTGAACTGTTTGTTTCCTAGAGAGAGCTACTATGGAGCTAATTTACCCTTACCTTTTCTAACACACTGTAGAAATTGTTTATAGATCAGTGATTCTATTTTTTCTTCACTGCTGCTGTATGCATGATCGGTGTGAGGGATTGCTGAAGAGTCAACAACACAATGTAAATGAATGTCTACTGTCACCACATGCCCATCTAGGAGGAGCGAATCCAGCAAAGTCAATGACTGGATAAAATCAGCTAGGTATGTTTAGATAAAAAAGCTTTTAATTAACTGGATGATTTGGTTGAATTGTCTCTGAAAGTGTCTTACGATGACACATGTTGTGAATTGCAATTCTTCAATGACTGTAGCCAAAAGTAAAATATAGTACATAGAGTTACCAGAACATAAAAAACCACATGTAATGCAAACATGAGGTTAGACATGCATCACATATGAAATTCATCTTTCCAAAAGTCGTAAAGAAAGTCAAAGGCAGCCAGAAGTCTTCAGTATCTCATCTATGAAGCGTTTTCCCCAATGACCTGTACTGAAGCCCCTAACACTATGCAAGCATGGCTTTCGTTCTCCTGCATAAATGTATTCAGGGATCTGACAGTGTTTCTCCCAGCAGAGAGTGCACTGAGAAGGAGTGGAGTGGACAAATTCAAGCCCCCAGATCTCACCTTCTCAGGCAAACTATTATAAGAGGTGGCAGCAGAGACATCAGTTCATGTTCAGACCAAGCAGGTCACCTCAAGGTTGAAGCAAACAGCCGTAAATTATTCACCAGCAGACGCATCTCCCCTGACACTGCAGGAAGAATAGGTACACAATTCATCCTGCTGGACATTTAACTCACGAAAGGAATTAATGTGGAAGGCAAAAACAGAAAAATAAAGGCTGCAACAGAAAATAAGGTTGAACTGTTACTCAACATACCCACATCAGTGCTATAATGCCTTTCTGTATCATTAAACTAACATTTTGCATAGAGTTAATTAAATATGATCCAATAGTGAGGTAAACTGTCACCACTTTAACCCAACAGACACACAATAAGTAAGAGGAGTGCTTCTGAAATAACATTTGCTGTATTACTTCACATTGACCCACATAATAAGTGTTTTTAGACATGACAACATATTATACGTAGTAAAACAGAAATAGTCTGACACTGCTGTAATGTCACACTTCTCCAGAGGGAGACACACTTATTAAAACAGATTCAAGGCACACACTGAGAGGGAAATGCATCATAGATAACGGTAAAACCATAGAAATAAACATTTGTGTGTCGACAGAATCACTCGCCTGCATTGCTGATCAGTTCTGTGACATCCTCCTCTAGAACTGCTGCATTGCCAGACCTCAACCTGTAACTTTCCGTTTCATAAAAGCCACAGCAAAAAGAGCGAGCTGGCCAGCATCGATCTGTTTCTCTTCAGGCTTTATACGAGTGGGCAAGTCATATTTTCCTGCGGCCGGATGGCAGGCAGCAGCTGGTCTAGACATGAAATCACCAACCACAGGGTGAGACACAGAGTGGAGATGAACGCTCCCTGCAGCACTAGATTGTTTAATATCAGAGCAGTATTGATGCTTTAAGTCAAAGCAATCAAACATTTATTACTACTTTTAAAGAGATCTACATGGCAAATGACAAACAAAATTAAAAAAAATTGGAAAAGCGCGGTGAAATATTTAAACTATTCATTAATTTAGTTTTGTGTTATGGCATGTTAAAACGTGCACTACATGCTTTCATATCATATATAAGAGCAACATCTCACCGCTGCATGGTGATGAGGATTAGGATGACAGACGAAAGAGGGAGTAGCTTCAGATTGATGACAGGAAATATAATAACAATGGAGGCAAGAATTGAAGAGATCACAAACTAATTTAAATTGAAACATACAAGAAACAAATTCACAACAATGTTTGAGGGGAATGATACCCAGATGTAGGTAGATTACCCAAGAGTAGCACTACTTCATTATATTCAAGTTATTTAGGTACTGAATAATTCATTCTTAGCATCTGATGTTTAAAACTATAATAAAGAACGACAGAAATGTGAACTCATCTACAAATTCTGGTATTAAAAAACAACAAATAATGTTAATAAACAATAACAATTTCAGGGGGAAAAAAAATGTTTTTAATCAGTACCTCCAGTGACAATATTTACTCCTTACCGGATGTTGAATTGACCGAAATTTTAAGATAATTTGAAATTTTGTGTCTTTGTCTGGATCACTTTTGTGAAATCAACTTTGTTTGTTATTCATTGAAGGAAACCTGTGATGGATGAAGTAGCAAAACACTTTACCCAAATAAGAGTAGCTATATTTTATTAAGATATTCATCAAGTAAAGTAAAAGTATCATGCAGTAAAGCTACTCCTGAAAGTATAATTTTCTTAAAAGCTTAGTCAAGTACCTTTAACTAATTTCTACATGACCAACCTCTGGCTGCATCTCATGAAGATGTGTAAATTTTTGACAAAGCCTGAAGATCTGCTAACAATTGACGCTGTAGATGTCACAAACTATCTAGTCCTTCAAACATCCTACAACACCGAACAGCAGGTGAAAGCCTAATAAAGTCTGGAGGTATAATGTCTTTTTATCAACAGGAGGGTCTAGAAATTCAGCACCAAAAGCTTTGCTATAATTAAAGAGGTGAGGGTTCATCTTTATCTATATGTTACCCAAAGAGCACAGAAAGCCCAAAAAGTCCAGATAAAGCCAATATCAGACATAAATAAGATTATCAATCATCAGTTAAGAAGCGTTAATAAGCATTTAAAGACAACCCAATGGTAAACAAACCACTAAAGGAACAGGTTGGACAGCAACCTACTGAGGACTCAACAGCTGCTGCAGACGTGTCTGCTCCCCGACAGCAGACATAGATACATAGTCCAAATTTCACAGCACTGTTTTGTAAAATATTTTACATTTTTTCACATGTATGAACAACAACCTTGGCCCTTGATAATAACTGTTTTCTTTTTCAATTTTAAAACAATTGGAGAAGCATTTATTAGCATTCTAGTTGCTTTAGTCTAATCAGAGAATCCTGAACGACCAAGAGGAGGATGTTTGAGTCAAGCTCTATGGAGGCATACTGTAGAAAGGAAATATAATTATTTCACCTAAACAATATCTAAATTACTCTACCTTTAAGGTTCTTCTTATCTTAGAGAGCCCCTTTTTCTAATACACTCTCAAACTGGGCTTAAGATGCCTTCATGCTTCTTGATTATTAGGTAGGTAAAAGTTTATTTATACAGCTCCTATAACAAACTTTGGGGTGACAAAGTGTTTTACAAATATGCAGAATTAACATATAAAACTGTAAAAAAAAAAAAAGTAAAAAATACTTACAATAAAACAGCCAACATACTGTATTTGTTAAACAGCTTTGTGAAAGACTTAGTTTGGTCTTAAAAGTAGCCACAGAATCAAGGGAAGGAATTGATGGTGGGAGAAAGCTCCAGACCTCTGGTGCAACAGAGATTCTCATCCAATCAAAACAGCCTTAGACAATGGGAGATAATGGAGAGATTTTAAAATTGGGGATATATGAGCCCTTCTCTTGGTGCAGGTCAGCAATCTAGCCACTGCATTTTGGACCATCTGCAGATGGAAGAGCTCATTTTTGTTTAGACAAGAAACAAGACTTTTAAAGTTGTCTAAACGAGAACACAAAAAAGCATGAATGATGAATGACTGAGCCACCAAAAGCAACAGTAATGAGCTGTGAGGTGATAGGTCGTGTAACCCATCTTTAGTTAAAAAGAAGATTAATAAGACCTTCCTCTACATTCTGCCCTACAGAATGAGGATCTATTTGAAAAACTATAAGGTATTGATACATTAATTATACTAAATCACAAATTAGTAAATGGATATTTACGTTTTAGCCAGGCACTACTCTGCTGTATGTTAGACCATCACAGCAACTCTTTTTTGCATATTTGACATATGTGGTTTGATCTCCAGCAACAGACTCCCTTAGATAATTTAGGATAATCAACATCCCCAAAAAGCAGAATTTACCATGAAGACGGCTGCTGTAGTCCTAGGGGTGCCCTCTCATTTTCCTATGGAGGGTTTTTTTGTTGACAAGTGGAAAGAAAAATTTCATGGTCTCAAAAATAATTACATCCATTCTGAATCTCTTGCTGACCCCCTGGAAACATTAAGTCAGAAAAACTCCTTCCCTTAAAGCTCTATTTGAGTTGAGGCCAAGAATGAATCCCGGGTTGATCAGACTTTTCTGTCATAACTGCTCCTAGAAATATTAGTCAGTAGATCCTTCTGACAACGCGCAACTGTTGCACGAAAAAATTATAAATAGTAACTAAGCAATCCAGTTAAGTAAAGGAGATCAATGATAATTCACTCAATCGATACTTTATTCTATCTTTACAAAAATGAGAACAAGACAATCGTCACAAACAGCTCGATGTTCTGAGTTAGACACTTACTGCCTGACAAAAAAAAGCTGCAAAGGTCTCCACACAAAGTTATAGACAGTTTAACTAAAAAGTAAAATGTTGAATAAATTTATGGAAAGTCTGTTATGGGAACTATTATTTTCTGTTCCAAACAATCCCTAATGAAACTCCTCTCAGTTAGACACTGTATAGCCTTGCAGCTGCGAGGCCCGAATGAAAACGTATCCATCCATTTTCCGTCAAGAAAAGGCGGGGTACAACCTTTTACAGGTCCATCGCAGGGCAACACAGAGACAAACAGGACAAACAACCATACACCCATAGAACCCATGCATGATCAGGGAGAACATTCAAACTCTACGCAGAAAGACGCCGGGAATCGAACCTAGAACCTTCTTGCTGCAAGGCAGCAGTGCTATGAAAACGAAAATAAACATTATTAAGGTATTGTATGGGAAATTGATTTTCCTACTACTCTGCTATAGGTTCATTATATAAAAATGGTCTGAAATGTCCCTCAGTTTAGAAGAAGCCATAACTACAAAAGCAGTGTAAATAAGATTAGACTTTGTGATGCAAAGCCTTTAACTGGAAGCTTGGAGGCTAAGCTCATCTAAAAAAATAAAATAAATGAAGGGTTTGTCCCTTTTTAAGCTTTAATATATTTGGATAGGCTGGTAGCATCATCCTACTGTAGATATGAATATAGAAGTGGCAGCATCATGTTGTGGAAGTCTTGCTTTAGAAGAAACAAGTGAAACCTATGTTAGCATCTAAATTAAAAGAATGAAAAAACATTTGCATTTTTCAATTCAATTCAGTTTATTTATATAGTGCCAATTCACAACACGTCATCTCAAGGCACTTCACACAGAAAATTCAAGCAGATCATACAATCCAATTGATTCAAAGTTTTCTATTTAAGGGAAACCAGCTGATTGCATCGACTCATTGACTGGAAGGCAATCCCTCACTGCCAGCCAGAACCAGGCTCCGTGTGAGCGGCCGTCGGCAGAGGCTGACTGGGCCTCAGCAGACGGCCAGATCAGCCATCCTGACTCACCAATATTTTCCAATCCTGACTGACCAAAAACATCTGTTTGCAACTTTATCTGTTGAGTATACATCCTCACATTTAGCAGTGGCCTAAAACAAACATCCACAGCTTGGTACTGGGCCCTGCCTTATGCCTCTAATGTTTTTATCATGTTTGGTGAAGATATACCTAGTCATGTGGTAATGCTTTTTTGATGTTGTGTCGGGAATGGATGTCAAATGAAACTATAATTTTTTTACAATTGAACACCACAGATACTAAACAGCAGTGCCATTTGTTCAGAAGGACACATCAAACCTATAAAAACTTGAGATGGTTCTGCTACGGCAACTAAACTCACAACAATCTGGTGCCATTTTATACAACATGTACACCCTGACTAAATATACATTCAGTATAGGCAGCAAGGACACATCTAACGTTTGAGCACTTAATGTCGCACAAAATGCATTTCTTTTCTGAGAGACAACATGCAGGTTATTAAATTCAATTTATTTATATAATGCCAACTCACAACACGTGTCATGTGAAGGTACTTCACAGAGATAAATAAATCAGATCATAAAGTCAGATTGGTTAAACGTTTTATATGAGAATGACCAGCTGACTTTATTGAGTCACTGACTTTGAAGGGTTTGTTTACCATGGATAAGCATGTGGTGACAGTATATTTGTTTTTGACTCAGTCATGCATGAAGCAACAGTGGAGAGGAAAAAATCCCAAATCATTATCTCTGATTTTACCTTATTTACTAAGCGTATTATAGTAAGGCTAAAAAGCATTTTCTTGTGCTCTCCTCCAAACAAGTTTTCCTGTTTTTCAGCCTCACTCCCCTTTTTATCCTTCTTTTTTCACCTTCCTCCCTACCAGTCACTGTGATGAAGTGGCCAGTGAGTAGCCGTCTCTGCCGGTAATCACCACGGTAACTCATGGCGGCGCCGGGCTGCTGGCAACATGCCATCCATCACCGCCTGCGCTGCTGCTGCAAAGTGATATATCAAGATGTAAATTCTGGCCCTACTGCTGTTCCTAGTCCTCCTCGGCCCTGGTTGAGGGAAGAGGGAGGGAGATGATGGCAAGGAGGAAGGGTGGCGAGGTGAGAAAGAGAGTTATGAGAACTGGAGAGCAAATGAAGAAGGAAAAAAAAGGTAAAGTGATGGTAGACAATGATAAAAGAGGCATAAAGTAAAATCTTCAAAAGATAGTAAAGTGGATTTTTTTTTGTTTTTTTCTATACTCTAATAATCCCAGAGGGAAATTAGTTCTCTGCATCTAACCCATCCCCTTGGGGAGCAGTGGGCTGCCATTGTGCGGCGCCCAGAAACATTCTAAATGACTTTGTTTCGAGTAAATTATGGACGCTACCCACTCAGGACACTTGGAATACATTGGACGAGCAGTATGGAGGAATATTGACACGTTTTTTGTGGACTTTTATGGACCTTTCTGCCTCGGGCGCCATGGACCTCCATTATTTGAATGTCAGCAGACAGCAAGAAGCCTCCCAGATCTCCAGATGCATTTGAGATATCAAAAAAGTACTCCAGAGTGTTGTTCAGCATGGGGGTGAGTAGAAAATGAAGGCTACTCATGTTCTGGGTGTACTATTCCTTTAACCCTGGAATTCAAACTAGAGTTTATTAGTAAATTTTATCTGCTGTTCTAAATGTTTAATTACTATAATTATTTTATTTGTTTTTATTGACAGGCTGCAATCATGTTTTGGGTGTACTATTCCTTTAATGGAGCCTAGGCAAAGTTCAACTGAAGAAACTGATTCCTCACCTACGACACAGACAATCAGCTTTGAGCCACACTTCCATGAAAGCCAATCAGCATCCAAAGTTCATCTCAAAAGGCCTCTGATCCGCAACTCATCTGCTCCTCAACTGCAGGCGGAGGATGCGCTGTGTGACTTCATTCAGATGACCCCGCTTCCACCCATCTCTAGCCCCTGCTCCACAATCGTAGCTAAAGCTTCATCAGAGTTTCATTCCTCCCAGACTCTTACTCCATTCCGCGTCTCATTTCAACCGCTCTCGCAGAAGTCTGCCATGTTGAGCCTGGTTCTGCCAGAGGTTTCTTTCTAATGGGGAGTTTTTCCTTTCCACTGTCGATTCATGCTTGCTCATCATGAACAGCTTCTCTCAACCTGTGTTATCCAAGCTGGACTTCCATCTTCCAGGTCCCTGAGTGAAGCTCTAGTATCAGCTCACCCAATCCACTGGATCTCCCCATAAAACTCAGCATACCGTCTCGCTAACCAGCAGTCTACAGACTGACCAACTTCATCTATCTCCACTCCACCACCAGTTTCAGGACTGGGGGGAAACAGCCCTGTTTTTTACTCCTGTTCAAGCATATCTATCAAGCATATCTATTAAAATCCAGCACTATGTTTCCTGCCGAGGTCTGAGCGCCAAAGACCTAGTAATTCTAACAATACATTACTTATAATTGTCTTTTCTGTCTGGGTGAGTTTTTTAGATTGAACTAATAAATACGCCTTCCTAGAACTTCCCAATCTCTAAAGTTCACACTGTCATGCACCCACAGCCATGTTTACATGTTTAATTGGATTTTAAAACTTACCTTACTGTTGAAATTTTCTATTTTTATAATTCCTAAAATGAAAAGCAATATTTTCTACTGGCCTACTGTTTATATCGCCCTAAATGAAGCTGGAACTACAACTGCTGGCTTAACAGGAGAGTTTAACCTAAACTAATTAGACCAACAATCTATTGCTCTCAACATATAAGGAGAATTTATTTTGCTACACAGGAAAGCAACATTTTAACCAATTTCTTTTGAATAAACTAGCCAGGGGCGACTACTTTTTATTGAGTATCAAGTACCGGTAGTTCTATTAATATTGCTGTTTTAGTTTGAAAGCTTAGACAACCCCAGAGTTACGTTAGACAAGCCAGAGTGCATGTTTCACTGTAAAAGACTTGTTGAAAGAATAAAATGCTAAGTTCTGAATTATCAACAGGGTGTATAGAGCCAGGGAAGAAACATGCTGGTGAAAGCGTAGCTCTCTTTCCACCAGTCCAGAGTTCTGCACCGGGTCGCCAACCGTATAAAATGTACGGCTGTATATAAAAAAAATGTGGGTATCATACAGTTAAAACATAAATAAAACTTGCAGCCCATGCAGCCCCAGCCGGGTTTTAAAAGCTGATAATTGCAGGTAACAGGTCACGTCTCGGTTCTAAATTCCTACGAGTGCGGGAGGATACAGTTTTGTATAATCAGACCAGTGCAGGACCGTGCTCTAGGACTCTTCCCATCCTGATCTTGCTGCCAAGTTTTACTGGACCACACTGCCTTTGTGCTGCAACAAAAAAAAAACGTTTTACTTTTACTTTATCTGTTTCAAATGACCAAATGTTAAATTATGATGTTATATTAATTATTGATTTGAGGTTCTGAGTTCAGCCGGGATAAATAAAAATCCATAAAATAAATGCAAACTTCATAATAAACTCTAACAACATCATCATCCACAATGCCCCATGTTTCACAACAGTAGCAGCATGTTTGTATTTGTGTGCTTTTAGGTCATCTCAACAGCATCATTATCAATTCAAGACATTTTAAAAGCCAAAGGCAACCTTGTCATTTCTTTTGTGTTTAACATCAGCATTATTTCCTGAAGTACCACTTTTCTTTGGAGTAATAGGAGCCTTGTATATTCTTCTTGGTTACTTTTTAAAGTTTTTTATTTGTATTTTATATTTTTTGAATTAAAGCTTAGATCTTTTTTATGATGCATTTTCCCTAGAGCTTATAAGTCAGCAGATGAAAGCCAGATTTGAAAATTCCGGTCTTGGATGTCCCTGATATAACAGATGATTTCCATCACAAACCAAGTCACATAAATGCTTAAAATTCCAGACAGACCCAACATTATTGACGGTCAGAATGTCTGTCTGGTAATTACCACAGACAAATCATTTTCGTGGCCCCGATCTGTTCCAGTCAAACTAAAAACAGTCCTGCTTAAACACATGTTGGGCATAATGGAAACAGCAAGCACAAAACAGCAATGTCTGATAGTTAAGGGCTTTTCTTTTCAAAGCGTTCCTCCCAACATAAAGAAACTTTTAATGAATAAGTTGTTTCAACTAATCATGGTGAGGTAAGCAACATTTAGAATTTATCAAACCTCAGACAGAAAATGATTTTAAAATGTCATCAGCAATAAGTATAAGGATGAAAAATAGACAGATGAACATGCATCAACATTTTGGGGGCTGTTCTGTGTTCTACAATCTTAACTTAAAGATAGGATAGACTCAGAGCAGGTAATACTGACAAGAATAAATATTTCACAAAATAAATTTCACATCAAAGATCAATGAAGACTCTTGAACCAACTAGTGTTGCAAAAGGAGGGAGGTTAGCATTACAGTAGCTAAAACTATAGTAGGTGGCAGCCTGGGGCCACAAGCTCCAGAATGCTTACTGTATGATTTGGGTCTAGGACCCCCTTTTCAATGTCCACTACATTGTATAAAGCATCTTACTGCAAATGTGCAGAATGAATCCAGGAAGACGGCAGCAAAGTAAATAAAAACAGAATGTGTGAAGAGGCACAAAAAGAAGATAAGAGGAAAAAAAGACAAAATAAAAATATGATACATTAGCTGTGCTTTAAAAGAGGAAAAAGGAGGGACGCAGAAAGCAGCCCTCACAGTGATAAAAGGTGACCAGCATCATCACTGCGCCAGCAGCAAAAAACAACCGGAGCGTAATAATTGTCACAAAACCTGTTGGGGAGAACACGTCGTGTGCAGATGAACAATTAGTGAGACAGGAAAGCTTATGGCACATTTTGAAGAAAGCTTTGAATCTCGTTTGTTTTTTCTATACATGACAAGAAATAAATTATTAAGGCTTTTTTTCATGTTGAATTTCCAGTAAAACTTCATGCTTTGGGTTTTCTTTCTTTGAATCCCCAACGAGTTTTACAGGCAGCTTTGGCAGGAGTGTTTAGCAAAGGACAGAAGATAAAACAAATAATGAATGTGTAATCTCTTAAAAGGTCAGTTGTGTATTATTTACCTGTTATTTTGTGTGTTGCCATCTGGTAAATCGTATCATCACACCTATGGCAATACATATAGTATCGCCAAATTTTTTTTCCAATTTACACCGCTATAATGTATTTCAATAGAAGAGAGCCACGAGTGGCACCAATCAGAGTTTTTGGGAGGATTTGCAGCACCATTTTTTTGTGAAGTTGTAACCTGTTAAATGGATTTCAGCTAAAAGCTTCCTTCTGTTAGCGATTGTTTTCGTTTACATGAGTCACACCTGAGAGCACTCATGCAGAATATTCTTTACACTACACAATAGTCATGCAGGTTTGTCTGTTGGCATCACTCAGTGACCTGCAACTTGGACCAGCAGAGTTAAAGGCCTTTTTTGCAGAATCTGTCCCCCTAGAGAAATTACACGCTTGCTTTTTCAATACTGTAGCAACCAAACCAGGCCCCAGGCAGTCAGGGTAAAGGGCTCCCTGTCTTAATAGCTGTTGTCATCTACTAGTTAACCCAAGGGATGTGTCTTATCCAGTTACCATACATTTTCTACACCAGTGACCATATGTAAGTATATATATATCTGGCAAAGATGCCACTTTCCTTTTTTTGTAATAAAATAATGGAGTTAATCATGGGCAAAAAGTTGTTTAATTTGTAAATTTGAGAGACAACTTCCTAAAACGTTATCAAAAACCAAGGATCTCTCCAATTCATTTACAGTCAAAGACACACTTATTGAGATTGCAAGCTGGTATAAATGCTTAGAAACGGTGGTGGATCACAATCTTACCTTTGTCCTGAACTCAAGATATTGAATTGGCCCTGTCTTTCACTGCTTTAGGGCAGTGGTGGCCTAGTGGTTAGAGAGCAGGACAGTTGCATTCTGGAAAGACCACAAGACTGCTGGTCTGGGGCTTTAAGCAAGTCCCAGAATACTCCCTGTGTGCTACTTTTTTTGGCAGCACACTGCTCTGTAAAGGATGGGTTAAACGCAGTGAACAAATCTCCAACTTTGCAACTCTAGAGATCTTTCCTTAAACAGGTCCCTCAACTGTGAACTCATGACAGTCCACTGATCTACTTATCTTCAGATTGGGGTGGGCAAACCCAGTTCCTGAGTGCCACTATCATACAACTTTTAGATGTGCCTTTGGTTCAACACACCTGAATCAAGTATTGAGATGACTGAAGGAAATGACTGCTTACTGAGGAGGTACCTCAGCCATTTGATTCAGGTGTGTTGAACCAAAGTGATAATAATGTTGCAGAATACCGTCCGTCTGGAACTGGAATTGCTCAACCCTGTTCAAGACAAAACCACTAAAGGAGCTACTGCCATGAACCTTTTCTTTTTCTCTCACTTAGAATATATTCCTGGATCACTGCTGGCAAGCTGCTGGGCATTACTTTGTATAGTAAAGAACACATCCAGCCACAGACATTGGGAAAAGAGTTCTGTTTCTCAGAAGAATCATCTATTCTTCAGGGCTCCTACACTTTTAACCCTAGATAGAAGGCAAAGCTGAACATACCAATTAAAAACAATATCCAAAGCACTTTGTTTCTTAGACTGTTGAAGCAACATGTCTATAAAAGGCTCTCTTTATAAATAGCAGGCGGATCGTATGTGACAACTTCAGTGCACACTAACAAATCAACGCCATAAGCTGCATGATGATGATTCTGTTGTTTATTGTATCTTCACACCGTCAGCTGTCAAACGTGTTTGACAGAGGAAAGGACTTTTTTTAATTTTGTGTGCTTGTTTAGAGGCCAATGTAAATGGCTACTGTCATGTGTTCACAGTAGAAAACATATCTGTAGTACCTATTTTATTCATTTTTAAGAGTGTTTTTTTTTCTCCCATATGGTAAGTAGATGTGTGCTTTTGCTCATAGAGAATTTAACCCATATTGGCCTAATTTAAGTGACTCTCACATTGATAAATTGGTCAGTTTGTTGTTGATTTGTACAGTGCTGTCAATCAAACTTCCTCCTGCAAATATCCACCTCAGCCAACATTCTCTACCTAATGCTGACTTTTTTTCTTTTATTGTTATTACACTGTCATAAGAACAGAGCAACGAAATGAACGTTCTGCATTTAAGGGACAAAGAGTGGCAGTCTGTGGGAGTGGGGCTTAAACTCAGAACCTCTGGAGTCCAAGCACAATGCCCTAACCACTATGCCACCACTCCTCTTTTCTTAAATCCGTCATCTGTCATGAGATACAGGGGTGGCTTACTTAGCTAAGGATTCATTCTGACCTTCAATGCTTTCAACAGAACCTCCAAAAGAAGCAACAGAATCAGCGCTCAATGTACCCTGGCTCTTGATCCAAATAAACAGCTGATATGTCTTCATACAAGAAAAAAAACAAAAAACAGAAACTTTCATGAAACATTTACACCCTTTGTCTATCATCAGATTTCATAAACACATCACTAACAGAGAAAACAGAAATATTTTTGTCATCATTTCAGTCACAACCTCCACACTGAAGATTTACAGTGTCAATGCTACCCGTTAGCCCTGTACCTTGCTCCCACAGATAAAGATCAGAGATTTGTGTTTATATGTGTTGGTCAACTTAAAATTTCAGTAACTTTATAAAATTGTATTTCAGAAAGTTTGAGCCTTCTATGTAAATCACGGCTGTAGTTTGTCCCAATTAGGGTTGCAGCTATTGCTTATTTTAGTATTTGATTAATTGATTATTTATTTATTGAATTGATTAATCTCAGGAGACAATTTAAGCAAAAGAACATTTTTAGGTCAAGAAATATTTTAAGTATAGAAAAAAACTTTACTGCACATTTTTAAGTGAGCTGCAAAAGATAAAACATAAAAAAAGATACAGTACCAACATATGCATGTAAATACTTTCTGTAAAAGGCATATTTTAGAGTCTGCTTATCATTCCTCAATAGGTAACAGTTTGATTAGATTATTAAATTAGTTGATGATTATTTTATTAATAAATTACTTAGAATTATTAAAATACATTTTCCAGCCCTTGTCTCAATGTATAAATGTTTAGACTTCTGGCTAAGGGTAATTGTAAATAAACCAAAACAATTAAAATCAAGGATTAGCAAAATTGTTTTAGCTGATTGGTCGTCCCTGAAAAGTATATCTCTTTTTGTTGTAAGTTGGCAAAATACATGTTAAAAAGGGAAAGTTTTTATATTTACCAGTAAAAGGGTAAGGCCTTCATCAGATTGTGGAGGGAGCAGCTTCTCTTTCTCAGCATATTGCTGAGAATAGATCATTGTTTTGGAAAAGGAGCTTACAGAAAAAAAAAAAAAAATCTACAACTAAACAAATGTGAGAAGCTGTCTTTAAGTTTATAAGTCTGGAGTGACAAATGTTAAAAATGAACTGCTGAAATAAATAAGGGCAGAGGGCCAAACCCAGAGCATCCCTCCTGCTGGACGAGTGACGGTAAATGCTTACAGGCCTCTTGGCTTTACTGTAACGGTACAATGGGTTGACAAGCTGAAAGCAATAGACTCCACCTGCAAAGCAACAAGCTAGCTGGAGGAAAAATCTGTGTCCCAGCAAGACCAGCCATCATCCCAGCAGCTGATCGAACCCAAGGACAGATTTCCACCAGCGTGGTTATGATGAGCATAAAGGTTTCAAGAAAATGATGAAGCATGAAGATAAAAGTTTTCTTACCGCTGTGCAGAACCACTCCAGCTCTGATGGTTTCTGTGGAAACAAACAGAGAGTTTTCTAATTATTCTGCCATTCTCCAATGAAGCTTTCATAGCATCCTAATGAAGTAAATGAGCATTGTGAGATTTTTTCAGCTTTTAGTCATGACATCATATTATCCCTCCCAGTCCCTGAAGCAACATACTGGCTCTGTGAATGTTAATGTGCAGCATTCCAGGCTGATGGAGGAGGTGAGTCGCTAATAAAACAGCAATAGGATTTATTGCATCCTGAGGGTGAGAGCACAGAGCACTGAGCACAGATGCACACACTGAGCACCAGCTGGGCAGCGCTGACCTTTCTAAAGAAAGAGGGAGCAACAGAAACCCATGTAGAAACAGAGGCAGTTAAAATGCAGGGAGAAACAACGAAACGTCTGTCCAAGCTGACGCCACATCCCATCGATCCCTGATAGCGGGCTGGATGCACAAGAACCCCAAATCAGCAATTCATATCTTTGAGTTCAGTTTTCTTACTTCAGTTCTTACAGGTTTGTTAAATGAAACAGATGAAACCACTAGTGGACCATACGCTCTAAGAAAGAAGCAATTAATAAGTTAGTGCAATAATCTATTACAAGATGAAATTTCAGGTAATATGATGACAAAAAAAAAAGGTTTACCGTACATAAATGAGAGTATATAAATGAGAGTTTAACAAAATACTTGAAATGTTAATAAAATACATAAAATATAAACATTACTCCAAAAAAGGCAAGAAGAGAGAGGTAAATTGGAGAAGATGACGAACATCTAAACAGATCTTGTAGGGATTACTTTCAATGGAAAACATGTGTGTGGCAGACAGAAAACTGGAGCTAAACTGAGACCAGGTGTGCCAAAGGTCTGAAGGACAAAGTCATGTTGAACATAAAACAAACCCTGATACAACAGATGACATTTGAACAAGGCGGATCTGAAAGATAAACAACCAAAATAAACAGTAGAACAGAAAATATTACAACTGAAAAACAAGCTGATTTTAGCCATTTTCATGCTTGGCTGGTTTTGTAGTTATCCAGCAGGCTTCTTGGTCAGAAACATAGATCCTGTCTACTCAAACCGGACCACATTTAAAACCAGCTCCAAGAGTGGGAACGTTTGAAGCCATCTGCCCCTCTTAGCAGCTCCATTCTGACAGACGTAACCTGCTCACACCAAGTGCAAACGTAAGCCTCACCTTTCCTGACGAACGGCAACAATGGCGAACTTCTCTGTTCCTGGTGTGTTTTAGAAGTTTTTCACATCATTGTGTATTTAACAACATCTCCCACTCCTCTACAGCAGTCATCCTCGTCCACACAAACAGCTATTTTCTCATTCCTGCTGTCCTTGTTCATCTGTCATCAAAATGTCCAAGACACATGAAGCTGAAAAGAAGTAATTTCTCTGTTACTACGCTTTAGCTCAAAGAAACATGTCTTTGACCTACTATTCATTCTGGTGAAGCATCCATTTAAGTCAATGTTTGCATCTTAACCTGAAGATAATAATATGTATATATTTTGGACCCCTCAAAATTTATAAAACAATTATACTATATTTCCTTTTCAGTAAAATTAACACCTTTAATCTATGTGTTATTCTTAAAGAATTAACTGTTTTGTTAGAACAAATTTACCTTTGACCTTTAAGAGACACTGTGAAAGTACATGTTTATAACTGAACTATATATGTATCTGGTGTTTAGCCACATTACAAATCCCAGATGAACCCCCAAATATTGCCAGGATAGAGGTTCAAAGATGCAGAAAACTTATTTTGGAGAATTTTAGGTATTTCAAATGAATGAAGGACAAGTCATTTCCTTAAGCTTAACAAAGAGGCACTTGCTAGGCCATTTGCACACATAATAAATCAATCCAATTATCACAAAATAGTGCAATCAGCATGGAAGATCGCCATTGTTTAAGGCAGGAGACAAAACTAAACCGGAGAACTATTGCACTATAAGTATTTTGCCAATAATCTCAAATTGCAGAGTAATGTGTTATTGAACAGCTAGTGGAATACCTAAATAATTGCTCAAATGCTCTCAATCCATGCAGTTAGGTTTTAGGAAGCATCACCAGAGACAGACACTTGTTACTTCCTAGTAAATCTAAAACAGCAGCTGGACAAAAGCAGCTTTGTGGGTGCTGTATTCCTTGATTTGAAACGTGCTTTTGACACAATCAACCATAATGTTCTGTTGGCTAAGTTAAAGGAAAAGTCCTGTCATATTCAGAATTCAAACTTCTGAAAGTACTTTAAATATGAAATTATTACACACTGTTCAACTGTAATGTTCAGTGGTTGTAGGACCAAATTTGGCCAAATGGTTGCATCCATCAGAGCAGCACAGTCATGGAACACACTGCCAGCTCATGTTAGGGGCTCTGCAACCTTTTAAAATCTCCTTGAAACCAGGTTGAAAACCAGATATGTGTTTATAGGTGAATTGATCTGTTTCCTTGGGCCTGTTAACCTAATTTTAATTTGATTTTATGCTATTGTCATCTTATCTGTTTGTGTCCACTCTGTTTTCTCCTGTAGTGTCTTTTTTAACGTTTACTGTTTTCAGTGATGGGACTAACGGCGTTGAAAGTAACGGCGTTACTAACGCCGTTACCTTCTATTAGTAACGAGTAATCTAACTAATTACTTTGACTGTAACTATAACGCAGTTACCATTGCAGACACCCCGTTACTGCGCGTTACTCAGGTCGCACAATGAACCTTTTTTCATGATAGGACTCGTGCGCAGCTGCGTGAAGCTGACACCCCACCCACGTCAAAAAACTCTGCAAATAGACTGAATGGTTAGTGCAACGTTAGTGCAGATTTGTGCAGAAAAAAATATTGTTTGTGCTACTTTTGTTTAAGAGATATTAAAGATTATTTTTAGGTCATCCAGAGGTGCGCGCCTTGTCATGAGAGAGGGGAGGATGAGAAAGGCTGATGTATAGTGAGATTACGTCTGTCAGTTGGGTAGGTGGGTGTTTCCGCAGGTGGGTGTTAACGTACAGCACACACAGAGAGATGGAGAGTGAGGATGACTCCAGCAGCAAACAGCGTTTTCCTGTTGTAAATACCGGTGTTACTTCGAGCTGCGTTTCCCCATCAGATACGGTTTCCTCTGCATCTCCGCACAGTGCAGGTGGCACGAGTCACCGCGCAAGCGACAGGAAACGCGCATGCTCGCTAAAGGCGCGCACCAGTCGCCCTGTGCTCGCGCCACATGAGAACTATGGAGAGCGTGAACGATCAATGATAGCCTATATGGAGAAAGGGAGAAATATGGATGGATGGATGGATGGATGGATGGCTGGATGGATGGATGGATGGCTGGATGGATGGATGGATACTCTGCCTTCTCAACCTACTGTATTTTTTATTTTAAACATTATTTGATGGCCTTTGTGGCAGGGATGGAGATCCATATTTTATGTCACACACAGAGTATACATCTAGATAGATAGATAGATAGATAGATGTTGCAGTATCTATAACAACCCAAGCACACAGGATTTCAGAATTAGACATCCCCAGTTATTAATTTCATATACTCACCAGATCTGAATGCCCTGTTAAAAAACTTCACATCGCGTTCCCCCCTGATGATATTTACATTGAGTTGCAATAAATACAAAACTCTCTGCAGGTTCTTGTCTTTGTCGTCCGCTCTATTCAGCTGGCTTTTGAATCACACCGCAAGAAGGTGGGGGCTGGGTGGTGAGGGGTACAGGGGCGAGAAACGCAAAAGTAACGCAATAGTTACTTTTACTAGTAACTAGTTACTTTTATTGTGGAGTAACTCAGTTAGTAACTCAGTTACTTTTTGGGAGAAGTAACTAGTAACTATAACTAATTACTTTTTCAAAGTAACGTGCCCAACACTGACTGTTTTGTTCTGCCTTAGGACAGTGAATGCAAATTAGCTGTTGTGCTGATTCTGGCATATTTACATTTATGCTCTAATGTTGATAAATCTGAATTGTCCTAATTCAAATAAATAAATAAAGGAAACCAGTTCTGTTTTTATTATAAAGTGAAAATGGCCTAAGGGCACACAGTGACAAATTTATTTTACAAAGCTTAGTTTTAGCTACAACTTTCAAGAGAGAAATAAAATATGTCTGCATGTTACAAATTTACATAATTTCAGGGCAACCAATTCAGCTGAAATGCATTTTATCTGCGACCGTGTTAAAACAAAAAAACGCAAAATGTCACATTCACTGTCATCAACATCTTTGTTAGAAGCATCTTCAAAATGGTATCATTTAGTCTGGTATGTAATTAAAAAGCCCAATCAGTTGGTAGGTTGCATTATTCACAGCAGGTTAGGTAACACTAAACATAGATTAAAAACATGACTTTCATTTCCTTGTCTTTTCTGAATGAGGAAAACACACAGAAACTGTTTAAAAGATCTTTAAATAAACCAATAAAACTAGCAGAGGACAACTGAAGAGCAGCCTCTGCATAGAGAGGGACTGACTGTCTGCTGTTTAATGTTCAGCCAAGTGAAAAGTACAGGGTGTCAGTGCCAGAGCAGCCCATATGGCTGGAATGAAGCAGTCCAGTTTTCCATCAGCTCCTCCCTGCATGAAGACTGGGAGGGGACACCAGAGAGATGACAGACATACGCTGTTCGTCATGAGACACTTATTAGTTTAATTAATTTAGAACACATGGTTTTGTAATTTACTTATTATTATTGTGCCCTTAGTTATTAGAGGTTAATTTGCGTCTGGTAAATGGTAGAAATAAAACATTATATGAAACAGAAAAAAGGAATAAAATAACAACACTTTAATTTCTCTGTTTTGCTTCAGACTTGCATCTTTATGTTTTCGAAGTCAACTTTTTTTTTTACATTTATAGGGAATGTACCAAAATAAAGACAGAGGCAATCAGAGCAGCTGGACAAAAAATACTTCTCTTCCGTCTGCAATGATACTCCAATTGTTTTAGTAATTCTGTTCATTTCCAGTTTAAAAAGTGCTAACACTAGATAAAACCACCCTGACTAACTTCATATTGTCTCTCAGAAATACTGACAGCTGCAACCCTTGCAAATGGTGCAACCGTTAGATTAAAAACGCCTGCCTTTCTTTGGATACATGCGTATTGTGACTGTTGTCGACCAATGGACATTTCTTTAAACCTTTATAATGATGTTGATTGTCTCTCTGTATCTGTATCACTTCATAGGATCGTCCTTAGGTATTACCAAAAAGATTTGATCTGAACCTAATTCAATACCTTCTGTCTACCCCCTCCCCTGAGTGTAAACTCTAATCCTAGCACTGGTGGAGAAGAAACCTAAAGCTGAAGTCAGAGGTTTATAATGACTTTATTAAATTCCCGTGGGAAAGACTTTGATTTCAGGAGTGACTTCCTGTACTTCCTGCACTGACCAAAAATGGCAGCTTCCTGCCCCTAGACTTTTGCAGAGAGCAGCTGAAATACAAACTCCTACATTTTATGATGTTCGGCAGTATAAAGAATAAATTCATACACAAAGATGGAAATGTATAATATATTATAAGCTGAATTAGTAACCACAAAGAACTTGCTAACATGCTAAGATCAGCCAATATTTATACAAACTGCTTCACATAAAATATCATTGGAAGAAGCAGTTTACTGAAGGCTGCAGCTGTATATATTAGATTAGACATATGTTAGGCAGATTAATGTTTAACATGTGTTACCAAACAGTTGGCAAATTGTAAAACTTATATGATTTTTTACAGAGAAAGAATAAAAAGGTTTAAGTTCTGCAAATGGTGGCATAAAAAGTGGAAATGGAACATCAAGAGCTGAAATCTGTCCATGCCTTCTCCTATACAACAAATAAAATGCATGTCCAGACTGTGATTTTTCCTCAATCCTCTTATTGGGGTCTCTTCTATGAAACAATTAATGACTAATAGATGCACACCTCCTAGAGTGTTCAACCAACAGCAAAAAGCTCTCATGCTTGTCTTGTTTTAGCAAGGTCTTTCTTTCTAAAAGAAAAAAACCAAACAAAAAAGTATTTTACATTTATAGACAGCTATGAAAAAAGAGCATTATAATGTTATTGGATTAATATATTCAAGCAAAAACAATAACCTTTCAAACCAGGACTTTAATCTCTAAACTGATTAGATCATTAATGTCACCAGTTTGCGTCTAATCATACACCCCTTCTACCGTTCGCACAAGGCCCTAAATGTCTCCTTTGAACAGGATCTGGGAGCCACACCTCCCTGTTGCACAATGTTGTTTATAGCAGATTCTTTAGAGAGGTGGAGAAATGGAACACTGTGGAACACGACAGACCCGCAAAACAATGATGACCTCAGAGCAAGTCATTAAATTTAACGTCAAGCAAAACCCCAGACATATGAGATAGCAAAGGGGCAAAATGGCCAGCACATGTGGCAACAACATCAACAGAATGACAAAAAAGTAACGTCAGTTTATTTGCGTGGGAACAATTCTGATTCAAAGACAGATGTGGATCAAAAACACATGATCTTGAAGATGTCCTGCTTAACGATGCTGCAGCAACATACGTAATACACATCTGCGACAACTTGAAATCTAAGCATTTATCCCAGAGCATCTAATGAAGAAGGTGACTGAGATGTATGGAATACATTGGCCTAAATTAGGGCACTAAAATCTGTCTGATTAATAAACCCGTGTTATTCATTATACATTGTAAGACTTTAACTTCTTGTTTAAGCTATTTTGAACTTTTCGGCTTTTATATTTTCTGCTTATTTCTTATAATTCTCTTTTAAATTGATTTCTTTTTTGTTAATTTGTTTGTTTTTTAAGCACAAAAGTCTCAGTGATATTTAAAACTTCTTTTTCAAGAAAGTCATGTTTTAAAAGTACAAAGTGCTTATCATTTAAGTAAAGACAAAAGCAGAATCAGGAAAATCAACAATACAAAGTGGTGTTAGGAATTAGCTTTTGTTATAAGGTGCTGCAAATAGACAAACATACAGTTGATATAAATAAATTTGCAAGTTGCAAAGAATAGTTCGAGAAAAGAGAAAAATCGTGCAACTATTTGCAAAGCAGCTACTTTTTGTTGTAAAGTTTTGGTCCTGATTAGATGGCAGGCTGAAAGAGGAGAGAGTCTGGAACGGTTTGTGTCCAGGGTTGGAGGATTCAGCTGCAATCTTCTGCCAGAATCAAGAAAACAAAAAAGATTATCCAAATAAATGTTGCTGTTTTTTTTGTTTTGTTTTTTGCATACAATGTTGGTAACTAAGATAAATATCTACAACATAATTTAAGAAAACAGTAGCTTGAAAAATATTTTGGTGCCGCTCAGCTCTGAAGACTTTATTTTTTGGCAGGTGGGAGCACAAACCTAAAAACCGAAAGTTGTTCTAAATAATATATCAACTTTGACTAATTGTATTTGAGTTTAGATTCTCGCTGTTTTGTTGATGTCATTATATATGTATGATTATGAGGCTATTAGGTTAGAAATTAGCATTTGGTTTAAAGGTTACTTTGGGATATTTAAGACTGTTAAACAATTTGAGCTAAAACAAAACAAAAAATAAAAAAGACAGAATAACTTACGAAATCCCCTATTAAAGCACATTCTAATGATTAAACAGCAGCCAATTTTTTTTGGCAGTGTTATCCAGTTATTCTATTTTCAGCTGTCTAGAAGCATTTATGAAGTGTTTAGGAAGAGAATGGATTTTAAATCCGACCAAAGTGATGATCCGACTCCGCAGCAGACAAATGAAAGAAGCAGAAACCCTGAAATACCAAATCATTTTCATAAATATTATACAGTCCAAGGCATTTCCCTTCACGCTACAGGAGGGAGCCATAATTGAGTTAGACATGTTTATCTGATCAAAGAAAAAGGTCTCAGCATATATGTTTACAGCTGAATAATGAGCACAAAGCCAGAAACCCAAGACAAACGTCCAGGTCTTCACTGAGCAGCCTCCCTATTCATCACAAAGCACTGCTGTTACAATAGCTCTTGTTCCACAAAACAAAACATCCCCCTCCACAAATTCTGTGTGTGTGTTTCCTCTTTATACACCTGTGTGTTGGGCTGATCAATCACAATGTGGAGCAGAATAAGTGAGGAGGGTGGCTGCTGGGGCTATGTACCCAAATCACACCTATTGGCACCATCAGTGTTCCTGCAGGCCCTCGAATAAATCACCGTTAATGACACCAGGATACAGAAGGAGGAGGAGGAAGAATTCCACAGTTAAATACCTAATTCCTATCAGAATTATTTATGCTTGAAATAAAAATAAAAAAAGACCACAAAAGAAAGCAAGAAAAAAAAAACATGCATGTATTTTAACTAATATATGGAGTCTCTATCGGATGAAATCTTGATGTCTAAATGTTCCAAGAAATCGTCTGATGATGAAAATCAGACAATAATCAGTGGAGTATACCAGGACTAGTTACCAGCCATTTGAAAACTAAACAATCGAATTTTTGTTTATGATAAGAAAATCCTGATAAGAAATTCTCCCTGAAGTGCCATGAAAAATAATAAAAAATGTCAAGCATTAACTTAAAAAACTTTGTATTATTAATCTACTTTTTGTTGCTATATGTTTATGGTTCAGAAAGCAAAAAGTCAGGTACATCAGTCCCTGTCAGATTAAGTCAGTTTTCATAAAGGCTGATGAAATAACAACATAGTTGTTTCATTTTTAAATGTATAAGCATTTATGAGCCTGCCACCTTAGATGATCATGAATATGACTGCATTTATTTTCTTTAAAGTGACACAAAAAAACTGGTGTTCTTTTTAGCTAGACTAAGAGTACAACGAGATAATGTGAGCCAATAAAGGTAGATTTTCACCACATATTCAATTAAAAAAATATGATCTAAATTATATACAGAGAAATAAAATAAAGTGCAAATATATACAAAAAATAACGAAAACAAAAATGTTTCCCAGGATCCCAAAAAAAGAAAGTTATTCAAATTAAAATATCTGCTTTTCAAAAAATTAAAAAAAAAAAAAAAATATCCTTACCTATAAATCCAAAATGTCTTTATACTCAAAAGTTCAAAAGAGCCCTGAGAGAGTTTTTTATCTGTGTGACGAATTGACTTGATATGGTTGTGAAAATAACTTTCTACTGTCCATGGATTTATTGTTTTACTGCTGATGATTCCTGGAGAAGAATATGGAGCGTCTGGCTAAAGGAGATGAAGGAATAAGAAAGATCCATAGAATGTTATGTTGCCCTTTTGTATCTTCAGGTCTAAAACATCTTATTAAGTCTTATTTCTTAGTGCTTTTTGTTGGGATCCTGAGGCTTACCCACCAGAGGGCGCTGAGGATCTTCTTCTGTTTTTATTTGTTTTCTGTTAGGGACTGGGGTTACTGTTGGGATCTGGAGATCTACAATCTGTCTCCAGCAGAGAGCGCTGTGGGTCTCCTGGGCTGGAGCCTCCAGCACACCTGAAGCTCATCAGCCCATCAGGAGACCTTCATACATAAGCAGCAGTCAGACCTTCCTTCGACGCAGCAGTGTTGACCAAGTTTGGTTAGCGAAACCTGAGCCTCTGTTAATTTATAGAATCCTAGTAGACTCTAGAGAGAAACTAGATTCTAACCTGCCTCTGTCTTCTCTGCCTCATAGGAAACCTGATCGAAGTCTGAAGCTCTGGATGAGCTTAGTCTGGAAACCTGCCTGCCTGCCCAAGGAAGCCAAACCAGAAGACATCAGTCTGGATTCCTCCAACAGCTCTCAAGGAAGAGCTAGGAAACCAAGTCAAAGTCTGAAACTCACGAGTCAGAAGCTAGACGCTGCTGCCGCTGAGCTCCCTTCTGAATCTACAGTCTCTGGACCCAACCGGTTCCCCCTCTCTCAAAGGATCTGCCAGAACCTCATCTAGGTACATTCTGAATTTACACACTCGACAAACCATCTCGCTGCCTGGCTAATCAAACTATCCATCTCTGCAGATGTCAGTGATTCCAGTCCCGGACCTGTACCAGAACCAGTTCATAATTACTCTTTGTGTTTTCCAATAAACTCTGTTAAACTTTTACTCAGCTTGCTGTGGTGTTCTGCATGTGGGTTCAGCCTCTTAAGCCTATCATGACACTTTTCCTTGTACAGTATCTGCCCTTTGAAGCCAGATTAAAATGTGAAATCCACAGTATTTTTTTGTCAAAAACCTATAGATATATAAACATATATGAAACTCTGCCTTAATTGGTTGCAATATTATCTTATATTTCAAATTTTTAAGTTTGAATTTATACTCAGTGCAAGAGGAAGAATTAAAAGCCTTCCTAAAAAAACAGATTAAATACTTAATAAAAATATCTTGATTCTCTCTCTATTCTCCTATTCTGCAGAATCTGTTAGTTCAATCTCTGACGTTATGCTCTCTCTGCTTTTCCTCAGAGTAGCTTTGTTTATAGATGCTGGAGATCCTTGTTTATAAATGCTGGAGATCGGCCTGTTTTCCAATGTGGTCCTGTTTCTCTGACCGTGACTGGCTGGATGTGCTCACTTCATCCTCTGACATGGGAGCTGGCTCGGAGCTCGTCTGCCTGGCTGTGTGTTTCCTGGACGGGGCCGCCTTTTGCAGCTGCTTTTTGTGTCTCTGCTTCTGTCTCCTTGAACCCCAGTCGGCCTCGGCAGATGGCCGCTCACACTGAGCCTGGTTCTGCTGGAGGTTTCTTCCTGTTAAAAGGGAGTTTTTCCTCTCCACTGTCGCTACAAGCATGCTTAGTGTGAGGGATTGTATTTGAGTCAATGAGTCAATGCAATCAACTGGTTTTCCTTAGATAGAAAACTTTGGATCAATTTGACTGTATGATCTGGTTGAACTGTAAAGTGTTGGGATCTGGAGTTTCTGCCACCTGTCTCCAGCAGAGAGCGCCCTGGGTCTCCTGAGCAGGAGCCTCAGGCACACCTGAGGATCATCAGCTGATCAGGAGACCAGCTACTTAAGCAGCGGCCAGACCTGTCTTCAGTGCCAGAGTGTTGCCAAGTTATGGTTAGCAGAACCTGAGCCAAGCCTGTTAGTCTGAGCTTCTGTGATTCTGAGAAGTCATCTGAGATCTAACCTGTTTATGTCTTCTTTGCTTCTTAGACCTGTCCACCTGCCCTCACGAGCCAAATTGGATCTAATCTCTGTTCTCAGGGGAGAACTCTGGCAAACCCTCAAGGTCTGAGAACACTCGAGTCTGAAGACAAGCTCTGCCACTGCAAGCTCTCGACTGCAACCACAAACTCTGGACCCAACTGGTTCCCTCTCTCACCGCGTCTGTCTGATTACCCTCAGGTACCACGCAGCATCAAACTCTGTCAAGATTCCCCAGACCCCCCCGGCTAACCTAACTATCCCTTCTCTACAGAGAACCCTCGTGAAGTCTGTCCCAGACCTGAATCTGTATCACAAATATTCATTGTGTGTGTCTCATGAATAAATCTTTGAACTTTTATCCCAGTCTCCGTGGTGGTGTTCTGCATGTGGGTTAACCCAGTAAGCCATCATGACATAAAGTGCCTTTAGATGACATGTGTTGTGAATTTGGCGCTATATAAATAAACTGAATTGAATTGTTTCTCCAATCAACTTATCAAGTATTAAATACAAACGTAAAATCTCTGAGTGGGTGACAAAATGTCTTTTACTTGTGGTTTTATAGAAACAAACATGTAAAAAAATGTTTCTTCAAGTGATGTTTTTTTCTTCCCATATTAAGTTTAATAAAAGAGCCATTGTCTAAAATTTTAAGAGGTAGATTATGTTAAGATTAATTTGTCTTCTAAGACAATAAAACAGAAAGAGATACTTTTATTACATTGTATTAGTAATGTTGTTTAGCTTGAGGATTGCCATGAGCAGCCCTGTTAATCAGCCTGCAGCTGGGACCAAGTTACATAATTCCCTGACTTTTAAATCCAACTTTAGAGGTAAATAAATGCAGCATTAAAATAATCCCCATAATTTTTTGAGCAATTTCAAGCCACGGTATGAGCTCATAGGTTCCATGGAAGAAAAAAAAAAAACAGAGATGCATGGTGGTATCCTGCAGACATTTCCATTGAGGTTTGACTGGATCTCTTTCTGTTATAATCAACTTCTGTCTTAGTTTTGTAAAGTGAAATGCCACCAACTCGAAACAGGGGCTGCCTGCATTTAGTGTTCTGCACTTGAGAGACATCCTGTTGATTAAACCTCTTCATGCATTCCACAGACACAGCAGTAGATGGAGCAGATAGAACCGGGACTTTTGCAGCTAGAAAATCAACTGTAAGGCCAACTTGAAGATAATTTCCCAGTGAGTCTCCAGTTACTGCAGAACCATTGTCTGTCCTCAGTTAACCTTCAATGAAAACTCTTCATCACCAAATAGACCATTAAGCTTTTCTACGTTTTTCATAAAATGTGCTAAAAACATCTATATAAAAAACATTGCATTTAAATCTAGTGTTTAATACCAGCATCTTCCTCAGAGATATCTTTTTTTATTTTCTCGTAATGATCCAATAAAGAAGGTTTAATCTAAACTTAGGATTTCTCCTTCTAGCTGCTTTGAAACCAAAACCTGCCCTCAGTAATAGAGAGAGGCTAGTTTTAAGTCTTAGTGGTTGGAAAATGGCTGTAATCAAGATTTTCCCAGAGAACAATGAGGACCGGCAGCATCTATTACTTGATGTGATGTGCACAGAAGGGCTGGTTTGGTCTGTAAGTAGCAATCCAAACACTCAGCTGCACTCACTTTAGCTCTGACACATGGGCTGGTGGGGATTGGCTGCTGTTAACCATGCTGAATCCAGCTGAATCCAGGCCATGTGGGAGATTGACTGGTTTAGGTAATACATCAGTAGGAGACCAAATCACCACACTTTGCATTCTAAATACCTTAAGATAGAGTCTGGGGATTAAAAAAAAATCATATTTGTGAAACTCCTGTCAATGTGTAGTTCTACTGCAGCCGGGAATGTCTGGTTTGGGTACCTCATCATCTCATTTTTGCTTTTCTTCACAAAGATACATTGCAATTTGTGCATACACTGAAAGCAGAGATAAAACTTTTGTCATCTGTGCATTTCATGTTTAATTATTTAAGTTTTATTTACCTAATTTAATGTTCATCGCCCAGTGATTGACCTAATGTGTATAATTGCTAATATCAACATAAATATAAAAACAGGCATATGTCAATTATTATAGCAACGCCTTTAGGAAAATGAAGTCTGTATTTTGTGAGTTATTTGTGAAATAAAACGGTTCAGTTTCCCGTTGGTGCACTGTTATCTGAGGTGACTGACTTCACACTATTACAGGGCAATTAACTAGACTAAGAAACTAATGTTTTCTTACTCCAGCCCTTTAGGTGGTGGTAATATTGTTAGAGGGGGTTTGCTGCCACAAAACTCTGCGTAAGGCAAAGGAAAATCAAAATAAAAACACAATATTGATTGAAAGTAATTTCAATTTCGATTTTTGGCACAATAGTTCAGCCCTACTCCAAACTCTGTTTCCAGCATTTGGCAAATATAGACTGGGTGTTAGTTGATGACCACACTCACACCACAGCCCTATGGAGGCAGTGAAGCCTTTCTTAGTGACCAACAGGTGCGTATTTACTACTGACCTCTCCTGTCGGGTTGGGGTTTTGTGTCTGGAGTTTAAGAATCTTTATGATTAATTTACAAGTAACAACAGGATTGTGAATTGGGCAGCCGTAATGAAGGGAAATAAGAAGTAAGCATGGCTATGTCCTGACTATTTCCATAAAAGGAGGGACTTCTCCATAAGAACCTGCTGGGATTCTGCACTTTTTCAAGGGCAGAAATGTCCAGACCAGAAAGAGCTTTGTTTCTGTTTTCTTCTGAGAACTCATGTCTCTGATCCTGCAAAGGCCTTTATTCACCACATACAGAATAATTATTTCTCTGATATCTGGTTTGTTATGCCTCTTTAAATTGGTCTGTTTCTAGCCTTTAAGCCTTTTATATCATCCACCATCTCACATACAGTAGCAGCCATTCAAAATAGCCCTTCCCAGTCAAACATCAGCCTAATGGCAGCCCACGTTCCTCTAAAGGCTGATTTATACTTCGAAACTAGGTCATCTGCGTAGGCGTCGCGGTGAATGCAGATACGTCCACGCCCCCTTCGCAGACACTCTGCTGCACCTCTCCAAAACTGGAAGTGGCCGCAGACAGAAGGCCTCTGATTGGTCAAATCTACATCCGCTCTACACTATGCGTATTTTCTGTTTGGTACCTTACCGGCTTGTTTTGTTTTTATGACCGTGACTGCGGAAAATGACCCGTGAAGTTGGACCAGCTAGAAGAGCGAGGTGCGCGAGAACGCTGGGACCTTTTTTCCACCTGCATCCCTGCTCTTTTTCACCCTCATGTCCCTGCATTTATCGGGCAAACTTGCCCCCATTTCCTCACTGCCTCAGCCGTATGTAGACCCACAGCTAATTTGTGAATTTCCCCTATTGTGTTGTGGTTTGGAATAAACATAGAGCAGACCACGCTTCAATATTGAGCATAAATCAAAAATATCTGTGTCATACCTGCGACAAGCTCACTGCGACACACTGCTGCAGCAGTATAACCAGCCCTTAACTCCCAGCGAAATCCACTTAAACTTCCAGCCACTGGAGTGACCCCCTCTTGCATATTTTTTTACTCTGACTCCACCCTTTCACTGAATTGCAGGGTCAGAACAGGAGATCTTCTCTTTAGATCTAAATGTGAACAAATCATGACAGAAATATTTTGGTACAAATATTGATGATAAATTAGTAATTGACCAGCCAAGAGGACCAGCCAAAGACCCATCAAGGAAAGTGGGGAAATTTTGAATGGCTACTACAAACATAATTCTGTTGGCAAACATGCAACAATTTGGCACAATCATGGTTACTATTAAAAAGTCAAAAGGTATGAAACGGTTGCTTCTTGCAGCTGGTCTGTGAGCTCTGTTGCACAATAAAATGGTTTTCCACTAGTTTAGGGGGAACAAAGGAAAAATAAGTCATGATTTGTCTTAAATATAAACCCTGGACTGTGCTGAATTTTGGAGGATGGCTGCATTCACACTTGATTTAACCTCACCTGACGATCAGAAGCCGACCGAAGAGAAGTTTGCTGCTGTTTTACTAAAGTGTTTTTTAAACAAACTTTGGGTTTTGATATTTTGCAACTGAATAAGATTTAAGACAAACCTAACTCAGAGGCAAGAAGTGGTTCTAAAAAGTGACTCAGTGCAGCTGAATATAGACGGATGTTACGGTTTTCTTATTTTTTTTATTAAACCATCACAAATTACTTTTTTTTTGTATTTTCATAGATTCTCCCCAGTCTAACACAAATTGTCAAATTAAAATAAACTGCAGTTTAAGATTGAATCATAACACAATGGGTAAAATGTTGAAGGAATATCAATATCGCTCCATGACGCTCCGCTATAATTTTCATTAGGTGACCCAGACGGCGGAAATCTCAGTGTACATATTACCTTTTCTCTTTTAGGCTCTTCATTAATAGGCTCCTCACGTCTTCATTCGGACAAACTTAGATGGAGGGAGGTGTTGGGGGAGACATGTGAAGGAAACTGGGATGCAGTTAAGGGAATTGGGATGCTCTGTGTGATGTTGAGTTCAGGGCTCTGCGGGGTTCAGACCATCTGCTGCTGGAATTTTTTATTCTGGCTTTATGACTCCGGCTTCATTTTTGGCCCTTTAGTATTGGAGCAGAATGAATCTGTGGTCATGAAGCAGATGACTGATAAAAAGGCAAACATCTAAAGTGCCTTCATCTTAAGCTCCGGGTTGTGTAGGGTTTGTGGGGGAGGAGCGACTTTAAGCCTTGCTCTTATATTGCGTTAAATTATAACTTGTCGAGTGTGTGAGAACGTGTTGTTGCCTCATGAGAACTCATGTTCACTGCAGGCTGCAGCTCTGACTTTAATCATGTCCAATTACAGCTTGGTCTCACAGGTCCAAATACATGAATCATATAGACAAGAATAAAAAAAAAACCTTTTGATGCTCAACGCTCAAATTGAATTCTGAAATAAGTCATCATTTACTTCTTGCTTTCCATGAGACACAGCTGATTATACCAGTCAGCTCAAATAGAAATATTCCTCAATGAGAACAAAGAGATTTCACGGCAGCTCCATCACTCCTACCACTCCCACACACACTGCATGGTAGTCCCATAGGACGTCCGCAGAGACTCCCTCCAATAAAGAGGATTATAGATTTTGCCCTGTGCACCCAAGTGTTTCCAATAAAATAACGGGCTTCCTCCTGTATAACTCATTAAAACTTAAACCATCCCCCCCTTTCAGCTGAATATCACTGCACCGCTCCGCACACATCAGCCTTTGCATGGAAAAATAACCCTGCCGCGTTGATTGTGTGTGTGCATACAGGGGTGTGTATGTGTATGTGAGAAAATTAGAGTGGAAGATAAGAGAAAGTGTGAGAAAAAATGTGTTTTTATCCTCCGAGGCCCTGCAGGCTCAGCGGTTGGTTAAAAATTTCTCTCAGACACACAAAAGAAACATGAAGGCAATCCTAAAAAAGGAGGAAGCAGCGAGAAGAACGATTTTTCTCTCCAAGCCAGCAGCTGATGAAGAAAATACAAATTTATGTTCAAGCACAACCTGAACAAAAGGGGGTATGTACTGCATGCTAATTCACCGATAAATGACTCCACTTTTATTTTGCAAAAGTAAACTCAACCTAATTGTATAAATTAAAACAGACATTGAAATGAAATTTTGAATTGAACAATATTCCTGAATGAAGAAGCTATTTTGATTTCATTTCCAATATGGCTTCATTTTATGGATTTAAAGGTGTTGTGTTGGATTTTTAAAAAGACTCTCCACTTTAAAAAAAGAAATGCACGTGCAAGAGCATGCATGAGCCCATTTCTCCTCGTGCACGACCTGTTTAAAACGGGCTGTTCTCATAGCTCATACAAGCTTACTTTGTCCACATACAGCGGGGACCATATAGTGGACTTTATACCAAACTGACCACTCGGACAGATGATCAATGCTTTTTGCTTTATTGGTCACGTAACTTTTCCTCCACCGTGCAGTGTCTGCACCATCTCTGCGATTAGTCGCCATTGTTGGGTAGCGACAGCCTATGGCGACAGCGGGCCGCTGTGACAGCAAATCCCATAATACTTTGCGAGGAGCTCTGTACCTTTAAACAATGTTGTTATTACACTTTCACTGTGGGATGCTTCTCTAACATGAAACGCATAAAAAAAATAAAGAACTCTATCACACTCTTGACTGATGACCGCCCAGTCCAAAGCTGAAACATCCAGCGTTTTTTTTTCATCACCACACAAAGTGATTAAAGAGGCATTACGGAGTTTCCTAATGATTCTGCCACCTGTGGCCGAAACACAGAACTGCAGCACTCTTGCTTGTTTCCGTAACTTGATCTCGAACTTGACAATGTAGGTTTTTTTTACTTTTTTCACCTTACGTGGAATTTTCATTGGTGTCTGACTTGAGCTGAATGCTGTACATTTCTGAGAATCCACAAAATCCATCTTGAATCTCACACCTGACATTTGGACAAGTATGGACACGAATGATGTGCCAAACATCACAGGAACTTCCGAGCCAAAGTAAATTAAGGAACATAGGCTACAGGTGTATAGATACATTGGCGCTGAACTACAGAGATGTCAGTCTGCTCATTAAACTATATTAACTATTTTAGTCATAAAGGGTGAAATAAAAAGGCTGTTTTAAAGATATTTTTCAGGTGTTCTCTTTAACAGAGCATGTTTAAAGCTGAAACAATGAGACGAGGAAGGTGTTAATGAGGGAAAATAAATCAAAGTTAGGTATTTTATCTATTTTTTATAATCATCTCAAGCACAAAAGAAAAAAAATCAAAAGAACAAATATTTGCTTTAACAAGTTGTGTATGATCATTATTTCAGCAGTGAGAGAAGACTCAATCAGAGACTCAGAGGAATAAAGTAAAGTTGCTCAGTTTTTTTGAGATTCCAAAGGTCTATCAGTCATTGAGCATGTCAGATATGGAAATGTTAGCAAATTTATTTAGAACTCTTTGAATACAAAGGATCTATGTACATTCATTAGGACGGAGGTCTTCAACGGGGGTCCGTAATTCCTAGGGGTCCACGGAGGTACTATATTGAGAGGGTTAAGATAACAAGATCTGACAAAATGTTTTGTTTGAGACCGATCTCTGAAATATCTAACCCCAAAACATACTGCTAGACAAGGAAATTTCAATCAGTTCATGCCAGTAGCATCCTGAACCCTATGCTGTCAAAGCAGACTTGTACAGACAATAAAAATGGCACAACCTTCAGAATAAAAAGTAATAAAATCCCAATAGAATCACTAATTTTATTCTCTGCATATGTGCTCTTTGAGGGATCGATGTAATCAAAAACTGAATTAGGCTGTTTTGATGTTTCAGTTTTACCAGCATCACTTTGGCATAGATGAAATCCAGGAATTTAAGGGTTGCATGGCCTTATAGCGGTCTCCTAGAATTGTTCACAAAGGTACATTTGTTTGTATCTGTCTAATGAAGTTTATGCTTTTCTACCTGACTTCAGTACAGGAGATCTCTGAACAGAGATATACAGAAGTTGGAAAGAAGGTTTCAATGACGATCAATACACTACAAGAGTGAAAGACATTGTAGAACATACAATAAGTTTGTAAGCTCAGTTTGTAGTGACATCAGATGGTCATCGGCATATAAAGTAATCATCTTATCATTCTAGGTTTTAAACACATTTATTTCAGGCTGGGATGCTCTTAATTTGTACTAAATGGAAAATATCAAGATCACAATAAATCAAATGGGCTCTTTATTTGATATTATTGTTATCTGAAACTTTAGATAGGATATCACAGATTGTTCCATAATTGATCTAGACAGTCCTGTTAATCCTTATACTCACTATCATATTCATTAGTATCTTAGCAACAGCAGACGACCATTAACATAAGAACCACTAATGTTTGACCACATTTTTCTATCGATCTTGGATAAATATCTTTTTTCTTAAGAGAATCGGATAAAGCTTGTTGCTTATATTGAGATATAAAGGACCTGTAAGTTTGACAAAAATACTTAATTGCTAATGATACACTACATGGTTGCTCCCTAAATCTGCACAAGGAAGAGCCTTTTTCAATCAAAAGAAATGTTTTTATTTTATTTTAAATGACTGTGTTGTTGACATAGCGGTCAAATAATTAAAACTCGAGAAGGTACACCACACAGGCAACATTTCAAGTCTTCTGTTGCTTAGCAACCTGGTAACTCCATATATGTTGGATGGAGTAATTGAGACTTAGAAAATCTTCTGTCTTTCTCTTTTTCTGATCTCTCCTTCGCTGTCTGTCAGGGTGGAACAACAAACACCGACATAAGGCTCCACTGTTAAACATTCAGTGGCTGAAAACTGGGTTTTTTTCCCTCTATGTAGGAAAAGAAGAGTTGTGCCATTGAAATCACCTGCGGTAGATGAAGCATGTCAGTGTGTGACTTAGCCATGCTCTACATACCACAGACAGCAGACTCTGACAGGATGGAAGGCCACAAACACAAGAGGATGAGAGATGAGGCCCATTTAACCTCTATGCTCTCTCTCCCCTCCGGCTACTTTCCTCCTCAGTTAGAAAGCTTGGGAGATGAACTCTGACGTCTAACCAATTCAGCTCAGACTTCCTCTACATCAGGACAGTTCAAATATAAACATGCCATTTTAACCTACGGAGCACCAGGTTTAACAAGCAGGGAGCAGGGGGGTATGCTATTAGCTTCAAAGGTAAGTTTTACATTGTGTAATTTGTCCCACTGTCCTACAAACTACACAGAAGCTTTAATACAGTAGTTACTTCTACTGGCCCGTGGCTGGATGAAGAAATAGACGGATGGTTCAAGCTCATCTGGAAATATTATAAAAAGTTATGAATATAGCCATTGCATTTTAATTTGCTGTACCATGTAGAATAACCACGTCTCCTAAAAGCCTTCTGGTTATTTCATCATCTTTTGGCGTCTTCCCTTCCCCTTTCAACCCCCACCTGCCAGTATAGCAGAGCCGTGTCTATGCATGGTAACCTTTGAGTAAGTCTGCTTACACACAAAGCCAGCATGCCAAACACAAAACCAGGCTTGGCATTTATTCACAAGCTCAGCTGAATAAATATCCTGCCTGACCAACTTACGATATGTGGTACGTGTTTTTCTTATGCATTAGAAGCTTTTTGATATCTGTGTGTTTTCTTGTTTTGTCCTCACTTACCTCATTCTGTGACTCTCTTTGACAACATTTTTTTTTTGCTTTCTTTATGTCAGATTTAGCTTCAGTGTGCGATCGAAAGTGGGAAACCCCTTAGATATCCAAAAGACCTGAGCTACAGCCTAGTAGAGCCTGCATTTTTCTAAGTACTTCAGGGCATATTGGTCTGCTGTTGCAAGCAGAAAGAGAGGAAGGGAAAATAATATAAGTAAAAATTTTAGAACATAAAGAAATAGATCCTTTGAGCAGGAATTAGAAAATAAATAGCACCTTTGGACCCACAGTAAAGCCTGGATTATGCTCAAAAACCAGGTCATCTGTTTCTGCATCATAGTTAACACAGATATAACCCCCACCCCCCCTTCCGCAGACACTCTGGTGATCTCCCCAAAATTGTAGGTGAACGCAGACAGGAGGCCTCTGATTGGTCAACTCTACATCCGCTCTACACTATGCGTATTTCCTGTTTTGTACCTAATGGCAGAAACTCTGGCTGGCACACCTCAGACACCATACAGGATGCTGGTTTGTAGCAGTGTGTGAAAGTCTGTTGGTTTGCACTCGAAGCCAAAACATGCAGCGCCACGGCCCGTCTTTCGGGAACACTCACAGTTGGACTGTGTGTCGTCCGGATGGGAGGTGGATGAGGGGTTGTAGATGGTGAACAAGCTCATCGAACCGACACACAGACATACTGAAAAATTGGACATAAATTAAAAATATCTGCATCATACCTGCGACACACTGCTGCGGTAGTATATAAAGCAGTTCAGGCACACTGTGGTTCTATCACTGCCGTTCTGTACTGAAAATGGACCTGGAAAGGGTCTGAGTTTGAATTACTCTCATTTATTCCTCTCATCTTTTTTTTGCTTATCATAAAGCTTTTCCACCTTAAAAAATAAGTGTTGTTGTTGTTATATCACTTTTACTTGAGGTCATCAGTACTGTTGGGATCTGGAGGTCTGTCCACTTTTCTCCACCAGAGGGTGTTCTAGGTCTCCTGGAGCTGGAGCTGATTGCACCACCTGTTGCTCGTTTGCTCATCAGGAGACCGGTATATAAGGAGGCAGAGGACATCACTCCAGCGCCAGTTTGCCAGTTATGGTTAGCAAGCCTGAGCCAACCTGCCTGTCTGAATCTCTGACATCCCGAAAACATGAACCTGAACCTAATCTGTTTTGTCCTCTCTGCTTCCCAGGTTGAACCTGTCTGAAACCAGAAACCCTGAAGAGTTTCTCTGTTGGAAATCTGTCTGTCTGATCTCTGAAGAACCCTGGAGAATCAAACCAGTCAAAGATCTGCCTGCCCGCTCTCTGAAGAATCTGAAAGGGAAACTCAAACTTGTGATCTGCAAGTACTAAACCAAGCTCTGCCTCCGCCAAGCCCTCAGCCAGCCGACAGCCTCTGGACCCTCCTGGTTCCCCCCCTCTGCCGCTCTGCTCAAACTCCAGAACAGGTACAGACCTGCACCCTCACATCCTGCAAAGTACCTGGACATCTGCTAACTCCTCTGTCCCCCTCTGCAGTGAACCCAGTCGTGAAGAGTCCTGGATCTGATTACCCCTTGGATCAGTTCATTAACTTTCAGTGTTTATTCATTAAACCTTTGAACTTTTCTCCTGTGTCTGTGTGTTCTGCATGTGGGTTAGGAGCCTTAACCCGAAAACATGACAAGAACGACCAAAAGCTTGGTGCAATTCAAAGAAGCCATGATCTTCTTTACAGATAGGTCCTTTTTTTATGAAATGTTAGTAATTTCAGTGATGATTAAGAAAAGTGTAATCTCCTATATCATAACATCTACCTGATTATGTTTTTTTTAATGAATCAGATTTATTTCTGGTTCTTTAATACAGTTAATAGAAGCCATCAAATCTGGTACAAACATGTTGGTTGAGCTTTCCCGGCTCCTCTCTGCTGGCATAGACTCAACTAAATGAGCAAAACAGCTGGTGGAAACCAGGGCACCTGCAAAGTGCTCATTAGGACTGAGAAGTAGAGATAGAGAAGGGAATGTTGCTATCGGTGTAACCGGTTGTTTTGGCAAGCCTCAGGCAGCCTGTTACATCTTTTGTTCCCACTGCTGGACGTTGTAATTATCTGTCTTTTTTGTCCTCAGCTTTCTGCTCAGTAATGAAGCCTCATTCCTCACTGTCTGTGGCTGTCAAACTGATGCCTTCGCCGGGTGTGCCGTGTCATACAGACCAGTAGAGTTTAGCTACACTTGTGAGAACGCTGAGTTTATTATATCATTGTGATGGGTGCTAAGATTGCAATGCCAAATGCGTTTTGACAGAGTAGAAGTGCTGCAGGAACAGCGGGGGTCAACCAATTATCTACATGACTGCCTTTCAGAAATACTTCTCGTTGTTTCACCAATTACAGAATCATGACTGTGTCTGATGTGATTTTTGATTAAATAAGCTAATTGAAAACGTGCTTTTTGGCTTAAATTGCTTGTAGTCTGTCTCAGTGTGTCCCACCCACTGCAGCTGAAAGGGGGTTATGTGTTGGACATATTTGGAAAGGAGAAGAACAACATTAATGCCTCAACAGGGTGAAGGCTGGTTAACCATAATGTGCTAATAGAAAACAGACAGCACAAACTAGAAAAGTAAGCGCATTCTCGGAGCAGTGCAAAAAATTGCTCAAGTTTACTCTTCTTCTTCTCATCTGATTATCTGGAAGATCCAGAAACAACTAAAAGACCAGGAGCTCAAAGGAATAGGCCATCTGATGTCCTGAATGTTACGGACATGATTTAGCCTCCGACCCAACATTAAACTTGATCATATGATCTTATGGGCTTATAGCTCATTAAACATGAATGAGATTGTTCAGACAGCACATAATTGTATGCAACTGTGTTTACGCCGCTGTGACCGAGGTAGACCCCTGGTCTTCTTTGGTCAGACCTACACAGTAATTTGGCAGCAATGTCATTAGTCAAACAGGAAGGCAGATTTTGACAAAGTGAAACACATGTGCTTTGGGGAAATGGCAAAACATAAACAACTACGTTAATCTAATGCTGTTGTCAATCCAACACAGTGGCAATGAGGTCTGTTTTTTATTTATCACTCTGAGTCAATTATGATTTAAATTGTAATTTATTTTTGTCATATTCTTTTAAAAGTTTTTTCAGCTTTTTATATTTACTCTGTAGCCAGTTAACATGCTTAAGTAATAAGTTCTAAAGCATGTTTTATTATAATTATTATAAATAAAAATTATATCTACATATTTCAAAAGGTGACTTAAATTATTTATTATTATATATTATTATTTATGCCTGAGGTTAGTGTACAATGTTTTCAAATCTTTATTCAGCTTTGTTAACTAATCAATTAATATTAATCTGTTGACATTTTCCTTTTTGATAAAGCTTATAGTTAGAGTGGCTCAGGTTATCCTGAGCTATCTCTATAGTTATGCTGCTATAGGCTTAGACTGCTGAAGGACATAGGCATCTATTTTCAACATTCTGCTTCATTCTATCTGTATTCTTCTATTTTGCAGTAATTGTTTGTACGATCTCTAAAGTTCTGCTCTCTCTGCTTTTTCTCATCATATTAACTTCATCTGGTCTGTTCCTGTTCAATTATGAGACATTTTTTCAACATGAGACATGTTGAAGCATCTTGGAGTAAGCTGCCTCACCCTCCCATGAACGTTCTGTCCTCCCTCTCCCAGTCCATAGACATGAGGAGCTCGGACTCCGTGGACAAGAACAGGCCCTTATTATTACAGTCTTGAGCTCATCTGCCGTCTTTATCAAAACCTATAAAAGTAGAGGAGTCACTCAAAGAAAAAGAAGACAGCTTTTATTCACTGATAACATATTGATTCAGTTTTCTGCATCCTTGATGCCAGAGACACAAGTTTCCACAAAGCATATTTAAAAGAAAAAGTGTTTTTGTTTTCTGCATCAGTGTCTGCTATGTGTTTAGCACCACCCTTTAAACAGCAGTGTTATTTTCCCTCTGTATAGCAGAGGTTTTGTGTGTCTCTTTGTTGCGAATCGCTGAGGTAACATGTGAACTTATCTCAGAGAAAATAGAAATCTTTTCACAGCAAGGCTCTGAAAATCTCATCTGCTGATTCACTGCAGGTACTTTACATGGTTACAGAAATACACACATAAACCGCAGTGTCTCTGAATGGAGGCGCTTCTCACCGAGACAAAAATGCATTTAGGTGCAAATGGAAATATGCATATAATACTCTGAACATGGACCTAAAGGTGGGACAGCAGAGAGGCCAGTGAGGCTGCTGCTTATCTACAACACTCCTCCTAAGCATTAAAACTCACACAGAAATAATCTGGGGAACAATTTATTGGACTGTGAACTAAACTGAAATGTTTCAGTCGTGTTCCAACAGCATCTGCAGCAAAGGTGCACAAAAGCTTTTAGCAGGTTGCTAATCTAAATCCTGCCTTTACTCTCCTCTCTGCAGTTCTGCATTTTTTTTTCATAAAAGGTGCTATTTCTGTCCAGAATTATCTCATTGATCAGCTTCTTTTTCACATGGATTCTGAGAGACATCCATGGCAGCCAAACCCTGTGAAGGTGGAGGAACAAAAAGAAGATGTTCTATAAACATGCAGGATTTATGTTACTGATAAAATCTAACATTGCCATAAAATGATGCACAAATTCACAGTACATTTAGAAAGGTTTAAATCCTGCAAGAATGTAACCTTGATGTTTCCACAGGTTCTTTTCTGGTTATAGAAAGAAGTCTGAAATAACAATTTTATTATTCCAGGGGGAAGTTGCTCTAAGCCAACATATCTTTACGTGAAAAGTTAATCGCCCTCATTGCTGTAGAGGAATTTTCACACATTTTTGCACATTTGTTTTTCGTATAATAGAGGGGTTTTGCAGTTGAAACAACCTGTTTGAAGTCATGATACAGAACATAGGCCAATTTCAAAGTCAGACTTTGACTAGGCTGCTTTAAAAACTTTTCTTAAACTTAAAACAACTTTCTTTCAGAATATTTACTGATAAAAATATGAATGTTGGTCATAAATACAGCAACATTTCCTATTTGTGGAGGTGACAGGGGATTTCTTTTGCTTCCTGGGCTTTGACAGACCAATTATATGTACTAAAGAAAGATATTTTACAGATAAAGTGTCTCTCTTTATATATATTTATATATATAAAAGTACAAAGATTATGAGTAAATCAATTCTAAAGAAAACATACGCGGGATGTAAAGCCATCCGCTTTTGTTTGAGTAAAAAAGTAGATCCTATGTGCTTTACAGACAGGCATGACATGTTCGCCATCTTCACATCTCGCTGTACAGGTAAACACACTATCTTCTTCTATGTCTCTAGCATAACAATGAGCGCAGCCATTTTTGAAGTTTGACTTTAACAGTTTCTTTTCTTCAAAGCGGAGTGTGTATGACGTCATCCGTGCGCCGGACTGGAGTTTGTGACAGGCAGCCCGGGCCACAGGCGACTACGCTCTACCCCTTCTATTAATTCTGCTAGCTAATCTGAATTGTTCCATTCCATTTCGAGAGCGAGATCATCTGCGGTAGTAGCACTAGACATCTTACAGGCATGTGCGTAAAACTAGCAGCAGTTCAGCCGACAGGATGAATGAATTTAAGCCGGCGCGCGCGGATGACATTATACACACTCCGCTTTGTTTTAAAAAGATATAAATATAAAAAATATAACTGCGGATGTCCGGGGGACAGTGATTCGCCTACATGTTATGAATGCTGGCGTGCCATAAGGAATAAATTATGAACCGTTTAGTTTGTGCCTTCAAGTTGTTGCCCAAAGGAAGACGTTACTTGGATATAACCTAATGGAATATCTTCAGAACGGCTTCAAATGACACAAAACTCATATGAGCGAGTAGAACATGATGTAATAACGTAAAATCAAGGGGCAAATGTAAAAAAAAACGGCGTTCCCCATGCAAGGTGCATTTAGGATGTCTTCACTAATGATCTCCAAAAGCAACAAAAATCTTCAAGAACTAATGTTCCACCATCCAAATGTAGTGAAACCTCTGATATTCAGCCACCATCATAAAATGAAAGCCTTAGATTTCCAGCCTGAGGCTGTGCGCACAATTCAACTGTGGCCCTCAAATTTAAAAGCATTAAGCTGCAGGGAGGGCAGAGGAGGAGAGCAGATGATGTATTTCAACTGCAGCAGTCCTCAACAAACAAAGAAAGCCCAGAAAGAACAAATACCCAACAAACGCTTGGCCCCTTCAGGCATCCTAAGCAGACAGAGCAGCCACTGGTATCTAAATAGCTGAGATTAGATGCAGCCAAGAGGAATTAGTTATGGACAGTAACCTTCTCCATGAGTAGTTTGACCCACATTTTGCCCACGAGCAGATGAATCCGAGAAGACTTTAAATGCATCTGCCTACATCGCATATGGCATTTCTATCCTCTCTGAGCTGTGTCTGCAGCAGCCTCCTGTGCTCTGACACATTAATCTCCTTAACTAGAACTTACCAGCTCAAAAGTTTCAAAGAAGCAAAGGTCTGGTTAAGCTAAGATATATTTTATAAACAAGCAGTTCATCTTATTTTATTTAATGGGCAAATCTTTAAACGTCAATAATTAGATGGACAAATAAATGTAATCTTCTCATCCAAATTGTTAATATTATTATTAGGTTTTCTACCTGTTTATTAACAAACAAAAATTGGCTCTCTAAATCTCTCTCCACATCTAAAACAAAAAAGGGTCTTGCATATTCATCCTAAGGAAATAAAGGGACATGAGCTCCTTATTAGGGGCTGCTAAGTGGTACAGTGGGTAGCGCTGCTGCCTTGCAGCAAGAAGGTTCTGGGTTTGATTCCCAGCCCGGGGTCTTTCTGCATGGAGTTTGCATGTTCTCCTGAGCATGCGTGGGTTCCTCAGGGTACTCTGGCTTCCTCCCACAGTTAGGTCAATTGGCTTCTCTAAATTCTCCTTAGGTGTAATTGTGTGTATGAATGGTTCTTTGTCCTTTTTTGTCTCTGTGTTGCCCTGCGATGGACTGGCGACCTATCTAGGGTGTACCCTGGCTCTCGCGGGGTACACCCACAATTCAAGAGGGACCATCATGAACGAAACCGATAAGAAATGACGAGGAAATGTATATAATATTTCAGGATGTCTGTGTGTTGGTTTGACGAGCTTGACAGCTGGAGATAGGCACCAGCACCCCTTGCGACCCCACTTGGGATTAAGTGTGTCTGAAGATGGATGGATGGAGCTCCTAATTATTGTAGGTGGATTATTTTTCCATCTAGGTGGTAGAGATGTTGGTTTTAGAATTTGTTTAAAGGTACAATTTCTTTTAAAACTATTTTTAGTAGTTTTAAAAAAAATACTTTTACACTTTTACTTGAGTTTAAAATCTTAAGTTGACACTAACTTCAATGAAAGTGTTTTTAAACAGAAGGATTTATATTTCTACTTGAGTTATAAACACTGCTGGTCTCCTGTGTCCTGGGCCGTCTGCTGGACCTCCTCTGGTGGGACCTGTCTGGATCTCAGGTGACTCCTCTCGCTGTGGAGGAGTCACCTGTAACCCATGTTAAAATCTAACATAAATAGGGATCTAACATAAATAGGGATCTAACATAAATAGGGATAAGTAGTTGGTTAAAAGTCTGTAGACAGAAAATAACGTCGCTGTCCCTTTAAGTAACCAGCGTTACAGGTGCAGTGTCTGGGTGACGCTGCAGTACGCAGACCCGAAAGAGAGAGCAGAGGAGGAATCGGAGAAAAAAAGAGCGGTGATTAATTAACAGAAAAAAGTTAATATTTTAGTAAAACAAAACATAATTTACCTGGTCGGGAACTGACGAGGATTTTATGAGAACTAAGCCATATCGGTTTTGGTCAGGTTTTTTGTTCGGATTGGAAGCTTGGTCGGAGCGAGGATTAGTCTGCCATGTGCAGCGTGCACATTCACAGACGGGATTCAAGATGGCGAGCCAGACCTAGACCTTCAATTCATCTTCTACATTGTATGAGTTAATTAATTAAAATTAGTCTATTTAAAATAACCTAGGTGAACTAGAGAGCAAAACGAGAGTGATATATTCTTTTTTTTTTCCTTCTCCCTTTTTCCTCCCCATTTACACTCACCGGCCACTTTATTAGGTACACCTGTCCAACTGCTCGTTAACACTTAATTTCTAAGCAGCCAATCACATTGCGGCAACTCAGTGCATTTAGGCATGTAGACATGGTCAAGACAATTTCCTGCAGCTCAAACCGAGCATCAGTGTGGGGAAGAAAGGTGATTTGAGTGACTTTGAACGTCGCATGATTGTTGGTGCCAGAAGGGCTGGTCTGAGTATTTCAGAAACTGCTGATCTACTGGGATTTTCACGCACAACCATCTCTAGGGTTTACAGAGAATGGTCCGAAAAAGAAAAAACATCCAGTGAGCGGCAGTTCTGTGGGCGGAAATGCCTTGTTGATGCCAGAGGTCAGAGGAGAATGGCCAGACTGGTTTGAGCTGATAGAAGGGCAACAGTGACTCAAATAACCACCTGTTACAACCAAGGTGGGCAGAAGAGCATCTCTGAACGCACAGTACGTCGAACTTTGAGGCAGATGTGCTACAGCAGCAGAAGACCACACCGGGTGCCACTCCTTCCAGCTAAGAACAGGAAACTGAGGCTACAATTTGCACAAGCTCATCGAAAATGGACAATAGAAGATTGGAAAAACGTTGCCTGGTCTGATGAGTCTCGATTTCTGCTGCGACATTCGGATGGTAGGGTCAGAATTTGGCGTCTACAACATGAAAGCATGGATCCATCCTGCCTTGTATCAACGGTTCAGGCTGGTGGTGGTGGTGTCATGGTGTGGGGAATATTTTCTTGGCACTCTTTGGGCCCTTTGGTACCAATTGAGCATTGTTGCAACACCACAGCCTACCTGAGTATTGTTGCTGACCATGTCCATCCCTCTATGACCACAATGTACCCAACTTCTGATGGCTACTTTCAGCAGGATAATGCGCCATGTCATAAAGCTGGAATCATCTCAGACTGGTTTCTTGAACATGACAATGAGTTGACTGTACTCAAATGGCCTCCACAGTCACCAGATCTCAATCCAATAGAGCATCTTTGGGATGTGGTGGAACGGGAGATTCGCATCATGGATGTGCAGCCGACAAATCTGCGGCAACTGTGTGATGCCATCATGTCAATATGGACCAAACTCCCTGAGGAATGCTTCCAGCACCTTGTTGAATCTATGCCATGAAGAATTGAGGCAGTTCTGAAGGCAAAAGGGGGTCCAAACCGTTACTAGCATGGGGTACCTAATAAAGTGACCGGTGAGTGTATACTTAGCTCTTTATTAAGAATCTGCAGAGTATTTTTGATTTCATGTATTGTATTTTATGTGTGTTTTGCATTCATTAAATTGCCGGCCATTTTCACTTAAAGCAGCGATCTCTGGTGCTATTATTTTGCTCCCCACTTCTTAGAGCCTAGAACTGGTCCAGTGGCGCAGCTAGTGGTGTGATACCGGTGCTACAACTTGTCGAGCCAGCCAGGAGTGGCTTAAAGCATTTAAAACTAGAAACCAGAGACCATATAATATTGTTATCAGTGTTAAGGGAGGAGAAGGAAAGGGAAAAAAATGGATGTCGTTGAAACCAGCAGTGTAAAAATCCTAAACTCAGTCATAGTTAGCGGTATAACCGATACAGAAATAGATGACGAACTAAGTGACTTCCTGAAACAATATGGTTCCATTCAAAGGGTAATTCCAGTAGCTCTCACTGAACCAGAGTCGGACAAGCAGGTTATCGTAGAGTATGTGTATGGTATAGCTATGCAATCTCTCTTACCTTCACTGCCTTACAGACTTAACAGTAAAGCTAATACTGATGTCACTTACCACATCAGAGCATTAGCCAATGTTTACACACCTGTAGCAAGCAAAACAGCTACGCAGACTTACCTTTCAGAGTTAAAGGACATTGCAAAACGGACTGGTAAAGACTTTGCAGCTGTCCTCAGAGAAGAGCTCTCCCTCATCGGTGAGACTGTCGATCTAGATCATTCAGAGCTCCAAGATGAAGATGCAGAGCTGAGCTCACCTTATACCCCAGAGCAAGATGCCCCTGAAAATGCTGCACAAGTAAGCCCCCTGCCCAGCATGGCCCCGCAGCAGCATGTTCGACATCATTGGTCTCCACCATTGACACCATCTAAAGAAAAGACACAGCCCGCTCTGAAACTTTCTGACGTCAATCCACCTGACATACAAAAAGTAATTGTAGAGCACATAGTGAGAAATCAAGACTCTGCTCTGCAGGTGCACACTTCCTTGAGACTCAGACCCTTCTCTGGACGTGTCCCACGTCTCAACAGTGAAGTGGATTATGAGACATGGCGATCCAATGTGGAACTTCTTCTTAAAGACACAACACAGTCTGATATTTACAAGTCATGAAAGCTTCTTGAAAGTCTCTTATCACCCGCCATTGATATTGTGAAGCACCTGACACCGGATTCTCCTCTTAGTGCATACTTGGAGATCTTGGACTCTGCTTTCGGCACAGTAGAGGATGGATATGATCTTTTTGCAAAGTATCTCAATACAATGCAGGATAATGGTGAGAAACCTTCAGCTTATCTACAACGGCTGCAGGTGATGCTGAGCACCACCCTCAGAAGGGGAGGTGTAACTGCAAGCGACCTTGATCGGCATCTTCTCAGGCAGTTTGTAAGAGGCTGCTGGGATAACATCTTGATACCTGAACTCCAGCTAGAACAAAAGAAGCAGAATCCACCTACCTTTGCTGAACTTCTCCTGTTACTCCGCACAGCAGAAGATAAACGTTCTTCCAAAGCTTCACGCATGAAACAGCACTTTAATATTTCAAAACCAAAAGTGTCCTCTCATTATCAAGGTGTTTATGTGCAGGGTGAAGAAGAGTCTAGCTCATCTCAGCAAGCTCCTGATCACAGGTTTGAAATCCAAGACTTAAAGAAACAAATAGCTGATCTACAGTCCCAGCTCACACGTATCACACAGAAAGATAGACAGAAAAGCTAAATCAGCCACCAGACCACTAGCTCCCCAAACAGCTAACACACATTCCCCAGCTATCACTCACACATCTCAAAGGCTGCAGCCCCACAGCCGAGACGCAAACATCAGCAAAAGCAATAGACTAAACCCCTGGTATTGCTTTAGATGTGGAGAGGATGGGCACATTAAGCCTCAGTGTGAGAGTGAGCCGAATCCATCTCTTGTGGCTGAGAAGAGGAAGCAGTTAAAAGAAAAGCAGTTAGCATGGGACAGTCAACATGGCGCTTCAAAGCCTGATCCTTTAAACTAGACCCAGTTCCGGTTGTGGGACAAACGGGAACTGGAACACAGGTAATGTATCCCTATAAGAAGCTGCACAGAGCCCATGTGTACTCGCATACACAAAGACAGTCAGTGACTTTGCCAAAAGGTCTGATTGGGGCCAAGTGCACCGCACAAGTTATCATAGCTGACAAAGACTGTAGTTGCTTGTTGGATTCAGGCTCCCAAGTAACAACGGTCCCCAACTCTTTCTATCTAGAGAACCTGTCTCACTTGCCTCTCAACTCCTTGAACGACTTGCTTGAAGTTGAAGGAGCCAACGGTCAAAGCGTCCCTTACCTTGGCTATGTTGAGGCCACCATCAGATTCCCTAAGAGCTTGCTTGGAGTCGACATCGAGGTACCTACCATGGTCTTGGTTGTACCTGACATGCCCTCCACGTTGTCATCAGTGCTTATAGGCACAAATACTTTGGATGTTCTCTATGAGAAGTATGCAGAGATTGTACCTCAGAACTTTGAGTCTCTTCCTTATGGCTACAAAGTTGTCTTAAAGACCCTTGAAATCCGTAAAAAACAGTCTTTTGAGTCCAACCTGGGAGAGGTGAGGCTTCATAGTAGAGACTTTGAGACCATTTCAGCTGGACAGATCAAAGTCCTTCAAGGATCAGTGAGCTGCAGAATATCTGATGTTGGAAAGTGGGTGATGGTAGAGTCACCAAAGTCATCGTCCCTGCCTGGTGGCATCCTGGTGACAGATGGCCTGGTAAGTCTACCACCAAAGCCATCATGCTGCATACCAGTCACGCTCAAAAACGAATCAGAGCATGACATCACCCTGTCACCAAAGGCTGTGATAGCAGAGATACATGCTGTCAGAAGTGTTCAACCTGCCAAGACCCCTGACTCAGATTCTCCTGCAAAACCTGACCAAAAACCAAATCTCGACTTTGACTTTACTGATTCTCCTATACCCAACGAGTGGAAGGAGAGGATAACAGAGAAATTGAGCTCCATGCCGGAGGTGTTTGCAATGAACGAGCTTGACTTTGGCCGCGCTGACAAAATCAGACACCATATAACTCTCAGGGATGAGACACCATTCAAACATAGGCCAAGACCTATACATCCGCAGGACATAGAGGCTGTGCGTACCCATCTCCAGCAACTCCTCGATGCAGAAGTCATCCGTGAATCAGAGTCACCTTTTTCCTCGCCGATCGTAGTCGTCAGGAAAAAGGATGGCAGTGTCAGACTCTGCATAGATTACAGAAAATTGAACACACAAACAGTAAGGGATTCATAAGCCTTACCTAATCTGGAAGAGTCCTTCTCAGCATTGACCGGGTCCAAGTGGTTCTCGGTGCTTGATCTCAAATCAGGCTTCTATCAAATAGAGATGGAGGAAGCAGACAAACACAAAACTGCATTCGTCTGCCCTCTAGGATTCTTTGAATTCAACAGAATGGGGATAACCAACGCCCCTAGCACGTTCCAGAGACTTATGGAGCGTTGTATGGGAGAGTTGAACTTGAAGCAAGGCCTAGTTTTCTGGATGACCTCATCATCTTCTCCTCTACATTGGAGGAGCATGAGGAAAGGTTGATGAACGTGCCCAACCAATTGAAAGAGTTTGGCTTGAAACTGTCACCAGGGAAATGCAAGTTCTACCAAACTTCTGTGAAGTACCTTTGCCACATTGTGTCTGAAAAAGGCATTGAGACCGATCCTGACAAAGTAGCAGCATTAAAAACCTGGCCAAAACCAAACAACTTGAAGGAACTAAGAACCTTCCTGGGTTTCTGCGGTTACTACCGCCGGTTCATTAAAGACTACTCAAAGATTGTGAAACTACTAAACGAGCTCACTGCTGGCTATCCACCGCTAAGAAAGCACGCTAAAACCACAGTGAACTCTGAGAAGTATTTCAATCCAAAGGACGACTTTGGTGATAGATGGACGCTTGCTTGCCAAACAGCGTTCAACACTATAATAGAAAAGCTGACAACCGCTCCCATCCTCGGGTTTGCTGACCCCAAGCTCTCCTACATTTTACATACAGATGCAAGCACTTTGGGCCTCCGTGCTGCTCTCTACCAGGAGCAACAGGGACAGAAGCGTGTTATTGCTTATGCAAGCCGAGGTCTGTCAAAGTGTGAGTCCAGGTATCCTGCTCACAGGTTAGAATTTCTTGCCCTTAAGTGGGCAGTAACAGAGAAATTTCAGGATTACCTGTACGGAAACACATTCCTTGCTGTCACAGATAGTAACCCATTAACATACATTCTTACCTCAGCTGTCGACATTCGATTTCCAGCTACAGTACAGAGCCGGTAAGCAGAATCAGGACGCAGACGGACGGTCCAGACGCCCTCATGGCAGAGTAGCTGATGCCACATCATCACAAAAAGAGTTAGAGAGGATACAACAATTCACAAAAAGACACATGTCAGAAGCTGATTATGCACACTTGAATGACAGCACCATCAAAGCCATCTGTGAGAAGCACATGGTCCACGAAGCGATCAACAATCACCCTGGGGAAACGTCAACCAGCACCATCTTGGTTGTGTCACTTGCCCACCATCCAAAGGCTCTCCCTCAAAGCTTTGAAGAGGAGGATCAGCTTGGTGGTCTACCTGTCATCCCCCCTCTAACACCAGCTGAACTAAAAGACAAACAAAATGCTGATCCCTGCGCTGGCGAAGTCCTTAGGCTATTGGAGTCTGGAGAGACCCCCACCATCCTTAAGGAAAGAACTTCCTGAGCTTGGTCTCTTATTGAGGGAGTGGAACAAACTGGAGGTATCGAATGGTGTTTTGTATCGCAGGTGACAGGAGGGTGCTCAGACTCACTACCAGATTGTACTCCCTGAAGCCCTGAGATTCGTAGTTCTAAAGAGCCTCCACGACGACATGGGCCATATGGGCACAGAGCGCACGCTAGATCTTGTCCGGAAGCGATTCTATTGGCCCAAAATGTCAACTGAGGTGGAAAATAAAGTCAGAACCTGCAACCGTTGCATACGACGTAAGACCATGCCCGATAAAGCTGCTCCACTCATCAACATCGTGGCCACAACACCACTCGAACTCGTGTGCATGGATTTTCTCAGTGTGGAGCCGGACTCAAGTAACACAAAAGACATTCTGGTCATTACCGACCATTTTACGAAATATGCAGTTGCAGTCCCCACCCCGAATCAGAAAGCCAGGACAGTGGCCAAGACACTGTGGGACCACTTTTTCGTCCATTATGGCATCCCTGAAAGACTCCACAGTGACCAAGGTCCCGACTTTGACTCCCGAATGATAAAAGAACTGTGTGAGCTCATTGGCACTCAAAAGGTAAGAACCACACCTTACCATCCGACAGGGAACCCTGTAGAACGCTTCAACAGGACCCTGCTCAACATGTTGGGAACCCTTGAAAACCAGAAAAAGAGTCATTGGCGGGAGTATGTCAAGCCATTAGTACACGCTTATAATTGTACTAAGAACGAGACAACTGGCTTTACCCCTTACGAGTTAATGTTCGGGCGTCAGCCAAGATTGCCAGTTGACCTAGCCTTTGGCCTACCAGTCAATCATCAGCCAGGCTCTCACTCGCAATATGTCCGCAACCTGAAATCTCAATTTGAAGACAGTTACAGAGTAGCAACTGAGAATGCTAAAAAGACAGCCGATCGCAACAAAGCAAGGTTTGAAAAGCATGTTGTTGACTCCACCTTGAAAGAAGGCGACAGAGTCTTGGTTCGAAATGTCCGTCTCAGAGGCAAGCACAAGTTAGCTGACAGGTGGGAGTCTGATGTGTATGTTGTCCTGAGACAGTCCGGAGACGTCCCAGTGTATGTTGTGAAACCTGAGACAAGAGATGGTCCACAAAGAACTCTTCATCGTGACTTCATTCTTCATTCTGCCATGTGGTTTCCTTCCTGTGACCCCGGTCGAAAGCGTAGCTAACCCACCAAAGGCAGTAAGGTGACCAAGAACTTGACAACATTCTAAAAATGACACATCAAATGGAGCTGATGGGGAATCTGATTCTGAGGAATATCACTATCACAGAAACCTAAGAGTGGAAACACTAGGTTTCAACTTGACTCCTGGACCTATGGAATACTTACCTAAAAGGATTTGACCACAACCTGACTTGACTGCTGTTGAGAAAAATCCCTCAGATGTAGCCGAAGCTTTCTCTGAGGATCCTCCAGTAGAAACTTACGACCTAGACTTACCTCATCCTGAAGAGAAAGATTTGCCTGACTCTGCAGGGAAAGATTCACCTGACTCTGAAAAGAAAGACTTACCTGATCCTGAAGAGAGAAACCCATTCACTGAACAGGAAGTTGTAAACTTACCTTAGGAAGATCTGGATAATGTCCATCCTTCTACTCAACCTGCTCAGGAGAGCAAAGGAAACATACATGATTTAGGTCAACCGGACAACCAAAGTGGAAGTGACTGTTCAGCAAGACCTGTCAGAAACAGAAAAGCGACTAAAAGACTGACTTATCCTGAGCTAGGAAACCCGTTGGTTACAATAGTTCAGTCTTTATTTCAAACCGCGTGTGGTCTGCCAGAGCGGCAGGGGATTACCAAGTTCAAAACTAGTTTGAACTGAACTAAAAAAGAACTGAAGACTGATTGAATTATTTTTTTTTTTTTGGACTGAATCAAACTGATTCTTTTCGTCGAACTGATATTTACATTTGGACTTGAACTTGAATTTAAATCGCCATACTTTGATTTCCATATGTTTATTTTCTGAATGTGATTTGAGTAATTGTGGTCCACTTGATTTTACTGTGTTTGAAGGTATTTTGCAACCTGTAAAAGGAAGGAAAGAGTTAACTCAGGAAAAATTTAAATCTTAAAATAGGTGCAACCTATGAAAAAGAGACTGGTCTAATTAATTAAAATTAGTCTAATTAAAATAACCTAGGTGAACTAGAGAGCAAAAAGAGAGTGATGTATTCTTTTTTTTTTTCCTTCTCCCTTTTTCCTCCCCATTTATACTTACCTCTTTATCAAGAATCTGCAGAGTATTTTTGATTTCATGTATTGTATTTTATGTGTGTTTTGCATTCATTAAATTGCCGGCCATTTTCACTTAAAGCAGCGGTCTCTGGTGCTATTATTTTGCTCCCCACTCCTTAGAGCCTAGAACTGGTCCAGTGGCGCAGTTAGTGGTGTGATACCGGTGCTACACACCTCCACAGTCTCCCTCTCTCTAAGGTAAAAAGCTAATTTTAGCTGCTTATCCAGGATCTCATTTTTTTCGTCCATGATCCAGATTTTATGACCAGAGGAGAGGGTATGAAACTAGACTCACCAGTGTAGACCTTTTTCTTTTAGCTCAGGTCTTTCATTACCACTGACTGGTGACATGTCCTTATAACCACAGCAGCTGAACTGATCCGCTTATCGATGGCCGTCTCCGTTCTCCCTTCATTCGGGAACAGATCCCTCAGACATCTGAACTTCTCTACTTCAGACAGGAGCTCTCCTGCAACCTGAAGAGAACAAAACATCTTTTTCTGGTCAAGAAAAATGGCCTCAGACCTGAAGGAGCGGATCTTTATCCAAGGAGCTTTGCCAACAAAGTCTAAAAAGCAGAGGAAAAAGGTCAGAATGGACCAGGTCCAAGAAAACATCTACATTTAACTGATCACCTTTTAACCATTACTTGCTTAATACATCCCCTTAAATTTATTATATAACATTGATTTATAATTCATTTTCTGTTTATGTGGGCCTGGTGTGTTGCTCTGTGCAAAGTATGAGCCTTTTCACAGCTCTTGCAGTTATTAGGCCATGAAAAATAGTTTTTATCCATGAAAATAAAGGGTAGGATAGTAATAATGTTTTACATATGGTTACTATAGCTTAGAAAAGGTTCTGACATGTTAAGATATGAATAAATAATGAAGACAAGTTGTTTTCATTTAAATCTCAATCTAAGAATGAGTTAAACTCAGAAATTTGACATAGCAGTCCCAAGTGGACAGACAGATTCATTAATTATAAAACTGTGTGTTAGTTGCTGCCCTGTATCAGCTGCTGCCTCAGACAGACAGGAAGTTAAATCCCATTTCCTCCTGCACTCCTCTGCAGCTTTCAGCACAAATCAGATTTACTTGAAGTGTAGCCAGCAAAAAGGACCACACACACACACACACACACACAACCAGGCATGCACCATTGTGTGAATCAGACAGTACTTCTGTCACTGCAGCTCTTCGCCCCTCCGGCTGCTTCCTCCATCTCACTGATGGTCGAGCTTCCTTTGATGTGCATTCGCGCAGAGAGCTGCTCCTGTGTGAGGCTGAAATAATGCAGGCTGTTGACTGATCAACGAGCAAAAAAAGGGCCAAATTCCAAATGACAGTTCTGTCAAAAAATCTGCACATTTTTCCCATCAAAAGAACCACCAGCAAACGTGATTAATCATCTGCTCACTAAATGTTGCTGCAGCTCCAGCTGAGAGGAACCACCTTTTTATATGATCTTTAGCTAGTAGATCTGATCCCATCACGCTTAGCATTGTTGGTCTACTGTCTAAAGCCCCCCAGCCCACATTTCTGAAAAAAATTACTACGGTAGTTACTTATCACATAATTTTGTTGATCTAATCATGCACTTTTTCAAATGTCCGTTTTGATCTCCTGCACGTTTCACTATCCGAAAACAATGTTAAGCTACAGTAGACAGACATTCTGCTGATGAAGATTCTTAGTCATCCAGGTTATAGTCATTCCGTTAAAGTTTAAAAAATATCCACTGGACTTGGTTTCCAAGATCTGAAGACTTTTTGCCACCTCTCCAGGAAGCTTTCTCAATTGAAATGTTGAGAGGTGGCGAAATGTCTTCAAATCTTGGAAACCAAGTCCGGTGGATATTTTTTGAACTTTTACGGAATAGACAGACATTCGTTGGGCACTAGGACCAAGCGGAAAACCACAGCTCACACTGCTTCCCTGAGTTTAGACCGCCCACAAGTTTGTGATTGGCCCACCGTCTTTTCTTGTTTTATTGGCTGTCCTCTCTGTCACTGCTGAGGAGCTCACTTTATAAACATCTGGTGCGCCACTGAATCAGGTCTGTGATTGGACGGCAAACACGCTGAAGATAGTTTTATTAAAAAATACCAGCAACCCCCCACTTCTGAAATCAAAATTTCCTCCATGGCTATAATAAATCTTATTCCTTTAACAATTTAAGTGATTTTTACCCTTTAAAAGGACATTGGATATTTCTCAAGTCAACAGGTTCCATCACAACATATAGTAGATATGCAAAAATTAGCCTAACCATGTAAAGGTGTGTTTACACCCAACGCGAATTTCATGTTTTTATTATTTCCATGTTATCTCTGAGTAGAAGGTGGCTCAGGAGTGCTGAGAGCTAGAGAGAGGAAAAGATATCACCAATCCAGCAAGCTGAAAGGCACGTTTTTGGTGAATACAGCAAAGCAGGAGCACTGCTGCACTTGAAAGTACGCAAAACAAGATTTACAGAAGCTAGAAAAATAAAAACTTTTGTGCATGTTCACATCATGCTCAAACCAAGCTTTAGCCTTCAGAGCTAACCCCAACCGGCCGCCACCTCTCCTTACTCTCTGTCCCTCTCTGAGGGAAAAAGAGAATAAATAGTTACTTGCTCGCTGATGTTATTCCAGTTTTGCTTCATTACACCCATTTCAGGTTGCTCAGTACAATAATTAAAGAAAAACAAGTCTGAATTATTATAGTAGCTCCACCTTAAACATTTTAGTCGTAAAATGCCACATGCAATGATACCAAGAAGTATTCTGCACTGCATGTAAACAGAAAAACTGTTTGCTCTTACTTTTTAAAATATTAGAGGTGAAAGTCAATTTGCAGTGTTGCAGTCCTGAAGACACATTTATAATTGTGTATACTTAATATTAATTGTGTAGTGAGTTAATAATGCTTTAAATTTAAATTATTAAGTAGTACGGTAAGTGTTGAGATTTGCATTGAATAGAGAATATATTATTCTGTTTTAATGTTTTGGAGAAATAAAAAACAGTTATTGTTTTTGTTTGCTCAGGTTGCAGTTAGACCTAAAGAACTGGATGATAGTGACTCGAGAAAAACATAAAAGTGACTTTAAGCGCCTCAAGCCAAAGCGAGTGTTTAAATGGAAAGACTGCAATTAACAAGGTGAACGTTCTGTAAAGAGAAACATACACGGTTTTATGAATCATAACTCAAACTATGAGTTGTTTGTTTCAGATATCTGCTTGGTACTGTTTGGTACTTTGTATATTTATGGGTGTCACAGAATACATAAGAAAAAAAATACGTGTTTTTGTACAGCACTTATCATGACCACTGAAGCACTTCAGCTTTGGTTAAAGTGTCTTTACTGATTTGCGCAATTGTATTTGAGCTAACGTCTAGGTAAAATGCCATGTGTTAATAATAACAAGGCTTTGTTAGGCTACTTTAAAAAACATTGAAATCAACGCTATACCAAACATATTGAATTGAAAAGGCTTTCTAGATGGGAAGTGAAACGTTTTCAGACGTGGAAACAAAGTCCAGTGGATTGTTTTGAACTTTTTTGGAATTGTCCTTAACAACTTCTGCTACCTGGTAGCACATATGGAGCATTCTTTGATCATCAGGTGGCCTGGTACCTGCTGCAGAAAGGTGCTGTATTTAGTATGGATATGTTTAAAAAAATAACTGTTATATTAATCCCTGAAGATCGATTAATATAACCAAAGATCGATAAAAAAAAAAAAGTATTCTCTTCATAACCTCCATTAACTACCATCACTTTATCAATGTGCTGTTAAATGTTAATATAATACTGGTATCAATACCTTCATAACTACAATGTCATATAAATCAATATATAGTTACAAATATGTTTTAAACAGCACAAATAAATTTGGGATCAGACCAAATTAAAAAGAATCCATTCTAAACCTTTGTTAATTGGAATCAAATTAATACCTGTATTTCAAGTCTATACCCAGACCCAGTAAATAGTGTTTACCAGACCTGTTCTCTGGTCTGGAACCAATTAGTCAAATTTTAGGGGCATCTCTGTCCAAAGAACTTCATTCTAGAAGCCCTGACCTTTAGCTGTGTTCCCTCTAGTAAAATGTAGATTGAGTTTATTTTATTTACAGAGTAAAAGTTTAAACACCTGCTGCCATGGAAGTTAAACTCGCAAGAAATATCCTGTGTCATAAGTCCGAGACTGTCGAACATTTTTATAGACACCCTGAGATAGATATAGAACAAAGTGGTCTACAAATTTTAGTGAAGTTGATAATATGGTGCATAATAAAAACATCCATCCATCTAATGTCTGTACTCGTTTATCAATGATTGATCGCAGAGAGCTGGTGCCTAACAATAACCGTCATACATACCGATAAAAACCCTATGCAGATATGCTACAAATAGGTTGAGACTTTCAGTCAATTTTAAATACGGTAGTTAAAAACTAACATAAGTTCAGTTTTTTTTTATCTTCAAATAAAATCCTTCAAAATAATTCACTGTTTGACTAAGAACTAAAAATAACATCAACACTGATGGATGTTCTGTGAGGTTTAGAAAAAAAGAGCTCAGCAGCTATAATTTTTTAAGCACCTCACAGAGGAAGTGATTCACTGTTTGACAAGCTAAAACACTAACGAACAAATGGGTTGTAAAAGTCCATATTCATACAAATATGTGAAGAGCTGCAGAGTGAGTCTAAAAGCTCAGGCAGCTTTGTGGTTTGAGTGACAGTAATGACTTTGTCACCATTAAAGTGAAGAAGAGGAAGGAGGAAGGAGTATTAAGTGAGGTTAATACTGCTAACATGTCCGCCTCTCCTCCAGCCACACTCTGCTGATATCCAAACACCCCAGGGAAGACCTGCACTCATTACTTAAATATGTTGTTCACCTGTGTTTGCCGCTACAATAAAGGAGGGCTTTGTTTAAAAAAAAAAGAAAAGTCAACCGGTAGAAAAATTCAAAAGCTGTTCCTTGCCAATAACAGAAATTGGAGCAATTTGGAGAAATTTTCTCAAAGAAGTCATGAATAGAGTTAGGTTGTGAGCAGATTTTAGTCTCTAGCAGTTCAAAAAAACCTACATCACCACTTTTAATGAGACAGTTACTTCTGGGACTAAAGTGTCAACTAGAAAACGTCCTCCTAGGCAGTCTATGGTTCAAACAGAAAACTCATTCTATTGGCAAATCAACTTATTTACCTACTCATATTAAGGGTAAATACACTTTATGAAATGTTTACTTATTTGTCGATAGTTTTTGCAGTATAGGTCAGCTTCTATCTTCTTAAATCCCAGTCAGCTCGTATTAAACCAGGTTCTGCTGAATGTTTCTACCTGTTAAAGGGAAGTTATTCTTCTGTCCATTGTTGCTGTGAGGGATTGCTGCAGAGTCAACGACAATGCAAGCAAATATCTAGTGTGGCAACATTGTCATCCAGGAGGAGCAAATTCTGAGAAGTGGCATCTCAAGTGCCTCGAGAGGACATGTGTTGTGAATTGGTGTCATTTAAATAAACTGAATGATTTGAAATGTCAAAGTCACTTTGAATGGAGCCTGATTTTAAATGACGGAATCATCGATGGTCAAAGCAACAGTGACTAGATCGGTAGGGCTTGAACTAGAGATGGGAAATTAATTGCATTTACAATATAACCACAATTTGGCCAAATGCAATTTTCAAATCAAAGAGGCACTGATTCTTTTTATCAGATTATGCTTAACAAGAGTAAAACATTACATTTATCCCTCCAGCCCATTAGGTGGAGGTAAAACACTTAGGTAGAGAGAGTTGTAGCTCACATGCAGATTGTTGCCACTGATCTCTATTTATTCACTGGATAGCTGATAGGCTGTTGGCAGTACACGTTGCTGTAAAGTCACCAGCCACCATATTGGTACTCCCTAGTTTAACCATTGATCTTTATTTATTCATAGAGGTCAGTAAGTTAGACCAGTCAGAAAGTAAACAATACGTGCACTACAGCATCGATCAATGCTGATTACTCATTTTAGCAGGCTTAAGACTTTTAAAATAAAGATACATTTATCGCTTTGACACACACTTGCTGTTTTCATATCATAACATTACTGTAATTTATGGTAATAAAATAGGCACATCACATTGCATATCTAGTATGAAGTCTATAAATCATGTAATATAACATATTATACAGATCCATCACAATAAAATTAGTATTGATGGAGCATAATAATGTTGTAGTCAGATATTAAGAATATTACAAACACACACACTATCTGATGTACAAAATTGATAAATTGGTGATATACATGTATTGATTACAATGTTATGGTAATTACATATTGCATATAATTTCAAGATATTACATCAAGACTGAATTACAAGTGCATGTCTGTTAATACTATAGTATTTTTTACATTTTATATATATATATATATAGATATATATATGTATATATCTATATATACATAAATACATATTAATATATACACTCACCGGCCACTTTATTAGGTACCCCATGCTAGTAACGGGTTGGACCCCCTTTTGCCTTCAGAACTGCCTCAATTCTTGGTGGCATAGATTCAACAAGGTGCTGGAAGCATTCCTCAGGGAGTTTGGTCCATATTGACATGATGGCATCACACAGATGCCTCAGATTTGTCGACTGCACATCCATGATGCGAATCTCCCGTTCCACCACATCCCAAAGATGCTCTATTGGATTGAGATCTGGTGACTGTGGAGGCCATTTGAGTACAGTGAACTCATTGTCATGTTCAAGAAACCAGTCTGAGATGATTCCAGCTTTATGACATGCCGCATTATCCTGCTGAAAGTAGCCATCAGAAGTTGGGTACATTGTGGTCATAAAGGGATGGACATGGTCAGCAACAATACTCAGGTAGGCTGTGGCGTTGCAACGATGCTCAATTGGTACCAAGGGGTCCAAAGAGTGCCAAGAAAATATTCCCCACACCATGACACCACCACCACCAGCCTGAACCGTTGATACAAGGCAGGATGGATCCATGCTTTCATGTTGTAGACGCCAAATTCTGACCCTACCATTCGAATGTCGCAGCAGAAATGGAGACTCATCAGACCAGGCAACGTTTTTCCAATCTTCTATTGTCCAATTTCGATGAGCTTGTGCAAATTGTAGCCTCAGTTTCCAGTTCTTAGCTGAAAGGAGTGGCACCCGGTGTGGTCTTCTGCTGCTGTAGTCCATCTGCCTCAAAGTTCCACGTACTGTGCGTTCAGAGATGCTCTTCTGCCCACCTTGGTTGTAACGGGTGGTTATTTGAGTCACTGTTGCCCTTCTATCAGCTCGAACCAGTCTAGCCATTCTCCTCTGACCTCTGGCATCAACAAGGCATTTCCGCCCACAGAACTGCCGCTCACTGGATGTTTTTTCTTTTTCGGACCATTCTCTGTAAACCCTAGAGATGGTTGTGCGTGAAAATCCCAGTAGATCAGTAGTTTCTGAAATACTCAGACCAGCCCTTCTGGCACCAACAATCATGCCACGTTCAAAGTCACTCAAATCACCTTTCTTCCCCATAGTGATCCCTAAATGCACTGAGTTGCCGCCATGTGATTGGCTGCTTAGAAATTAAGTGTTAACGAGCAGTTGGACAAGTGTACCAAATAAAGTGGCCGGTGAGTGTATATATATATATATATATATATATATATATATATATATATATATATATATATATATGGACTATTTGATCACATATAATCCTGTTATTTCCCATCCTGTTTTAGACGTATGCAATATTTATATATATCTATCTAAACATATTAAATTCTTTGATCTTAAAGGAGCAGAAGGCTTTCTTAGTGAAACACCAGCTTATGCGTTCTCTGTTTCAGAAGACGTCTGCAGTGCAGCTTGAAAATATCTATGTGCAATCTAAGAAGTGCATCCATTTGTGTCTGTGTGTGTGTGTTCAGCCTAGACGCTGTCCTGCTGCTCACATTGGGCTGGTTGTGATTCTATGAGTCGGATTTCAGTGACAGCCAATAAGAACCAGCTGCGAGGAGAGATGGAGGGGAAACAATGGGTTCAGAGCCAGAAGTCAGTCTGAATGCTGCAGCTTTAGATCAATACCCAGCTGGTGTCTCCTCTCTCTTCCATCTCTAACAAATATCCTTGCTCTGACCTTAACCATCAGGGAAACCTTTAAGACAGGCTGCAAGCAGGATTTATTACGTCCTTTTTGTTCAGACAATTTAACCCACCACAAAAACAATAAAATATATGCAATTTATTCCAATAGAGGATTGGAAATATGTTTGAAATAAATACCTGGTTCGGTTCTCTTGTAACAATATCCTTGTCCTAAATATTACATAGGAGGTAAAACTGATCTGAGGCCCGGGCTGTTTTTGTTCAGAATGCTTGAACATGACTGATTGCAGGTGATGTATTTGAAGGATGCCTCAAACGCAGAGGGTTTTAGTTATAACAGATGTACATGTATTCTACACAGAACATCAGATGCTTTTTAATCTGTTGAAAAGGCTTGAAAAATGTCACACAAGAAACCGTTTATAATCATTACTTTGAACAGTCATTTTAGAAATCATATCTAGGCAAAGTTTGAACAGCACAGATATGACACCAGATATCTGAAGCCAAACTGGTATTTGAACAACACCCTACCAATTCATGATACACAGACCAAATAATGGTAAATTGGTTATAAAAAATAGAGAGAGAGAGAGACTGAGAGAGAAATGACCATTGATCCTGCTGAGCCATGACTGGTTTAGAACTAGCAATGTAGATACTGTTGGGATTGTTGGTGATAGGTGCTTCCTTCCTAATCTGTTTCTCTCTTGTAAAGAACAATATGCAGATGTTGTTTCATTACTTCTACTACTGCTGCTGAGGTCACCGTTCACATGGACTCAGAGTGATCCTGGACAACACTCTGCCTTTCAGTCTTTAACCCCGAAAGCATGACACTGCCACTACCATGCATCCTAGTGGGCAAGGTTTTCTTGCAGGTTTTACTAAGAACAGGATGTCTTCTTTAATAATATAATTTTTTTCTTCCAGCCTTTTAAATATAGACAAAGAACACAGGGGACAGTGTTGCAGACCTGGACATGTTGGAATTTCCTGCAAATGCTGTTCTGGTAGTGTCTGTTTTATTTGACTGTGTTTTCTTCATAATTACTGTTTTTCACTGTGTTATACTTTATAGTCATAGCCTGTGGAATGCACAAGAGCAACTACCACTCCCTAAAAACAGATTGGTCAATACAACCAAAAAAATTGGTTGAATTTTACCAATCCAGTGTAGTTAGGTGTCCAACCAATCTGAATTTTTTTTAACCAATCTATATCGGTAAAAGGTAAAACCAATACAAATTCATCACTTTGACCAATGTATTGTTAAATTAATTACAAAATTGAATACCAGAACCTGGGCTTGAATCAGGTTTGCTACATTGCAGGCCAAACTACTGCATCCAACACTACTGTCGCCACTAACCCTTCTTGGAATTGAATACCAATTAATAAAAAGGTTAAGAGCAATGTTAATGCCATGATTTGCCTGCTATGCATGTTCACATCTCTGCAATTGTTCTCTAGATCCAAAACTATTAGGGGCTCCATTGGGCCACAGCTAAACAGTCAGAGCAGTAAACCTTCATTTATCATTTTTACTGGTTGTTTGCCTAATCAATCCAATTGGTTGATCCAAAACCAATGGCTTGGTCAGTCTCTGATCAAAATATTGGTTAATCTAATCAAAATTGGTTTAAAAAACTAGATTGTTTGTGGGAAAAAATACCTATCTATTCGTAGAGTGCAGCACAGATCTGCCCAAGCAGATTTAGAAGAATTGAATTTGCCTTTTACATAGCAAAGGGTTTAAAATATTTTGTTATGATCTGCTTTTTAAAATACTGGTCTTTTAACTGGGCTTTGTTACTTCTGTATTCTTTTGCATAGAGTTTTTAGTTTAGAGCGGAGGTCTTCAACAGGGTCCGCAACCCCTAGGGAGTCAACGGAGGTACTGCATGGGGGTTGCAAAAGTTTTGGTTGATTAGACTGTTTTTTCTATTCCCCGCTGCAATTTTTTCCACTAATTGAAATGTCATTAAATCCACATTAACATGAATTCAACACAATTTAGGAAATAGATAAATGGAGGCAGAAGATTTATTTCAGTCATCAATGCACACATTCAGTGACACACAGGAGCTCTTTCAAGCTGGGCACCGTTTCATTCACAACACCTGTCCCACCAACCAGGAATCAGAATCAGAAATACTTTTATAATCCTAGGGAGAAATTACTTTCATTACATTCCTCCATCTGTAATAGAGTGACTATAGGACCAGTTTGATATAAGATATTCACATACAATATATATAACTAGGGGGTCCCTGCTCCATCTAGCCATCAGTTTGGGGTCCTTGGCCTGGAAAACGTTGAAGACCCCTGTTTTAGAGCATACCTATATGTCTTCCTCTGGCACTTATAATTTGTCTGCCAATGAGATATGCCAAACCTCCATCTGGAGATCTACAGTAATAACCAGTCCCCTAACCACATCTTATTAAGAAAACACAAACTAAACTAAACAGATCGGCCTGTTTTTCAGTGTAGTCCTGTTTCTCTAAATGTGGCTAACTATATGTGCTTTCTATCATACTCTGACATGGGAGCTGGCTCGGAGCTCATCTGCCTGGCTGTGTGATTCCTGGACAGGGCCACCTGTGGAGCTGGTTTACAGTTGCCTTTTGTATCTCTGCTTATTTTTCTATGTCTGCTTCTGTCTTCTTGAACTCCAGTTGGCATCGGCAGATGGCCGCTCACACTGAGCCTGGTTGTGCTGAAGGTTTCTTCCTGCTAAAAGGGAGTTTTCTTCTCCAGTGTTGCTACAAGCATACTTGGTGTGAGGGATTGCTTTTGAGTCAATGAGTTGATGCAATCAGCTGGTTTTCCTTAGAAAATGTTCAAACTTCTATTTGAGGATCTAGTTGAGGGCTGCTTAGTGGTGCAGTGGGTAGCACTGCTTTCATGCAGCAAGAAGGTAAAATTTCCGGCCCGCGGTTGTTCTGCATGGAATTTGC